>OY728137.1:2115336823-2116586823 GCA_963277665.1 Viscum album
TCCAGTTAAATGTCTCTATATTAAAAATGTTTTTATAAGATGGAAACTTGTTTGGTTTTATGTTATGAATTGTGACCGATGTTAATATAGCTGTTGAATAGTGATCACTTGATTAGTATAAATATAATGCTTTAATGAACCCAGTTTTACTCAGACAAAGGAAGCGATGGCCTCATCCAGTAGAATCACCCCATACAAAGCCCATTTGTCGGATCTCGGAAAAAAGGTGGCATCCTTGGGATTCACCCTTGACCAAGCCAAAGCTGAGCTTCACCATGTCAATCTCGAACGAGACCGCCTACTGGAAAAGTGGATGTTGATAGAGATTACCACTCAAGCGATGTTATTCGAGACACGCCAAGAGTCTGTCACCATTGCACACCTTACCCTTAGGTATTATGCGGCTGTTTTAAGGGGTTATGTAACAAATAAGTAGTACTATGTTCATGTACATTATTTTTGTATATAATAATGAATATAATTTCTAGTCATTTTTTATACGTTGTAAATTGTTTTTAAAGTACAAAAGGTGTTTTTAGTTATTATATAATTAAGAAATCTATTTTATTAAATTAAGGGATTTTTGAATTAAATAATATTATAATAAAATAATATTATTATTATTAAATTAATTTTTATTAAATATAAATGATCTTATAATTTTATGAATGCAATTACAATTTTTATTAAGGATTGAAATCCATTTCTATAAAAACCCGTGAATTTTTTATAATTGTTGGTTTTTTTTTAAAAGTAAAAATTAACATATTTAGAAATTTTTTTAGATAAAATAAATTTCATTTCTGGAATCAGGACGTCGAAATTATCAAACGGTGAATTTTTTATAATTTTCTGAGACAGTCAAATTTTTGGGTAAAAAATTAAATACCGTTTAAATATATAATCTATTTTATGACATCATAATGACCCAATGGTGATGTAATTAAATACTATAATCCTTGTATTCGGCCAATATATGTTTTATCATTATATTAAGGTGATTTTGGGTTTGTTGGACTTACTTTTCAAAGCATTAATGGACCCCTCAAGACATATTCCACACATTGCATTTTTAAATTAATTTCCATGGGAGTGTGACTCACCTCCACATAAGCAAGCTTATTATTTTAAGACGTTAGTACATGGGCCTTATAAAATATTTTTTCCACTTCCCTTTTCTAAAAACTATGGTAAAAACCCATTGTATGGTTTGTGGTTTGGATTAATTTAATGTAAGGGGACCCGAACCTAAATAATAAAGAATTCCCTCACATTTCCTATATAATCCCACCCAATCTCCCACTTCCTCCTCAGTAAAATCCTTTGGAGTTAGTCCAACCTCTACCCTAATCTCTCTATAATATTCCCAAGGTGCCCCAAGCTCCCACGAAGCATCTCACAGGCCTCTCTCTAGCCTTTGGAAGCACACATCCAAGTAAGGGTTTTTATCTTCCTTTCTCATTTTTGTCAATTTTCTTTAAGTTGATTTTCCCTTTTAATTTAAATTATGAATGTTGGAGTATGGTTTTTCACCTCCCCCATACTCTCCTATTATTGTTTGAATGATGGGAGACCCCATTCTCTCTCATTAAATGCATTCCATGTAAACCCGTTAATATGCCTAAATTCTGAAAGGAACTTCTCTCTCTTCTTTTACATTCAAGCAATACTTTTGAATCAGGAAACTAAATTCCATTCAAATTGTTTGGACATTTATCTATATAACCTCCTTACATTCCATTACATGTAAATATTATGAGGAACCCCTTTATCTCTCATCAACCTTTTATATGAATTCTTATGTCACGCCGTTACGCTGTCGGAATCACACCGATTTTGTAATCCAATGTCATTGTGTAGTGAATACCATGACCATTTCTCCATCGAGGGTATTCACCTTTATGCACATTTACATATTGATTGTAATGTTTCATGTATGAATTCCACATTCCTTTATCGTGGAATAAATTATTATGTTTTATGATTCCATGTTTTATGATCCATGTGGAACACTTATGCATGAAATGAAATGTTTAAAAAGGGAACACCCTTATAGCGCTCCAATGCATTGGGTAAAGTATAGTATCATGATACGTCATGTGAAATGAGTGTTGACACATGATAATTCAATTGCAAAGAGGGTTTACACGTGCTTCATGTTCAATGAGGGTTTACTCATGCTTAATGGGCAATGAGCCTTGGCTCATGCTAATTCCATGTCAAGTTTTGTTGCCACATTTCCATGTTATGATTATCATGATTTATCATGCCTTTATGTTCATGTTTCTTTTATGATCTATTGATATTCCTATTTTCTAACATGTATTGTACTCCTCATGTTATTCCATATGTACTCCATTACTCGGCTTTATGGCTCACCCTTTTCTTATACATGTCCTGAGGTTATCCCATGCAATCCTAAGTACGAGGGAATGTAGTGGTATTGTAAAGGAAGTTTTCAATAATGATGTTGTTTTTCATGTTTTAAGTTTTTATGTAATGATCCTAAGACCAAAAGACACTAAACCTCTTGATCTTATTTGTTGTATCAGGTGATGTTTTATGTAATAAATCATGTTTATGTTGTAATAAAAATCAGGGTTGTCATACAAGTGGTTGATCATGACTCCATGATAGTTGGTTTAGAACAACCATGAGATTCCTCATTGAATCCCCCATTTCATCCAGTCTCTTAATCAGAGAACCAACATAGTTTCCTTCAAACCCATTGTCACTTTGGTTCCTTTTATATCCATCCATTTACTAAAAACAAAAATGTCAGTGTGAGTATTTCAAGATAACCATCATGTACTAATGAGGAAGAAAAACACTAAGATATACTTACTCATTCACTTTATCTAAAACTAGGACTCTTTTTGAAATCCTAACCATTATGGTAATGTCACTTATGCTTAGAGGATACCCTAACCTCTAAAGTTATCTAAACCAACCTTTGATACCAACTATAAGGACCGGGCCTTAAACATTACTTAATATTGAATTAAAGAAATAATTCACATAGAGGATCTTTTCAGGTTTATAGTTTTAGATAATTGGGACATAATTATTACATCTGAAAAGATTACAAAGTATACAGTTCTACTATGTTTCCATAAATAAAAAAAAACACTTGAAAGAAACATGTCTAGTTCCATGTTTTAGATAGCCTGACATTTCCATGATCCCATCCTTGACCCTATTCAAATTTATGTCTTGTGAATAACATTTCAAAAAAACTTTGGGTGAACATAAAAAGCTCAGTAAGAGTTATAACAAAAAGGAAAGAAAACATTAGTCCATGTATACATAAGGATAAATGAAATCATACTTTACTCATAAAACATAATCAATTTAACAGACCTCATGAAATCATGAATAAATCATAGAAATCATAAGACATAAAGGTATCTTGAGGCATTCATAACAATATTACGTAGGGAGTAACCCTCATGGTTACGTTTGGAATACCTGTCATAGTATATTCCCTAAATCTCTTCGGATAAACCTTAACATTTAACCCCTTTGCATTACCCAATGCATTGGAGATCTATATCGGGCTCACCCGCCCTTAGTTTCTCACAGAACCACCCTTCTTCATAACAATTCCCAAGAACCATAACATAATCGTATCACATAAAACATGCATAAAGAAAACATAACATTTCCACATTTCAATCACAATATATCAATACAACACATTGATATAATAAAAGCATTATAAAAACCATTTTCAATACCAAAATAAAAGAAAAGTCAAACATGATATTTATTTTTCATTTTAAAAAAAATTATGGCTTGTAGAGGAAGTCGATACTCAAATAATGGTCACGGCGGCGGAGAAGTTGTTCTTGCCGCTTATGTACGACAAAAAAACATTCTTTTTGTCGTTTAGTAAAACGCTTCGTATAAAAAAGGATTACTTTTTAATAGACATAAAATTCAAAGGGGTTTATACACCATATAAAAGGAAGTTGTGAATAGTACAAAATATTCCTCAATGAAAGGATATTGAGACGATGTCCCCTACAAAGACGGTATCCTCGGATTAAGGATAAATCAATTACATAATTATGTGTGACAAACAGATACACCAAATATAAGTGGATATTATGTGTAAAACAATCAGAGGTTATTCAAACATATTCATAGAACGACATATTGAAGGAGTATAAGTTTATCCCAAATAATAAAAATTGGGTTAAGAAGTTCCCTTGCAAAAACTCAACAGCCTAACGACGTCACTTCAAAATTCAGAAAATGAGTTAATGAGAGATAAAAAGGGTATATCATCACTTGGACATAAAATTTACATCAATAAGGATATATATGATCATATCCCAACATAAGAAGATTTAATTTAAAATACATAACAAAAGAAGTCTTTTTTAAAAAGAGGAGGGTGAAAGGTTCCCTTACCGACATGGGTAACTTTCGAAACATACACCCCATTGAAGAAGGTTCATACAATGAATATGTAAATACCCATAACTGAAATTATATTACACAAGGAGTATAATAATGGGCAGTACATACACAACTCAAATGAAATGGTGGAAAATATATCATAAATCTCACGGGAATAAAAGTGATATGAAAAATCCCTTACGGAAACTCGGCAGTCTAACGGCGCCACTTAAAACTTCCAAAAATGGATTGATGAGATCAAATAGGGTCTCTCATCATATTAAAATAAAATTTACAGAAAGACGAATATAAAATAACATCCCCCAACATAACAAAGAGGAGCTTTAAATATGTGACATAAAGGGGAGTACTTAAAATGAAAAATAGATGTTGGATCTCTTACGAAAATTCGGCAGCCTAACGGCACCACTCAAAAGTTTCAAAATGGATTGATGAGAGAAAATAGGGTCTCTCATCATATGAAAATAAAAATTACAGTACGATTAATATAAAATAACATCCCAATCATAATAAATATGATCTTAAAAGGAATGACATAAAAGAGTGTACTTAAAAAGAAAGAGAGGGGTATGATCCCTTACCTCGTGTCCGACATGACTCGATCATTATTTAATCTCATGATTAATAAAATTTGGTCAATTTATAATTTCATAAGGACCTCCATTAATGAATATTATTCAGTTCATATCACATATTATAATGTTATAATAATTGGTTAATAAAGTGAGTTAATATCAGACATTTTTGTCGATGTTCAGTACATGAGTAAAAATTGAACTTGTTGGAAAAGAATTATCCATGTAGCTATAGATAAATCATCTCCAGAATAGTATTGATGTTATAAATATCATATATATCCAGTATATATACATTTTATACTATTACATAACATTTGGAGATAAAAAATTAAAAGCACCGTTCATGGAGATGGTAGGCCGTACGTACGCATGAATATTACTTTCATTTTTTTCATATTAATGTAATTAAAGTTAAAAGAGAGATATATATATTATAATTCAAGAATTATATCCATAATTTAGATGTAATATATGAAATATATATCCATTATATATATGTACATATAATAGTACATAACATTTGGAGATAAGAAATGAAATGTACCGTTCATGGAGACGGTAAGTCGTACGTACGCATGATCGCTACTTTCATTTCTTTGGCACATTAATGGAATTAAAAATATATAAGATGTATATATATTATAATTCCAGTATAATATATATATTATATAGATCACATAATTTCATCAATTTCATTCATTATACATTCCATGTATTGCATGAATGAGTCACATCACTTGAGGGGGCGGTAGTCCACACTTCCTCGTATGAAATTATCGCATTTGCTCAACATGAAAGGAATAAAGGTATGTTTTAAATATAGAATACATAATCATATAGAATACATAAATACCATATATAAAATATAAAATACATTGACATCATAATGGCCACCATTAAAGATGTTAAAAGAATATTGAACAATCATCGTTTCGTGAGGCAGTAATTCGCCATACAAAGAAACATTGTGTTTTTTAACCATTAAACGAATGTGTGTGTAAGTGTAGCTCGAATACTTCTAATAAAAACATCCAAGTATATTGAAGATACTTGTGTTGTTACAAAATAATGGAATAAAAAAGTTTATGGGGTTTGAGAAACAAAATAAAACAAAAAAACACAAGTGAAGACATTACCTTTAAATCGGGTAACTCCTATTGGTTTGAACCAAAAGGGTTTCTTGAAGAGAATTATGCCAAATTTGAGGCTTCAATGATGAATAGAGGGATTTGGAGAGATTAAATGGGCATGGTTTGGCAGAGCCAAATTCATTATAGGTGTGTGTAAGGTGGTATAGGTGGGGGCCTTTTATGAGAGGAGAGGAGGAGAACTCTTGTAAAGTTATAAACTTTTACTTTATTATAAAATGCTTTTCAGATTTTAAAGGTCCCAAAATTATATATTTATAGAATACGGTGATAAGAGTTCTAAATACACCCATCCAATAGGTTTTTAAAATGTTTTGTTCTTATATTCAACATTGTCTTCTCATTTTATTTAAATTGTTAAATAATGAGGTAATTGCTGCATCATCATGGTGTCATAAATAATTAAATATATTTAATGTCTAAAAATTATATAAAAATATCATCATGTAGGAAATAGTTTTATCTTTCTAAGGAATATTTGTAGTTAAAAAAATGACTTGTATAACCCCATGTAAATTTTTTTTAGTAAAACAACACATGTTTGTGACATTTTAATTTTGACTTTAAATAAAAAGTTAGTAATGTCATTTTCCTACCAATGTGGCTCCATGGGGTCCCCAAGTTGACCCATGGATTTTCTTGGTCTTCCATGACTCATCCAATAAGGGTATGACATGTTTCAAGGTAATTTCATATTATTAAAACATTATTTTTACCTTAAATTGCACTAATTACCTTAAACCGCGATTAATAAAACATAAAAGTTACTATTCACCAAAAAATTATTTTAATCCCATTGAACCACATTTTACATCATAATTAAAACCATGTATGTTGGATTTTTTAAATTCAACACACAGAAGTGGTAAAGTTATATTTAAACAAAATATCAGTTTCTTTAACTACCACTTAGTGGTTTCACTATTCATCAAAAATTGATGTTTTTCAGAAAATTACCAAAAATTCACCCTAAGATGTATTTGATATTCAGTATTCAAAAATGATGTACATTTTACAAAATTCAAAAAATATAAGTTGTATTAATTAATTTAACAATAAATTCCCATTGTCAAAACAAATAGCGTGTTTTTAAGAAACAATATCTATTAAAAGATTGACACTAGTTTATGTCCAATTTCAAAGTGAAATTAATTACAATGACCACTATTGGATTAAATGGTAAAAATATATTATAATTGGAATTTAAAACAAATTCAAAAGATAATATAATCATATAAATAAATTAGATTAAAAAGAGTTGTTGAATTAAAATACAACATTTTTAACTATTCATCAAAAAAATGAACTTTATCGGAAAAATACCAAAAATTTACACAATATAAATTTTGATGTCCCGATTCTAAAGAAGAATTTTATTTGGTCCAATATTACATATTAAATTGTCAAAAAGTAAATTTAAAAATTGTTCGCCAACAAAATGTGGTTTATCGGCCTTTTAAAGAATATTAGAATATTTACGCTTCAAATTGGATTCATTCACATTTTAAGTGTCTATAATTAATTGGATAAAAGTAAAAATATTTTACAAACATATATAATAATTTTGTAGTTAGTTCCGTTCATTCCCGCCATTATAATGGCTAAACGTTATCTACCATTTAAAATAATATAATTTTATTATTATAGTGCAACGTAAGATTCTCAAGAAACTCGTTGTTGCGTATTGGGTACACCATCGAGCATATTTTCCCCTTTAAAGTAATATTAATATCTTATTCACAAATATGGATAAATATGAAGTTTTCATATTCTTTATTTACCTGGGGTGTTACACTAATAGATATATAATAAAAACTATGTTGGTAATTCATTTAAAATTATTAGCTTTAGAAGGTAAAATTAATAAATTGGCTTTTTATTGAAAACGAAATTTTGAATAAAAAATTGTAACAAGATTATGAAAATAAATATAAAAATAAGGACATATATATATACATATGTTAACAAAACAAATGTCACTTCAAATATCAACATATGTAGTGATGCTAAGAACCCAATAAAAAATATTTGACAAAAGTAACTAATTTTCAAGAATAATATATTTTTATATGCATAAAGGATTGATAATAGTTTAATTAAATGTTTATATTAATCAAGAAAAAGTATAGATAATATAAAAATAATTGTTTTCTAATAAAAATAGTTTTTCAATATATATTATATTTTAAATTAAAAATACAATTTATACAATTGATTATTTGTATTTTGAAATAACAATAATCGTTTTTGAATTTATCATTATAATATTAACTTAAGATTAATTATGTAATTTTTTTTGAAATATTAAATTTTCTAGTGAGTAGTTAAAACAATTATTTTGTTGATTCCATCACTATTATGAAAATATGTTTTATGTAAATACATTGAATATTTTTCAAATAAAATAATATAAAATTATATATTATAATTTTTTATAAATGATTTTAAATTATTTTGTTGATTTTAGAAACCCATTCTGAAAAATTTAAAATTTTAATAAGTATTTTAATAAAAACAATTTTTGAATGTTATGTTTAACTAATAATCATATTTTGAAATACAGTTTTTTATTTCTTTTATTTTTAAGTAAATATCATATTTAATTATTAAAATTAATCTAAATTCATTGGAATCAATTAAAATGATAATACTACCCTAGAAAAAAAATCATTTTTCTATAAAATATTTCCAAAAATAGTTTTTTGCGAGTTACATGTTCTTGTGATAATATTAATTTCATATAATGATATTATTTTTATTTAAAAAATTATATTTTATATTAAAAATTCATGGGTGAAAATAGTCTAATAAGTTTTTTTATATTTATAGGGTTAAATTATAAATTTACTAGATAATTACTAGTTACCTGGTGAAAAAAATTGTAAAAGTGAGCATCCTTAGGGTTAAAGTACATAACATGTTTAGAATATGATTTTTAAATCATGATGTATTTATAAATATTATCATCCATAAAATATATTATCTAAAAAAATTGGAGCCACTCTTCTTGATATTGTCTTCCCATTATTTAATAGTTTTGAGTATTCATAAAAATTCCATTCCTTTTCACTATAAAAGAGGCACTCTTCTCCTCACATCCCCTAAAAAACTAGATAACTTTAATCAAAATTTTGATAAATAATCTTATAAAAACTAGTATACATCTTAATTATGTCCCTATATACTCCAAAATAGAATCCTATAATGTTTTAGTCATCCTTATTAGAAACACAATCCATGAATAGGGGTATATGTTCCTAATAATTGTTTGCATTTTCTCTTTCATTATGTGATTTCATTCCTCTATAAATTTAATTTTACCATATAATAATTTTAGCATATTTATCATTATAATACTTATATATTAATATAATTATGGTATAATAATTAACTGGACACTCATTTTTGTTATGGAAAATGAAAAATTTTAATCATGGGTTGTATGGACTACCGTGTCGATGACATTCTTTTTTTTTCCTTCACAAATTTAAAAGGATGGTAATAATATGTGTATAAATATATAATTATGAAATTAATGATATATCTTTATTTTTGATATAATAAAATAAATTACATATTTTATGAAATATATAGAAAATATAATCATCAATGATGACAACTTGTAGACTACCTCCTCAAAGGGATGATTGATTTCTGTTTAAAATTTCATCACTAACATAAATGGCTGATAATGAGAAATTTTTTTGAGGATAAATATAGATATTTATTACTAAAATTATTCTTATGGTAATATAAATTTATTCTCCACTTAATGATATGATGAATTAAAATTTACCATAAATTCAATACCTTCAACAATGAATACAGATACGAGAAACAATAATTCCAAATATGTACTATTTGAAGACACATCAAATACACAAACAATGCTATGAAATTTTTTCATGGGTGATTATGAAAACATAATTTCATATATAATATAATATAAATAATGAAATATATATTTTTTCTTATGGAGAATTCTCATCATCTTTTAACAAATTAAGAATTGAAACACGCTTCATGGATTGAAAATCCTTGAAATATGTTCGATATCAATTTCACCTTCTAGGATAATGAATAAAATAAAGATATAAAAATAATTTAAAATATTAAATAATTATAGGTTAAATAATACAGTATAATTAATAAAATTTAAATGACATCCTTTGTAATAATAATAAATTTAAACACTACTCATAAGAACAAATTAAAAATAGTAACAACCATAATCAATAGATAAGGGAAAATAGAAAAATGTTTTTTTAAATTATATATAGACAATGAAAATGAAGGAAAATTATTAATAGTTTTTGATATAAATATAGATCTGAAATAGTATATTATGATAGTTATGAATTTTGTAAATGATATTAATAAAAATATCTAACTATGTATGGAAACAATGTATGAGTTTATTTGACTCAAATTCGAATCTATTAAGATTTGTTAATGATATAAAAAATGATTATATTTAAGTGGTGTAAATATTTTCCAAATTTATGTTTCTATAAATATTATGTTATATTTCGTGATATTTAATGTTTTTTTAACATATAACCTTTCATGGGGGTTTGATTCAAATTTTACAAAGGCTGTAACTTTTTTTGTGACTCAAATCATTACCTTAGTCCATAATCAATCTTATTGGACTAAAATATTTAATTAACAATATATTATAATATATAAATATATTATGATCTATTTTAAATATTTTGTCTTCTAAAAGGATTATCACATTATTGTTTTCATCCTTGAAGAATCTATTATTTCATTAAAAATCATTTTTGTTAATAGTAATTATCGTTTATATTAATGAATTTTACACCCATGTCTCGGATTTTACCTCACACTAGTATACTAGTATCCGTAGTTGAAAATTATTTTTTCTCTAGTGATCAATTTTTTTATTTTCTATTCGTTTTAAAAAAAATTCTACATCTTTCAAATGATTTAGGTTTTCAAGAAGTTTATTTAAAAATGATGAGAGTAATATTCTATCCTTCCAGAGGAAAAGGTTTTATCATCCACTATAAAGTTTAATTTTACAAAAAAATTTTATTTTTTTCTGGTATCCATTAATAAATATTATTTATAAAATTAAATTTTGACAATATATTTAAACATCCCCTTTTGAAAACGTTATTCTATATTAAGAATAAATTTTTAAATATTCCTTTAAAAGTGATATAGACAAATTATTTTCACTTATAATTTTTTAAAATATATATCTTTTAAAGGATACTTAATTTTCAAATCATTATAATATTGTTTTCAAAATGTATTCTATTTCCATTATATAAACATTTTTCAAAGTAATCTAATCACTATATTCTAAAACAATGTTTAAAAAGGTTCGATGAAAATTTATATATTTTCACATAAATGTTTCCTCCATGGTTTGTCTCATATAATATAACTCATTGATTTTCCTCTATATTTCATTGTGTTTAGAATACATCTCACAAATGTAAATTTGGAATCATAATATTTCTTACATTTATATTATGTGATAATTTTTATAATCTCATTATTTTCCATTGGTTATTGAGGTTATGATGATGACTAATTTTATGTACCACACATATGTATGGATGATGACTTTTGGGTTACTATATCACCCTAAAATTATATAGTTTATGTTAATATATCATGATATATTTCGGAATTGAAATAATGGGTTTTTTCACATAGGACCATGTGTGATGATGTTTTTCGCATTTTAATAGATAAGGATAATGATTTATTTCACATATTCATTAAAGTATTGGGGTTTCTAACACATATATTAAAATTCATTTGTTAATTAAACATTCCCATGTTGGATATATAGTTTTGGTAATTTCACATGGTAATTAGTTTCTAATAAAATACATTTTCTCATGATAGTGACATTTTAAAATTTATTAATAACTTTTATATAATGCTCCTATGTTTTATAATTAGTGATTTATATTGATACATAATATATGGTTTATGTTTTATTAATGATTTTTATTTTATCTTATGTTATTGTATTATGTATTAGGACTATCATTATTTTATTATTATATTTTATGAATATTCAAATTTATTCATTTGTTTCTCCCAATATGATTATGATCTAACACATTAGGATGTTCATTTTCCATTAATGAATCTTTAAGCTCATCCTATTATTTTGATACCAATACCATGTTTATAAAAACGATTAAATCATGTATTTTTTTAAGTATTGTATAGAAGGTTTAATTTTTATGAATGTTTTCATATTTGATAAAACAATATGTTTAGATAGGAAACCTCTAAGACAATACACATTACCATTTTTGGGTTAGGTGACTATTTGTGAGATGTATTATTTAAATCATGGTATCATTTTACTATTCATGTAATGTTTATCGTGGGTATCAATATTTGGTATTCGAGTAGTTTTAATATATTATTGATATTAGTTTATTTATTTTGGATGTAAGATTATTAATTTTTGGAGATTTATATATTTAACTATGGGATTTTCATTAGATTACATTTGTAAAAATATCACTCATGAGTATAAAAAATATGATTATATCATGAATTAATGGATATGTATTGAGTAGATGGTTTTCCAAAACAAATACATCACTTCCTAGATAATAAATGTTGATACAGGATCCAATTTTATTTTACATAGTGGTAATCGCCCCAAAAGTGACGATTATTATTATCTCGATCATCATCAGGTGCATAATGAGTGGGATAAACACTGCACACCTGGTTTGACACCCATGAGGGATATATATTAGATGATAATACTCTCTTTATGAACCACTCTTAAGGATTTATTTATTTATTATATTGAAGGATTATGCTGAATAGTTTAAGATGAAAAAACATTATGAAATCTATGTAAAACTACAATTGATATAGGGTGAACTAATAGAAGTAAAACACAAGATGGTAATGAAAAATAAGAACATGTTTTTGGGATAAAATTTCTTTTATGATTATGATAATTTACTCATATTGTAAATATTTCATCACTTATGTCAACCCATTGGTTTAAGTATTAGTTTGAACTGGATATAACCATGTCTGTGAAGGAAAATGACAATATTACCTCAATGAACAACCCATCAGAACGAGGGTTGGAAGAAGATATATTGTGATTATAAAAAAACATATATGATGGAATTTTATTAACAATGTGAGAATAGTTGAATTTGGGAACACACTAAAGAATTTATAGATAGAGTCTCAATAATGATAATTTGATGTACATACTGAAAAAAAAAATCATTTTTATTATTTTTTTGTTTTATTTTTTGAAGAATATCCAATGTATTTCAATTATATTTAGGATAAGATGATTTTAATATCCAATAAAATTCATTCAGGTTTTATAAATTCAAAGTAAAACCATATAATAGTTAAAATTAGGAAATGAGATATGCCTCTTATAAGGGATCCAATAATCATTTAATGTCTTACATGTGGAGAATTCATTATCAAAACTAGTTCCCTAAAACAATAATTTTTTTGGATTGTATGAATCAAAAACCTCCTAGACCTAGGTAGTGATTAAGAACATATGAAATATATATCCACGATGTGGGTAATTATTATTATCTTTCAGTTCTTCTCTACCCCAAATTACTGAATGTATTATTTTTATATCTTCCCAATTTTATTAATTATGGTTTCTATGAACATAAATTCACCTCCCTTAGTGTTTTTTACACATTTGAAACCAATTAGTAGTATGAATAATATGATTTTGGTAATAAATACTATGATAATCATTATATAGTAATAAAAAATTTAATTTATTGTGACAAAGTATAAATTTCATGAATTGGTAAAAACACATTATAAATCAAATTTTACCATGAAGAATTGGAATTACAACTATGAATATATATGAATCCATTCCATGTAAATTAATACCATTTTATGTGATTAATTTTTTGTGAAATATTTTCGGAAAATATGTGTTTTCTAGTCACTCTAATGATTTTGTTAATCTTATCTCATTAGAGATAATATATTTGTCTAATATAAATAATTTAACCACCATTAGCTATTACTACAGGTAAATTATTATAAAATAAGGACAATAAAATTTATATAAGTTCGTATACTGTAATGGTCAAATATTTTTGACCCTTTAAAGTGCATATTTTTCTCTCTATCATGTGTCATATACTACACCCATCATAAAAAACCACAAAAAATAATTTATAAATTGCTAACAAAGCTACAATGAACACTAATATGGTAACTCATTAATATTTATTACCTTTTAAAGGTAAATAATTGATACGAGTTAATATTGATAGGATTATATTCAATAAATAGATATAGAATGATTATGAATATATATATATATATATATATTTTTATGTACAATATAAATATAGATGCATCAAGTTTAGTTATGTAAGTAGTGAATCATATGTTCTAAAAATTACATTTTTTATGGATAACATGTCGTGGAGGAGACTAACAGATGTGGAGTGCGGAGGAGGTAATTTTTACCCACCCTATAGGTAGGAACCTTTGAGGATGGCCCAATAGTTGATTTCATTTTTCTTTCAGCTGTATTGTACTTCTAGTCGTACTTGTACTTTTACAGTTGAGCTTGTATTTCATTCCCTTTTTACTTTCAGCACTCTTTTACAACTGCGTTTTATGATGTGGATGCATCTTATTGCATTCTAGTCTGTGTGGTAGCTTCTTGTCGTGTTCTTGGAATGTGTGTCTGTACAGGTTAAAAAGGAAATGCCTTATTGTTTAAGGAATATGACTTTATGGTGCTAGTTGCTTGTCCCTAGCCTATAGAGAAATGGATTGGGGTAGTCAAGTTATGGGCCCCGAGGGATGGGTGGTGGTGCTACTAGTACACCACCCAAACGTGAAAACACAGTAAGAGGGCCTTTCCCCAGAGCCTCGTCGCTCGGTGGGCCGTCATCATTTACTCTTTCGAGAATCCTAGAGGGATGTCTATGTGGAGGCATCCTAACAAGGAACAAGTGCACCATAGTCATTAAGTTATACCTGGTGAGGTGACTCTAAAGAAACCAAGGAAAAACATTTCTAAAACACATACAATCAATGTCTTTGTGCATCGAATCAGAAATTAGATTTCAGGGTCCAAGTTTATGGAAACGTCAGCTGCCGCACCAACACTAGACTCCCAAACGGAAAACCACCCTCAAAACACCTAACTCATTTTTCACATAGAAAAGATCAGAGTCCTAGTACTTCGGTACAACCAACTCCTATGATACCACTTGTCATGGGATGAGGATCTTAGCAAAATAGTTTTCCCATGAGGCACCCCAACCCCCTCCAAGGAGGGTGGGGATCAGTCGTCCAGCTCTTCATATATGAGGTTCACTAGTATCGTCCTACCATGGAATCATTAGGAGAGTGTCCCCAACTCACATCCAGTGGTGTCAAGTCTGAAATGCACCATCCTATACCTTTTTGGGGAGACTACCATCTCTTAGACAAGGAAAAACAAGATGAACCCCATCTTTGATGTTCTTACTGGTGTGGGAGAGGACCCCCGTGATTGGTTCGTGTCATTCTCCCACCACCATGGTCCATCCGGAATCATTCCACAACACCACGAGACACATTCCCTCTGAGACCACTTTGTCACGACCAGTCCCTCAGGGCCCATGTCGTGACTACCCCAAGCCCACCTTCTATTTTCTAGGGCCTGGGGACTAGAACCAGAAAGGCATATCCCTTAAACGGGATGAAATTGGATTTTTAACCTGTACTGACGCACAATCCAACAACACAATAAGAAGAAACCACACATACTAGAATGAAATAAGATGTAAACATAAAGTAAACTATTGTAGTAAAAGAGTCCTGAATGTAAATTGGGGCCGGAATACAAGCCCAACTGTAAAAGTACAAGTATAACTGTATGTACAATATAGATGAATGAAAAAAGGAAAAAAATTATTGTGTCATCCTCCGAGGTTCCTAACTGTAGGGTAGGTACATATCGCCTCCTCAGTACTCCTCGTCCATCAGTCTTCTCCACGTCACGTCACACCAAATGGTCTTCCCCGAAGAAACATCCAATCCTAGCTCCCTGAGCCTCGATAAACGATGTAAATCGTCTACACCAGACACAACAAGGTGTGGGTGAAGCCTGTGTAGGGGTGAGTATAACAATACTCAGTAGAGACCCCAAGACCCCCGCAGGTCTCCTAGAGTTCCACAAAGTAAAAACCACAAAGCAAGACAACAACCCTACATAGGTATATTTCCATACATATACCTATGTTATCAAGATATAATCATCTCATACATGAATGAAGGACACCACATAGGTAACACCATGAAGATATAATTACCTGATAGGTAACACCATGAAGGTAACTCCATAAAGGTATATGTACCTCATGGGTAACACCACAAAGATTGAAGTACCACACAGGTAACACTATGAAGATAGAAGAACCACACATGTAACACCACGAAGATATAATTACCACACAAGTAAATCCACAAATACGATACCACAAAGTAAGATATACCACACATGTAGCACCACGAAGATAGAAGTTCCACACAGGTAACACCAGGAAGATAGAAGTACCACATAGGTAACACCACGAAGATATAAGTATGATAAAACACTACATTGTTGAATATTTTATTAATAATAAATGATATAATTTCCTCACATTGTGTTCAATATGTTTATTTATAAAATATTTAGGATTTGATCATTCATATGAAAATTCGGTGAAAATTCCAGTTTTACCCTTTATAGTGCACTGTAGTATTTCGATAATAAATATTTTCATTTTTATTATTGGAATTTTAAATTTTGTAAAAGTTTTCCTAACTTAATTTTCTACAACTTTTATTCAGGACACTAGATCTAATGAGTGCATTTGGAGGGAGTAAATGGGCTATTAATCCAATGGTGAGCTGGACTCGGCAGAATGGACATGGGTATTGTATTTGGGCCATATCTTCTTCATCTGGGCCTGGAGTGAGCCCCAAAGTTCAGGAAAGATCTGGGATATGATTTGGCGCAAATCATCCTTCTTGAAGGACGGTCAATTCACGCGTTTTGGAGGTCAACTAGGTGGTGAAACTTGGAATAAAATATTTGGACGAGTTTTTCATTTCACACTTAAAAAGTTATGTAACCCTAGTCCTCACAAACTCTTTTTAAAGGGGGTTTTAACTCTTTGGGAGGGCTGGTAGAGGATTTTGGAACGTGTGCCCGAAAGGGTGTCTCTTGGGAGCCCCTCAGAAATCTTGGAAGAAGTAAGCCTTTGTTCAAACCTCTCTTCCAAAAAGACTCTCCTCTCCCACCTCTTCTTTGAATTTCTTTTATTTCATGTTTGTTTCTTGAATTTTTCTTCAAATAATCTTATATGTTCTTCCCTTTTATTTTTATCTTAATATTATTAATTGGGTTGGAATCAAGAGTGGAGACAACATTGGGTTATACCCTTTCAATCCTTTTCTTATGCAAAACATCTCCACGATGACTACATCACCTATGGAATAGTAGTTCTTTTTAGTAATCGGTCGACCTCTCACCTTCTTCATTCATTTATTTTGAATCAATGATATACTGTAATTCACTAAACATGATCCATTAATTGAGTTTTCAAATTAGTAGAAACTAAGTGACCAATTGAACAATTAACACAAAACGCACGAGTTCGGGATTTCTGTGAATTGTGAGAGCGTGATCTTAATCGGTAATACAAGACCACACAAGATCAATTTGTAGAGTTAAAATACAATCCCTAAACTCAATTAATCCTCATATCTAGAGTGGTTATGTGCCTTAATTTACCACTGACCATAATCTAATCTTAGAACATCAATCAAAGTAGGGTGTTTTGATTGCATGTTCTGAAGTTAACCTAAGGTTAAATTCACTTCTTCTTCGTGGTAAAGTTAATTCTCGTAGGGTTCGGGATTTAACAAAGTAAGGGATCATAATTAAGTGACTATCAATTTAAATTATAATGATTAATAAATGATTGAAGAGGTAGAGTTAGATCGATTATGGCTTTTAAATATTGTCTAAACAAACATCTTTTTGTTGTGTCATTTAAATCAAACTTCATTTCAAAACAAAAAACAAAAAAATACAATCTTCTTCTAGAAAACTTTTTCTACATTCATAAACTATAAACAAACACCTCAATACTTTCAAGTATTGTTTTTTTTTCTATTTTATTTTATTTCTAGAATACTTCTAAAAAATGTTTTAATTCACTTCCTCCTTTGAGAGACGACCTTGGTCAGCCACTCTGTCGCACCTAAGTACCATAAAATTACACTAATCATTTGAGGGCGCCCACGACAGCGCTCTTTCAAAGTACCACACAAGTAACACCAAAAATATAGAATTACCATTGAGGTAATACCACCAAGATTGAAGTACCACATAGGTAACACCAAGAAGATAGATGTACCACACAGGTAACACCACAAAGATTGAAGTACCACATAGGTAAACAATCAACTCACAATGAGGTAGAACTTATGTACAGAAGTAAAAATGATTAGTTGTAAACTATATCATCATATTTTGTAATGAAGTAATGCTGCTGACCCACACAGGATCGATAGGTAATTAACCCACACAGAATATAACCCACACTGAATCTGACCCACACAGGATCGGTATGCACTGACATCCACAGGATCACTGAATGCTTACCCACATAGGATATGACCCACACATGATCTATAGATGATGAACCCCATAGGATCGATGTTGTTTCATTACGTTGAAGCCTGCCACAGGTTTCCTGGCACCCTGAGTGCCTATGTTCTATAGAATCTGGCCCTCGAGATATCAGTCATACCACTACTATCACTAAGCTCTATAAAGGAGTAACCCAAAGCATAACCATGTCATATGGGTTCTAACGCGATAGATGGCACATCAATCAGACACTCGATCTATGAGTTATAAGCATTTTAGCTCCGAGGGCCCGGTTGGAATCGGGTTCGATCCAACCAAACCGTACTCCATAATTCTCCAAAACTAAATTGGAGTATACAAAAAGGATAGTCTTGATCAAACGATCCCAATGTTGTAAAATGTTCATCAAATAGATGTCTGATTCTCAAGATATTCCCATTTAAGAGTTTATGGATCCTGTTAGGGCCCAGGGCCTGTTTTACCTGATCAGACCGACCCGGCCTGACTCGGTCTGGGCTGGGCTGGGGTGGACATGGAATGTTGGGCCAATGTCTAGTCCAGCCCGCAAGAGCGGTGGCCCACAAGGGGAGCCCAACCAGAATAGGGAGACCCGCAAGGGGTGGCCCACAAGGGCGGCCCGACCAGAATAGGTCACCACGCAAGGGGGCTGCCCGACCCGCGTGGGGTAGTGGCCCAGTCCAAGAGACATTCTCACCTAGGCCGCAGCCCAGTGTGAGGGCGGCGACCTGGCTCGAGGGCGGTGGCATTCTATGAGTGCGTCAGCCCACTTCGAGGGCAGCCGCCAAGTCCGAGGGCGGCGACCTGACTGGAGGGTGGTGGCCCATGCCGAGGGAGGCTACCCAGTGCGAGGGAGGTGACCCGGTCTGAGGGTGGATGCCCGGTTTGGTCTAACGCCCTTTGCTCGGGCTGCTGCCCACAGGGAGGGGAGCCACCCTCGGCCTGGGCCGAAGCCCTAGGAGCGGGCTGCCACCCTCTGGCCGGGCTGCCTCCCTCACACTAGGTCACCGCCCTCGGAGTGGTACCCCTCCCTTAGAGCGGGTTTTCACCCTTTGGCCAGGCCTCCACCCTCGTAACGGGTCATGGCTCATGCGAGCCGAAGCCTGAGCAGGCCGCCCCCCCTTGCGGGTCGCCCTATTCTGGCAGGGCCGCCCTTGCAGGCCGCCCGTCTTGCGGGCTGGACAGAACATCTGCCCAGCTGGCTGGGTCCACCCCGGCCCAGCCCACACCATGTCGGGCCGGGTCAGTCTGAGTGGGTCGGACCGAAGCCGGGCCCAACAGACCCAGTAACACTTAAAGGGGAATATATTGAGAAACAAATGTCTGTTTGATGAACCATCTCCAGCATTTGGATCCTTGGATCAAGACGGTATTTTTGGTATACTCCACTTGAGTTTTGGAGAACGTTGGTGTACAGCCGGCTGGGATCGAACCTGAATCCAACTTGGCCCTTGGAGCTAAAACGCTTATAAATCACAGATCATGCATCCAATTGACGTGTTTTCTATCGTGTTAGAACCCTTGTGACTAGGAAGTACATTGGGTTACTAATTTTTGGAGCTTAGTGGTAGTCAAAATAAGACCGATATCTTGTGGGGCAGATTCTATGGAACTTGAGCGCATTGGGTGTGAGGAAACCTTGGCCAGGCTACAACGTGAAGAAAGATCATCGATCCTATGTGGGTCATCATCTATCGATCCTATGTGGGTCAGTGTTGAGTGATCCTGTGTGGGTCAGTGCATACCGATCTTGTGTGGGTCAGATCCTGTGTGGTCAGCAGGGGTTAATAACCTAACGATCCTATGTAGGTCAGTAGTAGTGCTTCATAACATAATAATATGATCTAGTTTACAGCTTATCATCTTTACTTCTATACATAAGTTATACCTGATTGTGAGCTGAGTCTTTTACTTATGTGGTAATTCAATATTGGGAGTGTTACCTCTGTGGTACATCAATCTTTGGGGTATTACCTGTGTGGTATTTGAATCATTGTGGTGTTACATGTGTGGTACATCTATCTTCGTGGTGTTACCTTTGTGGTACTTATATCTTCGTGGTGTTACCTATGTGGTACTGTTATCTTCGTGGTGTTACCTCTGTGTTACTTCTATCTTTGTGGTGTTACCTATGCGGTACTTCTACCTTTTTGGTATCGTCTTTGTGGTGTAACCTGTGTGGTACTTCTATCTTTGGGGTGTTACCTGTGTGGTGCTTCTATCTTCGCAGTGTTACCTATGTGGTACATCTATCTTCATGGTTTTACCTGTGTGTTTCATATACCATTGTGGTATTTTATTCATGGTGTTACATGTGTGGAACTTCTATCTTTGTGGAGTTACTTGTGTGGTACTTCAACCTTCATAGAGTTACCTTCTTGGTTTTATGTTCATGGTGTTACCTGTCTGGTAGATATACCATCGTCGTGTTACATATCTGTTTTCCTTCCCTCATGTATGAGATGAGTATATCATGATAACATAGTTAAATGTATTGGAATATTCCTAAGTAGATTTGTTGTCTTTCTTTGTGGTCTTTCCTTTTTGGAACTCTAGGAGACCTATGGGGGTCTTGGGGACCCTTCTGAGTATTGTTATACTCACCCCTACATGGGATGCGCCCACACAATGTTTTTTATGGTGTAGACGACGTACATTGTTGATCGAGACTAAGGGAGCTAGGACTAGACATTTCTTGAAGGTGGACCATTTGGCGTGATGAGAGGTGGAGGAGACTGATAGACATGGAGTGCTGAGGAGATGATCTATACCTATCCTATAGGTATGAATCTAGGAGGATGACTATTGATGCTCCTTTTGTCACAAAATCTATTAATTGGAAAAGGGGGTTATCTTAACTCAATGTG
This sequence comes from Viscum album, assembly GCA_963277665.1. NCBI lineage: Eukaryota > Viridiplantae > Streptophyta > Magnoliopsida > Santalales > Viscaceae > Viscum > Viscum album. Next base: position 2,115,358,533 of record OY728137.1, read on the forward strand.
ATTCAACCATTGGGAAAATATCAAAAATTGACAAAGGAAGGAATAAGAAGAATGATGCACAAGGGTCGCGCAAGTTCCACGATGGTCGCGCAATTAAACTTGCGCGCCCTAAGTAATAACTGCCCGAGGTCTTCTCTAGCCTATAAATAGACCATGTGGGCCCCCATTTCGAGAAGATAATTTTTTCCAGAACTCATATTTGAGCTCCCGACACCCTAGTCTATTCTCAAAGATTTTGAAACACTTATAAGGTAATTTCTCACCTAGAACAAAAGATCTAAAGAGGGGGAGGAAGGCCTAAGTGTTGAAACTCTTCAACACTAGCGTTCCTGAGTGGCCAGCCCTTAAGGGAAATGGCCACACTTGCGCGCCGCCTAACTCCTTCAATAGAACTTGCACGCCACTCTTCTAGAAGAACCTCAAGATGATTCTAAAGGCTTTAACCAAGAGTCTCTCATGTATTACCTAGCTGGTTCACCTTCGCGCATGTACCCATGTGTCGCACAGGTATACCTGCGTGACCAGGAATTGCACGCCCACACAGTACCTGCGCGCCTGCCAGGACTTGTGCGCCCCTTCCTTTTTGGGTTCCCTTCTTGCCCATTTCACCCCTCATAAGCCATTCCACCTCTCTTATTCAAGATTCAATCTTCAAGACACTCTTTAATGCCATTTATGGCATGATTTCTTGATATTTCATCCTTATCTGAAAGGAATTATGTGGAATATCTCTCAAAACCTAGTGATTTACAAATCATTATGTCACTAAATATTGATATTTCATTCATTCAACCTCATCCTTTAAGATGAGAGAACTCATTAACCTGGGCCTCCTTTTCAGTAATAAGCCATAGTCATAATTCTTAATCTGGTCCTCCTATTCAGGAATAATCCATAGTCCCCTAATTTGGGTATCCTCCTTAGGAGTAAGCCCTAATCTTAATTTCTCTTAACCTGGACCTCCTTTTCAGGAGTAAGCCCCAGTCTCCAATATGGGCATCCCCTTCAAGTGTAATCCCCAAGTCCCTTAATTTTTTATGTGTCTTAACCTGGGCCTCCTTTTCAGGAGTACTATTATTAATTCCTCTTAACCAGTCCCAATTTACCTTTGATCTTGGATTCCTTCTCAGGAGTAAAACCCATTCATAAGTCCTCTCCTAATTTTGGCATCTTTTTCAGGAGTAAGCCCCAAGTTAGAGTATTCAAAATCTCCATGAAGCATATATACCTTTATGGACCCTTTTCCTGGATTTCTTCCCTGAAGTAAATCCTAATCTTCATTTATCTGGGAAGTCATACATACATAAGTCCCAAATTATTTCTTATGATTGCATCATTCATGGCACCATTGTCTGATTCATACCAATACCTCTTGTTTCTCACACCAAGAATGACTCACGTGTGCTTGGAGTGTAAAAGTAATTATGGCATCCTTCTTTGAGCCATCAATCATAAACATCATACTCCCATACTCGAACTATGTGGGTTATGATTCCTTTTCTAAAACAAAGGATATGTAGGTAGCCCATCAGCGGGTACTATCCCAACTTTGAAATAATCCATGTCCTTCTGAATGACAATAAACTTCAAGTTCCCCACTGAGTGGCTTTAAAACCAGTATGGTCATCATAATGACCAAGAAACTTTTATGTATTAAAGCATACCATTGACGAAGAATCAATAAAAAATACATATGATTCCCTATCAATGAAGAACCTCGAATACATATAAAAGATTCACTAAATTTCCTTCATATTTAATCATTGATTGTCAGATTTGAAGGAAAGATCATTTTATACTTGGTAATGTAATAAGGATTCACAAACATAACATAAATCTATAAAGAGAGTCCCGGAGTAGACAATATTTCCCCTCAAAAAGGTGTGATGATTCCGAACTCCCTTCCTCTAGACCAATGCACATTCCTAAGCCTCATCAGTCCATAAACTAATGAGCGCCTACCTTTGGAAATTAGGTCCAAATGGATGTGGAATCATTGGATGTTTCTGGTTCTATGAACAAACCCATTAGAAACCAATTGGAATGTTTGATCCATCAATCATGGAGGTCATCCACAAATTTTGAGGGAAAAAAATGGTGAACCCGACGTGAATCCTTAACCAAGTTAAAATGATGTTTTACATATTTGTAAGGCCCCTATTTAAAACTCAATGAGAGGGCCAACAAACAAAATCATTGAAATATGTGATCATCTAAAAGATGTAGTGGCTGAATTTATTTTGATTACGTTTGTTATATAAAAAAGGCACTCTTTTCCAAGATATTCTACATTTCCATAAGGGCTTATCTCAAGCTCACACCTGTGAATACCGCTACTGCGAATGCCACTGCTGCTACTCCTGCTGGATCATCGTCCGCTCTGAGGATGACAAGACTTACTCAGTGTCTTCAATGCTGGGTATCAAATGCGTTGGTTAAGGAGTACCGTCAACATGGTTCCATCCCAACTCTGGAGGCTGTACGACAAGCCCCCCAAGTGAACAACTCACACCAATCATCCGGACAATGACGACCAATGATCAAGAAGTAGGCGGTTTTAACTACTGTCTCCAACCGTTTCGGGTTGTTATCCCCGGAACGAAATCACCATTCGCTCCCTTATTCTAGGGAGGTGAATGAGAAGGTCCCTCAGGGACTTAATTCAAGTAGAAAAGACTCCTTCCCAAGGGCTCCCACCAACAATCGCCGCCAGACTCATGCAGCAGTGCACCCTCAACATGATGAGGGTACCGACTCCCGGCGTTCGGCTCAGGTTCCTCGAACATGAGCAGGCAAGATGAATCGCCAGAGGTGAAATCCGGTTTACAGTGAGCAGGTTCTCTTCTCTGCCACCATTGGAGAAGTCCACCAACCTAACTTGGTGGTAAGCAACGAGCGATCACACACACATTCCCGTTTTCATTATGTTGTCCAGCAGACTCATCTGGTAGCAACACGCCAATACCGTCAGGCAATTCCAGTGGAGTATTACAAACAGGAACATACACCTGTTTATACATCATCAGTTAGTCAGCAGGCTCGTCTGACTACACATGATGGATCTCGTCAACCACATTCGGCGAAGTGCAATCAGCAGGCACATACCCCTACTTGTATTGATCAATCCTACCAATAGTCTCGGTTGGTAGCATTCGGAGAAGTCAGTCGGAAAGCCTTGGCGACAAACAGGAGGCAGACTCAACTCTCTGCCCCTACACTTGAGTACTGTCAGGATTCACCGACAGGAAAAAGAGGACAGGAGTAGGCACACACACCTACTCCAAGCACGGATTGGATGTATATCCATGTTCCGACAGCTGAAGTCACCAAGAATATTCTATAAATGGTGAAATATCAGAAGAAAATTCCTACTCATATCCTGGATGCCTGTAAGGATATTATAACAACTTCAGCGGCATCTCAGGGAAAGCCACATAAATCTATCCCTACCATTGGAGTGACACATCAACAGTTCACTACGGAACAGACACACACATCTATTCCAGTCCAAGAGGGTTGTGGGGAATACTCCCCCATATCATACGGACAACCAAGTCAGGCACATACACCTGATTTGAGTGGAGATCGTCAGCCTAACCTGGCCATCTTTCCTGATCAGGCACATACACCTACTCAGAGCAACCTCCTTCGTCAACAAGTGGTTTCCAAAGCGAGTAAGAAGACGTCTAAGAAAAATACTCGCCCAGCATAGTCAGGAGATCAAGAGTCAATCTATAACAAGGCCTTGCTCAATGCTGGAGTTCTTGAAGCCCCCAGACAGTTATCTATTGGAATTCAAGATTTTACTCCATCATTTATCAATAGTCAGAACATTAATTCAGAAGGTCATCAATAAAAACATCCTCATATAGTCTTTCTTCATGACAATTCGTTCGATCTTGATGTTTCATATTCATATGAGAGCCACAGGAACACTCTATGTGGTCAGAAGACCAAGGAGCAAGAGATCTCGTCTTTTGTTGTAACCCATTATGGTGGTCCTCCCCATGATGATTAATTTCGATGTGAAAGTCCTCTCCGTAGTAGTGATGCACATTGCCTGGAAAATTCTCTGGTGGAAAATGTAGTGCCGAGAAAGCCCTCTTATCTTGAGGCACTTGCAAATGCGAAACCAGTCATGTCCGATGCTTCATCGCTAGTAGGTGAAATACTTTCTCAATCACAAGATAGCCCAGGGTGTAGGTCATTCTCCAAACCACCCCTAAGTCATGAATCTTCTAGTTTGATCAATGATTTCTCAACCAATATTGTTGAATATGACGAAGCAACAAGGAAACACCAACTTTGGTCAAATCAGGAATAAGAGTCTTCATTTAATGAAAAAGAGGAAATGCTGAACATGAGAAAACAACTTGAAAAAGGTGAAGTACTAGTCATGTTTTGGCCTCTGGCTGACTCTCAGTATGACATTCCAAAAATGTTTACAGAAGATGGAATTCATGATATTCGTCTCAACATATGGAAAAATCATTGTCAATTGAAGAAGAAAGTATTATCTTATGGTGAATATGAAAATCATCTTAAGATAATAGAAGGGTTTCCACGTCAGATTGATTTGGAATCTCTATCAGTCTCTCGATATCCGAAGGCTGAAAAGTACCAGAGATCCATTTAATTTTCATACCTTGGTGCACTATGAAGATTTCGTCAGTTAATTTCCAATGCCACTTCGGGTATTCATGTCGGAGGATGGGGTGTTCCTGGAGCTCTACATTTCACGGTGATCTCCTGTCAGCAAAGCCCACTGAAAATGGTCTCATGCAATGTTATTGCCCATGGGCGGCCACCGTCAATGGGATTTGTTTGTAATCAAAATCCTGCCCAAGAACATGCCTCAACTAGTTCCTCTCAAAATCATGAATACAGAGAACAAGTTGTTGAATTACTCATGTATAAAGAAAACAAGAATATTGAACAGGCCTCTCCTATGGAGACAACACATCATCAAGTGACAAAAGTGTCGGAAATCATCCAACGGTCTTTTGAACCAGGTGATAAATGTGGATACAGGATAATGCATCCAGCTATTATCCGGACTAAGGTTTGAATGATCATGAGAGATTTTAAGAAATTCTCAGACATAGCATGTCAAGAGCCACCCCAGCTTTCCAGACTGGGGACTCTTTTAAACCAACACTCGGAATCAATAAATAGGATTCGAGGAGTTGAGCGGGAACAGTAGGAATAGCCCCAGTCCACCGGACTGGGGAATTTTTCAAATCATCAATCCCCTCTTCAAAGAAAGTCGGTCATTTCTCGATTGGGGAAGAAGCCTCAAGAGGAATGAAGAGCCAAATTATTAGGATATTCCATCCAAATAACGGTTCGTCATGAAGTTCATGAGGGATCGAATCAACAAAAGGCAATGTATCATCAAAGACATTGAAGAAGAAAATATCACAAAATTGCTAATAGAGGGGATGTGATGCATTATGCATCAATCAATGTCATCAATGCCATTGTTGTTGATCCACCAGAGGAGGCTCACTCAGGGGACTCAGATGAAGAGGTTCCTGCTCAAGAAGATGTACGCACATGCACAAATGAAGAAGGTATGCGTACACGAATTCAAAGTGTTACTCAGATCCTAGGTAATCCTTCAAGTAACCCACTTCCCCCTCGCTGCAAAGGATCTAACAAAGGGAAGGGAAAAAATCAGGTTACATATCCATCCTTTGGAGAAGTCCAATCACTCTCACTAGAGAAAAGGATTTCAAAACAGGAGGAAGAAATGAAGGAATTAAGGAGGTTGAATGCAGAACTACTTCAAGGTAGTCTTCTTCTTAATCATGCAGGAGTCAGTCAGCCAAGGGAATTTTTGGCAGCTACTGAGATGGGTCAAGAATATCCTCCTATATCAGTACACCCTCACAGGTCTAATCCTACAGGTCAGGTGCAATAACAGTTCACAGTGCTACCATTAGTTGCAGCACCAACCACCACATCTGTCCAAGCTCCATTCATTGCACCTACCGAAGTCCAAGTTCAATTGGATGTTTCTCAAAAGTTAATAACTACCATCAAGTCATTAACAGCTCGGTTAGAAACTATGGAAGAGAAATGTGCGCAGGTTCAACCAGAAAAGAAAGTTTACCCTGAATGGGTAGATTCAATCTCTCCTCCATCCAGTTTTGGAAACCATATATTCCCTATTTTCAATGGATCGGGCGACCCTGAACAGCATTTAATGCGTTACGTGTCTTCTTGTTATCCTTTGATGGGAACTCCGGAGCAGCAAGAAGCAGTAAAACTCAGATGCTTTGTATGGACCTTGCAAGGACCAGCCTTTTCTGGTATACAAGATTAAAATCATGGTCAATTACTGGATGGGAAGATTTCCGTCAACAATTACTTCTTCAGTTCAGCTCAACATTTCCAAAGACAACAATTTTTGATCTTACAAACTGTATGTAAAGGGAGAATGAATGGGTCTCAGATTTCATTGCTCGCTGGAAGGGATTAACATATTCCCTAAGATTATAACTCCCTTAAGAAGAATTGTTGCCAATCTATGTGGAAAATTTGCGTGACGAGTTACACACGCCATTGATCCCTGTGAAATACATGGGGGGGTCGAGACCTTACTTCAATCGCTCAGTAGATTAAAGATTCCCTTATAAAGGCTAAGGCTAAATCTCCTGTAATTCCATCAGCTACAAGAAGGAGAATGTGTAAAGCAGAAACTGCTACAGTTATTCTTAAACAAGAACTTGTACATGTTTCCACTTCAATACCTTCATCTTCTCGAAGGGCTCCACCTCCTGAGTGCCAACATCAAAGGACGTTTCCTCAAGATGATCAAACTGATCAAAGATGAAAAAAATTTTAGGATCTAAAGAGAAAAACATACTCTTTCCGAAATGAACAAGTTCCTGGTTACTTCATTTCAGCTCTGGAAAATAATCTGGTTCAATTCCCAAGTCCTAAGAGGCCAAATAAAGAAGGAGATTAAGACCGTCCCAATTATTTCCCTTTTCATAAAATTTTGGGGAATCCCATCCAGGAGTGTTTTGTGTCAAAGACCTCCTGCAAAAGATGGTCAACTCAGGACAAGTCAAACTGAAAGGTTCTTCAGTTCAGGTAACATGCGTTACTGCTACGGTTCCACAGAAGGAGCGCGAATGGAAATAATTCAAAAGAAAAAATACACAAAAGTATGATGATTGGATGGTCAGAATGACAATCAACCGAACTCATTCTATTTTGTGAACACAATTAAAGAAACCGATTGTGTCTTCTGCCGTGAATGTCGCGGAAAAACCCACTTCATCAGAGGGAATGTCCTCAAAGAAACGACATTATTAAAAGAAAGAAAAAGAATCAGAAGAATATGAGTATGTGTAAAAGACTATGTTTTCTTTGACTCTGGAAGACTTCATGCCACCTACTTCTAAGCAATGGGCACCTCCCCACAAAACGGCACAGACTAAACAGGCTAATCCGGCAGAGTCTTCATCAGATGAAGAGTTAATATTCGGTTTTGTTAATATGATTCAATTAACGGATCCATATGCTTGTTTTAGTTTTGATTTCGATGAGCCCAAATTCCCTATATCAAATAGGAAAATCCGAGGAAGTTCCAGAGGCTCAGGATACAGGGGAGGACATGGGTCTTTCAAAAGACACTATTCCAATTGTACCCCTCCTAGAACTGTGTACACTGCATAAACTCATGGTAGAGACCTTCAACGAGCTCAGCATGAACAAGCATGTTCTTCTACCAATAGTAAATTCAGTCTAGGCACAGTTATTTTGGAAGACTGGTTGAAGGTTTCATCTTCTTCCTCTAAGAATGTAAATGGATCTAATCCGTCTAATCTTCTAAAACCATGAATATTGCCAACTCCTATCCCAATACAAGATGCATCAACTTCCAAAGCATCTGCTTCCAAGGTACCTGCTAAACCACATATTCATGTTGGGAAACGCAGACCTCTGGATCAAAATTATGATGTATTGAAACACTTGGCCCAATTACCAGCCAGGTTATCAATTCTGGATGCTCTGAATCTGTCAAAAGATCTTCGGGAAGCACTCATCGAGGCTTTGTTGAGTCCTTAGGAGTTTAAAACTGAAATTGTTGCAGTTGAAGTCTATCACATAGAGAATAATCCTGCATAATTCCATGAAATAAAATATTTTTCTGATAAAGATGAAGATGATGTTGTGCATGGGAATATTAGACCTTTGTACTTATCTGGAAAGGTCAATGGCATAGACGTCCAATGAGCATTCATTGACAATGTTTCAGGAGACAACCTCATACCCATTTGTACAGTTCGTGGATTGGGCCTCACGAAATCTGATTTATCTCCTTCTACCATAACGTTACAAGGATATGATAAAAATGAACAAGAACCACTCTGTGAGGTTACACTCAGAACTCAGTTTGGAGAACTTGTATAAAATTAGGATTTCATGGTTTTTGATCAAGACTCAGCTATCAACATCATTCATGGAAGAGCCAGGCTACATGAACATGCGGCTATCCCTTCATCATACCATCAATGTCTCAAATATTGTTTCTATGGTCATGTTGTGACATTTTATGGTGATAAGGCCCCATTCAAGACATGTGAGTCTCAATACATTGAGGCATAATTCTATCACATGAAGGGAAGGGAGAAATCCACAACAAAGGAGATTACCAAAGTTAATGCTCCATATGGTTTGGAGAAGATTCCAGTAAATCCATTTACACATGTGAGTACAGATTATGTGTTTCCTATCATTCATATTGACAAGATAGACCCAAATCAAAATACTCTCATGGAAAGATCCATAATGTCAATTACGAAAATCGAGCCAGACAACATGGGAGGAATTGGTAACCCACCAAGCAGCGATGAAAGCCCAAATGGTGACGTCTTCATTTCATCTGCTAAAATCCAACAAGTCTATACTTAGACAATTAGGCCAGAAGAAGTTATATCAACAATGGAGGTGAAAAATTATGTCGATTCTCAATCCATCATCTCCTCTTTATTACCCAAATAAGACCCTTCATCATGAATCGGGTTGGAAATGGAAGCTTCTTCTTCAAGATATGAAAATGTTGACATCTCTTCTGATCAGGAAAATTATGATTTATTATCTACTATGCAAGTAGAAACGGAAGAAATAACACATGATGAAGAAGAAGAGGAAGATCTCAGAGATTCTCCTCCAGCATTTGAAGAGGGTATCTCTACCACTATGGATGAACTCAGAGAAATAAATCTGGGTACAATAGAAGATCCACGCCCCACTGTAATCAGTGCGGCCATGACTCTTGAAGGGAAAGAGATGTATATTTCTTTTCTAAATAAAAATAGAGATATATTTTCTTGGAACTATAAAGAAATGGACAGGCTTGATCCTGATTTTTCTACTAATCATTTGGCTTTACCAAAAGAACATCGAGGATTTATGCAAGCCACGAGAAGAACACACCCAACTTATGCTTCCAAAACTGAAGCTGAAGTGGATAAGCTTATCAAATCTAACTTCGTCATATAAGTTCAGTATCCCATGTGGTTGGATAATATTGTCCCTGTAAAGAAGAAGAATTGTCAAATTAGAGTTTGCATTGATTTTAGATATCTTAATCGGCATTGTCCTAAGGATGATTTCCCAGTTCCGATTACAGAACTTTTAATTGATGCAACAGCTAGCTGTGAAGCACTATTCTTCATGGATGGATATTCCAGATATAATTAGATCTGAATGTCCCTAGAATATGAGGAATCCATAGCCTTCAGAGCCCCTCAGGGTGTGTTTTTCTACCGGGTAATTCCCTTTGTCTTAAAGAATGCAGGTGCAACATATCAGTGTGCCATGCATCGTATCTTCAAACCCTTCTTAGGGAAGTTTGTTGACTACTATGTAGACGGTTTTTTAGTTAAATCCAAACAAAATTCTAATCACATGGCTGATTTTGATGTCATATTCCTCAAGCTTCGACAACATAATTTGAAGATGAATCCCTTAAAATGTGCTTTTGGGGTAACCTCAGGAAAACTTTTCCGCTTTGTTGTACGCCATCGTGGTATTAAAGTCGATCATGAGAAGACCAAGTCAATCATTGGTATTTCACCTCCCCAAAATCTGAAAGAATTAAGAGGACTTCAAGGACACTTAGCCTATATTCTGCATTTCATCGCCAATTTGGCAGGCAAAAGTTTACCCTTCACAAAATTGATGAAGAAGGGAGTCACTTACCGGTGGACTAAATAATGTCAAGAAGTATTCGATATTCTCAAAAAATACCTCTTAAGTCCATCAGTACACCTGACACCTATTGAAGGAAGACCACTTATCCTCTACATGACAGCTCTAGAGAGATCATTGGGTGCCTTTCTTGCTCAAAAGAATGATGATGGGAATGTAAATATCCTACACTGTCTCATTCGAACTATGCTTGAAGCGGAGAACCGGTATTCAAGTATTGATAAGTGCTTCTTGAAATTAGTCTTTTCAGTTCAGAAGTTGAGATGCTACCTGCAACATCACGAGGTCCAATTGGTATCTTGCAATAAACCACTCATATTCATCCTTAGTCATCCAATGCTTACAAGACGTCTGGCAAGGTGGGCATTTATTTTGTAGCAAATCAACATTCATTATGTGTTTCAAAATGCGATAAAGGGTCAAGAATTGGTTGAATTCCTAGCAGAACACCCTTCAGTGGAAGACACATCTTCAGATAATAAACTCCCTGATAAGGAAGTCTTCTCTATTCAAGAAATTCCTCAAGCACGAGAAATGTATTTTGATGGTGCTTCCAGAAGTCCAACAGGGAGGAAAATGGAAAATCCTAATTTCAACAAATATGGCTTAGGAATTGTGTTCATTTATCCAGAAAAGGCAGTGTTACCTTATTCATTCTTATTTTGGAAAGGTGGTACCAATAATGAAGCAGAATATCAAGCTCTCATCACAGGCTTAGAATTAGCGCTTCAAACACAAGTGAATCACTTAAAGGTGAAAGGTGATTCAGAACTGGTAATCAAACAAGTAAATGGGGATTATGCCATCAAAAAAGAAGAACTAATCCCTTTGTATGAATACATTAGGGAGTTAATGGAGGAATTCCCTTCAGAACTGACATTTTCTTATGACCCAAGATCACAAAATGCTCAAGATGATTCATTGGCTAATATAGCCACAGCCCGGACAGATCCAAATCGGGACGAGAAAACCATCAGTATTGCCCACAGTCATGCTGTTTCACCTTATGTTCAAATCAGAATAGATGAAATTAATGAAATTATCCCCATTCCTGAACCATATGGTCATACTACAGAATGTATGTCACCTATCAGGGAATACCTTCAAAATGGAACACTTCCACCTGATAGAGATGAGAAAGAACAAATCTGGCGATGTGTGGTCAATTTTACTCTTTATGATAGCCCAGATCACCTAGAGAAAATTCTCTACAAACATGATTTTGATGGAGTTCTCTTCAGATGCATTGATGGTGAAGAGACAATGGTTGTCTTGAAAGAAGTGCATGCAGGAGTCTGTGGTTCCCACCAGTCTGGACATAGACTGTCTTATCAGATTCGAAGGCTTGGATTCTTTTGGCCTTCAAAGATACAAGATTGTGTTGATTTCACAAAGGAGTGTCATTCATGCCAAATACATGCCATCTTAATTCATCAACCTCCATAGTAGCTTCATATATCTAAATACTCATGGCCATTTACCACATTGGGAATGGATGTGGTGGGACCTTACCCTTCAGTTACGAACAAGCAGTTTAAGTACATTCTTACTACTACTGACTACTTTTCCAAATGAATAGAGGCAATACCTATCAAGGATGTCAGTTCTAAGTGCATTGTTATCTTCATCAAGTCTAACATCATTACCAGATTTGGTGTCCCTCATACCATATTGACGGAAAATGGCACCAACTTCTCTTCATACGAGATGAAGAAATTGTATCAAGAATACAACATCAAATCCAACCATTCATCTTGGTATTATGCAGCGACCAATGGATAGATAGAATCCCTCAACAATAATCTTTCAAATATACTGCAAAAGATGGTGGATAGAGATAAGAAATCATGGCCTGCTAAACTCTTTCCTGCTTTATGGGATTATCAGACTACCACCCACACTGCAACGCGGTCAACTGCATATTCATTGGTATACGGAACGGAAGCAGTGTTTCCAATTGAAGTTCAACTACCCTCACTCAGAGTTGACATTTGTGATCAAGCATCTACAGATGAACAATCTCAAAAGAGATTGAATGAATTAGAATGGTTAGATGAGAAAAGATTGTGCAATTTGCACCACTTGGAAGTCTATCAGAATCGAATAGCACGAGCCTTTAACAAAAAAGATCTTCTTCATTCATTCACTTAGGGAGAATTGGTATTAGTTATCAGAACTATGATGATACCATGAAATAAACCTCCCAAGCTTGATCCAAAATGGGAAGGACCTTTATAACGACCCATACTTTACATAAATTATTATTACATCAGAATTGAAGCACACTTGTTACAATATATAACAAAACCAGGAAAGGACCGTATAGGTATAATGTCTTTAGAAATTGGGAAACATAAACAACTGGTTTATAAAGTATCTACTTTCCTCCCATTTATTTAACCATATCTAGAGTTCGTTTTGGAATATTCTACTTAATAACCTTCTTCCTGACCTGGGGAAATAAAACATACAAAAGGGTGATCTCAAATTCTTAGTAAGGGTAAACAAAAGAAATATCAATCACATCATATATATAAGAACATAACTTTTGTAAATCTTAACCTATAAAAGAGATCATAATTTCATAACATGGGATAAATCATAGAAGTGAAATGTAATCCCAATAATCATAACATAAGACATGAAACTTTGGGGCATACACACACAATCATAGAGAATCATTTCTCATTATTCAAGACTCATTTCCAAGACTATCTTGGTGGACAATGTCCATTTCTGAACCAAGTTCACTCCTCGTTTCAGTCCTGTTTCACTGAACCGGTTTAACCTGCCGTTCCAGCCATGTCTATCTCATGAGATATAAAATCATTACCCAATGCATTGGAGGGAGATATAGGTCCCGCCCATCTCATAATGATACCATTCTTATGTGTTCCACAAAATCATAAATCATACATCATTGCATAACCCATGTAATAAAAATGGGATTCTTAAACAACATGACATCATAAAACAATTCATATAAGATAAAGGAATTCAATAAAATAATTCCATCACAACATAATCAAATAAATGTAATAATAGGGATAGATACATAACCCTATATTATCTTAGATGTAATATAATTTTGATAAAACACTTGAACTCCATTCTTCAGGAAAATATCCTTTCTACTTCAAAAACATTTTCCTTTCTTAACTTGTCATAAAATTTTAAACTAAAAGAAGTTGAATAAAAATAAACTTGAAAACTTGTAAAGGAATCTTCTTGGAAATAATTTTTTAAATATCCATTCATGCCGTATAACTTAAAAAATATTCTTCTCGTACTTTTGTAGGAAAAGTCAAAAAGTACCTCGTACAAAAAAATGAAAAAAGATTTCTTTAATATCATTTACTAAAAACTCACCGAAGGGTACAATTGGATTTAAACAATTATAGGTGGATGTAAATAATATTACATATTGAGGAATCATGGATGTGGATGATAAAATACACCCCAGTAAATTTCAAAGTATAAACAATCTCGGGTAAAAATGAGATTGTGATATTTCCCTTACCTTAGGTCTAATTTGCTTCGTAAGTGTCCGAACCTCCTATATAATGATTTAAATAATGTTATTGACTTATTCCAGAATCATAATTATTTTTATGATATCATATATGGTCATATTCCTAGCTTCTTATTAGTAATATTTCATTACTACTTGTTATTTGGGTGTTTATTACTTTTTGTTCTTATGCGTGTTTTGTCAAATAAATTCTTATTTTTCTTTTTAGGTTATAGATACATCATTTACAGAATGTTATTATTGTAATATATATCATATTCATTCAATTCAATTCATTTATATAATCATTATGCAATGAAGATCATGTAGAACGAGTCGCATCACATCGTGGAGACGGTATTCCGTACGTACGCACGAGCGATGATATCGTTCCCATGATCGTGAAATTGTAATGGAGAGTATGTATACTATTTCAGAATCAATATCACTTTTAAATAATCATATATAGTTATTATTTACACCATTATACCCATCCAAGTAAGGTGGTGGTGGAAAATAGATTACACCACGGCGTGGAGACGATATTCCGTACATACGCACGCGCGGTGATTTTGTTTTCCGTAGGATGGATAGATGGTTAAATAGGGTTGTTTCATACATATAATAACATATAAGTATATGAGTGATACTGATGTTATTAATTCATAATGAAACAAATAAATAAGAATAAGTGGAAGAAGAAATAAATTTAAAAGAATCGGTAACGGACATTACCTCTTCTTTGAAGCGCCTCTTTGAGACCTCCTCTTAGGGAACTAAAATTGGTCTTTGTAGAAGACCAAGACCTCTAGGATGTTTCTAGGGAAGCGGAGAAGATAATTTGGAAGGGTTTGGCCGAGCTTGAAGGTTAAAAGTGGTGTGAGGATAAGAGGGAGGAGGTGCCCTTTTATAAGGGAGGAGAGGGGCACCTTTGGAATAAATAAAAATATTATTTTATTATAAATTCAAATTCAGGTTTTAATAGCTCTAAATTGGTATATTTATAATCTAAGGTGGTGATGGGTATAAATCCTATCATAAAATAGAATTTAGACATGTTTAGGTCATTATATTAACCTTATCTTTTAGTTTGAACTCTTAGTTAATTAGATTGACATTTACCATGTCACATTGTATTTTATATTATATTGTTAATAAACTTACCATATACATCCAAGAGACCCCCAAGTGGTCCATTAATGATACACCTATCATGATATAAGTATCTTGGCCTAACAATAGATTTTTAGGAATATAATAACAATTAATAATATAATATTTGTTTTAAAAACTATTTTATGTCAATTTTGACACTATTTGGTAATTGATTTTTGTGAAAATCATAACAGAATGATTAGTTCGAAACAAATTAATTATATCAATACTAACATTCCATATTAACATAGATAATTATTTTAATTCATAAAAAATCTCAAATTACATTTATTTGGTTATTTATAACATCAATTATGTCAATATTTAATTAATAAGATAATTATTGCATCACCATTGTATCATAAATAACTTAAATTATTTTATGTCTAAAAATTACAAATAAAATACCATTATGTTTGAAATATTTTTATCTTTCTAATGAATATTTATAGTCGAATTTATCTTATGTATAACCCTATATTAAAAATTATTTAGTTATTAAACTTTGATTTTAACTACTTTAACCCTTCTTTAAATAAATTGATAATAAATGTCCTAATCTAATACAAGTGGGCCTAAATGGTCATATTTTATTCCTAATGTTGTTATTGGTCGAATTACACTTGTACAATAGAATTAAGACATGTGTTAGGGTAATAATAATAACACTTTTACCCTTAATTACCATATTTACTTTTAACCGTGGTAAAAAAAAGTAAAAAGTTACTATTCACCAAAAATTATTTTCATCTCATTGAAGAACATTTTAGTCCTTGATATTTATCGTGTCTCTCGGAGTTTTGAAATTCTGCTCACAGAAGCGGTAAAATTAAGTTTTATGAGAAATTCAGTTTTTTTAACTACCACTTAGTGGTTTCACTATTCATCAAAAAATGAAAGTGTCCTGAAAAAATACCAAAAATTAGGCCTAAGATATATTTGATATTATGAATTCAAAAATGATGTCTATTTTACCAAATTCAAAACATATCAGTTACATTAACTAATTTAAAAATTAATTCTCATCGTCAAAACAAATAGCGTGTTTTTAAGAGATAATAACTATCAAAAGATTGACACTTGTTTATGTCTGGTTTAAATGTCAAATTACATCCAATGAACAAAATTGCATTAAATAGTAAAAATTTATTCTAAATATACTTTAAAACAACTCAAATTAATAATTTATCAGTATTAATTATTTCGATTAAAAAAGTTGTTTTTAATTAAAATTTAGTAATTTTCACTATTCATCGGAATATGAAAGTTATCCAAAAAGTACGAAAATTTCACCATAAACTAATTTAGATATTCCGAATCCCAAAATGAAGTCCATTTTGAGAAATAAAATTTACGAAATTTCAAAAAGTGGTAATTAGTATTCATAACGGCCAGTTTTAATAATATTTTAATAGCATATCGTTGTTTAGTGAAACTCGGTATTGCGTATGAAGCAAGCTATCGAGGAAGGCCGCGGTTGCGTGTAAAGCAATCCAAGCTAGTGTTGTGTGTAGTGAAAGATTCTTTTGATGATTTATATTACATAAAAACAAAATATTTCTCATAAATGTCTCGGGTGTTACATTCTACCCACCCTAAAATGAATTTCTCCATAGAAATTCGTCACTTTGTAACAAAAATATGTGGATACCTCTCCCTGATCATATCCTCAAGCTCCCATGTAGCTTCTTCTAATTGGTGGTTCCTCCATAAAACTTTCACCAATCGAGTGGTCTTGTTTCGTAGGACTTTTTCTCTACGATCCAGAATCTCTATCGGTTGTTCTTCATAAGAATGATCTTGCTCCAGCGGTACAACTTCTGAGCTGAGTACATGTGAAGGATCAGGTATGTACTTTCTCAGGATAGATACATGGAACACATCGTGAAGTTGAGAGATATTCAGTGGAAGCGCCAATCGGTAAGCTACCTTTCCAACACAATCCAGTATTTTGAAAGGACTGATATATCTAGGGCTCAACTTCCCCTTCTTTCCAAATCTCATGGCCCTCTTACAGGGAGATATTCGTAAGAACACTTTATCACCCACTTCAAACTCTATGTCTTTTCTTCGGTTGTTGGCATAACTTTTCTATCGACTCTGAGCTGCTCTTATGTGTTGTTGAATAGATCGGACCTTTTTTGTCATCTCATCAACAAGATCAGGTCCTAATAGCTTTCTTTCCCCTACTTCATCCCTGCAAGTTGGAGTCCTATATTTCTTTCCATAGAGAGTTTCATAAGGATCCATCTGAATACTGGAGTGAAATATATTATTATAAGAAAATTCCACTAAAGGCAGGTGTTGATCCCAACCACATTTGAAATCCATAGAGCAAGCTCTCAACATATCTTCTAGAGTTTGAATTGTTCTCTCAGACTGACCATCTGTCTGAGGATGATAAGCAGTGCTGAAACTCAACTCTGTATCCCGAGTATGATGAAGAATTCTATAGAACTTCGTGGTAAATCTCGGATCCCGATCAGATATAATAGAAAGTGGTACTCCATGAAATCTTACCAGTTCCTTTACATATATCCTGGAAAGCTGATCTAGAGAGAAATCCTCTCTAATAGCAATGAAGTGTGGAGACTTTGTAAGACAATCAACTATGACCCAGATAGCATTATTGCCTTTGGATGTTTTAGAAAGTCATGTGACAAAGTCTATAGTGATGTTTTCCCATTTCCATTCGGGTATGGGTAATGGTTGTAACATCCCCATAGACTTATATCTCTCAGCTTTAACATGTTGACAAACCATGCATCGAGAGACATATTCAGCAACATCTCTTTTCATGCCATCCCACCAGAAGTACTCTATCAGGTCCCTATACATATTCTTGCTTCTGGGATAAATAGATAATGAAGAACTATGAGCCTCATCCAGCAGCTCCTTCTTTATTTCGGGGATGGGAGGAACACAAACCTTATTCTTGAACTTTATTATCCCATCACAATCAAGGTTGAATTCAGGAACATTTCTCACCTTCTTTTGTAACTCTACATCTTCTTTCTCTGCCTCTTTAATCTTCAAATGTATATATGGTTGAACATTCAATTGAGAAAGATACAATTTTCCCCCTTCCATTATAATTCCAAGGTCTATCCTTTATAAATCCATAAATATTGGATCTTTTGAGATCCTCATCATGGATAAACTGGCATGGTCTTATCGACTTAATGCATCTTCCACCTTGTTTGATTTCCCTTGGTGGTAATGAATTGAGAAGTCATAATCCTTAATTTTCTCTAACAATATTCTTTGGCGCATATTCTGCTCCATTTGTGTGAAAATATACATTAAACTTTTATGATCAGTATAAATGTCACACCTTTCTCCATAAAGATAATGCCTCCAAATCTTTAATGAAAAGATTACCGCAGCTAACTCCAAATCATGAGTTGGGTAATTTTTCTCATGGATTTTCAACTGTTGTGAGGCATAAGCTATCACCATATCATTTTTCATAAGAACACACCCCAATCCCTTCTTGGATGCATCACTGTAGATCACAAACCTTTTTCCACTACAAGGTAGTGTGAGCACAGTTGCACTGGATAACCTTCTTTTCAACTCCATAAAATTCTCTTCACATTCCTCCGTCCGAACAAACATAACTCATTTCTGAGTCAACCTGGTTAGTGGATTAGATAATCGTGAAAAATCTTTCACAAAACGTCGATAATATCCATCCAAACCAAGAAAACATCAGATCTTAGTTACTGTTGTTGGTCTCGACCATCTTTCGATAGCCTCTGTTTTTGCTGGATCCATAGATATCCCCTCTTTTGAGATTTTGTGACCCAAAAATGAAACTTTTTGAAGCCAAAATTCACACTTGGTAAATTTGGAATTAATATTCTCCTTTCTTAGGGTCTTCAATACAATTCTCAAGTGATATTCATGTTCTTCCTTGTTCTTTGAATAGACAAGAATACCATCTATAAAGAATACCAAAAACTGATCAAGATAGTCTATAAAGACTATATTCATCAGATCCATGAAGATAACAGGGGCATTAGTAAGACCAAATGGCATCACTATAAATTCATAGTGTCCATACCTTGTACGGAAAGTCGTCTTTGGTATATCCTCCCTTTTGACCCTTAATTGATGATACCCTGAACGAAGATAAATGTTGGAAAAGTATTGAGCTCCTCATAGTTGGTCAAATAAGTCATCAAGGTGCGGGAGAGGATATTTGTTCTTGATAGTGATCTTGTTAAGTTCTCGATAATCAATACAGAGCCTCATTGATACGTCTTTCTTCATAACAAAGGGAACAAGTGCTCCCCAAGGTGACACACTAGGGAGTATGAATCCCTTATCAAGATTCTCTTGGAGTTGCTTCTTCAATTCCTGCAACTCAATTGGGTCCATTCTATATGGAGTCTTTGAAATAGGCAAAGCACCCAGTATGAGTTCTATTGAAAACTCAACTTCACGTTTTGGTGGAAGACCCGGAAATTCCTCCAGAAAGACATCATCAAACTCCCATAAAATGGTCATATTCTTAATCGTGAGTATATCACCAACCATTTGAGATAAATAACCTTCATTTAGTGGAATCAATACACATAAGATGGAAGAAATTTCCACTGGAAATTTATGTTTATCCTTACATCGATAGACGGTCAAAGATTGATCTAGAATATGAAATGTGACTTCCCTTCTTTTGAAATTGATATGAACTCCAAATAATGAAATCCAATCCATGCCATGAATCACAGAAAATTCCACTATAGGAAGGATCACAAGATTTTCAGGAAGCACTTTCCCACAAAACTCAATCGGGGATGAATTATAAACTTTTGATGCGACTGTTGTGCCATTAGGTGTTGTCACAGCTAACTCAACATCTAATTGTTGAGGTAATACGGTGATACTCTTAGAAAATTATTCAGAAATAAATGATTGGGTGGATCCAGAATAAAATAAAACATTTTCTACTTTAGAGTGGATGATAAGTGTACCTTTAACCACATCATTATCGTACTCCACATTGCTGATAGAAATTTCATGTGACTTTCCTTTGTCATTAGCATTATGAGTTTGTTGACATCGATCATCATCATAAACCCTTGTATTTGGGCATTGATTGGCATAATGCCCCATCTCCTTGCACTTGAAACATTGAAGTGTAGTAGGTTCATTCTGTGTATCCCTTCCTTTGTTTGCATCATTAGACATCTTCTTCCCATCATTGCAGCATTCAAATGCCCGATGAGCTTCCTTTCCACATTTGAAACATTTACTTGTCCCTTTAAGACAACTCCCTCCATGTTTCTTTCCACACTATGATCATAAGGGAAAACTCATATTCTTTTCAGTGTGCTCTTTAGATTTTCCTTTGAATTCCATTTTCCTGTTCTTATCAAACCCATATGACTGATGGGTTACTCCAATCTACATCTCAACTTTGAGAGCACATCGAACGATTTCCTCGTATCTATTGAAGTCCCTTATGGATAAGGCCCTTCGAAGACTTGGTTTTAAGCCACTAAAGAATCGATCCATCTTACTCTCAGGTTGGATAATAATACAAGACGCGTACCTTTCAAGTCTTGTAATGTTTTCTTCATAGGTACTAACAGATTCATCATCCTTTTGCGTCAGTTCAAGAAACTCTTTCTCCATATTTGTTCGGAGAATACAAGGGAATTACTTATTGAAAAATAAGTTCTTGAACTCGTCCCATTCCATGGACTCAATTTCATCCCTTTGCCTCGAATTATTAATAAGATTCCAACATTGATCAGTATCACCTTCCAAATGATAAACTGCTAAGATGAATTTATCATGTTCAGAACATTAAAGAACTAAAAATATCTTTTCAGTAGTACTAATCCATTTTTCAGAAACTAATGGATGAGTAGACCCACCGAATGAAGGTGGACGCTGCCTCATGAAGGTTTCAACAAAATGTTTATCCTTCCATTGCTCGTTTGGAAGTCCTGCATGATTCATAGATTGAAAAAGTTGTGTGAGCATGGCTACAAGATTTTTCATTCCAGTTCCCATAACGTTTGGTTGCTCAGGGGGAAAATCATTGCATTGCCCGTCGCATTCTGCATTAACACGGTTCCTTCAGGTTCCATCCATTGACTAAAACCAAGAAGAATAGTGTGAGCAACACTAATTATAATTGGAAAACCACATAATCAAGAATAAAATTTCACACTTAAGGTCTTATCCTAGGTTATTCATGGCCATTTATAAAACACTAAGAATGTGTTCTATGCTTAGACTTATCCTTAGGGGTCTTACTAAAGCTTTCACATCCTTGTTTCCAACGGTTGACTATACCTTTCCTCTGATACCAACTATAACGACCCATACATTACATACATTGATATTACTTCAGAATTTAAGCACACTTATTACAACATATAACAAAACTAGGAAAGGACCGTATAGGTATAGAGTCTTTAGAAACAGGGAAACATAAATAACTTGTTCATAAAGTATCTACTTTTCCTCCCATTTATTTCATCATATCTAGAGTCCCTTTTGGAATATCCTACTTAATAACCTTCTTCTTGACCTGGGGAAATAAAACATACAAAAGGGTGAGCTCAAATGATCAGTAAGGGTAAACAAAAGAAATATCAATCACATCATATACATAAGAACAAATCTTTTGAAAATCTTAACCTGAAAAAGTGATCCTAATTTCATAACATGGGATAAATCATAGTAGTGAAATGTAATCCCAATAATCATAACATAAAACATGAAACTTTTTGGCATACATACATAATAATAAGGAATCATTTCTTATTATTCAAGACTCATTTCCAAGACTATCTTAGTGGAAAAAGTCCATTTCTGAACCGAGTTCACTCCTCGTTTTAGTCCGGTTTCACTGAACCGGTTTAACCTGCCTTTCCAGCCATGTCTATCTCATGAGATATAAAATCTTTACCCAATTCATTAGAGGGAGATATAGGTCCCACCCATATCATAATGATACCATTATTATGTGTTCCAAAAAATCATAAATTATACATCATTGCATAACCCATGTAATAAAAATGGGATTCTTAAACAACATGACATCATAAAACAATTCTTATAAGATAAAGGAATTCATAAAAATAATTCCATCAAAACATAATCAAATCAATGTAATAATAGGGATAGAAACAGAACCCTATATTTTCATAGATGGAAAATAATTTTGATAAAACACTTGAACTCCATTCTTGAGGAAAATATCCTTTCTACTTAAAAAACATTTTCCTTTCTTAACATGTCATAAAATTTTAATCTAAAAGAAGTTGATTAAATATAAAATTGAAATCTTGTAAATGAAGCTTTTTGGAAATAATGTTTTAAAAATCCATTCATGCCGTATAAGTTAAAAAATATTCTTCTCGTACTTTTGTTGGAAAAGTCAAAAAGTACCTCGTACGAAAAAATTACAAAAGATTCCTTTCATATCTTTTACTAAAAACTCACCGAAGGGTACAATTAGATTTAAAAAATTGTAGGTGGATAAAAATAATATTACATATTGAGGAAACATGGATTTGTATGGTAAAATTCACCCCAGTAAATTCCAAAGTATAAACAACCTCAGATAAAAATGAGATTGTGATATTTCCCTTACCTTAGGTCTGATTTGCTTCATAAGTGTCCAAACCTCCTGTATAACGATTTAAATAATGTTATTGACTTATTCAGGAATCATATATATTTTTATGATATCATATATGGTCATATTCTTAGCTTCTTATTAGTAATATTTCATTACGACTTGTTATTCGAGTGTTTATTACTTTTTGTTCTTATGCGTGTTTCGTCGAATAAATTAATATTTTTCTTTTTAGGTTATAGATAGCTCATTTCAAGAATGGTATATTTTTAATATATATCATATTAATTCATTAAATTCATTTATATAATCATTATGCAATGAAGATCATGTAGAACGAGTCGCATCACATCGTGGAGACGATATTCCGTACGTACGCACAAGCGATGATGTCATTCCCATGATCGTGAAATTGTAATGGAGGGTATGTATACTATTTCAGAATCAATATCACATTACAATAATAATATATAGTTATTATTAACACCATTATACCCATCCATGTAAGGTGGTGGTCGAAAATAGATTACACCACGGCGTGGAGACGGTATTCCGTACGTACGCACGCGCGGTGATTTCGTTTTCCGTAGGATAGATAGATGGTGAAATAGTGTTGTTTCATACATATAATAAAATATCATTATATGAGTTATACTGATGTTAATACTTCATAATGAAAAAACTAAAGAAAAATAAGTGGAAAAATAAATAAAGTTGAAAGAATTGGAAACAGACATTACCTCTTCTTTGAAGTGCCTCTTTGAGACATCCTCTTAGGGAACAAAAATTGGTCTTTGAAGAAGACCAGGACCTCTAAGATGTTTCTAGGGAAGTGGATAAGAGAATTTGGCAGGGGTTGGCCGAGTTTGAAGTCTCAATGTGGTGTGAGGAAAAGAGGGAGGAGGTTCCCTTTTATAAGGGAGGATAGGGGAACCTTTGGTATAACAAAAAATATTATTTTATTATTAAGTCAAATTCGGGTTTTAATAGCTCCAAATTGATATATTTCGAAGATAAGGTGGGGATGGGTCTAAATCCTCTCATCCAATAGAATTTAGACATGTTTAGGTCATTATATTAACCTTACCTTTTAGTTTTAACTCTTAGTTAATTCGATTGACATTTACCATGTCACTTTGTATCTTTATATTATATATTTAATAAACATACCATATACATCCAAGCGACCCCCAAGTGGTCCATTAATGATACAAATATCATGAGATAAGTATCTTGGCCGAACCTTATATTTTTATGTATATAATAACAATTAATAATATAATCTTTGTTTTAAAAACTATTTTATGTCCATTTTGACATTATTTGGTAATTGATTTTTGTGAAACTTATAACAGAATGATTAGTTCAAAAAAATTAATTAAATCAACACTAACATGTCATATTAACATATAAAATTTTTGTAATTCATAAAAAGTCTCAAATTACATTTATTTGGGTATTTATAACATCAATTATGTCAATATTTCATTAATAAGATAATTACTGCATCATCATTGTATCATAAATAAATTAAATTATTCTAAGTCTAAAAATTAAAAATAAAATACCATTATGTTGGAAATCTATTTAGATTTATAATGATTATTTATATTCGAATTTATCATATGTATAACCCTATATTAAAAATTATTTAGTTATTATACTTTGATTTTAACTATTTTAACCCTTCTCTAAATAAATTGATAATAAATGTCCTAATCTAATCCTAGTTGGCCTAAATGGTCATATTTTATTCCTAAGGTTGTTTCTGGTCGAATTACACTTATCCAATAGAATTAGGACATGTGTTAGGGTAATAATAATAACACATTTACCCTTAATTACTTTATTTACTTTTAACAGTGGGTAAAAAAGTAAAAAGTTACTATTCACCAAAAATTATTTTTATCTCATTGAACCACATTTTAGTGCTTGAAATTAACCGTGTCTCTCGGATTTTTGAAATTATACTCAGAGAAGTGGTAAAATTAGTTTTTATGAAAAATTCAGTTTTTTTAACTACCACTTAGTGGTTTCACTATTCATCAAAATGAAAGTTTCCAGAAAAAATACCAAAAATTAGGCCTAAGATATATTTGATATTATGAATTCAAAAATGATGTCTATTTTTCCAAATTCAAAACATATCAGTTACAATAAATAATTAAAAAATTAATTTCCGGCGTCAAAATAAATAGCTTGTGTTTAAAAGATAATAACTATCAAAAGATTGACACTTGTTTATGTCTGGTTTAAATGTGAAATTACATCCAATGAACAAAATTGTATTAAATTGTAAAAATATATTATAAATATACTTTAAAACCACTCAAATTAATAATTTATCACTATTAATTATTTCGATTAAAAAAGTTGTTTTTAATTAAAATTTAGTAATTTTTACTATTCATCAGAATATGAAAGTTATCCGAAAAGTACCAAAATTTCACCCTAAGCTAATTTCGATATTCCGAATGAAAAAATGAAGTCCATTTTGAAAAATAAAATTTACAAAATTTAAAAAATGGTTATTACTATTCATAACGGCTAGTTTTAATAATATTTTAATAGCATATTGTTGTTTAGTGAAACCCAGTATTGCGTACGACACAAGCTATCGAGGAAGGCCTCGGTTGCGTGTAACGCAAGCCGAGCTAGTGTTGTGTGAAGTGGGAGATTACTTTGATGATTTATATAACATAAAAACAAAATATTTCTCATAAAAGTCTCGGGTGTTACAACCTTACTCGATATATAGGGTCTACTCTAATGGAGCTTATTCATTAATCTCAATGGATGGAGAACTCACCACTACTCCAACCAATGCCATATTTTTTAAGAAGTATTTTGTATAAACACAAAATATATCATCATTGGTCTGGTATGACCTTAAACTGCACCACCGTCCAGCAATATGTTACACTGCATCATCAACGGTCCATGCATATAACCCTAAACTATTTACACATACGTCCAACATGACATTAAACTGTGTCCCCTTCATCGTCCTTCCTATATGACGTTAAACTATATAGAAACAATCCATACATATGACATTAAACTATTTGTATCCCTTTCCTCTCACATGTCGTTAAACTGTGACGACCTAACTACATGACACTAAAATATACATAAGTCCCATACGTCCAGAATAACATTATACTGCACCATCCATTGTCCATGCATATGACCTTAAACTATTCTCACTTTCATACAACATGAATATAAACTATATCGTCCCTTTTTCGTCCAACATGACGTTAAACTGTGAAAAAAGTCCCCAATACGTCCAACATGACATTAAATGGTGTACTCTTTTGTCCTTACTACGTGACATTAAACTGCACATTCGTCGTTTTGTCCAACATAAAGTTAAACTGTGTTGTCTTCTTTTGTCCTTACTACATGACACTAAACTGTACAAAACCTCCTTTGATATGTCCTACATGACATTAAATTGTACTTTGTCCCTGCTACATGACACTAAACTATGCAGCACCAATAGTCCAAACTGCAAGACTTTAAACTGCATAGTCCCTTTATATGTCCTACATGACATTAAAATATGCATCGTTAAGGTTGTTGTTACCTCTTGTTTCTCCCACCGAGTATGACTCACGTGAGCTTAGAGAAAACCTCAACCATAACACTCTCTCCGGGATACTAACCATGTGTAAGTCCCAACACCATATCTTTATAGGTCGTTATCCCCAAGAACAACATGATCAATAATTCATTCTTTAATTGAACTAAATGGACTTTGAACCTTGCCTTCCAGGCTAGGTATATAGGAAACCTCCCAAGGTTCAAGCCCGAAACCAATCTCTTCACAAAGGTTCACCTCCATCTCATACAATGTTGATTCGTGAAACCACCCCTAGAATCAATATCCTTACAATGGTTCACTTTCGCCCTAGTTATACAATGTTAAACGATACAACACTTTTGTCCAGTATGACAATAAACTACAATATTCATTAATACCCTCACCTAAGAGGGATCCGTTATTTACATTGATTTTTAAATCATGTTTCATTTCAAAGACTATGTGCATATATTGCAATGCCCAAACCTTTTTTTATTGGGTTAAACGATCATTGCACTAAGGTCCCCTTTCACCCTTCACATATATGAACCAAATCTATACAGAGGGTATTTCTAGAACTACATGGGCTTGATTCCCATTCTTATGGGATACATAGGAATGTTCGAGTGTCCCTCAAATCAATCCCCAAGTCTTTGGGACTAACCCCAAATTCCACTTTCAGTTCCCTGGCTGAAAAGTCCTCATGAAAACACACACTGTGTATTTCTTACAATGGTCCAAGCTCTATGACCATAAACTAAGATCTCTAATACTTTTGTCCCACATGACGTTAAACTGTAATTTAAGAACTATGTATGGCTTGATTCCCATCCTTATGGGATACATAGTGAAGTACAACATTTCAATTCAGGACCCAGCCACAACATGATTATGGTTAGCAATGATTTGTGTGTCTTTGTATATATTGGAAAACACCCATATTTATGTGTCATAATCCTACCCTGAAATATTTTCAGATCTTCATAGCCCTTTTCATGACTTTTAGTCACAAAAATATAAAATTTCGGAGAGTTCTTTTACCTGACTATGCAGCATGTGCCCTTAAGCGGCCTTGCATAAAGAGTCTACATAACAGACTTGTCAGCCAAAATATATTATTATTTGACTATGCGGCCAATTCCCTTAGGTGGCCCTGCATAATTCAACCCCCTAAAGGGTTTGTTAAATAATGGTAACATCATTCTTGGGAAGAAAGCCTATTTTGCCCTTATTGGTCTCAAATGGAAGTATGTAGTGATCCGCAAAAATAACCATCCATAATATATTTCTCCCATATCCCTTTTCATGATCTGAAAGTATTCAAGTCTATGGTTTATATTCTCTTTCCCTACGTTTGGGTCAGACCTTCAGATGAGTGATATCCATCCAGTTCATTGATAATCTTGTTTTGGAGTATCTTCTCTATATTCAAGTACCTATTTCCAGACAGCAAACTCTACACATTGGAAAATTTTAATCTCCATAAACATTCACTAGCTTTTAGCACTAGGAATGTAAATTTCAGAGAGTTCTTTTGCCTGACTATGCAGCACGTGCCCTTAGGTGGCCTTGCATTAATAATCTACATAACATACTTGTTAGCCAAAAGATACTATTTATTTTACTATGCAGGCAATTCCCTTAGGTGGCCCTGCATAATTCAACCCCCTAACAGGTTTTTTAAATAATGATAAATTCATTCTTGGGAACTAAATCTTCTAATGCCTTTTAGCTCTTTTTTTATATCATTCCTCAGATTCAAATATTCTTAAGTCATAGTTTACATATTTTCCATCATACTTGAGTATAGTAATATGTTTTCAGATAAATTTTCAAGGAATTGAGTCAATTTTAATCCATTTCGTTCAAAGCTATTTCGACCTTAAACATTTTCCTTTTTATGTCTGACATGCATGATTTTAAACTGCCCACAAAAGACAATGGAACTCTGAATAAAAGTCAAGTTCCAGCTCACTAAACATACATTTTGTATGATTTAGGTAATATTGATCAATTAAAAGGTTCAAAGTTTGTAGGGTTATTTACATTAATCCTGGTAAAAATCAAACTATGCTTACTAGGCCCATAGGTGTAGGTAAAATTTAAAGCAGGTAGCAGGAAAATACGTGCACAAATGATTGAAGATAAATGTATTCTCCATTGATGCACAATAATTAGAGGGAAATCCACAAATTGGAGCCTCTTCTATTTTTCAGGAGATTACAAAAGACTGTCAACATAAGTCTTCATTTGATTTATATCATCCCGAGCTACATCAGAAGCTACTTGAAGCTTGTGCACTCGACCAGCTTCACTCTTCTCAGCTTGATGGAGTGCCTTCTTGGCATCTACAATGGCTTTCATACCATTCGTTTGAATTCCCTCCAATGAATTATTGTGCTGATCATGTTCCCCAGTAACAACATCTAACTGGTGCTGGAGTCGCACCTATTGGATGACTTTTTCTTTGATTTTATGCTTCAGCTCCTTCATCTTGGCAGCATCGTCAGCCTCAGCTCGTGATACCACAGCCTCAAATTCGCCGATGTTAACTGACAGTTTCACCCTGGTCAGATCTTCGTGACACTTTTTCTCTTGCTCCATCCTGAAGATGACATGTTTCACCGCGGCATGGATCTTTTCATATCCAAAACTGCCAAGTCCTAGCATGACAAACTGGGAGGAAAATCGAGGGAACTTTGATGACAGCTCTTCTACAAGAACCGTCGATATGATTTTCCATATGTTGTTCCATGACCTGTGTCGTGAAAAGATGAATGCTTTAAGCACCTCTAGGTCTGATTCAACATCATCATCACAGGGGGGCATGTAATCTGGGATTAATGCACATAAAGAAATGCCCTATTCTGCTCCTTCCCCCCGGACCTGTGCTTCTTCGCTTTCAATTCCCGTTGGGGCAGAGGATGAAGCCTCACCTCCAGATCTAGCCGCTGTAGTTTATGGACTTACATAATTAATTAAAAGATTTGGTTAGCTTCAAAGGATAACAAAAGAATCGATTGTCTTTCAAATTAACTACACGTCACAAATATTATTATCCCTTACCTGACAATATATCAGCTAACTGAGAAGACTCCTCCCCATCGTTCCCAGTCTCAACAGGATCTTCAAGATGGGTCTCATGAGGGTTTATTGGGTTTAGCTCTACTTGAGCTAATGTTTTTACAATGGTAGGGTTGACATCAATGTCCACACCCTCTTAAGGCATTGGCAGTTCAGCAGCTTCTATGGATGGAACTTCATATTATTTTCAGTCATGATTAGAAGTGTAAATTATAAGAAAATTTATTGGGCGAAGGATAACACTCATGCCCAAGGTCTTATAAGTCACTTGATAACTTAACATGATCATAAAATTCATCTAAATACTTGCCATGATTCATCATTTCATCCAATGATATTTCAGAATCCTGGTTAGTCTCAAAAGTGGGAGCATTTGATATGTCTTCTTGACCAATTACATCCTGCAGCCCCTGACCCTGGACAACATCTTCTGATAAAATCACGTCATCAGCTGAAAAAGCCACCAGAAGCTCTAATGTAGGAGTTGAACCTGAATTATCACAGAATGGAAGTCAGCCAGGGTTTCGTTCAAAATTTTTATGAATCATTGTTGACTTACAAGAAATAGGTTCTTCTCTTCTTGCAACAATAGCAGGAGGAATACTGGGAACAGATGCTAGCTCTTCTCCAGGAGCAGTTAAGTCATCTTGAATATGTGATTGTTCCACAGCACCCTTCGTAGTCCTCAAAGGAGGATCAGCCCTTTCCCTCATAGGGTAAATTGAAGAAGCCCATGCAATACCAAGGAAAATGAGAAATCATTTCATGGTTTAGGACTCATGATTATACGAAGAACTTACCACTACTAATGAAGAATTTAGCTATGGTTTTCTTCCTCCGATGTTTTTTCCTCCTTGGCTTTTTAGAAGTATCAGTAGTCTCCATTATAGGTTCCTGGATGGGAGAGGGGAAATCCATGTGAAACTCCGCATCCATGGCCTATTGTCCGGGAGATATCTCGCCTAGTACGCGAGGAGATTCAGCAATAGACCCGTGGTAGTACCACCAGGGATATACTATGGAGAAGGAGCCTCAGTAGTTTTGGAAAGCTATAAGATGAAGAAAAACAATTTCCTTGAATAACAATGCTTCGACTAAAATCAAGTTGCAAAGAAAATAAGGAAATAAAACTTACATCTTCAGGAGCCACATACACATGCCACTCCTCATCAGTGGTGCCATGATCCATCATTTCCTTCACCCGCTTGGTGATAGTGATAGAATCATTGGTGGCATATATGTAGGTATTCAACTCTTTGACTTAGGCTCTTACTTCATTAGGGTTATCCTTGAAATGAATATTCGAAGGAGCCTGAAGAGTCCCTATTCCAGTAAGACGTAACCCTTCACATAAATCCATCTAGATAGTTTCAGTATCGCAGTATACATCCCTCCATGTCTGGATGGCCTCTAGTATTAGATATGTAGGTGTACTAGAAGGTTGTGAAGAGGGTCCTAAAACCTTGGATTTTAATTTCATTCTAGCTCCTGCAACTTTTAAAAAAGAATCAAAACTTGTTACTCTATAAAGTTACTTGCAATTAAAATTTCCTCAATAAAGTAACTTACCAGGAGATGATGGAGTGGATCTCTGGATTTTGACAGGGGTATTATATACGGAACAGGGCCGTTTTGACACATGTTGTATCTCCTGAGAATCTGATGAATCAGCCTTGGTTGAAGAACTCGGTGAACCAACTTCAGGAGTGGAAGAATCACCTACCACCTGAATTGCTTCTTTCACAATTGTTCTCTTCTTCTTCCCAACACGATCAATATGTTTATTCAATATGGCCTCAGGATATGACGCTATCCAGTTTTCAGCATACCATTCGGTCAAATTGCTTACCGCTTCAGTATTTGGTAAGTCAAAGACTACCCCCGTCCTCTCCATAGCCATTAGCAACCATAGATTCCGAGAAAACATTGGATGCTACTCTGATCTGACGTGCACTAGAGGAGATACAATAGTTGTTTGCAGAAACTTGAATTGGCGTGAAAATCGATATGGAGCATAGGCCTCACATATAATTTCCCCATCAATTATGGTGGCCAATACACCATCTATGCAGGCCAGCATATAAGACCTCTGTTCCAAGCTGGCTGATCCATCGTCAACAAATCGCCCTATCAGGGTATTTCCGTTGGGAATGAAGTGGAATTACTTTTGTATACCCAGCCTTGGCCTAATATCATAATCATTGAGGTAAAAAGGACAAATTCTAGAGAAGTCCTGAATAGATGGCCTGAAAGAACTTCTGGGAATCTGTATCCCGTTTTGAACAACATATGTCCGGAAGTGAGTGGTGATCCATCCCCATAAAACTTGGAATGGTCACACTAATCTCAAAGGAGACTTACCCATATAGACATGGAGTATGCTCTTATTAATCGTTTCCAAAACTGGGGTAGCCAACCCCACCATCTTCCACTCAGCCAACTTGGCTATGATAACAAAGGTCCCTGGCCTGACGCCTCCCTTCAAATCTCTAACTGGAAAAAGATAGACACTGAACCATAAGGCTAAAAAGCCTGCCAGATGGGTCTTCTTTGGGATTTAATGATTCACTTCATACCCCCATTTCTCAAACACTCCAACTTCTAGAGTTGGCCAGAATGTGCCAGGAATACCTCTCTTATCTGCTCCAGGGAAGCTAGTAGGACGAGTACAGGTGGGACCCTTTTCCCTCTTCTTCTTGAGAAACACATTCATTCATTCCTCTGGATGAATATCCCTTCTATAATAATTCTTTGATGTATTTATAATTTTGAGCTTATGATAAATCTTCAATAACTCTCGAACCAATTCTAGAGTCTTCTCTAGATCATTCACGGTTGTCTTTGGAGGGACGAATTTGTCAAACATATCACCCAGGAATGGAACCCTTGAGATTTTGTAGACAAACCACAAACTAATGCCTAATTCTCCAGGGGTCAGATGGAAAGAATTAGTTTTCGGGCTCCAGCGGCTATGCAATTCTGGTGAAAAATTATCATTCCTATAAACATATGTCTGCCCGGCCCAGACTGCTTCATAAATTGTAGCTCCCTTCAGATCCTCAGTAAACTCTTCAAAAGTTTGTCGCACCCAATAATCCCACATCCAAGTTGGCTTCACCCCTCCTCCAGAACGGAATTCCCATTTCTCATTCTAGCCTTTGGATTGATCCATTTGAGCGTTTCGAAAGACTGAAGGATAACAATGTGGCCGTAGCTCAGGCTTGTGACGTTTCAGATATGGAGCACATGAGCTATGATGCATTATATAAGATTTCTTTACTGTTCCAGCATTTGAAAATGATCATGAGATTGAGACATTCTCTAAAGAAAAATTGGTATATGAATGAAACCAGGAAGGCGGATGATAGTTATTTTCCTCTGGAATATTGTCATATTGCATGTGACCATGGCCATAAAGAGGAAGATAAATGCTATGTGGGAAATCACGATGATATTTCATTAGATTCATAGCCAATTCTGGAAGACTACATTCACGAAAGGAATAGTAATCATGGCCAACGATGTCCATCATCTCATCAATTCTTTTACTCGCCAGTTCAACAGTCATCCCGATTCTCTTTGAAGCCATTTGATCTGATCAAAAGTTGAATAATTAACTCTTAAAGTATGTTGATTTTTTATAAAATTTGTGAAGGATTTGAAGAAATTGAAAAAGTCATTAAGGTGCGCAAGTCCCATATTTGGCGTGCAAGTATTCTTCGGTCGGATAAGTATTGATTGTGCAGGTATCACCGTGGAAGTCTAAATACCTTAACAGCAGTGCGAAACAAGAAAAAGAAGAGCAGACGAGATAAAGCCAAGAGCCAAGTTGTACGCCGAGAGCAAGAAGTCTGTGAGATCTGAGTGCATTCTGCAGAATGAGCACCCTATTTATAGACGCGACCATGACCCTTCACGCTGTATCTTGTGTGATCAACGACCATATCCCTACGTGCCAGACCCTACATGCCCGAAGCTCATTTGTGCCCCCTACCCTATGCGCCCCAATTTCCTTTTGAATATCAATTTCGTCAGAGTCAAATCCGCCTTTCTTTTGGATCCAACATCGAGGGGGGACTTTTTTTGATGCTCCTTTCGTCACAAAATCTAAATATTGGAAAAGTGGATTATATTAACTCAAAGTGATTCATCCTTTAGAAAAGTATCAAAAATTGACAAAGGAAGGAATAAGAAGAATGATGCACAAGGGTCGCGCATGTTCTACGATGATCGTGCAAGTACACTTGCACGCCGCAATGGTCGTGCAAGTACACTTGTGTGCCCTATGTACTAACCGCCAGGGGTCTTCTCCAACCTATAAATAGACCCTATGGGACCCCCATTTCGAGAACATA
Source organism: Viscum album (assembly GCA_963277665.1). Classification (NCBI taxonomy): domain Eukaryota; kingdom Viridiplantae; phylum Streptophyta; class Magnoliopsida; order Santalales; family Viscaceae; genus Viscum; species Viscum album. The sequence goes on from OY728137.1 coordinate 2,115,392,054, forward strand.
ATTTTTTCCAGAACTCAGTTTTGAGCTCCTGGCACCCTAGTCTATTCTCAAAGCTTCATAAACACTTATAAGGTAATTTATTACCTAGAACAGAATATCTAAAGAGGGGGATGAAGGCCTAAGTGTTGAAAATCATCAACAATTGCACGCCTGAGTGTCTAGCCCTTAAGGGAAATGGCCACACTTGCGTTCCGCCTAACTCCTTCAATAGAACATGCGCGCCACTCTTCTAGAAGAACCTCAAGATGATTCTGAGGGATTTAAACAAGAGTCGCTCAAGTATTACCCTGTTGGATAACCGTCGCGCATGTATCCATGTGTCATGCAGGTATACCTATGTGACCAGGACTTGCGCGCCCACACAGTACCTGCGCGCCTGCCAGGACTTGCGCGCCCCTGCCTTTTTGGGTTCCCTTCTTGCCCATTTCACCGCTCTTAATCCATTCCACCTCTCCTATTCAAGATTCAGTCTTCAAGACACTCTTCAAATCCATTTATGGAATGATTTATTGATTTTAATTCCTCATATGAAAGGAATTCTATGGAATATCTCTCAAAACCTAGTGATTTACACATCTTTATGTCACTAACGATTGAGATTTCATTCATTCAACCTCATCCTTTAAGATGAGAGAACTCATTAACCTAGGAATCCTTTTCAGGAATAAGCCCCAGTCGTAATTCATAATATGTGCCACCTTTTCAGGAATAAGACCCAGTCCCCTAATTTGGGTATCCTCCTCAGGAGTAATCCCTAATATTAATTTCTCTTAACCTGGGCCTCCTTTTCAGAAGTAAGCCACAGTCTCAAATATGGTCATCCTCTTCAAGAGTAAGCCCCAAGTCCCTTAATTTTTTAAGTCTCTTATGTTGGGCCTCCTTTTCAGGAGTACCAGTCTAAATTCCTCTTAACCAGTCCTAATTTACCTTTGATCTGGGATTCCTTCTCCGGAGTAAAACCCAATCATAAGTACTCTACTAATTTTGGCCTCCTTTTCAGGAGTAAGCCCCAAGTTAAAGTATTCAAAATTTCCCTGAAGCACATATACCTTTATGGACCATGTTCCTAGATTTCTTCCCTGATGTAAATCCTAATCTTCATTTATCTGGGTATTCATACAAACATAAGACCCATATTATTTCTTATGATTGCATCTTTCATGGCACAATTGTCTGATTTTTACCAATACCTCTTGTTTCTCACACCTAGCATGACTCACGTCTTCTTAGAGTGTAAAAGTAATTATGACATCTTTCTTTGGGACATCAATCATAAACATCATACTCCCTTACTCGAACTACGTGGGTTCTGACTCCTTTTCTAAAACAAAGGATACGTAGGTTTCCCATCAGGGGGTACGATACCAACTTTGAAATAATCCATGTCCTTCTGAATGAGAATAAACTTCAAGTTCCCCACTAAGTGGATTTAAAACCAGTATGGTCATCATAATGACCAAGATACTTTTATGTATTAAAGGATACCATTGACTAAGAATCACTAAAAAATATAGATGATTCTCTATCGATGAAGAACCTCGAATACATATAAAAGATTTTCTAAATTTCCTACATATTTAATCATTGATTGTCAGATCTGAAGGAAACCTCATTTTATACTTGGTAATGTAATAAGGATTCATGAATATAACTTAAATCTATAAAGAGAGTCCCAGAGTAGACAATAATTCCCCTCAAAAAGGTGTGATGAGTCCGACCTCCCATCCTCTCGACCAATGCAAATTCCTAAGCCTCATCAGTCCATAAACTAATGAGCGCCTACCTTTGGAATGTAGGTCCAAATGGATGTGGAATAATTGGATGTTTCTGGTTCTACGAAAAAAACCTGTTAGAAACCGATTGGAATGTTTGAACCTTCAATCAAGGAGGTCATACCGAAATTCCGATTGAAACAATGACCCAATAATTGTTTTCTGTTTTCATTAAGTTGCATTGTACTTCCAATAGCACTTGTACTTTTAGAGCTGGGCTTCTATTCCGGCCCCTTTTTACTTTTAGCACTATTTTACTACAGCAGTTTACTTTGTGGTTTCATCTTATTGAATTCTAGTCTATGTTGTTGCTTCGTTTAGTGTTCTTAGACTATGCGTCTATACAGATTAAAAAGGAAATGCCATCCCATTTAGGGGATACGCCTTTCAGGTGCTAGTCCCCATCCCCTGGCCTATTGATGGCGGGCTTGGGGTAGTCATGTAACGGGCCCCGAGGGATGGGAAACACCAGGAAGATAGAAGTGCCATTGAGGTAACACCGTGAATATAAGTACCACAAATTTGAAGACCCGACTCACACCAGTTATAACATAAATATGGAAGTATATATGATTAGCTATGTCACTATATCTTCTTACATCGTCGAGAAGATCTGTTGTTGACCCACACAGGATCATAGATGTCCCACACAGCATCTGAAAGTGACCCACACAGGATCTAGAGATGAGCCACAGAGGATCGGTATGCGCTGACCCACATAGGATCACTGAGTGATGACCCTCACAGGATCCATAGATTCTTCATGTACCTCTATCCACATGGTTCTCGCACTAAGCATGTTTGATTCTAGGAGGTTCTGCTCATCAGGTCATTGTATGATACTTCAACTACCACGAAGTCCCATGAAGAAGTATCTCAAAGGACTTCCACATCATAAGGGTCCCAACACAATAGATGGGGTGTCAATTAGATGTATGATCAGTAACTTATTATTGTTTCAATTCCGAGGGCCTGGTTGGATTCGGGTTTGATCCAACCCCGCCACACTAAAATTTATCCAAAACTCAAGTGGATTATAACAGAAGGTATGTCTTGATCCAAGGATGCTGGTTCCACAGAAGGTTCATCAAACGGATGCCTGATTCTCTAGATATGGCCAAAAAGGCATATCTGGGTCTAAATGGGTCCGGGTCCGGTCCAAACCGGTCGGACCGACCCGGCCTAGGCCGATTCTACACAATTCGGTTTGACCAAAACATGTGTGGGTCTGGCCCAGATGGGCCGTGAACCGGATCATCCCACTAAGGGGATGGCCAGGCCCCATGGGATTGGCACGTGGGTCTCACCTCACTCAGCTAGCTGCGGTCCGCCATGGAGGGGTCCTCCCTAGAAGCTACCCAGGCAGAAGGCGCCCCCTGTTATTCCGAACGGTCCAATGGACCGTTCGGCTTCAGCGAACCCTGGAGGCGCCATGTGGCACTACCTGCTGGCTTGCGGTACCCGCCGGAGGGGTCCCTCTTGGTGTGACGTGACCAGATGGAAGACAGGCCAGCTCTCCTCCTAGCGGCGCAATGACACTACTGACCTCCCAGGACCAGCAGGGTGTCGTCTGCCCATTGGGTTCACCACCACGGCTAAACAGCCACGGACCTCTCCTCTACCGTAAATTTGTATCCCTATAACAGGAATTCATTGCCTTTAGGCCTGTATAAACACACATATGAGTATGAAGAAAGATTCCACCAAAAAGTAATCTTCTCTTGAAAAAGTGTGCTGAAAGTATATGGTTTGGAATACTAGCCTAACTAGAAGTAAAAGTACAACGAAAAAAATACAACTAAAGGGGGGGATAGCTCCTGGATCATCCACCAAGGATTCTACCTAAAGGGTAGGCACAACTCACTACCAGTATTCCCTGCATCACATCATGCCAAATAGTCCTCCTCTGAGTACCATCTAGTCCTTGTTTCCTCAGCCTCGATCAATGTTGTCTATCATCTACACAAGACACAACAAGGTGTGGAAGTAGCTCATGTAGGTGTGATTATAACAATACTCAGTAGGGACGCCAAGACCCCCTAGGTCTCCTAGATTTCCACAAAGTAAACACCACATAGAAATACATAAACACTACATAGGTATATTCCCATACATATTCCTATGTTATCAAGATATACCCATCAAATTCAGGAGGGCAGAACATCACAAAAGTAACACCACAAAGGTAGAGGTACCACACAGGTAAAACCACTAAGATAGAAGTACCACACAGGTAACACCACTGAGATATAATTACCATAGAGGTACCACCACGGCAATAGAAGTGACTCATCTCACAATTAGGTATAACTTAAGTACAAGAGTATAGATGATTAGTCATAAGGATAAATCATCTTATTATGTTAAGTAGCACTGCTTCTAACCCACACAAAATTGATAGGTAACAAACCCCCCTGACCCACAGAAGATCTGACCCACACATGATCAATAGATAACTAACCCCCACTGACCCACACAGGATCTGACCCACATAGGATCAGTATGTGTTGACCCACAGAGTATCTCTGAGCACTGGCCCACACAGGATTAGTATGCACTGACCCACACTGGATCGGTAAGTGTTGACACATATATGATTGGTATCTGATGACCCACACATGATCATTGAGCGCTGACTAACATAGGATCTGATAGATTCTGGAACACATACGATCAATGTTCTTTCATTATCTTTATAGCCAGCCAAAGTATTCCTCAAAGCCAGTGCGCTCGAGTTTTGTAGAATCTGAACCTCAATATATCGATCGTACCTCGACCACCAATAGGCTCCACAAATGAGTAACCCAAATTACCACCTTGTTGTGAGGGATCCAACAAGACAGACATTGTGTCAATCGGACGCTCAATATTTGAGTTATAAAAATTTTAGATTCGGGGCCCTTGTTGGATTTGGGTTCGATTCAACCCAGTCATACTCCAACATTCTCTAATTCTCAAGTGGAGCATACCAATAGGACACTATCAATCCAAGTATCAGAACTCCATAGATAGTTCATCAAACAAATGTCTAGTTTTTGAGATATGGTCTCTTAAGTATTTTCAGGGTCTGGTTGGGCCTGGGTCTGGTCTGACCCAGTCGGACCGACACGGCCTGACTCGGGTCGACCCGACCCTATCCAAGTCTTACCTGGCTGGGCTGGGCCACGGCGCGCTCGGCCAACAGTGTCGTGGTCCGGGCCGGACTGCAAGTAGTGGTCTGACCCACAACGGGCATACCGACCCACAAGGCACGCGACCCAGCTGTGTCATGCACGGCCCATTGGGCAAGCGGCCCGACCGTGGTCCACCCGAGCTGGAAAAGTGGGGAATGTTTCCCCTTGGTATCCTGAATGGCCTGGAGGCCGTTCAGTTTTTTGAAATGTTGGTGACATGTAGGCACCACCTAGTCTCCACAAAACCAATAGGAGGCATGGGTTCAGCCTCTACTCTGTCTTTGGCCACGACCGTCTACTCGCAGGCGGCACGTAGTCCCGCCGTCTCCACTTCCGCGGCTGGCCGATGTGTCGGCTGCCTTCTCCAATCACCTTGGATGATGAGCCGCGACCCCTTGATCACTAGTAGGGAACAACGGTGTGCCGCACCTCCTCCACGGTCGGCTAGTGTCTGCCACTCTGATGACCATCATAGCTTTGTGACACGGCCTCCACTTTCGGTGTGCATCAGTGAGCTGCCTCCTTCGTAGTTGGTATGTATCACCGCACCAACTATATTCCATCGAGGGTGCAATGGTATCAATGTAGCGGAGGGTTCAGGCTGGGTTTGTTAGGCCTGCGCCCTCCGCGTTAGCTTGTAAACAAGAAGGAGGATAATGGGGTTCAATAACTTCACTTTAATTTAAAATAGGAATCTTACTCCTACACCATAAGTCTGTTGGAGAAAGTTTGTGATTGAAGATGGGTTGTTGTTCTTCATTCTTGCAGTAATCTTCCAAAGATTCTACTCAAACAACAATCTTTTAGTTCTCGTTTGTGAGAAATGTTCTTCATCAAGAGCCTCAAGATCTTTCCCCTCCTTTCACCAATGAAAACAAACACCCAATCCCAAGGAAGAGTTAATATAACTCTTAGTTTAAGTGGTGATTCATTTATTTAAAAATAATGAATCATATTAATTAAAGGGATTGTTGGTTACACATTTTTTGTAACTGGGCATTTAATGCCCAACATTAAATGCCCGACCACCCTCTTGTGGTCCCTTCCACCAAAAAAAAGAAGTATAGGTGGGAGGATATTTAAAATAAAATATATTTATTTTATTTAATCCTCCATGAAAAAAACAAAAACTAACTTCTACTATCAACCCACTGTGGTCGAGGTTAAACATCCCTTATTAAAATCCTGATGCTGTGAGTTCAACAGTGTCTTAATATTTTTAATCTGAGCACCAATTCAAAAGTTATAAAATGCCTCTCATGTGTTTACAGAACGTACCATAAAAAAATTTCATTAAATTAATAATGTATACCCTTGACCCGCGTCGGTCGAGGATAGGGTCCACCTATGGAGAACATACCCCAACAAAACCAACTGTAGTCTTGGATTTTTAATCTGAGTTACCATTTAGATGTTATGGATTTTAATAATAAAATAAATGTCACTTAATTATTTTATTTATGAAAAAAAACTAACTTTCCCTAGTGGCTGGCGCTGACCAATGTTAGTATCTTCCTAAATAGAGAACACCCTCGTGAGCTCAGCGGTGGTCTCATATTTTTAATCTGAGTAAACGTTTGTGAGGTATAAGCATTTAAAAAATAAAATAACTTTTTTTAATTATTTTATATATGGTTATGAAATCTTCATGTTTTCATATAGGAGTTCCACACTGACCAAATTATGTAGCACCTAGGGTAAACTAACCATCCTGAGAACAATGGTTCCCTAATATTTTTTATCTGAGAAACCGTTTAGGATTTGTTCCACTTTTTTAGAAAAACTGCTTATGCGTGCTAATTAAAGCTTAATAAAACTTCAACAGATAATTTCAGGCACTCCAGGCCTCAGAATCATGCGCCGTCAGATTTAACAGTCATGAAATAATTCTATACAATTAAAAAAACAGATACGGAAATTTTGAGACAATACATTCTCCCCAACATAGGGATTTTCTTCCATGAATTTCAAAACACAGACTATGGAAACAAATAGGGGTACTGAGCATGAATCTGAGCCCCGCTATCCCATGTGTTCTCTTGGAGGTTCCCATGATGTCAAAAAACATTCCCCAGAGGTATCAATCGCCCATGAAGGACTCACTCATGTCGATCCTATATCTCCACCAGGAACACCGTAAAATTCATCCCGTCACCAATGCTCAACTCTCCCTAGTCGATATCGTGCGATGGATCATGCACGCATCTCCTCAACTACGACACATGGAAAACATTATGCACCTGTTACATATGTGTGGAATGATATAGATAGTACACCACCTCGCCCACTCTATTGAGAATCTAGAAAGGTCCGATAAACCGTAGAGATAGACTGTCGCCCAACCAAACCTCTGCAATCATCGTCAGGGTGATACCCGTATGAAGACATGGTCTCCCTCAACATCTCCTCCCAAAGCATCGCTGGTACCATCGGTGACCTCTAAAAAGGACGACATGCTCCCCACCTTCAAAAAGTCTTTTAGAAGATAATCTTGAGGATATCTAAGCACGTCGGTCCACGAAGTAAACATCCCAAGCTGTACCTCTCGAATTCGCTGATGAATTGGAGGAGTGATAGTCATAGACTAGAGGTAAGCTGTCCCATTTTTATCCATGAAGGATATTTGAAGTGCGACTATCTGATCTGATGACTCACTTAGGAGCTATAGGGCAGAGATCCTACTGAGTGCATATGCTACCATGTTCCACTTACCAAGAGTATAGACTATCTCAAAGTCATTTTCCTAGAGGAACTCTAGCCATTGTTGTTATCTCAACTTCTTAAAGCTCCACTGACACTTCTTCCCTCATGTGTGAGACGAGTATATATTGATAAATTAAGTATATGCATGGGAATATACCTATGTAGTGTCGATAAATATTGCTTTTTTCTTTGAGATTAAGGTCTTGCTTTGTGGTTTTCATTTTTGGATTCTGGGAGACCTTCGGTGGTCTCAGAGTCTCTACTAAGTACTGTTATACTCACCCATGCATAGTCTTTGCCCACCCGTTGATGTGTCTTGTGAAGACGATGGAAAACATTGATCGAGGCTGAGGGTCCCATGACTGGAGGCTACTCGGAGGTGTAACATTAGACGTGACGTACCACAATGACAACCATGTTGGATTTCCGTACACTTTTACTATAGTAGTATACTTCATGGTTTCTTCTTGTTGTGTTATTGGACAGTGTGTATTTATAGGTTAAAAGGAAATGCCATCCCGTTTTAGGGATACACCATAATGGTGCTAGTCTCCAGCCCTTAGCCAATGGAAGGTGAGCTTGGGGTTGTCACTGCACGGGCCCTAAGGGACGGGTCGTGATTAATTTGTATTAGAATAGTCAGTTCTACCAAATAACATGGACTCTGATCTTTTGATTCGACAATAGTTTTAAGTGTTATGAGTGTGGTTTTCAGTTTGGGGAATCTAGTGTTGGTGCGTCAGCTGATATGTCCATACACAAGGACCCTGACTTCTGATTTCCGACTCGTCACCCAAAAACACTGATTACTTGTGTGTTTTTTTAAAAAATTATTTGTGATAACGTTGGGTCATCTCACCAAGTATAACATAATGACCGTGGAACACCTGTTTCATCCCAGGATGGCTCCACGAAGACAGCTAGAAAGGGTTCCAGGTAAAGTACGCGATGAAAGCCCACCGACAGACGAGGCTTCGGTGCAGGCCCCCCATACAGTGGTTGTACCATCAAGTGGTGTACCAACCACACCACTACCCGTTGGGAAGCAGATGCCACCAGCCCACGCAGTAGAGGGTGCACGCCATTTTTGCACGTTGCATGAGTTTCAACAGCAAAGGCCACCGAGGTTTCGGGTAGAGACGGATGCATACGAGGCTGAGGATTGGATGGAGGTCGTGGTTAGAGTTTTTTGACTACTATGGACACTAGCTGAACTCATGGTGATCCTTGAAGCCAGTCCTCACCAGGTAGCTGAGGCCTATGACCATCTCACTCCGGAGATGATTCGCGGTATGATCATTGTCTACAACACTTTAGCTTCAGTAATTATAGACACAGGTGCCAGTAACACTTTTGTTGTCATGACCCTCGTTCGGAGATCTATGTTTCAAATAGATATGTTGGCTCGATCCTTACAGACTCATATTTCTACTAGATATTTTTCGATGATTACACACTGGTTCCAATAGTGTGAGATTACTCTAAGAGGTGAGAGCTTCAGATGAGATCATCTAGTAGCGGTGTTGAGGCCATACGACGTCATCTTGGGTAAGGATGGATGGACCCAGATGGGGTCGGGATGACCCGAACTAGGTCGGTTCGGTCCAGGATGGGTCGGGTCGGCCCGAGCCTGGTCGGGTAGGGTCGGCCCGACCATGTTGGACTAGACCCAGGCCCATCTAGACCCATATATGCCTTTTTTCCATATCATGAGAACCAAGCTTCTATTTGATGAACTGTCTATGACACTGGGATACAAGGATTGAGATAGAAATTTTGGTATACTCTATTGATTTTTGGATAAATTTGGAGTAGGGTTGGGTTGGATCGAACCTGAAACCAACCGGGCCCTCGAAACAGAAACGCTAATAACATATAGACTAGGCGTCAGATTGACACGTCGTCTCTTGCGTTGGGAACCTTATGATGTGGCAGTCGTTTGAGATACACTTTCATGGGACATCTTGGCAGTTGAAGTATCATCAGACGGCTTGAGGATCATAACCTCTTGGAATCAAGCAAGCTTAGTGCGAGAACCTTGTGGATGGCAGTACATGAAGAATCTATGGATCCTTTGTGGGTCATCATCGGATCTTGTGTGTTTCAGTGCTCATCGATCCAGTGTGGGTCAGGGAATACCAATCCTATGTGGTTCATCTCCAAATCTTGTGTGGGTCAGTTTCAAATCTGGTGTGGGCCATCTACGATTCTGTGTGGGACAACAGTAGAGCTTCTCGATGAATTAAGATGATCTGGAAACACAACTATTCATCTATATTTCCATACGTAAGTTATACCTAGTGTGAGATGAGTCTTTACCTTTGTTGTACTTATCTTCCTGGAGTTACCTTTGTGGTAATTCAATCATCCTGGTGTTACCTGTGTTGTATTTCTACCTTCGTGGTCTTACCTTTGTGGTATTCTTCCCTCACGTGTGATATGAGTATATATTGATAACATAAGTATAAGTATGGTCGTATTCCTATGTAGTGTTGATAACTATTTCTTCGTTCTTTGAGAATGAGGCCTTATTTTGTGTTTTATCCTTTGTGGATTCTTGGAGGCCTTCATAGGTCTCGGGGTCCCTACTAAGTATTGTTATACTCACCCCTGCATGGGCTATTCCCACACCTTGTAATATCTTATGCAGATGACAGACTACATTGATCAAGGATGAGGGTTCTAGGACTGGAGACTGCTCGGAGGTGGATCATTATACTTACATACCATAGATATGACCGTATGAGCAATTTACCTACACTTTAGGTAGGATACTTGGTGGGTGTTCACAAGATCTATTTTCAGTTTACTTGTACTTTCTAGTTGGGATTTTATTCCAGCTCCTTTTACATTCAAAACTTTTTTACTTTAAGCACACTTCATCTACAGTAGTATACTTCATGGTTACATCTTGTTATGTTCTTGGATCGTGTGTCTGTACAGGTTAAAAGAAAATGCCTTCCCGTTTTAGGGATACGCCTTACCGGTGCTAGTCGCCAGCCCCTGGCCTATGGAAGGCGGGCTTGGGGTAGTGACGACATGGGCCCCTCATTCTTTGTGTTATTCAAGAACGGAGAAGAGGAAAATCATTTGAATACATAAATTAATTAAACCCCTACCTGGAAGAGGCATCCCCTAATTATGGTGGATGGAACCTCCTTCATCATTGTCGTCGGTTCATGACTCAGTGGCACTCATCACCACTCATTGGAACCACTCTCATTCTCCAGGTGTTTGGCATTGCGGTACATTTCCAGGGCTTCATCGCTTGGTGAAGTCGTGCCAACACCCCTCCCCAAGATCCATATAAATAGGAGAGGAGAAAGAGTGTGCAATGCTCGGAGAATTAACGAGGTTCATTTAATTAATGAACCTCTAGGATTCCCAAAGGTAAGGTTATAGGAAAATAATATTCAACCCATTTAATGGCCTGACACATCGTCGGTCCCGCCATCTTCAGTCATCCGTTGGAGGAAATAAATAAAATAAATTAACAAAACATGTTATTTTATTAACCGTTCAAAAGTCCAAAAAGTCTTTTTCACCAGACCTAAGGTAGTTAATGTTATTCCTCCACTACGCAAATCACAGTGCTACAAATTCAACAGTTCCATAGGATTTTTAATCCAAGCAACAGTTCAAAAGTTAGAAAATGCTGCCCCTGTGTTTACTGAACGTACCCAAAAAAATGTTTGGAAAATTATTAACATTCACCCTCAACCCGCTCCGGTGGAGGTTAGGCTCTTCTTAAGTGAAATGTTCCCCAACAAACCCAATGATACTCTTGGATTTCCAATCCTTGTTACCATTAAAAAGTTATTGATTTTACAATAAAATATTTATCACTTAATTATTTTATTTATAGAGAAAACTAAATTTCTATGGTGGCCCACACTGGCCAATGTTAGTATCTTCCTAAAGAGATCATACCCTCCTGGGTTTAGCGGTGGTCACATATTTTTGATTTGAGTTACCATTCATGAGTTATATGCATTTGAAAAATAAAATAATTTTATTTAATTAATTTATTTATGATTATGCCATTTTTTGGTTTTCTCGCAGGAGGATCGTGCCGACTAAACTTAAGTCGCACCTATGTTAATCCTTCCATCCTGATCACAACAATTCCCTTCACATTTTTGATCCAGGAAACAGTTTAAGAGTTATTCCTCTCTTTATTCAGGAAAACTACATACACATTCTATTTAAAGTTTAACGAAACTTCGATGGATCATTCTGGGAACCCATGGACTCGGAATCACGCGCCTTCAGATTTTGTGGTCTCAAAATAATTCCATATAATTAAAAAATTATAAAGAATTATGGGATATTACTTTCTCCCCACCTTAGGCTTTTCTTCCCCATAAGCCAAAACACAGAATAAGAAAAGAAATGGGGGTACTGAGTACAAATCTGAGCCTCTCGTTCCCATGTTCTCTTTTGGAGGTTCCCATGATGTTAGCGAATGCACACCAGAGGTATTGATCGCCCACGGAGGAATCACTCCTGTCGATCTTCTACTTCCACTGGGAACTCCGTAAAGGCCACCCCATCGTCAAAGTTCAACTCTCCTTAGTCGAGAAAATATGTGTTTTCTAGTCACTCTTTTGATATTGATAATCAAATCTCATTAGAGATAATATATTGTCTAATATAAATAATTTAACCAACCTTAGCTATTACTATAGGTAAATTATAATAAAATAAGAAGAATAAAATTTATATAAGTTGGTATACTGTAATGGCCAAATATTTTTGACCCTTTGAAGTACATATTTTTCTTCCTATCATGTGTCATATACTACACCCAGTATAAAAAGTCACTAAAAATAATTTATAAATTTCTAACAAAGCTACAATGAGCACTAATATGGAAACACAGTAATATTTATTACCTTTTACATGTAAATAATTGATACGAGTTAATATTGAAAGGATTGTATTCAATAAATAGATATAGCATTATTATGAATATATATATATATATATGTATAATATAAATATAGATAAATCAAGTTTAGTTATGTAAGTAGTGAATAATATGTTCTAAAAATTACATTTTTTATGAATAATGTGACATGGAGGAGACTGATGGACATGCAGTGTTGAGGAGGTGATTTGTTCCTACCCTACAGGTAGGAACTTTGGAGAATGACCCAATAGTTATTTTCCTTTTTCTTTCAGTTGTATTGTACTTCCAGTCGTACATGTACTTTTATAGTTGAGCTTTTATTTCGCCCCTTTTTTACTTTCAGCACTCTTTTACAACAGATGTTTACGATGTGGTTGAATCTTATTGTGTTCTAGTCTTTGTGGTAGCTTCTTATTGTGTTCTTGGACTGTGTGTCTGTACAGGTTAAAATGGAAATACCTTATTTTTTAAGGGATTTGACTTTATGCTGCTAGTTTCCATCCCATAGCCTATAGAAGAAGGTCTTAGGGGTAGTCAAGTTATGGGCCCCGAGTGAGGGGTGGTGGTGCTACTGGTATACCACCCAAATGTGACAACACATTAAGAGGGCCTTGCCCCGTAGCCTCGTCACTTTGTGGACTGTCATCGTGTACTCTTTTGATAATCCTAGGAGGTTGTCTATGTGGAGGAATCCTGATAAGGAATAGGTGCACCATAGTCATTAAGTTTTAACTAGTGATCTGACTATAAATAAACCAAGGAAAAACATTTCTAAAACCCACGCAATCAATGTCTTCATGCATCGAGTAAGAAATTAGATTTCAGGGTCCTAGTTTATGAATAATTTAGCCGCCACACCAACACTAGACTCCCAAACTCAAAACCACCCTCAAAACACCTAACACAATTTCAACATATAAAAGATCAGAGTCCTAGTTCTTAGGTAGAACCATCTCCCCTGATACCACTTGTCATGGGTTAAGAATCTTAGAATAATAGTTTTCCCATGCGGCACCCCAAATCCCTCCAAGGAGGGTGGGGTTCCATCATCTAGCTCTTCATATGTGAGGTTCACTAGTATCGACCTACCATGGACTCATTAAGAGAGTGTCCCCAACTCACATCCAGTGGTGTCAAGTCTGACACGCACCGTCCTCCAATTTGTCGGGGAGACTCCCATCTCTTAGATAAGGACAAACCAGATGAACCGCATCATTGATGTTCTTACTGGTGTGGGACGTGACCCTCATGATTGGGTCGTGTCATTATCCCCCCACCATGGTCCATCCGGAAGCATTCCACAACACCACAAGGCACATTCCCTCTGATACCAATTTTTCACGACCGGTCCCTCAGGGTCTCTGTCGTCACTACCCCAAGCCTACTTTCCATATTCTAGGGGGTGGCGACTAGAACTAGAAAGGCCTATCCCATAAACGGGAAGGCATTGGCTTTCTAACCTGTATAGACTCACAATCCAACAACATAATAAGAAGCAACCACACATACTAGAATTCAATAAGATGCAACCATAATGTAAACTGCTATGGTAAAAGAGTGCTGAAAGTAAAAAATGGGCCTCAATACAAGCCCAACTGTAAAAGTACAATTACGACTGAAAGTACAATATAGATGAAAGAAGAAGGAAAAAATACAGTGTCATCCTCTGAGGATCCTACCTGTAGGGTAGGTACATAGCTCCTCCTCAGCATTCTACATCCATCAGTCTTCTCTGCGTCACATCACACGAAATGGTCTACCTCCAAGCAACATCCAGTCCTAGCTCCCTGAGCTTCGATCAATGATGTACATCATCTTCACCAGAAACAACAAGGTATGGGCAATGCCCGTGTAGGGGTGAGTATAACAATACTCAGTAGAGACCCCAAGACCCCTGTAGATCTCCTAGAGTTCCACAAAGTAAAAACAACAAATCAAGACAACAACTCTACATAGGTATATTACCATACATATACCTATTTTATCAAGATATACTCATCTCATACATTAAGGAAGGACACCACATAGGTAACACCATGAAGATAGAATTACCATATAGGTAACACCATGTAGGTAATTCCACAAAGGTATAATTACCACAAGGGTAACACCACAAAGAGAGAATTACCACACTGGTAACACCATGAAGATAGAAATACCACATAGGGAACACCAAAAAAATATAATTACATCACATGTATCTCCAAGAAGACGATACCACAAAGGAAGAAGTACCACACATGTAACACCACGAAGATAGAAGTTCCATACATGTAACACCATGAAGATAAAAGTACCACACAGTTAACACCATGAAGATTGATGTACCACACGGGTAACACCCCAAAGATAGAAGTACCATAGAGGTAACACCACCAAGATAGAAGTACCACATAGGTAACACTAAGAAGATAGATGTACCACACAGGTAACACCACAAATATTGAAGTACCATATAGGTAAAAGAATCAACTCACAATGAGGTAAAACATAAGTACCAAAGTAAAAAATGATTAGTTGTAATATAAATCATCTTATTATGTTATGAAGCAATGTTGCTGACCCACACAGGATCGATAGGTAACTAACCCCCACTAACCAACACAGGACCTGACCCACACAGGATCGGTATGCACTGACCTACACAGGATCACTGAACGCTGACCCACATAGCATCTGACCCTCACATGATCGATAAATGATGACCCACATATGATCGATGTTGTTTCTTCACGTTGCATCCTGCCACAGGTTTCTTGGAACTAGGTGTGCTTGAGTTTTGTAGAATCTTTCCCTCGAGATATCAGTCGTACCTCTACTTCCACTAAGATCTGCAAAGGAGTAACCCAAAGCACAGCCATGTCGTAAGGGTTCTAATGTGATAGAAGACACATCAATCGGATGCTCGACCTATGAGTTATAAGCGTTTTAGCTCCGAGGTCCCGGTTGGATTCGTGTTCAATCCAACCCAACTAGAACTCCAACATTCTCCAAAACTAAAGTGGAGTATACAAAAAGGACTGTCTTGACCAAATGATCCCAATACTGCAAACTTCTCGTCAAATACATGTATGAATCCCAATATAGGCCCCCTTATGTGTTTATGGATCCAGTTAGGGCCTTGGTCTTGTCCGACCCGGTCGGCCTGACCCGGCCTGACTTAGTCTAGGATGGGCAGGGCTGGACTTGGCCCGCTGGGCCAATGTCGTGTCCAGCCCACAAGTGGGGCGGACCGTAAGGGGAACCCAGCCAGAATAGGGAGACCCGCAAGGGGGGTGTCCCGCAAGGGCGGCCCAACCAGAATAGGTCGGCCCGCAAATGGGAGGCCCGAACCATGTGGGGCAGCGGCCCTGTCTCTGAGACTGGCACACCTATGTCGCATCCCAACGCAAGGGCGGCGGGCTGGCTCGAGGGTGGTGGCATTCTCCGAGGGAGTCGGCCCACTCCAAGGGCGGACGCCAGGTCTGAGGGTGGCGGCCTGACTCGAGGGTGGCGGCTCATGCCGAGGGCAGCCACCCAGCGTGAGGGCAGCGGCCTGGTGCGAGGGAGGATGCCCGGTTAGGTCTGACGCCCTCTACGCGGGCTGCCGCCCAGGGGTCGGGACGCCGCCCTTGGCCTGGGCCGACGCCCTCGAAGTGGTCCCCCACCCTCACACTAGTTTTCCACCCTCGTAGTGGTCTCCCACCCTCAGAGCGGGATACCACCCTTTGGCCAGGCCGCCACCCTCGCAACGGGTCGTGGCTCATGCGAGCCGCCGCCTGAGCAGGCCGACCCCCTTGTGGGTTGCCCTATTCTGGCAGGGGTGCCCTTGTAGGCCGCCCCTCTTACGTGCTAGACTAAACATCTATCTAGCTGGCTGAGTACATCCTGGCCCAGCCCATACCATGTCGGGCCGGGTCGGTCTAACTGGGTCGGACCGAAGCCGGGCCCAACCAGACATAGGAACACTTAAAGGGGAATATCTTTAGAAACAAATTTCTGTTTGATGAACTGTATCTAGCATTGGGTTCCTTGGATCAAGAAGGTCTTTTGGTACACTCCACTTCAGTTTTGGAGAAATTTGGTGCACGGCTGGCTAAGATCGAACCCGAATCCAACAGGGCCCTTGGAGCTAAAATGGTTATAACTCACAGACCGGGCATCCGATTGACGTGTTGTTTGACGCTTCAGAACCCTTACAATATGGCAGTACTTTGTGTTACTACTTTTTGGATCATATTAGTAGTCAAAAGAAGACCGATATCTTGAGGGGCAGATTCTACGGAACTCGAGCGCACCAGGTGTGAGGAAACCTTTGGTAGGCTACAACGTGAAGAATGATCATTGATCGTATGTGGGTCATCATCTATCGATCCTGTGGGGGTAAGTGTTCAGCGATCCTATGTGGGTCAGTGCATACTGATCGTGTGTGGTTCAGATCCTATGCGGGTCAGCGGGGGTTAGTAACCTAACGATCATGTGTGGGTCAGTAGCAGTGCTTCATAACTTAATAATATGATCTAGTTTACAACTAATCATCTGTACTTCTATACATAAGATATAAATTATTGTGATATGAGCCTTTTTCTTATGTTTTACTTCAATATTGGGGGTGTTACCTCTGTGGTACTTCAATCATCATGGTATTACCTGTGTGGTACTTCAATCTTTGTGGTGTTACATGTGTGGTACTTCTATCTTCATGGTGTTAACTTTGTGGTACATATATCGTTGTGGCGTTAACTATGTGGTAATTTTATCATCGTGGTGTTATCTCTGTGGTACTTCTATCTTCATGGCATTACATGTATGGTACTCCTACCATTTTGGTACTGTCTTTGTGGTGTAACCTATGTGGTACTTCTATCTTCGGGGTGTTACTTGTGTGGTACTTATATCTTCGTAGTGTTACCAGTGTGGTACTTCTATCTTCATGGTTTTACCTCTGTGTTACATATAACTTTGTGGTATTATCTTCATGGTGTTACATGTGTGTAACTTCTATCTTTTTTGTGTTTCTTGTGTGCTACTTCTACCTTCATAGAGTTACCTTATTGGTGTTATATTCATGGTGTTACATGTGTGGTACATATACCTTCATCGTGTTACCTATGTGGTGTCCTTCCCTCATGTATGAGATGGGTATATCATGATAACATAGGTATATGTATTGGAATATTACTTAGTAGATTTGATGTCTTTATTTTTTGTTTTTCCATTGTGGAACTCTAGGAGACCTACGGGGGTCTTGGGGACCCTACTGAGTATTGTTATACTCAACCCTACACGGGATTCGCCCGCACCATGTTTTCTCTGGTACAGACAATGTATAGTGTTGATCAGGGCTAAGGGATTTAGGACTAGACTTTGCTCGAAGGTGGACCATTTGGCGTGACGAGAGGAAGAGGAGACTGATAGACATGGAGTTCTGAGGAGATTATCTATACCTATCCTAGATGTAGGAATCTCGGAGGATGAACCGACATTTGTTTTCCTTTTTCATTCATTTGTATTGTACTTCTAGTCTCACTTGAACTTTTAGATTTTGGCTTCTATTCTGGACCCTTTTTACTTTTAGCACTCTTTTACTATAGCAGTTTACTTTGTGGTTTCATCTTATTGAATTCTAGTCTATGTTGTTGCTTCTTTTTGTGTTCTTAGACTATGTGTCTATACAGGTTAAAAATGAAATGCCATCCCTTTTAGGGGATACACATTTCTGGTGCTAGTCGCTAGCCCCTAGCCTATTGATGACAGGATTGGGGTAGTCACGTAACGGGCCCCGAGGGACGGGTAACACCATGAAGATAGAAGTACCATAGATGTAACACCATGAAGATAATTAACATAAAGTTATAGACTCTACTCACACCAGGTATAACATAAATAAGTATGTATATATGATTAGCTATGTCACTAGATCATCTCACTTTGTCAAGAAGATTTGTTTGTGACCCACACATGATCATAAATTACCCACACAAGATCTGAATGTGACCCACACAGGATCTGGAGATGAGCCACACAGGATCGGTATGCGCTGACCCACATAAAATCATTGAGTGCTGACCCTCACAAGATCCAGAGTTTCATCATGTACAGCTAGCCACAGGGTTCCCGTACCAAGCATGTTTGATTCCAGGAGGTTATTATCATCAATTCATCGTATGATACATCAAATACCATGAAGTCCCATGAAGAAGTCTCTCAAAGGACCTCCTCATCATAACGGTCCCTACACAACAGACGGCACATCAATCATACGTATGGTCTGTATGTTTTTAGTGTTTCAATTCTGAGGCCCTAGTTGGATTCGAGTTCGATCCAACCTGGCCATACTAAAAATTTATCCAAAAATCAAGTGGATTATAACAAAAGGTATGTCTTGATCCAAGGATTCTGGTTCCACAAACGGTACGTCAAACAGACGCTTTATTCTCATGATATGGGCAAAAAGGTATATCTGGGTCTAAATGGGCTCGGGTCTGGTCCTACCTAGTCGGACCGACCCGCCCTGACCACGCCTGGGCCGACCCGACACGATTCGGGTCGACCCAAACATGTGTGGGTCTGGCCCAGATGGGTTGCGAACAGGCTCAGCCTGCTAAGGGGGCATCCAGGCCCCCTGGGCGTGGCCCATGGGTCTCAGCTCACTCGGCTAGTTGCAGTCCACCATGGCAGGGCCCTCCCTAGCCTCTACCCCAGCGGAAGGCACCCACTGGTATTCCAAATGGTCCATTGGACCGTTCAGCTTCGGCCAACCCTGGCGGCGCCAAGTGGCACTGCCTACTGGCTTGCGGTACCCGCTGGAGGGTTTCCTCTTGGTGTGATGTGACTGGATGGAAGACCGACCAACTCTCCTCCCAGCGGCGCAACGATGCTACTGAAATCCCACGACCAGCAGGGTGTCGTCGGACCTTCAGGTGCACTACCATGACTAATAGCCACGACCCTCTCCTCTACCGTAAAGGCGTATCCCTATAACAGGAAGTCATTGCCTTTAATCATGTACAAACAGACATACGAGTAAGAAACAAGATGCAACCACAATGTAATCTTCTCTTGAAAAATTGTGCTGAAAATAAATGAGCTGGAATACAAGCCCAACTAGAAGTACAAGTAGAATGAAAAAATAAAAATACAACTGAAGGGGGGGGGGGGAACAGCTCCTGAATCGTCCACCAAGGATGTTACCTGAAGGGTAGACAAAACTCACTATCAGTATTCCCTACATCACATCATTCCAAATAGTCCACCTATGAGTACCATCTAGTCCTGGCTTCCTCAGCCTCGATCAATGTTGTCATTCATCAACACAAGACACAACCAGGTGTGGGCGTATTCTGTGTAGGTTTGAGTATAACGATACTCAGTAGGGACCCCGAGACGCCATTGATCTCCTAGAGTTACACAAAATAAATACCACATAGAAAGACTTAAACACTACTTAGGTATATACTCATACATATGGCTATGTTATCAATATATACCTATCAAATTCAGGAGGGAAGAACACCAAAAAAGTAACACCACAAAGGTAGATATACCACACAGGTGAAACCACTGAGATAGAATTACCACATAGGTCACAAAACTGAGATAGAATTACCATAGAGGTACCACCACGATGATAGAAGTGACTCAGCTCACAATCAGGTATAACTTAAGTACAAAAGTATAGATGATTATTCATATGGCCAGATCATCTTATTTTGTTATGTAGCACTACTTTTGACCCACATAGGATCGATAGGTGACTAACCCCCGATGACCCAGAGAGGATTTGAGCCACATAGGATCGATAGGTAACTAACCCCCACTAACCCACACAGGATCTGACCCACATAGGATCAGTATGCGTTGACCCACACAGTATCGCTAAGCACTGACCCACACAGGATCAGTATGCGATGACCCACACTGGATTGGTAAGTGCTGGCACACATTGGATTGGTATCCGATGACCCACACAGGATCACTGAGTGCTGACCCACATAGGATCTGATAGATGTTGGACCACATAGGATTGATGTTCTTTCAATCACGGTATAGCCAGCAAGAGGATTCCTCGCATCCAAGGAACTCGATTTTCGGAGATATCTAACCCTCAAGATATCGATCGTACCTCAACCGCCAATAAACTCCACAAAGGAGTAACCAAAATTACCACCATGTTGTAAGGGTTCCAACAAGACAGAAGATGTTTCAATCAAACACTCAATCTATGAGTTATAAACATTATAGTTTTAGGGCCCTGGTTGGATTTGGATTCTATTCAACACAGTCGTACTCCAACATTCTCCAATTCTCAATTCGAGCATACCAATAGGACCATCTCGATCCAAGGATCACAACGCCATATAAGGTACATCAAATAGATGTCTAGTTCTCAAGATATGGTCTCTTAAGTATTTTCTAGGTCTGGTTAGGCCCGGGTTTGGTCTAACCCATTCGGACCGACACAGCTCGGCTCGGGTCAACCTGACCCGACCTGAGTCTTACCTGGCTGGGCAGGGCCGCGGTGGGATCAGCCAACTAGGTCGTGGTCCGGCCCGACCTACAAGTAGTGGCCTGACCTAAAAAGGTTGAACTGACCCACTAGGCGCCCAGCCCAGCTACGTCATGCATGGCCCGTTGGGCAAGCGGCCCGACCGCAGTCCACCCGAGCTGGAAAGGTGGGGAATGTTTCCCCTCGGTATCCTGAATGGCCTGTAGGCCGTTCAGTTTTGTGAAGTGGTGGTGCCATGTAGACACCACCTGGTCTCTGAAAAACCTCCCGAAGGCGTGGTTTCTGCCTCTACTCTAGCTTTGGCCATGACTGTCTACTCGCAGGCAGCGCGCTGGTCGCGCCGCCTCCCATTCTGCGGCTGGCCAATGTGTCAGTCACCTTCTCCAATCACCGTGGTTGATGATACGTGAACCCTTGCTCACTAACAGGGCTCAACGGTACTCCGCAACTCCTCCATGGTCGGCTAGTGTATGCCACTCTGATGACCACCACAACTTTGTGTCCTGGCCTCCACTTTCAGTGTGTCTCTATGAGCCGCCTCCTTCGTAGTTGGTATGTTTCACCACGCCAGCTATATTCCACAGAGGGCGCAATGGTATCAATGTAGCAGAGGGTTCGGGCCAGGTTTGTTAGGCCCTCACCCTCCGTGTTATCTTTTAAACAAGAGGGAGGATACAGGGGTTTAAAAAATTCACTTGAATTTAAATCATTAATTTAACTCCTACCCCGTATATCTGTTGGAGAATGCTCGTGATTGAATATGGGTTGTTGTTCTTCATTCTGGAAATAATCTACCAAAGATGCCGCTCAAACGACAATCTTCAGTTCTCGATTGTGAGATATGTTCTTCATCAAGAGCCTCAATATCTTGCTCCTCCTATCCACAACAAAAACAAAAACACAGCCCCATGGAAGATTTAATATAACTCTTTGTTTAAGCGGTGATTCATTTATTTATAACTAATGAATCCTATTAATTAAAGGGATTGCTGGTTACACAGTTTCTGTAACTAGGCATTTAATTCCCATCATTAAATGCTGGAACACCCTCTTGTGGTACCTGCCACCAAAAACAAAAAGGATAGGTGGGAGGATACTTAAAATAAAATATATTTATTTTTTTAATCCTCCATGAAAATAACAAAAACCAACATCTTCTATCGCCCCCCTGTGGTCGAGGTTAAACGACCCTTATGAAAATCCTGATGTTGCGAGTTCAACGATGTCTTCTAATATTTAATCTGAGAACCAATTAAAAAGTTAGAAAACACCACTCATGTGTTTACAGAACGTACCATAAAAAATTTCAATAAATTAACAACATTCATCCTTGACCCGGACGGTCAAGGATTGGCTCCGCCTAAGGAGACCATACCCCAACAAAACCAGTGGTACTCTCAGATTTTTAATCCGAGTTACCATTTAGATGTAATGGATTTTAATAATAAAATAATTTTAACTTAATTATTTTATTTAAGGACAAAATCCTACATTCCCTGGTGGCCCGCGCTGACCAATGTTAGTATTTTCCTAATGAGAGAACACCCTCACGAGCTCAGTGGTGGTCTTATATTTCTATTCTGAGTAACCGTTCATGAGTTATAAGAACTTAAAAAATAAAATAACATTATTTAATTATTTAATTTATGGTTATGAAATTTTTAGGTTTTCATATAGGAATCTGACACCGACTAAACTTAATTAGTGGCTAGGGTAAACCCACCAACGTGAGAACAATAGTGACCACATATTTTTTATCTGAGAAACCGTTTAATATTTGTTCCACTTTTTTTAGAAAAACTGCTTTTGCGTGCTAATTAAAACTTAACAAAAAATTGACGAATAATTTCGGGCACTCCGGGCCTTAGAATCATGCCCCATCAGATTTCACGGTCTTGAAATAATTCCATATAATTAAAAAAACTTATATGGAAATTCTGAGACATTACATTCTCCCCACCTCAGGGATTTACTTCCCTGAATGTAAAAACATAGACTAAGGGAACAAATTGGGGTACTGAGAATGAACTTGAGCCTCTCTATCCCATGTGTTCTATTGGAGGTTCCTGTGTTGTCAGCAAACATGCCCTAGTGGTACCAATTGCTGATGAAGGACTCACTCATGTCGATCCTCTATCTCCTCCAGGAACACTGAAAAAGTCACCCCGTCATCAATTTTCAACTCTTCCTAGTCGATATCGTATGATGGATCATTCAGGCATCTCCTCAACTACGACACATGGAAAACATTATTCACCCATTGCATCTATGAGGAAATATATAGATAGTACACCACATCTCCCACTCTATTGAGAATCTAGAAGGTTTTGATAAATCTCGGAGATAGAATGTCACCCGTCCAAACCTCTTCAATCATTGTCGAGGTGATACCCATAGGAAGACATGGTCTCCCTCAACATCTCCTCCCAAAGAATCGTTGGTACCATGGGTGACATCTAAAAAGGACGAAGTGATCCCACCTTCAAAAAGTCTTTTGAAAGACCATCCTGAGGATATTTGAGCATGTCGTTCTTCAAAGTCAACATCCCAATCTATACCTCCCGAATTTGTTGAGGATTTGGAGGAGTGATAGTCATAGACTAGAGGTAAGCTGCTCCATATTTATCCATGAAGGATATTTGAAGCACGACTAGCTTATATGATTCCTCACATAGGAGTTGTAGGCCAGAGCTCCTGCTGAGTGCATCTGCTACCACGTTCCCCTTCGCAGGAGTATAGACTATCTCAAAGTCATTGTCCTAGAGGAACTCTAGCCATCGTCGCTTTCTCAACTTCTGAAAGCTATGCTAACACTTCTACCCTCACATGTGAGATGAGTATATGTTGATAAATTATGTATATGCATGGGAATATACCTAAGTAGCGTTGATAACTATTCCGTTGTGCATTGAGATTGAGGTCTTGCTTTGTGGTTTTCATTTTTGGATTCTGGGATACCTTCGGGGTTATGAGAGTCTCTACTGAGTATTGTTATACTCACCCATGCACAGGCTACTCCCAAACCATGATGTGTCTTGTGCAGACGATGGAAAACATTGATCGATGATGAGGGTGCCATGACTGGAGGCTACTCGAAGGTGGACCATTAGACGTGAAGTACCACAGAGACAACTGTATGAGAGTTGTACCGACCCTTCAGGTACGATCCTTGGTGGGTGTTCACTGGAGCTATTTTCTGTTTTACTAGTACTTTCAAGTTTGGCTTGTATTCTAGCCTCTTTAACATTCAATACTCCTTTACTTTCCGTACACTTTTACTATAGTAGTATATTTCATGGTTTATTCTTGTTGTGTTCATGGACCATTTGTATGTATAGGTTAAAAGGAAATGCCTTCCCATTTTAGGGATACACATTAATGGTGCTAGGAACCAGCCCTTAACCTATGGAAGGTGGGATTGGGGTAGTCACTACACGGGCCCCGAGGGACGGGTTTTGACTAATTTGTATTGGAAGATTCGGTTCTACCAAAGAACCTGGACTCTGATCTTTTGATTCGACAATAGTTTTATGTGTTATAAGTTTGGTTGTCCGTTTGGGGAATTCAGTGATGGTGCAGTGACTGATGTATCCATACACAAGGACCCTGGCATCAGATGTCAGACTCAGCGCAAGAAAACACGGATTACGTGTGTGTTTTTGAAATTTTTTCTTTGTGATATCCTTGAGTCATCTCACCATGTATAAATTAATGATCGTGGAAGATCTATTTCTTTCCAGGATAGCTCCACGAAGACAACTAGGTAGGGTTCCAGGTAAAGTACAGGATGAAAGCCCACTGACAGACGAGGCTTCGGTGCAAAGCCCCTATACAACAGTTGTACCATCGAGTGGTGTACCAGCAGCACCACTACCCATTGGGAAGTCGATGCCACCAGCCCTAGTAGTAGAGGGTGCGTGCCATTTACGTGTGATGCATGAGTTTCTGTGGTAGAGGTCACCGAGGATCTGGGTAGAGACTGATGCACAGGTGACTGAGAATTGGTTGGAGGTCGTGGTTAGAGTTTTTTGACTAGTAGGGACACCAATTGATCTCATAGTGATACTTCCATCCAATCTCCTCTATGTAGCTGAGGCCTATGACCATGGAACTCCAGAGATGATTCAAGGTATGATCAATGTATACAACACTTTAGCAGCAGTAATTATAGAAACATGTGCCAGTAACACTTTTTTTGTCATGACCCTCATTCAAAGATCTAAAATTCTGATAGATCTATTGGTTCGATCCTTATGGATACAGATTTATACGGGAGAGTATTCGATGAATACACACTGGTTCCAGTAGTGTGAGCTTACTCTAAGAGGCAAGAGCTTCGGCTGAGATCTTCTAGTTGTGGCGTCGAGGCCATATGATGTCATCTTTGGTAAGGATGGATGGACCCAGACGGGGTCTGATTGACCCGAACCAGGTTGGTTCGTTCAAAGATGGGTCGGGTCAGCCTGGGTCGGGATGGGCGGGGTTGGTTCGACTAGGTTGGACTGAAACCTGGCCCATCTAGACCCAGATACGCCTTTTTGGCCATATCTTGAGAACCAAGATTCTGTTTGAAGAACCATCTATGACACTGGGATCCTTGGATTGAAACGGAACTTTTGGTATACTCTATTGAGTTTTGGATAAATTTGGAGTATTTCTATGTTGGATCGAACCCGAATCCAACCTGGCCCTCAAAATAGAAACGCTAATAACTTACAGACCGAGCGTAAGATTGACCCGTCGTCTCTTGCGTTTGGGACCCTTATGACGTGGAAGTCCGTTGAGATACTTCTTCATGGGACATCTTGGTAGTTGAAGTATCATCTGATGGCTTGAATAGCGTAACCTCTTGGAATCAAGCAAGCTTAGTGTGAGAACCTTGTGGCTGGATGTGCATGAAGAATCTATGGATCCTTTGTGGGACATCATCAAATCCTGTGTGGGTCAGCGCTCAGCGATCCTGTGTGGGTCAGTGCATACCCATCCTATGTGGTTCATCTCCAAATCATGTGTGGGTCAGTTTTAGATCTGGTTTGGGTCATCTAAGATCCTCTGTGGGTCAACAGTAGAGATTCTCGATGAAGTAAGATGATTAGTCAATACAGCTAATCATCTAAACTTCCTTGCGTAAGTTATACCTTGTGTGAGCTGAGTCTTTACCTTTGTGGTACTTATCTTCGTGGTGTTACCATTGTGGAAATTCAATCTACGTGGTGTTACATGAGTGGTATTTATACCTTCGTGGTCTTACCTATGTGGTATTATTCCCTCACGTGTGAGATGAGTATATATTGATAACATAGGTATATGTATGGGCATATTCCTAAGTAGTGTTGATAACTATTGCTTAGTTCTTTGAGATTGAGGCCTTGTTTTGTGGTTTATCGTTTGTGGATTCTTGGAGGCCTTCATAGGTATCAGGGTCCCTACTGAGTATTGTTATACTCACCCCTGAACGGGCTACGCCCCATCATGCAATGTCTTGGGCAGATGATGGACTGCATTGATTGAGGCTGAGGGTTCCAGGACTGGAGGCTACTTGGAGGTAGATCATTAGAAGTGACGTACCATAGAGACGACCGTACGAGATCTGTACCTACACTTCTGTTAGGATCCTTGGTGGGTGTTCACAATATCTATTTTTAGTTTACTTGTACTTTCTAGTTGGGATTTTCTTCTGGCTCCTTTTACATTTAGAACTCTTTTACTTTCCGCACACTTCTACTACAGTAGTATACTTCATGGTTACTTCTTGTTATGTTCTTGGACCGTGTGTCTGTACAGGTTAAAAGGAAATGCCTTCCCATTTTAGGGATTCACCGTACAAGTGCTTGTCACCAGCCCCTGGCCTATGGAATGCGGGCTTGGGGTAGTGACGGCACGAGCCCCTAATTCTTCGTTTTATTCAAGAACAGAGAAGAGGAAAATCATTACAATACATAAATGAATTAAACCCCTACCTGGAAGAGACGTCCCTTAAAGATTGTGGACATAGCCTCCTTCATCATTGTCGTCAGTTCATGACTCGGTAGCACTTGACACCGCTCGTTAGAACCACTGTCATTCTCCAGGTGGTTGGAATTGCGGTACATTTCCAGGGATTCGTCGCTTGGTGAAGTCGTGCCAGCACCCCTCCCCAAGAGCCATATAAATCATAGTGGAGAAGGAGTGTGCAACGCTCGGTCAATTAATGAGGTTCATTTAATTAATGAACCTCTCGAATTCCCAATGCTGCAGTTACAGGAAAATAAGAGTCAACCCATTTAATGGATTGACACGTCGTCGATCCCGCCACCGTCATTCGTCCGTTGGAGGAAATAATGAAAATAAAATAACAAAACATGTTATTTTATTAATCATTCAAAAGTCCATAAAAATGAATTTTTCAGTAGACCAACTGTAGTTAAAGGTATTCCTCCATTAAGAAAATCATGGTGTAACAAATTCAACAGTGCCTTAGTATTTTTATTCCAAGAAATGGTTCAGAACATAGAAAACACTGCACATGCATTTACTGAACATACCTGAAAAAATGTTTGGAAAATTATTAATATTCACCCCCATCCTGCTCCAGTAGAGGTTATGCTCTTCTTAAGTGAAACACACCCCAACAAACTTGACGATACTTGTGGAATTACAATCCTTGTTACCGTTAAAAAGTTATTGATTATACAATAAAATAATTATCACTTAATTATTTTATTTACGGGACGAAAAATATTTCACTGGTGGCCCACGCCGGCCAATGTTATTATCTTCCTAATGAGATCATACCCTCCTGAGTTTATCAGTGGTCTTGGATTTTTAATCTAAGTTACCATTCGTGAGTTATAAGAATTTGAAAACTAAAATAATTTTATTTAATTATTTTATTTATGGTTATGCCATTTTTGGGTTTTCTCACCGGAGGACCGAGCCGAATAAAAATAAGTTGCACCTAGGGTAAACCCGCCATCCTGAGCACTACAATTCCCTCATATTTCTGATCTGGGGAAACCTTTTTAAGAGTTATTCCTCTCTTTTTTCAGGAAAACTGCTTACACACGCTATTTAAAGTTTAACGAAACTTCAATGGATCATTCTGGGCACCCAGGGCCTCAGAATCACGTGCCATCAGATTTTTCAGTCTTGAAATAATTCCATATAATTAAAAAAAGTATACAAAAATTTGGGACATTAAATTCTCCCCACATTAGGATTTTCTTCCCCAAAAGCTAAAACACAGACTAAGGAAACAAATGGGGGTACTGAGTATGACTCTGAGCCTCCCGCTTCCTTGTTCTCTCTTGGAGGTTCCCATTATGTCAGTGAATGCACCGCATAGGTATCGATCGCCCACAATGGACTCACTCCAGTCGATCCTCTACCTCCAATGGGAACTCCGTAATGTTCTCCCCATCGTCAATGTTCAACTCGCCTCGGTCGATAACCTACAGGGGATCATGCACGCATCTCCTCAGCTATGACACAAGGAAAACATTACACACCTGTTGCATCTGTGGGGAATGAGATAGGTGTTATGCAACCTCTCCTGAATATTTATAATGGTCTGATTAACCTCATAGATAGCTTTCCGCCTAGCCAAACCCTACAATCCTCGTCGGTGTGAGACCCGTATGAACACATGGTATCCCTCAACACCACCTCCTGAAGCATCACAAGTACCATGGCGAGACATCTGATGATGATGACGTGTTCCCCACCATCATAAAATCCTTTAAGTGACCCTCCTGATGATATCTGAGCACGTCGGGCCTCGCAGTCAACATCCCAAGTTTTTGCCTCACAAATACGCTAAGGAATTGGGGGAGTGACAGTCATAGATGGGTGGTAATCTAATACACCTCTATCCACAAAAGATATCTGATGCGCTACTAGCTGATCTGATTCCTCACTCAGCTGTTATAGAGCAGAGCTCCTGCTGAGTGCATCTGCAACCATGTTCCCCTTCCTAGGAGTATAGAATATCTCAAAGTCATAGTACTGGAGGAACTTTATCCATCATCATTGTCTCAACTTCTGAAATCTCTGCTGACACTTATCCTTCCATGGGAAAGGCTCCCCCTTCTTCGTCAAAGCATAAAAGTGTGCCGCTACCCTGGAGAAGTCTGGTTCAAAAATCCAGTAGTTCCCAGCCAAATCATAAGACTTTCTCCCTTGGGAGAGTTAGTAAAGGAATTTTTTTTGGAAAGATGTCCCGACACTCTACCACTACGTTTGGGAACTAAAAACTCAAAACACCAACTGTCATGAGGGTAAGGATGGATGACTCAAGACTGTTTGGTTGCACCCTCCTATGCTTGATTTTATCCTATGCTGCCCAGTTTTCCTTTTTCACTGACCGAGGAAAACCTCATTCCAATGTTGTAGATTAACGGAAAATTTTTTTCCCTAATAATAAATCTATTTATGAACTTTGGATTCCTATTCCATACCCAAAATAACTTCCTAAGGCCTCAAAACTACCACCAAGAGGTTCCAACTGAAACCCTTGCCTCTATGGTCAGATCACAATGTCGGCGTAAGTGTGATTATCAAGTCTCCTCCCATAGGTACCTCTAGACATGTGGGTCAAGTCAACGGATTAACCGAAAGCTCTAGGTTTTGGAAAAGAAACATGGAAGGGAGGAATTATTAGTACCTATTTCTTTTAATATGGAAGCTAGTAGTAGACACAGACCATTCATTGAATCATTCCTAGTGCCCCTGGGTCACACTCCTTGACCATATGGAGCTACTCTATTATCCTATCCTCCAGCTCCCTAAGCCTGGTGGGGACCACAAAGGGGGTGGTTATAACATGTATAAATGTACACCACCTCATTCTACTCTCCTTGCTCTACTCCATTCCTGCAACCCTGTAGATTCATCTATCCCTAACACTTCTTCTTCTTGAAACATTTTTACACACCCAAGTCTCGGAGACTAGTTCCAGTTTTCTACTTTCTCACTACTAGCATTCAATGGCTGTATCCACTTAGCCAAAGAACATTCAATCGAAAAGGTTCTCTCTTGCACCCTAACATAGGTAGGAATTCATATAGGAATAGTGTTGTCTCGCACATCCTTAAACACACTGCGCTTGAAATTTTGAGCCTCGAAGCACTGATTCTATCATTTTCTTCTATTACAAGGAATGGTTGGTACTCCGTGATGAATAATCAGATACCAACATGTCATCATGCTGAAGCTGTAGAATCTCAAGGGAACTCTCAGCCACCTCGTCAAGCTAGTCCTCAACCGCTGGTGAGTTGAGCTCACCTCAGCACATGAGTGGTATCTGATGTTGAAACCCGCACAAGGCACTAAGCATAAATGTGTCCTCTACCAGTACTGCCGGCTATAAATACTGCCCAACGGGTGGTGGTGCTACTAGTACACCACCTGAATGTTCCAACATAGTAAGATGTCCCTACACCAGAGCCCCATCGCTCGGTGGGCCATAATCATGTACTCTCCTGGGAAACATGGGTGGATGTCCTTATGGCGTCATCTAGATAAGTAACAGGTTCACCATGGTCATTAATTTATTCCTGGTGAGCTGACTCAAAATAAATCAAAAGAAAAACTTTTCAAAAACGCAATCAATCAGTGTTTTCGTGCACTGAGTCTGAAATCAGAATTCTGGTCCCTAGTGTATGGATATGTCAGCCACTGCACCACCACTAGACTCCCTGAACTAAAAACCACACTCATAACACTTAACAATATTGATCCATATAAAATATCAGAGTCTTAGTTATTCAGTAGAACCTAACCCCTTTGATGCCACTTTGTCATGAACCGTCCCACGGGGCCTCGGTAGTGGCTACCCCAAGCCCCCCTTCTATAGGCATGGGGTTGGGAACTAGCACCTGAAAGGCCTATCCCTTAAATGGGAAGGCATTTCCTTTTTAACTTGTACAGACACACAGACCATGAACACAATAAGAAGCAACTACATAGACTAGAATGCAATAAGATGCAACCACAATGTAAAATGTTGTAGTAAAAGAGTGTTGAAAGTAAAAATGGGTCGGAATACAAGCCCAACTATAAAAGTACAAGTATTGATGGAAGTACAACACAACTAAAAGAAAAAGGAAAACAACTACTTGGTTTTACTTTGAGTTTCCTTCCTGTAGGGTAGGTACAAATCACCTCCTCAGCACTCTACATCCGTCAGTCTCCCTCACGTCACGTCACACTGAATGGTCCACCTCCGACCATCATCCAGTCCTAACTCCCACAGCCTCGATCAACATTGTACGTTGTCTGCACCAGACACAACAAGATGTGGGTGAAGCCCATGTAGGGTTGAGTATAACAATACTCAGTAGGGACCCCAGGACCCACGTAGGTGTCATGGAGTTCCAAAAAAGAAAAAGCACAAAGCAAGACAACAACTCTACTTAGTTATATGCCCATATATATATACCTAACTTATCATGATATACTCATCTTATATATAATGGAAGGACACCACATAGGTAACAACACGAAGGTAGAAATAACACGTAGGTATGACAATGAAGATAACACCACAAAGGTAACTCCAAGAAGGTAGATATACCACGTGAGTAACGCCACAAAGAAAGAAGTACCACACATGTAACATCACGATGACAATACCACAAAGGCAGAAGTACCACGTAGGTAAAACCACGAAGATAGAAGTACCACATAGGTAACACCATGAAGATAGAATTACAACACCGGTAACACCATGGGGATAGAAGTACCACACAAGTAACACAATGAAGAAAATACCACAAAGGTAGAAGTTCCACATAGGTAACACCACGAAGACAGAAGTATTACATAGGTAACACCATAGAGACGATACCACGAAGGTAGAAGTACAACACAGATAACACCACGAAGATAGAACTACGACACATGTAACACCACAAAGATAGAAGTACCACATTGGAAACAACACGAAGATAGAAGTACCACATAGGTAACACAAAAAATATAGAATTACCACATAGGTAACACCACGAATAAAATAACACAATGGAAGAAGTACCACACAGGTAAAAGGCTCATCTCATAATCAGGTATAACTTATGTGTAGAAGTAAAAATGATTAGTCGTAAACTATATCATCTTATTTTTTTCAGAAGGACTGTTGCTGACCCACACAGGATCGATAGCTAACTAACCCCTGCTGAACCATACAGGATCTGACCCACACTGGATCGGTACGCGCAGACACACACATGATCACTAAGCACTGACCTATATAGTATCTAACAAAAAAATTATCGATAGACGATGTACCACATTGGATAGATGTTATTTCTTTACGTTGCAATATTCCACAACTTTCCCCACACCTGGTGTGCTCGAGTTCCATAGAATAAGACACTAGAGATATCAGTTGTACCTCGAACTCCACTATTCTCTGAAATGTAGTAACACAAAGGACTTCTATGTCGTAAGGGTTCTAACGCGACAGATGACGCATTAATCGGATGCTCGGTCTGTGAGTTATAAGTGTTTTAACTTCGAGGTTCCGGTTGGATTCGGGTCCGATCCTACCCAGATGAACTCCACCATTCTCCAAAACTCATGTGAATTATACCAAAAGGACTGTCTTGATGGAAGGATCCAAACACTACAGACTGTTCATCAAACAGACGTCCGGTTCTCAGGATATGCTCCTTTAAGTATTTATGTGTCTGGTTGGCCCTGGGTCCGGTCCGACCCAGTCGGACCGCCCTGCCCCGACTCTGTCTGGGGTGGGCCAGGGTGAACATGGCCTACAAGATAGATGCCCCACAAGGGGGACCCTGCCAAAATAGGGCAGCTCGCAAGGGGGTCATCCCACAAGGGGGCCGCCCAAACGGGGGGGGGGGGGGGGGCTGCAAGGGAGGCCCAACCATAAGACGGTGGTCCGTCCCACGTGGGGCGGAGACCCGGTCCGAGGGAGGAGGTTCACTCAGATGGAGGCATCCCGCTCTGAGGGAGGTGTCCCTCTCCAAGGTTGGAGGCCCTCTATGAGGGCAGATACCCAGTCCGAAGGCGGTAGCCCGGTGCGAGGGCGGCGGCCCGGTCAAAGGGCAGTGGCCCAGCTAGAGGGTGGAGACCTGGCTTGAGGGCGGTTGCCCATCTCGAGGGCGGCAGCCCACTCTGAGGGTGGTGGCCCGATCCGGTCTGACACAGGGGAGCTAACCCCCCAGCCACCCAGATTCCCATACGGCCTGGAGGCCATTCGTTTGGTGAGCCGGCGACGCCTTGTGGGTGTTGCGGAACCCACAGGAGGGGGGTTCGTCCTCCACCGCCGCTTTCGTTCATCAGCGGTCGCGCCGCCTTACTTCCCTCATCCAGCCATACTTCCACCCACCTCCTCCATCCACTGTGGATGATGATCAGTGTCACTCCTCTTGTGGCATGTGTTGACGTGCTCGCACTCTTCTGAGGTGGCTAAAGTAAA
Organism: Viscum album; assembly: GCA_963277665.1. Taxonomy (NCBI): domain Eukaryota; kingdom Viridiplantae; phylum Streptophyta; class Magnoliopsida; order Santalales; family Viscaceae; genus Viscum; species Viscum album. Next base: position 2,115,425,523 of record OY728137.1, read on the forward strand.
GCATGATAGTGGAGGGTTTGGGATGGGTTCATTAGGCCCAAATCCTCCGCGTTAGCTCGCAATATGTAGAATATTATGGGAGTTCAATAAATGGTTATAATGGTCACAAGATTTCCCTAAAAATATTCCCCACAATAACCTCCTGTAAAGGCGAATGAATCGCGGGTCAACCCGTTAGTTGGTTGACCAACATTCTTCGTGTTATTCAAGAATAGAGAAGAGAAAAATCATTTGAATGCATAAATGAATTAAACCCCCTACCCAGAAGAGACGTCCACTGACAACGATCGACATAACCTCAATCATTGTTTTCATTAGTTCGTGGCTTGGTGGTGCTCGTTACCGATCATGGGAACCAGTCTCATCCTCTAGCTGGTTGGCATCACGGTACTTTTCCAGGACTTCGTTGCTTAGTGAAGTTGTTCCAACACCCCTCCCCGAGATCAATATAAATTGGAGAGGAGAAATAGTGCGCAACGCTTGGATAATTAATGAGGTCAATTTAATTAATGAACCTCCCAAATTTCCAACTGTGCTATTATAGGAAAATAATAGTCAGTCCATTTATTGGATAGACAAGTCGCTAGTCCCACTAGCGTCGTTCGTCCGTTGGAGGAAAGAAAAAAAAATAAAATAACAAAACTTGTTATTTTATTAATATTTAAAAATTCCATAAAAATAATAATTTCACCTGACCAAATGCGGTCAGGTTATGCCTCCCTTAATAGAATCTAGGCACAACGGATTCAATGGTGACCTTGGATTTTTAATTCGAGCAATGGTTCAAAAGTTATAAAACGTCGCTCACGCATTTACTGTACGTACCTGAAAAAAGGTTCGGAAAATTATTAACAGTATCCCTCCACCCACGTCGGTCGAGGTTATAATATTCCTATGTGAAAACCCCCCACCAAATCCAATAGTACTATCAAATTTTCCATCTGAGATACCGTTTAAAAGTTATGGATTTTACAATAAAATAATTGTCACTTAATTATTTTATTTATGGCGAAAAACTAACTTTCTTTGGTGGCCCGCACTGACCAATATTATTATCTATCTAAAGAGAGAATAACCTCATGAGTTCAGCGCTGGTCTTAGATTTTTAATCTGAGATTGCATTCTTGAGTTATAAGAATTTGAAACATAAAATATTTTTATTTAATTGTTTTATTTAAAATTATTCCATTTTGGGTTTTCTCACAGGAGGCCTGTTCTGACTAAACTTAAGTCGAACCTAGGGTAAACCCACCATCCTGAGCGCAATGGTGCTCTCAGATTTATTATCCGGGAAACCATTTAAGCATTATTCAACTTTTCTTTCAAGAAAACTGCTTACGTGCGCTATTTAATGATAAAAAAAATTTGACAGATCATTCCAGACACTCCGGGCCTCGGAATCACGAGCCGTCAGATTTCATGGTCTCAAAATAATTTCATATAATTAGAGATGGATCCTCACCTCACATGGTGAGGGGATCGATGGAAAATATATGAATTGGGAGAGCCTTTGGGAGAGCATCCTCTAATGAAGAACCTCCTCCAAAGAATAACGATCCTCCAACGAAGAACAATCCTCCAACGAAGACAACACACGAGCTTGGATCGAGATCATGTTGTGGGATCGACGAATGTCAGCGTCTTCATTATATTATTCTTCTTTCTCACACTGTCTCCAACAATCGAGGTTGATGGTTTATTTTGATATATGATAATTATCCTTTTGTTGATTCTTCATATTCTCGATTCTCAATGATGATGGCCAAACAAACACGACCATCAGTCTACCAAAATACCATGATCTTTTCTATTTTTTCGTCACACATTCGTCATGTATTCCTCAATACCAAATAATTAATCCTGTTAAAAACATAATGTTTTGTTGAGCGTGACATATGGATGCAGCGATCTTGACCCGAGGATCACGAATATGGGGTCGTCATATTTTTTTTGGAGTATAACGATGGTGAGGTGACTAGCAGAAGAGGAGGGCGGTCAGTAACCGACCGACCGTGGTTCAAGCAGGCGGCAGAGGAGGATGGTGGCCGGTATGCTGGCTGGCCGCGGTTCTAGTCCTAGTAACCTTAGCCTCAATCAATTTTGTCGGTCGTCTTCACAAGACAGAACAACATGTGAGCAAAGTCTGTGAAAAGGTGAGTATAACAATACTCGGTAGGGACCCTGAGATCCCTGAAGGTCTCCTAGAATCCACAAAGGATAAACCACAAAGAAAGTGATCAATCTCAAAGCATGAAACAACGGTTATCAACACTACTTTGGTATATGCCCATACATATACCGATGTTATCAATATATCCTCATCTCAAGTGTGAGGTAAGAATACTATAAATGTAATGCCAAGAATGTATAAGTACCAAACAGTTAATACCACAAAGCTAGAAGTACCACAAAGATAACATCACGAAGATAAGTACCAAAAAGGTAAAGACTCATCTCACACCTGGTATAACTTAAGTGAGGAAGTATAGATGATTAACTATGTCTCTAGATCATCTTACTTCATCGAGAAGCTCTAATGATGAACCAAACCAGATCGTAGATGTCCCACACAAGATCTGAAAGTGACCCACACACGATCTGGAGATGACCCACACAAGATCGGTATGAACTGACCCACACAGGATTACTGAGCGCTGACCCACACAAGATCCGATGATCACCCACACGGGATCCGAAGATTCTTCATGTAGAGCCTGCCATAGGGTTCTCGCACTAATCATGATTGATTCTGGGAGGTTCTTCTCTTCATGCCATCAGACGATACTTCAAATTCCATGAATACCCATGAATATGTATCTCAATAGACCTCCATGTCATAAGGGTCCCAAAGAAATGGACGGCTCATCAATCAGACTCCCGGTTTGTATGTTATTAGCATTTCCATTTCGAGGTACCGGTTGGATTCGGGTTCGATCCAACCTGGCCATACTCCAAAATTATCCAAAACACTTTTAGAGTATAGGAAAAGGCCCTTCTAAATCCAAGGATCTCGGTGCCGTAGACGGTTCATAAAATGGATGCCAAGTTCTCAATATATGGCCAAAATGGTGTATTTGGGTCTAGATGGGCCCGGGTCCGGTCCGCCCGGTCGGATCAATCTGGCCCGATCTGACCCGACCCGGTTCTGGTCCGGCTGGGATCAGCCGGACCACGGCGGGGTCAAACCACTAAGGGGGTGGCCCGGCCTGCGGGGCTCAGCCCGCTCGGCTAGGTGCGGTCCGACATGGCGGGGCCTGCCCTACCCGCTACCCAGGGGGAGGTGCCCCTGGTTTTCCAAACGTTCCATTAGATCATTCATCTTCGGCCTACTCTGCAGTACCAAGTGTCACCACCTACGGGATTTCCGCACCCACCGGGGGGTCCCCCTCAGCGTTATGCGGCCGACCAAGAGATTGGTCGGCTCTCCTACTAGTGGCGTGACGACGCCACAGACCTCCCGCTTCCGGTCGGGTGCCGACCATCCTCCAGGTGCACCACCACTACTAAGTAGTCATGGACCTCTCCTTTACCGGTGGCGTGGATGCACACCACCCTGCCTCCACACAGCCGGCCGATGTACCAGCCACTATCCCCTTCTCCACTGCGGCCGATGGGCCGCAACCTCTTCCCCTACCGGCGGTGCGGACGCACGCCACCCCGGTTCCCCACAGCCAGCTGGTGTTCCGACCGCCTTCCTCCTCCGCTGCCTGCTCGAACCATTGTTGGCCAGCTGTCAGCCGCCCTCCTCTTTCATGGGTCAACAAACCTTCATTCAAAGAACGAAAAATTTGAGGACCGCATATTGGAAATCATCGGGTCGATATGTCTACATACATATGTCATGATCAATAAAACATTGTGTTTTTAGTGCGTTTAATTATTTGGTGTTGAAGAAAGCATGAAAAACACATGAAGAAAAAATAGAAAATATCATAGTATCTTGGAAGATTTATGGCTGTGTCTGTTTGGAAATCATCATTGAGAATCGAGAATATAAAGAATCAACAAAGGTATAATTATACATATTTCAAAATAAACCCCCTGCCTCAATTGTTGGAGATGGTGTGAGGAAGAAGATTAAGACAACGAAGACACTGATGTTCGTCAATCCTGTAACATGCTCCAGATCTTATCCCATGTGTCATTTTCGTCGGAGGTTCGTTCTTCGTTGGAGGAGGTTCTTCTTTGGAGGATATTACCCCAAAGGATCTTCCAATTCTTCTCTTTGCCAATGATCCCCCACCACGTGAGGTGATGAGCCAACTTTAATGGAGTTAAATTTATTAATTCAATTAATTTTTTCACATTAATTGAAGGAACTCCAAGTGTTTTCTCACAATAAACATGAGTTCTGGTGGACCCCACCACAATGATTCTAAATGGAGGTTTCAAGAAAGAAAAATATAAAGTAATTTGTTTTAATTTTCTTCTCCCACGAAAAAAGACTAAATTATACCTCGACCTACTATAATTGAGGAGAAGGTCTTTTTAAGTGATTATCTCCATTGTTTGTTCAACAGTGTCCTCTGATTTCAATTCTGAGGACTGGTTAAAATGTTACAAAACGCCGATCACGTGTTTACTAAACGTGCCTAAAAAAAGTTCAGAAATTCATTCTGGGCACACCGTACCTCAAAATCACGCACCATCAATTTTTTCAGACTTTTAATATTTCCATATATTTAAAAAAATACATGGAAAATCCTGCATCTTTACATTCTCCCCACTTCAGTGTTTTGCATCCCCGAAAGCCATAACACAATGTAGGGAAACAAGTGGGGGTACTAAGAAGGAATCTGAGCCTCCCGCTCCCATGTACTCTCCTGGAAGTTCCTGTGCTGCAAATAAATTCTCATCAGAGGTATCGACCACCCATGAAGGACCCATTCCTATCGATCCTCAATCTCTACCAGAACCTCCGAAAATGTCACGCCATTGTCAATATCCAGTTTTCCCTAGTCAATGATGTGCTAAGGATCATGTACGTATCTTCTCAGCTGGGATATGTGGAAAATGTCGAGCACCTGGTGAAACTGAGGGGGAAGATCTAGGTGTTATGCCACCTCACCAACTCTGCTAAGGTCTTGGAAGGGTTCAATGAACCTCAGAGATAACTTTTGGCCTTGGCCAAATCTTTGAAAACCTCTTCGAATTGAGAACCGTAGAAATACAAGATCACCATCCTCGAATTAGAGAGGTATCTATATCCCGTCAGTATAAGCCTTCCGCCTACTCTGTGCAGTCTTCATCTGCTCTTTGGTGATCTGCACCTTCTCTGTGGAAGCTCGTACCATCTCTAGTCCCAGGATTGTTGACTCCCTTAGGTCAGTCCAACATAGAGGTGATCTATAAGGTCAACCGTAAAATGCCTAAAATAGCGCTATACCGTTAGTGGATTGATAACTGTTATTTTATGCGGACTCCACCAAGGGCATGTGATCCTCCCGGATATGGCCGGAATCAAGGATGGAGTCTCGAGACATCTCCTTGAGGGTCTGAATGGTCTTCTCTGTCTGACCATCCTTCTGAGGATGGAAGGCAGTGCTCAACCAAAGCTACATCCTAAATGTCTCCTGCAACCCCATCCATAGCTGAAAAATAAAACATGCATCATGATTGGAGAAAATCATAGATGGAACCCCATGAAGATGCACAATCACATTCACATAGAGGAATCCCAATCCCTCTAGTGGTCCCTTCTCTTTGATATGTAGGATGTTGGCCGACTTGGTGAGTAGGTCAATGATCACCCAAATAGAATCATGACCCTTGGATGTTTGTGGAAGTCCTGTCACAATGTCCAGGGAATTTCTGTCCCATTTCCACACTGGCACCTCTAGTGGCTGAACTAAGACTGTTGGAGCCTGATGTTCTACCATCACTTGATGACAAGTGAGGCACCGTGAGACACAATTTTCCATTGCTTTCTTCATTCATGGCCACCAATGTTGAAGCCGAAGGTCCTGGTACATCTTCACAACTCCATGATTTACCTCTAGAGGGGATGTATGTAACTCCCTCAACACTTCCTCTATAAGCGCTAGTGGTGCCATAGTACGTCCTCTGAAGACGATAATGTGCTCCCCAACTTCAGAAAATCCATCAGGTGCCCGTCCTTTGGATATCTGAGCATGTCGAGCCTCATAGTCAATGTCCCCAAGAGGCACCTTCCTGACTTACTGAAGGAGTGGGGGAGTGACTATCAGAGACTGAAGAAAGTCTTCTCCATCTCGATCAATGTATGATATCCACAAAAGGCTAGTATCTCTATCACCTCACTTAGCAACTGAATACTTGATCTCCTATGGAGTGCATTTTCTAATACGTTCCCCTTCCCCGGAGTATATACTATCTTGAAGTCATAGGCCTAGAGGAACTAAAGACAATGCCGTTGTCTTAGTTTTAGGTCTTTTGAGATAGGATATTAAAGAGACTCTTGTGATCAGAGTAGACTGTAAAAAATTTGCCCATCATGTAATGTTTCCACATCTTCAAGATGGAGACCACTACTGCTAACTCCAGGTCATGTGTAGAGTAGTTCTTCTCCTGCTGTCTCACCTGTCGAGAACCATACGCGATCACTGATCGTTTTTTCATCAAGACACATCTGAGTCTGGTTCCTGATGCTTTGTAGTAGACTATGTACCCAACACCCTTCTCTAGTAGTCTCAAGATGGGGGAACTCATTAGTATCTTCCTCAAATCATGGAAACTCCGCTGGAATTTCTCTGACCACACGAAGGGTTTCGTCTTCTTCATCAACATTGATAAGTGTTCCACAATTCTAGAAAATATAGGTACAAACCTCCCGTAATAACTGGACAAACCCAGGAAACGTTGTACCTCCATCACACTCTTGGGTAGCTCCCAAGAATGCATATGATCAATCATCGCTGCATCCACCGCAACACCAGCTTCCAGGATGACGTGTCCCAGAAAGTGAACCTCTCAGATCCAGAACAGGCACTTCGAGATCTTACCTTAAATGTGGTGATCTTAGAGAGTGTCAAGAACAATATGTAGATGATTGGCATGCTCCTCCTCCATAGTACAGTAAATCAGGATGTTGTCGATGAAGACTATCACAAAGCGATCGAGGTATGGCTGGAAGATTCTGTTCATGAGTCTCATGAACACAGTTGGGGAGTTGGTCTTGCCGAATGTCATAACCAAGAACTCATAATTTCAATACCGACATCTGAAGGTCATCTTCTTTGCATCATCGTCTCATACCCTGAGATGGTGATAGCCCGATCTGATGTCTATCTTCAAAAACCATTGTTCTCCCTTCTGCTAATCAAAGATATCATTAATCATTAAGAGTGGGTACTTGTTCTCCACGGTCAACTAGTGCAGGCGCTGATAGTCCACATAGATTCTCAAACTCCCATACACCTTCTTGGCGATCAAAATCAGAGCTGCCCAATGAGAAACAATGGGCCTAATTAACCCCTTGATCTGCAAGTCCTCTAGCTGTACTCGCAGCTCTCGAAGCTCCTGAGGAGCCATCCGATATGCTAGTGTAGATATTGGTGTCATCCCGGGGTACATGTCGATGTAAAATTCCACCTCTATGTGAGGAGTTAGACACATAACATCATCAGGGAAAACATCAGTGTACTAGTCCACAACTACATGATAGCTCAGACTCTCCACATGAACTGGTCCAAGGGTAAGGCAAGCGAATTGATGTGTGATCGACTGCACCCTCATCCGGGTTAGTCCATCCTATCTTGGAAAGGATCTTTTCTCCCCAGTGAAGGAAAACCTAATCCCAACTGTGCAGACACCCCACATTTTATGCCTAATACAGTCGATCTGAGCATGGATTTTAGATCAGCAATCGATATAAAAGATGACGTCGTAAAGCCTCGACGCCACTACTAGAAGATCCCAGCCAAAGCTCTCGACTCCTAGAGTAAGCTCACACTATCAGCACCTGTGTGTAATGGTCCAATCCTCTCTCGTAGGAGTCTCTAGCCGTAATGATCTAGCCAACAACTCCACCAGAATCTCCGAGATCCGAATGAGGGTCATGGAAATAAAATAGTGGCTAACACCAGTGTCTATAAGTACTATAGATAATGTGGTGTAGACACAAATCCTACCTCGAATAATCTCCGGAGCACTGTGGTCTTTGGAATTATCTTCCTAGAGAAGACTGGTAGTAAGGATCATCATAAGTTAAGCTGGTGTCCCTACCAGTCGAAAAACTCAAACCAAGGCCTCCAGCCGGTCCTCAGCTGCATTGGATCCATCTTTCCCCAGAAACTTGGTGGCCTCTGGCACTAAAACTCATGAAACAAGATCAAGTGGAATGCAACCTCTACTGCTGGGGTTGGTGGAATCGGCTACACAATGGGCTCTCGGATTGGGCCGTCGCCCTTGCACTGGGAGGCCGCCCAACAAGCCCTCACACCGGGCTGCATCCCTTAGACTGGTCCGCCTCCCTCGGACCGGGCCACCGCCCTCACACCAGGATTCCTCCCTTACATTAGGCAACTACCTTGGAGTGGGCTGCTGCCCTCGATCCAGGCCCCTCCCTTGAACTAGGCCCCCACCCATGGAGCGGGATGCTGCCCTTGAACTGGGACGCCGCCCCAGCAGGCCAACATCCCCAGACCGGGCCGCTGCCCTGCGCAATTTAGGCTTCCCATTTCATGCTTCCCTATTATGGTCGGGCCTCCCTTGTGGGACAGACCAAACATCAGCCCAGCGGGCTGAGACCACCTCGTCCTAGCCCAGACTGGGTCGGGTCGGGTCAGACCAGAACCGGGCCCAACCAGGCCCATAAACACTCAAAGCACATTATCTTGAGAACAGGATGCATGTTTGACCAACCGTTGTCAGTTTTGGGAACCTTGGAGTGAGAAATCCATTTTTTACTTACATCATTTGAGTTTCAGAGAATCTCATAGTATGGACGGGTAGGATCACACCTGAATCCAATTGGGCCCTCAACCCTAAAATGCCAATAACACACAGATCAGGCGTCCGATTGACATGGAAGATCATTGGGTTACTTCTTTGTGAGACTTAATTCTAGTAGAGATATGATTGATGTCTTGGGGAGTGGTTCAAACAAGCGCACTACGTATGGAACCCTGCGACTAGTTGAGACATGACGACTGCTGAATTTTCGACACGATGGGACTCGACAACCATAGTACATGATGGGGAGGAGTACCTCAGCAGTTCATGGTGGGGAGCGGTCGCAGTACGTGATGGGGAGGAGTACATTAGCAGACCACAGTGGGGAGGGATGGCTCTGTCTGACCAGGAAGACCCACGGTACACGATGGGGTGGAGTACCTCTGTAGTTCAAGGTTAGTGGGAATCACCTCTGTGTGACGCGGCAAGATGAATATTCTCAATAGAGGATGAGTTCTCCAGCATACAAGGTGTTAGATGACGTGACTAGGGATGTTAAATGTCACTTCCTTTATAATAAATCCCCATGTGAGTTGTCTTTACTTTGTGCTTATGATTGAGGTTATGTTATGTGGTACTTTACCTGTGTGGTATTTTACCTTTGTGGTGTTACCCTGTGGGTTTTCTTTGTGGAATTATATAAGACCTTCAGGGACTTGAAGTCCCTACAAAACATCATTATACTCAATCCTACACGGGCATCACTCGCACCTTGTTGTGTCTTGTGCAGACGATGAGCAGCTGCGGTGAGGTTTGAGGGACCCAGGACCTGGGGGTGTGCGAAGGAGACTGATGGACGTGGAGGGCTAAGGAGGTGATCTGTACCTACTCTTCAAGTAGGAACCCCGAAGGATGATCCATTACACTTTCCCATTTTTATTTCAGTTATTTTTTAGTCTCGGTCGTACTTGCACTTTTACATTTGGGCTTGAATTTCGGCCCCTTTTTTACGTTCAGCAATCTTTTACTACCACAGTTTACTTCACAGTTTCTTCTTGTTGAGTTCATGGATCATGTGTTGGTATAGGTTTAATGGAAATGCCTTCGCGTTTTAGGGAATATGCCTTTCGGTGCTAGTCGCCAACCCCTAGTCTATGGAAGGTGGGAATGGGGTAGACATGAAACCAACCACCATCCTCCTAAGCCGCCATCTAGAACTGTGGTCAGCCGTTTTCCAGACATCCTCCTCTTCCACAGTTGGAGTGGGTGCACGATTTCTTCCATGTATCCCAGCTGAGGAGATACATGAATGACCCTTCTCATGTTATTGACCATGGCGAGCTGGACATAGACTATGGGGAAACGTTTATGGAGGTTCCTGTAGAGATTGAGGATTGACAATAGTGGGTCCTTCGTGGGTGGTCGATACCTCGGGTTCTCATTCGATGGTAAAACAAGACCTCTAGGAGAGAACATGGGAGTGGGAGGCACAAATTTGTGTTAAGTACCCCCATTTTTTTCCTTAGTGTAATGACCCGACTCTTTGGAAACGGTATGGATTGTTAGTTTTCCTTTTAAATCTTTTTGAAGCATGTTTAATGTGTTTAACATATTGAGGAAGGTCCAAGGAGTGTCTGGGGTTGGTTCGGAGCCTTGGAGATTGAGAAATAGGCTTACAGGCAGTGGCGCATGGCCTGCGCACAGTCTGGGCATGGTTCTAGATAAACTGTGCGGCTGAAGACAAGGGCACATGCAAGGACGCACAGCCTTACGTACTAGGCCGCACAGCCCTGCAACCTTTGTTTGGGAGGGAGTGAGGTGTGCATGGTATGTGCATGATTTGGAAAAACCATGCACCTAATCTATGCGACCCTATTCTGGGTTAAATTACCATTTTCCCCTTACTTTGTTTTAAAATCCTAAAAGCATTCTTTCTTCCTCCAGAGGATAGAACTAGAGGAGGAGCCCTCCTTTGAGCCAAAAATATCTCTCTCGCTCATTTTCTTGTGGATTTTTCATTTGGCGACCATTCTTCGATCCGAAGGAAGCATTGGATCGCCCTCTGAAAGGCTTTCCTCATGCGCCTTTCGTTCCTCGATGAATCTTTCCTTCCCTCTTGTTATTTTTATGCAGACTCATATGCCCTATTTTCAGGGCATTGGACTAAAACATAGATCTCTTCCAACCTACTATGAATCTGAGGTCGATAACAAGTGATCTTACACCTACAGCTCTAAGGTAGGTGGTCACGTGGTTTCCATTTTGGGTTTTTGTCTTTCTGAGTTATTATCACCATGTCGTGGTTTGTCTTTCACCAAACCCCTTATTTGTAATGACTGCTTCATATCTAAATGACTCGTGTGGTATGAGATTTATGAATCTGACCTTGTTAGGGTATTTTGATGAGGTGTGGATGGGGAGTGTCCAACCATAGGTGATATGCCTTGAGATTTGGCCGCTTTTTACCTTTGGACCTTAATGCTATGTCTTGAACGGGATTTTCCATGATAGGCATATTAGATGGTTTTCATAGAGGACGGATAGGATGAGAAAGCCATAACCCTTTAATGAATTGAGATGTATGTTTTCCTTATAATGTGATTGTGAAATGTCATTGTTTCCGACGCTTTTGCCTGGTGCACACATCCTTCTATGGAGGACGCGCTGCTATCACCACGCATTCCCGCTTTCCAAGGGAGGGCAGCATTCGCTCGTTATTCAGGGATGTCTGCTCCTTGATCGAAATCGGGATGATGGGATGTCGGTTCTTCCTTCCATGTATTCCTCCTCAGAACTCGTCACCTAGTCTGGGTCTCCCTCATTGATTTAATACATTTTTCATGAAACTCTTCCCAATGACATGTTTCCATGGACGCTAGTTAATTACACTGCTTCTATCAGGACATTGCAAAGGCTTCGATCAGGGCAGCAACCTTCAGTCGGGGGAGTAGTCACGTCGAGGCATCAGTAGCATTTCTGAACGCTGGGGAACTGGCATTTCTATCTTTTTTCCCTTGTCATAGGGCTTCTCGAGGGCGTGGAAGACCGAGGAATCCCACATCGATCACGGGGAATTATATTCCATAGGCATATATCTAAGGTTTTCCTCAGCTTCCTATGTTTGACAGAGGGTATGCTGCAGGTTTAACGTCCAGCAGAGACGGTTACGCGAAGGGCGTGCCATCCGAGGTTTTCCTCAGGCATCTCATGTTTATCACGAGGTAGGTCGCGAGTTTAACATCTGGTGGAGACGGATCGGCCTGATCAAAACACTAGATGGAGTGCATCATATTGATGACATTCCCTTGAAGGGATGCCAATATCGGGGCCAACCTGTGGTCGGCTTCCTGAATGTTGTGAAGAGGAGCGGAATGTCATGATCTCACCGGGATATGGCGGTCCGGGTGAGAATCATGGTGGATGCTGGATAGATGGATGAAGCGAAGGGGTCGGAGATGGGACTATCGCAAGGGCGAAAGTGAGATTGGGTTTGAGCCTCGAAGAGACCTCCTAAGTATCCTCGTGGCAGGGAATCAACGTCCGCTTAGTTTGGGATGGTGTCGGCAAGCTGACATGAAGGTGGGCCTTGGCCCGATGGGCATCGTCAGTGAACCGACATGAAGGTGAACCCGGGGGTCCACTGGTGGTGGGCTTGAACCTCATGGAGGCTTCTTACGTACCATGCCTGGACATGTATCGAAGTCCCCATAGTTCAGGTGGAATGTGGAATACAATTTAACGTCATGCGGGACGGGGGTTAACCGACGTGAATGAAGTCGGAACGACTGGGTGATGGGATTGAACCTCATGGAGGCTTCTTACGTACCATGCCTTGACATGGATCAAAGACCTCGTAGTTCACATGGTGGTTTTTTTCAGTGAATCTACGTAACTGTGGACCTTGTTATGGATGGTGCGGGTCTTACACACTAGGCTACCCAAGTGCTAGTGATCTGACATGAAGGTGGTCGGAGTGACCAACATGTGGTGGAATTGAAGCTCTAGGAGTCCCCCAACGTACCATGCCTTGAAATGGATCAAAGAACTCATAATTCAAAGGGGCTTCATCGGCGAACCGACGTGAAGGTGAACCCAAGGGTCCACTGGTGGTGGGCTTGGACCTCGTAAGGCTTCCAACGTACCATGCCATGACATTGATCAATGTCCTCATAGTTCGGGAATGGTGGTGGGTGTCGGCAAACCGACATGAAGAAAGGACCTTTGTCCGATGGGAGATGGGCTTGAACCTCATGGAGGCTTCCTACGTACCATGCCTTGACTTGAATCAAAGTCATCGTAGTTTGGGTGGCCACAATGGCTTGCCGTCGGACTGGAATATAGTTTAACGTCATGCTGGACGAGGGTGGAACCTGACGTGAAGTAATGACGGGTGGTGGGATTGAACCTCATGGAGGATTCCTACGTACCATGCCTTGACATGGATCAAAGACCTCATAGTTCAAATAGATGTGCAGTTTAATGTCATGCCGGACGGAACACAGTTTAACGTCATGCTGGATGGCACACAGTTTAACGTCATGCTGGACGGGGAGTTGTCATGGACAATGCTTACTCTAAGCCCATGTGAGTCATGCTCGGTGTGAGAAACAAGAGGCATCAGAGACCTGACGATCAAGTCGCGAAGGGTGCGCCCATGAGAAACGAAGATGGGTTTACGCGTTGGGTGGCCCATAGTGCTGGGACTTACTGCATGATGGAGGCCCGAAGTGCGACAAAGCACGACGAGAGATGGATTTGGGACCAATGATGGATGGTGCCTCATTCCCTATCACGCCCTCCACTGGCCTTGGAAGTGGGGAAGTACGGAGTTGCATGGGTGCTACCTTTTACAAGAGAGGCTTGGGGATTATACCAGGGTGGTTTCCCTTCTCAGGTGGACCTACGCTACTCCGAGAAGGAGGTTATCATCCCCTGGGAGGGTTTTCCCATTCTCGTGGAGACGAGTGGTGAAAAGAATGCCCGAGCTTGGGGGACCCTGCGTGTGAGGCATAGGGTCCTATCACAGTTTAATGTCATGTGTTGAGGACGAGGTGCTTGGAAATTTAACATCCTGATGCTTGAATGAGGTGGGTTTACTCCACAACCCTAGGACTTACGTAACCAGTACCCTCTGTTCCTCGGGGGAGGGAAGGCACTGGTAAGTCCATGGTCAAGGAGGGTTGCAGAGCGAACCATCAAGGGGTCCACGATAGCGTGGCTATGCAAAGAAGAAATAGCCGTTAGCGTGCCTATGCGAAGAAGCATTAGGCAAAGCAATGCTACGGGTGGTGTTGTCCATGGGATTTTCAAATCACATCGTGCAAACATGGAGGGTCGCATGGGAAGATGAATTTCCATGAAATAGAGTATGCTTCGCGAAGTGGAGTGCCTCGGACTTAGTAGGGGGCATGGGTGTGAATGGGAGGTGCTTCACGGAGTGGAATAGTATTCGCGGAGCACTGCCTCGTCAAGAAGAATGGCCTTGTGAAGCAAGGTGCTGGGAAGCCGTCTGCTTCGCGATGTATAGAGACCCTGCATTGGCATGTGGATCACTAGTACATGATGGGTGTTTCACGAAGCATAAACACTCCGCGGCTGCCCAGGATCCCTTGGGAATCCCCTTCCATCGTGAATTCCATTAGGCTTTGCGAAGGGCATTCCTCTCGGAAGAGGGGCTCTATATGAGACAAGGCAAAGGCATCTCTTAAAGTTGAAGTACCTCACGGAGCTCTTGATTCCCGGGGGAGAAGGGTGCTTCAAGATTCGGGAGCTGAGAAGCTGAAAGGTCGGATTATCCGTCTCCTGGACTCAAGGGGAACCCATTATTTATAGGCAATGGGCACCGCGAAGTATAACTCACGTGGTGTGAAGGGGTGGCGGGTGCTTCGCGGAGGGCTCACGAATGTCAGGGCGTTCGCGGAGCGGTACCGCCTCACGGTCTTCACGGCGGGATCGCGAAAGTCAGGGCGTTCGCGGAGCATTACCGCCTCACGGTCTTTGCAGTGGGGTTGGGAACGTCAGGGCATTCGTGGATCCTTATCGCCTCCTCTGCTTCTCGACGTACTCAGGAACGTCGGGGAATTCACAGAGTGGTACCACCTCCTATGCTTCGCGGTGGGCTCGCGAACGTCAGGGCATTCGCGGAGCTTTACCGCCAACTGTGCTTCGTGGCAGCCGCGATGCTCAGGGGGTCCTTCGCGTTGGAGCTTCGCGAGACAGCATGCATGGATTCTTTTTCATCCCTTATTTTCGTGCAATATTTTTGTGTCAACAAATGCCCCCCCCCCTCAGACTTGGAGCTGTAGAGGGACGAAGGGTCAAAGTCTAAGGGAAAATCTCCATAATTATCGGCGGTTCGTGATGCAGCCTCGTGAAGGGGCCCACAGGGTTGCTGGTGGCCAAACGGTCTATACACGCCATGATTATGTATGCGGGAAGGACGCACCCTGAAGCTCCAGGGTCGCCACCTATAAATAGCGGGGATGACCTCTCTTTTGTCCTCTTGCGACTTTTTCCCTTTTGCGCTCTTGACTTCGCGATGCTCTGCGTCCTCCGCATTCTCTCTCCGCGAATCGAGCTTCGCGGCGAATCACGAGTCTCCAACTCCGTGACCGCGCCATGTGAACTTCTGTTTTCCGGCCTAGGCCAGACTCCATGGCTTGGTTTTGCGCCCGAGATTCGCTAGGAATCTTCACGAGTATTCTTCGTGATCCAGCCCGGAAAAAAATCCTTTTCTGAGTGCCGAAAACGAAATGGCCCATCGAGAGGCTATATTGTGGGTCTTTGTAGACGCCGTCCAGATGGATGAGATGGCTAACTATCTGGGCCTAGGGGAGATGGTCCAAATAAGGGGTATGCAAAGCGTGGAATATGGATTGATAGTTTGTCCGAACAAAATCCAACACTCAGGTAGTTACACCACCGTGGTGGGAGTACGCCAGATGGGCGCATTGGTTTGGTTATGGATCCTTCCTTCTTTGGGATAGGGCCTCTCTAGCGAGGGCTCCGGCCAAGGGGCCGGAAAGGGGAAGGAAATGATTAATGATTCCAATGGGATGAATAATAGTAAAAATACCAGGGTGTCTCTACGTATCCCATGAGGATGTGAATCAAGCCATACGTAGTTCTGGAGAAGAATGGATATGAAAATTCCTATGGGTGGACCCTAGTAAAAATACCAGGGTGTCTCTACATATCCCATGAGGATGGGAATCAATCCATATGTAGTTCTAGAGATTCTTTTTAACGTCATGTGGGATGATGAGAAGCCATGCCGTGTTGGTACACATCCTGCCAAAACTACTAAGCCCACGTGAGTCATGCTCGGTTTTGGAAACAAGAAGTAGTGGTGGGATTTCCCGAAACAGAAAAGGGTAGGTTAGGGTGAAGTGATGATCGGTGAATACCAGCCCCATGATACTAACACCCCCATGTGGAACACATAGATGTGCGAAGAGATAGATCCGAATAAGTTGGAATGCCACTTGAACATGAGGAAGTGGAAATGTGTGAATCACGACACTCGAGATTTCGATCACAGTGACAGTGGCATGACGATAGAGGATAACTATTAACCGTGACAGAAACACAACATTCATATCGCATTAGCCTAGAATGGGGGAAGACAAATGAGGGTTGACTGTTGACCATGTTCGAAACATGAGACCATGTCACAAATATTGTCATAGATCCTTAGGGACGTTGTCCCGAGACGATAGGGGAGCCCTTAGGCCCAAAATCCATGGAGAGCCCTTAAGCCAAGTATCCATGTCATCCAAGGGTCCCCTTTGATGTGTAGGAGGATGAGGATACAAATAGAGAGCACATGAAGCATGGTCATGGGACGACGGGAATGTCCCTATGAAAATCACACACTTCGGGCTGTTTGTCAAAACACATCTGAATACAACAACGAGACGTATTAGATAGAGGTAGAAGAGTCCTTTCCAATAGAGAGATATTTGTTTAGGGTTGTAGAATTCAAACCATGAATGGGTAAGGAGAGAAGGGGACACATGGAATGGCGGTTACAAAACCCAACATGAATGAGGACCTACGACCTACTTACCATGTGTTCTCTGGGGAAATGCTCGAGTCAAGGGACTAAACATGAAGGTTTGGTTGGTCCTGTGGGGAAGTGCTCGATCACTCCTACGTATCTCATGAGGATGAGAATAAATCCATACATAGTTCTAAACGGTGGCACTGTAAGGTACCAGTGCCAGGGGAGAAGGGAAGTGCGGGCATGGCCCTTGAACTGAAAGAAGCGTAATTTGATAAATCTTGTTTTTTCTTTAAGGTGAGTGGTTTTTTTTTGTTAAGCGACATGCCTAGGATAGCAGGCCCTGGTGTCGCCACACGAATCAAGCAATGATAGGCATTGAAAAATGGCATGGCACATGACCAATACCCAATGTGATGCCCTCTACAACGACTTCATCACAATGCAGTGCCGTTTTTCGTCATGCGTCCAGGATGATAATGTCACAGTTTAGGGTCGTGTGACAAGACCAAACATGAATTTTAACATCACACAGCGTAGACGTAGCAGAGACGATGCTAGGCGCGGAATGTGTATGGTGTCGCGCGGCATAACTGACGTGAATGGGGACATAATCCCACCTTATACCATATGCAGTCCCGAGAGAGGAACCTCAGGCTGAGGGGCCCACATTGAGGTGAAATGTAACGGGGGAGAGACGAGCTCCCAGATGAACTGGACCCGAAAATGAGACGTTCGGGAGGTCCTACGTATCACATGAGGATGGGAGTTCTGGATGAGCGTATTTCTGAGGAGATCTTAGTTTATGGTCTTAGAGATCGAACCATGGGTGGGTGACAACGTTCCAGGTCAGCACAGACCTTGGCCGGATCCCTAAGCCCACGAGAGTTAAACTCGGTGCGGGAATCAAGGGGGGGAGATCCTTATCACAATACCTGAAACATCCCATTAGGTGGAGTCAGTGAAGAGCCCTAAAGGACACCTTTGACATGGCTTTGTTCCCCTAATGCGCATACATGCACAGAGGAATAGTACCAAGAGTTCTGAAACATTAATTGGACATGATGAGACTGGAGAAGGATGTGAAATGTATAACCATCATTTTGGGCTTAATGGGGTTGGCATAGTTATAGAGGATAAATGTTAACCGTGGAAGAAAAAATAGTTTCCATATCACATTAGCCGGAGGTGGGAACAACAAACAAGCATCGACCACTGACCATATTCGCAACGTGGGATTTTTATCGATATTTTGTCTCAAACCCTCGGGGGCGTTGGCCCATAACGGTAGGAGAGCCCTTGGGCATAGTATCCAGGCCATTCTTGGGGGTCTCTCCGGGTGTGAAAGATGATGAAAGCCCTGATGAAGGGATACACAAAGCCTAGAAAGCAGGTGCAGATGTGTTCGAGTAAAGTCTCGAATTCCAGGTAATGAACCGGAGTTCCCTTAGGCACATTGGTGAACCATCGCAAAGGGTCTATGAAACAGTTCGAGAATGAGAGGCACATGGAATGGTTATTACAAGATAGATGTGAACGGGGACATAATCCCGTACCATTCCATATAATCCCCTCGTGGAGGAAGGGTAGACCAAGGGGCTAATGTGGGATGAAGATTCCCGAGATATGGGGCTGGACCTGAAGCCTAGAAATTCAGGTGATCCTACGTATCCCATGAGGATGGGAATCAAGCCACACGTAGTTCCCTAGATGCAGTTTAACATCATGCAGGACGGGGATGGGAGTAATATACCCCCAAACAAGAAAGGTCTACGTTACAGAGAATAAACCGACATGAATGAGGACATAATCCCACACCACACCATACATTCCCATAAGAGAGGACCTGGGTCGGGGGGCCCGAAAAGGCCATGGGGCCTGATTGTTAGGCATTGGTCAGGAAGGCCTGACCTGCTTTCAGTTTAACGTCTTGCAGTAAGGACTAGGGCCAGGGGGCCAAGGAGGCCAAGAGGCCTAAGGCTGGGCCTTGGTCAGGAAGTCCTGACCTACTTGCAGTTTAACATCTTGCAGTAAGGACAAGGGTCATGGTCCTGGATAGGCCAAGGGGCGTGAAGCTAAGCCTTGTTCAGGAAGGCCTTCCCAATTTGCAGTTTAACGTCTTGTACCGAGGATGAGGAAAGAGATAACTATATCTCATCCGAGGAGGTGTACGAAGCGGTGAGTAACCCGACGTGAAAGAGGACGCAATACTACACCACGCCGTATGTCTTGACCCAAGGGGAAGATTTTGGATTTTGGGATGGGCCAACTGACAAAATGTCCGGGAGTTACTATATATCCCATTAGGATGGGAATCAATATATACGTAGTTCTTGAATTCCATGAAGTTTAACATCCTGCGGTGATGACGTGGGAGGATAGAAGAACGGGAGTGGGAACATGGAATGACCGTTATAATCCTCGTAGGATTGGGGCTTAGGAAGCCTACTCCACATCATGCGAGGACACTCAGAGGAAACTATACCCAGGGGGGACAATCAAAGAGAAGAGTTTGGGGCCGAGCTCAAGACAAGACATATAAGTGTTCCTACGTATCCCATTAGGATGGGAATCAAGCCATATGTAGTTATAAGAAGTGCAGTTTAATGTCATGCGGGACGAGGGACACATATCATCTGGGGATATATACAACATGGTGACTAATCCGATGTGAATGAGAATGTAGTCCCACACCACACCGTACAATCCCGGAAGAGAGTGAGTTGGGGAAAACCAAGGGGCCTGAGGCCGAGCCGCAGTCAGGGAGACCTGACTGACTTATAGTTTAACGTCCTATAGTAAGGATGGGTAGAGATCTTAGTTTAAGGTCATAGAGCTCAGACCAATTTTTAGTTTATCGTCTTGTAGGAAGAGGATGCTGTTTAAGGTTGTGCGGACCATCTTGCCCTAGGCAAAGTACTACTTACGGAACGTGGCATTGGTGGGAGGAGTTATGCACTCACCATTCGTGGTCTCCATGGAGTATGCTCCGTTGGGGTAATACTTGTGGATGACGTAAGGTCCTTCCCATTTGGGCTCTATCTTGGGTGGTTTCCTATAGGGGATCATTAGCGCTCGAAGGGACAAAACCAGATCTCCCTACAGAAAAGGGCGAAGGTGAACCTTCTTGTTGAAGGCCCTTGCTATCTTATTCTAATGTCTTTCCAGATTGTACAGGGCACGAATCATGGTCTCATACAGTGCTTCCAGTTCAGCAAGATAGATTTCGGCCACCTCATCTGGTGCTTGCTGGTCATAGACTGCAGTGCGTAACGATGGAAGCTGGATTTTAAAAGGTAGTACTACCTCAGCCCCATACACCAGGGAATATGGGGTCACCTGGATGGAATTATGATTCGTCCTCTGATAACCCCAGAGGGTGTTGGGGAGCTTGTCCGACCAACTTTTCTTGTTCTGACCAACCATTTATGCATAATGTTAGAGAGAGTTTTGTTGAACGCCTCGATCCGTCCGTTTTCCTATGCATGATAGAGGGAGGTATGGTTTGAACAGATATTGTACTTGGCGAACAATTTTTTCAGCTCAGCTGCTCAGAAGTTGGTTCCGTTATCGGTGGCGAGAGCGTGAGGGACCCCAAACCTGTGGATGATATTGGAGCTCACAAAGTCGACGATGGAACGAGCCTTGACCTCTTTGAGTGGAACTGCCTCTACCCACTTGGAGAAGAAATCTGTAGCAGTTAGGATGAACCTACACTGGCGAGCTGTTGCTGGTGGATATGGTCCCACTACATTAAGTCCCCACACAGCAAATGGCCAAGAGTACCTGGTGGAGTGGAGGGGTTCTGGTGGCCGATGCAGGAAGTTGGCATGAACATGGAATGCATGGAATCTCTTGGAAAACTTGATACAATCATGGTTCATAGAGGTCCAGAAGTACCCCAACCTCTAGATTTGATGGGATAGCATTGGACCAGCTTGATGGGCACCACAAGAACCGGAATGAACCTCTTGCATAACATGAGAAATCTCGACTCCTTGAATGCAACAGAGGAGAACTCCATCGAAGATCCGCCTATAGATGATCTTCTCAAGACTAGGACCACTCTAGAGGGTAAATTGCAGTGCGCGGCGTCATATTTTCTCGTGCTAGGCCCGGTCATCATGGAGGCAACCATTTTGGTGATACTCAAAAAAAGGTTCCCTCTAGTCGGGAGGGGCTTCAACCACTATGTCTGACGAACCCGATACCCCTGACGTAGAGGGTCCGGAAGTGAGATAACTTACCCGTAGGCCGTCATTGTCCTCTTGTGTGACGGGGGAAATGAATCTCCAGTGTGACACATGTATGATACAATCATCTTGCTCGGGTTCCGCGAGCAACGCAGCTAAGACGGCCAAAGCGTCAGCTCGACCGTTCTGTGACCGGGGGACATGGGTGACCTTTGGCCGAGAGGAGTACTTGGCCATTAGGCGGAGGGTGAACTCCAGCAATGGCACAAGCTCCGGATTCCTAATGACAAAATTTCCATTGAACTGCTTGATTACCAGCTCGGAATCTCCTTTCACATGAAGATGGGGCACGTCGATCTAGAGGGCCAACTCGAGGCCAGTGATGAGAGCCTGGTACTCTACCTCATTGTTGGTACATCATTCTGACAACAATAACGAGTATGGTTGGACGTCTTGTGCCAGTGTGATGAAGACGATACCCAGACCCACTCTATTGAGATTAGTATCATTGAGCCTCCTACTAGTGGGGCTCCGGGAGGCATCATCGAAGTGCATTTTCCAACATGAGACGGCACGATCGACTGAGAGGATCGTCTCATCAGGAAAATCCAGGTACATTGATTGATCCACGGAGGTTGGATGGGCGGCTAAAAAGTCTGCCAACGACTTTCCCTTAATGTCCTTCTGAGGTACGAACCTGATATCAAAATGTTGGAGGATCACCGCCCACCGTGTTAGTCGGGCAGTCAACATGGGGTGGTTCAGGATGTAATTTAGTGGGTCTACACGAGAGACCAATTATACCTCATGGTGCTGCAGGTAATACCGCAACTTCTGTACGGAAAAACGAGTGCAAGGAAGCCCTTTTCGATAGAGGAGTATCTGATCTCCATATCGAGAAGCATGCAGCTAAGATAGTAGAGACTGTTCTCCATACCCTCGTTATTCTTTTGGGTGAGAAGTGCACCGAGGGATCGTTCTAGGGAAGTCACGTAAAGGACCAGCGGCTTTCCGGAGATGGGTGGCATCAAAACCAAAGTTTGGAGCATTTACTGCTTGATTTCCTCGAATGCTGCCAGACACTCTTCATACCATCCGTAGGGGTCACCCTTCCTCATGATCCAGGAAAAGGGATTACAATTGTCGGCCAGATTCACGATGAACCGAAGTATATAGGCTAAGTGGTCTTGGAGACCTCGAACATCCCAAATATTTCTCAAGGGAGGCATTTGGATGATGGCCTTGATCTTCTCTAGGTCGATCTCAATGCCCCGATATCTAACAAAAAATCCAAAAACTTCACAAAGGTTACCCTGAAGGCACACTTTAACGGGTTCATCATCAGGTGTTGGGAACGGAGGATACTGAACACTTTCTCATGGTCTTTGAGATGGTCCTGACACCGGCGTGATTTGACCACTAGGTCATCCACTTAGCATTCCACCCGCATCCCGAGAATCGGCTTGAATATGCGATGCATGGCCCACTGATAAGTGGAACCTTCATTTCTCAGGCTGAAGGGCATAACCTAGAAACAAAAGGTACCTTGGGGAGCCCTGAAGGCAGTGGACTCCTCGTCCTCGAGGGCCATTCGGACATGGTTCTAACCGGAATAACCATCCATGAAAGATAGAGCATGGAACCCGGTCGTGGCATCAATTAATAACTCGGTCACCGGGAGGGGAAATTCATCCTTTGGGCTATGGTGATTGAGGTCACAGAAGTCGATGCAGACCCTGATCTTCCAATTCTTCTTCCTGACTTTCACAATTTTGGCAAGCCACTTGGGGTACTAAACTTCCTTGACGAAGTTGGATTTGATAAGCATGTCAACTAAGGCCTCAACTATAGCATCGTGAGAAGGGTGCATCTTTCTGGGAGGCTGCTTAAACCAGCGATGGTTTGACGGGAGGCCCGTGCGGTGAACGGCTACCTGGGGATCTAGTCTTGGAACCTCATTGTATCTCCAGGAAAACATATCACGGTATTGCTTGAGAAAGTCTACGTACCTCTGCCGCTCCTCGAGGGACATGGCTGTAATGATCAATGCGGGTCTCGGATCTGCCTCGCTACCAAGGTTCACCTGTACCAGTTCATCAACCGTAGTAGAGAAGCCTTCCTCAAAGGCGGGGGGAGCACCTCCAAATCTTCCTCTCCACCCTTGGAGGGGTTTCCCGCAAAGGGGGCTTCTTCTGGGATATCAAACCCTAACGGGAATCTGGTGCCGGCTTGGGCAGCAGTGGTCATCATATCAAGAGACCCACTCGCCACTAAGACCATAACAATTAAGGCAGTCGATCCTATCCCATATGGACTTCATCCTAAGGGGCCACGTTTGATGACAGCAAAGCAGTGGTGACACATCGGCCTGAGTCAGTTGATTCTAGCCTGGCGGAAGAGACACGTATGACGTACTGCTATTTTCATAAGCTTGACATTCTAGTACCGCACATGGGTAGGGGGATCCGAGATCACCTGAACGTGGTTGGTGAGGAGTACGAGGTGATTTTCTATCGTCGATTGGACATGGGAACATGCCTTCCTTGCGTACCCGAAACAAAAAAACATTGCCCCATGTCCGGGGTCATGGCCTAAAATCGATGGATTAGGAAGATGTAGGCATCATCCAGGCCTACCCGTGGATCACTTGCTACCGGAGTGGGTTCATCCTCACTTACTAGCACTTGCTTATCCTTGCTCTTGTAATAATCGGTATCCACATAGCGGGCTTGATAAGAGGCGAAAGGAGACGTATCTCCTTGGAGCACTCCTACTCAAACATTGAGGGTGTATTTGAGGCATTGGTGATACGACGAAGGGACCGCTGCATGTAGATGGATCCATGGCCTACCCATCAATGCATTGTAGGCGGTGTCTTGAGAGACAACTATGAACTTGGTGCTGGTAATTAGGTCGCCGAACTGGGTCTTTAGGAGGATCCTGCCGACTAGGGATTGCTCGGTCTTGTCGTATCCATGGATTTTGAGGTCAGAGGGCGTCAAATCATCTTCATACAGACCCAACATTCGCAGTGTCCAAGTCAGGATTAGGTTGATCCCGGAACCCTTGTCAACGTGGCAGCGGCGGAATTCCATGCCATTGAAGTGGATAGTGATGTATAGTGGGAGAATATTCCCCTGTATGGGAGGGTATTCATCTTCACCGGAGAATGAGATAACTGCCTGGCATTCGGCGTTCTCAATTGCCTCGGTGTTGACGGCTTCCACAACTGCTACCTCCGTCTCAAACTGAAGGGGGTGTTTTAGGGCCTCGTCAAGTTCTTTGAACATTTTAGACGATAGGAGAAGGGCCTCAAGGATAGAAATACTTGCTGGAATACCATCTAGGTGATTCAAGACATCATACTTTCATGCCAAGCACGAGCCTCTGCTTACAAGAGGTCATTCTGCAGTTGGAGGCATAGCGGGTCCTGCAGGTTGAACTGGTGGTTGGCTAGTGCTGGGTACATCCTGCTGCCTACTAGTTGAATCCTAGAGAGTAGTCGCTAGATTAGGAGAGGAAAACAGATATTGGCATGTAGCTGGGCAAGACAGACTATGATATAGACGAGGCATCTCTACCTGATCTAGTAGCACAAACGACAGTAAAGGTAGAACTGAGGGAATCTGATGAGGTTGTGCGTGCTGAGCTCTACGATGAGCCTACTGTCTGGTCCCAGTAGCATGCACGACCTGACTAAAAGTGACCGATGACATGCCTCGATGACCGGTGTGGTTGTGGTTCTTCTTACGTTGACATCGGCCAGAAACATTGGGGAGGATTTCCTGGCGTTCCCCGTCATCGGGAGTCATATAGGGATTTATTAGCTCCACGGTGTTACCCGAAGCGTACCCATGGATGTCGCTCGACGAGTCATCCACCACTGGGTGGATTCTGGGAGGAATCCCCATTTCAGGGGGCATAAAGTCTCAAAGGGTGTGGGATGATGACAGAAGTGGTGGAGCTCGTTACTTCTTCTTGCGTCATCGATGCTTCCTCTTTTTGGAAGAGGTCGGTTGTGAAGACGATGCATAGGTACTGGATACTTACCCGGAAGGATCCGGATGATTCAAGCGTTCCCAAATGATACCATGGGAACGGGAGACCGTTTTTTGAGCCATCCAGTTGTTGTATTTTGGGGACCCACTGCTGGGAACCTTCTGCCACTCCCGATCGTTGTCGCTACCGATCTCTAACACTACAAAGACACTCACTACTTGTGTTGGTGTCGGTCCCAACCTAACTATGTTGTTGTCAACCTGTTCTTGAAGCCAGCCTTTAAACACATAGCATTTCTTGAGGGTGTGCCCCATAATCTGATGATAATGACAGTAGTTGGGGTTATCGGTGAGATTCGCCTCTACCGACCTTCTGCACTCGGGTAGGTGCACAATACCTTGGTCTAGAGCACTTCGGAAGTAGCCAGGGACCTGATTTTCGTTTAACCAATAGGTATGGTGCCTTCTTTTCGGATAGGGGCCCCTAGGGGCTTGGCCCTCGAGAGGGGCTGGAGGTGCCTGCCGAGGAGGAGGCGCCTGATTGTCTCACCTAGGTGGTGGTGGCACATTGCATAGGGGAACCTGTCAATTCTGAGGCGGTCGCTGCTGGGCAGGAGCCTGCGCTTGAGGTGGAAGACCTCTGCGGGGTTGTAGGGTGGGTGCTACTGGCAGTGAATCCAACTGCCTGGGGGCTTCTATTTTGGCCACCGTGGCGAGTTTGGCTCTGGGAGTCCTCCTGGCTGGGATCATAGGGGGCAACAAACATGCCTGACTAGCATGTTGTAGAGCCTCCTCGAGGCACTGAGCCTTATATGAGAAATCCCAGAACCCTCGAGGGTAGTTCTGGGTGATCAGGGAAGGAACCAGCTCTATTTTAACATTCCCTACACACATCGTTAGTAATTACTCCTGATTCAATGGAATGACGAGGGAGTATGTAAGTCCCTTCCACCGGGCGATGAAGTCTGCGACTCGCTCATCAGGCCTTTGTTTGGACATGAAGAGGTCTTCTCTGCTGGTATTTTGTGTGGTGGAGCTGAATTGGTATAGAAACTACCGACGGAGATCCTCCCAACTGGTCACCGATCCGATACGGAGCTGGCTGTACCAGACGAATGTGGGGCCCTCCAATGTTTGTACAAAACATCGGAGCTTGGCGGCAACTTTCGGGGCCAGAGTCCCCAGTATGGGGCCACACCTGGAAGAAAAGTGGGCCAAGTGCTGTGGTGGGTCCCCTGTCCCGTTGAAGGAAGATAAGGTGGGGTTCCCAAAACACGGAGGTGCGGGCATGTCATCCACCCATGCGGGATATGGCTTTCCATCTGGTGGGACTGCCACCTGCCACGTTTCCAATGCTTCGAGGCATGAAATGAGTGCCGCTATAAGATCATTTAGGTGGGGGTACCTGTCTTGACGGGGATCCCTATTCACAAGTGTGTTTCCAGGTTCTTCGACATGGTATATTACTTCAGTAGCTCATGGAGCGACTGGCGGAACGGCCTGCGGGGTGGCTGGGGGAACCAGGGCCAGATTCCTTGGATTTCCCCATTGTTCAGGAGGGTTTGGAGAGGCGTATCGTGCCCTCTTTCCGTGAGTTCTGGCTTCTGCCCTGTCTGCGGAAGTAGCATGATCACGGTTTCCTGGAGGCATCTCGTCGGGGTGAAATTGTTCCTACCCCTGCTGCCCCCGGCTTGGGATTACCATAGTCGGGTCGTCGCTCAACAGTGCGCTCGGCCAGGTGTTCGTAAACCGGCCTCTTCTTCTCAGCAAGCTACTGGCATAATGTGGCCTTCTCGGGATCTTCGTCCGTCTTCTGTATAGAGGCGGACGAGTCGGAGTGCTTGACAGTTCTGACGTGCTCCTACCCCTTACCGGCATTTTGACTAATTACCAATGACTCAGTGGGTATAGGGAATCCTAGAAGGTTCCTCTTCTTATGGGTAACCCTCCCTGATGGGTCTAGTAGTGGTGGTACGCCCTCGAGGGATAAGTCTCCATCGAGAAATTCAAGCTTGTCTTCCTTGTCCACTACGTCAGCCAAGTGGACCACGACCCCTCTCAAGGTAATGTCCTCAATGTCGCCTAACGAATCGGGGTACCGTCAAATAGAGATGAAGAGGAGTGCAACATAGTGTCCCCAGCCACAAACTTGCACATGGGGGGTAGCTTCCCCGATGACTCTGCATAGTACTTAGAAACTCTGAACGCATTTCCATTGAAGGGTGCTCTGACGACCGGGTGACTCAGGGTACTGTGCCATAGGAAGTGCGGCCGAATCGATCTGGTGACATTGCTCGTTGATTTCATCAAAGTGCACTCGACTCCGGGGGTACATCAACCACTTGTAACGAAGGAAGAAGTGTGTCACCCTTAGGGTTCGGCGAATGTACCCCAATTACTCAGGGGTAAGAGACTCTAGTGTCCAAAAGTTTGGTGCTGCCATCGGCCAGAACATCTCCGGGACGTGATCCGCTGCGAGAATGCTCCAGAAGATTCTGGGTTCAGAATCGGGTTCTGGCCTCGTATTTCCCCACTCGTCAACCGGAGGTGGCTGAGGGACCAAGAGCAGTATCGAGGCGGACCGCTGGGACAGTAAACATGGCGGCGTAGAATACGGCGAATGAGCTAACAGGCCGACAAATTCTGGGCCATCCTCTGAAGAGTAAGGTTACCTGACCACGATATCACGAAACGATCGGCTGATATCCATAGCTTCAGGCACGGGAATTGCGGTTGACGGCGATAGGTCATGTCGTTGCTCTACCGCCGTTGGTCCCCAAAATATCTCTCAGTGATCTCTGGTAGAGGTAGAGGGCGCTTTTGGTGACAACGGTGGTGATTGCTTGGTCGGGACCTATGGAATTTCCACAATTTATTCCTCCTGGATGTACCTGCGGAGGGAGATGGGAATCCTGTGGACCGTACATTCTGGGAGGATAAGGCTGACGCACCTGGTTCCTGGCCCAGTCCTTGACACGGAGGAGCGGGGAGAAGGATCTATCACTGAGTCACATTCCGCTTTAGAATCCGAGAAACATGTAGGTTTGATCTCCACCTGGGCCTTTCCAGGATTCTTCTTGTGGCGGTGATGACCCACACTCTTGCCCCTAGATGGATTTTCAGGACAAGGTTGATCCCTAACTTGTGGTCTCGGGGCAGCACTGACGCCATGGCGGAAAGGGTTCCCTCTTGAGATAACGGTGGTGTGAGGGGAACCAGGGAAAATATCAAAGGTTACATGGGGAGGGCCTCCATGGACAGCACCCACATGGGTGGAACCTCTGTTGGAACCGGCAAGAGCATGGGGAGGACCTCCATGGCCGGTGCTGGGGGAATGAGGCTGACCTTCACTCCTCAAGTTTCCGGGGCGAGGAGGACCTTCACCAGTTGCAGAGAGGATGTAGGGAGGACCCCCATGTTGGAGAGGGATCGGATGGGCAGTTCTTTCGCATCAACGGTTGGGGGCAGGAGGAGGGACTCCATACCCTGTATGGTGGGTGCGAGAGAGTTTTCCGCGCCGAGCATCACTACCACGGGGCTGGTCTTCCTTCGAGATGGGGGTAGCATGAGGCGTACCTCCGTGACGAGCTTCGGAGTGGGGAAGGCCCACACTCTGTGGAATAGTGGTACGGGGAGGCCTTCCATATGGGGTGACATTACCGTGAATTGGTTCGGGGTGATCACCACTCATTCCTGCAACCCCGGGGGCCAACCCGACCTGCCCATGGGGCGGTTGGAGCCTCGTTCCTGGTCGGGTGAAGGAGTTCCCCTTCTTAGTGTTTCCAGGGACTCCATGATGCACGTCCACGGTGGATGAGGCCACAGTAGCTACTGACATTGACACCCCTTGACGAGCGTCCTCAGCTCGGGCCCGACGCTGATGCCGGGTTAGTCGAGCTGGCGCAGGTGGTGCATGGGCATAGCCTAAATGCTCTTCTGGAGTAGCCGGTCGGCGGCGCGGATGCATCCGGATGGGAGCCCTTACTTGGAGCCCCTGGATTGGGACTCTGAGTTGGTCGATTCGTACATCACCCATCTCATCAGCATAAGGCGAGAGGTCGTCGAGGAGTTCTGGGGACAAGATCCTGAAAAGATTGAACGTTGGGGTGGGGAGCAGGGGCTCCCTACGTGGCCTTTGAGGGTAGCGTTGACGGTGGGGCCTGGATGCCTCCAGGTCCAGGCGGGCCATATCCCATGTTTGGATGACCCCTTTCTCCTCGTACCTGCGTACAAGGTTGTTGATCACCCTTCACTGGATGATCTCTGACAGGGAGAGGGGACGTGGGAGCCCCATATTCACGGATGTAGAGGCCGTCGGGGTGGTAGTGGAGCCATGCGGGGCGGCTGTGCCGGTATTGCCCCCACCCCTGCGTAGGTGAGTGGTCGGTGATCGTGTCTCTATAGCAGCAATCTGGTTCCAGGGAAACGGAAAGATCAACTCATCAGCACTGCGAGGAAAAGGATTGACAACCAGTACCCCAACGTCATTCCATTATCCACATCGGTAAGAGGGATCCACGCCAACACGTTGCAGAACAGAATTCCCCACATTCTACTGCCCCAACATCTGGTGAGTTTCACGCCAGGCCCTCTATTTTCTTGGCCGGACCCAGCATCAGATATCTGGATCTGGTGACACGTTAATCGACTGGTTTCTCGAACAATATTAATCTCCACATTGAGGAGAAGAATTTCACATCGGGCTCACAATTTCTGTTTCCGATGCTTTCGCCGAGGCGTGCACATCTATCTTTGGAGGACGCGCTGCTGTCACCCCGCATTCCCACTTTCCAAGGGCGGGCAAAATTCGCTCCTTATTCAGGGATGTCTGCTCCTTGATCGAAATCATGATGATGGGATGTCAGTTCTTCCTTCCATGGATTCCTCCTCCGAACTCTTCACCTAGTCCAGGTCTCCCTCATAGATTTAATATGTTGTTCGTGAAACTCTTCCCAGTGCCATGTTTCCATGGATTCCAGTTAATTACACTGCTTCTATCAGGACATTGCAAAGGGTCTGATCAGGGCAGCAACCTTCAGTCGGGGGATTAGTCATGTCGAGGCATCAGTAGCGTGTCTGAATGTTGGGGAACTGGCGTGTCTGTCTTTTGTCCCTTGTCATAGGGCTTCTCGAGGGCATGGAAGCCCGAGGGATCCCACATCGAGCACAGGGAATTATATGCCATAGGCATATATCTGAGGTTTTCCTTATCTTCTTATGTTTGACACAGGGTATGCCACAGGTTTAACGTCCATCGGAAATGGGTACACCAAGGTCATTCCATCCGAGGTTTTCCTCAGGAATCTCATGTTTTTCACGAGGTAGGTCGCGAGTTTAACATTCGACGGAGACAGATCAGCCTGATCAAAACACTAGATGGAGTGGATTAGATTTCTGAATTTCCCTTGAAGGGATGCCGATATCGGGGCCAACCCATGGGCGGCTTCCTGAATGTTCTGAAGAGCGGAATGGCATGATCTCACCGCGATATGGCGGTCCAGGTGAGAATCAGGGTGGATTATGGATGGATGGATGAAGCGGAGGGGGAATGAGATGGGAGTATCGCAAGGGAGACAATGAGATTGGGTTTGAGCCTCGAAGAGACCTCCTACGTATCCCCATGGCAGGGAATCAAAGTCTGCGTAGTTCGGGATGGTGCCGGTGAGCCGACGTAAAGGTGAGCCTTGGCGTGATGGGAATCGTCAGTGAACCGACGTGAAGGTGAACCCGGGGGGTCCACTGGTGGTGGGATTGAACCTCATGGAGGCTTCCTACGTACCATGCTGTGACATGGATCAAAGTCCTTATAGTTCAGGTGGAATGTGGAATATAGTTTAACATCACGCGGGACGATGGTGAACCAATGTGAATGAGTTCGGAATGACCGGGTGATGGGCTTGAACCTCATGGAGGCTTCTTACGTACCATGCCTTGACATGGATCAAAGACCTCATAGTTCACGTGGTGGTTTTTTTCAGCCAACCGACGTGAGTGAAGACCTTGGTCCGGATGGTACGGGGCATACACACTAGGCTGCCCAGGTGCTGGTGATCTAACGTGAAGGTGGTCAGAGTGACCAAAAGGTGGTGGGCTTGAACCTCTGGGAGGCCTCCTACATACCATGACTTGACATGGATCAAATACCTCGTAGTTCAAAGGGTATCCGTCGGCGATCCGATGTGAAGGTGAAACCGGGGGTCCACTGGTGGTGGGCTTAAACCTTGTGAGGCTTCCTATGTACCATGCCTTAACATGGATCAAAGTCCTCGTAGTTCGGGAATGGCAGTGGGTGTCGGCGAACCGAAGTGAAAAAAGGACCTTGGTCTGATGAGAGATGGGCTTGAACCTCACGGTGGATTCCTATGTACAATGCCTTGACATGGATCAATGTCCTTGTAGTTCATGTGGTAACAATGGCTTGCCATCGGATTGGAATACATTTTAACATCATGATGGATGAGGGTGGAACCTTTCATGAAGTAATGAAGGGTGGTGGGTTTGAACCTAATGGAGGCTTCCTATGTACCATGACTTGACATGGGTCAAAGACCTCATAGTTCAAATGGATGTGCAGCTTGACATCATATCGGACGAAACATAGTTTAACGTCATGCTGGATGACACACAGTTTAACGTCATGCTGGACGGGGTGTTGTCATGGACAATGCTTACTCTAAGCCAACATGAGTCGTGCTCGGTGTGGGAAACAAGAGGCAACAGAGACCTGATGATCATGTCGCGAAGGGTGCGCCCATGAGAAACGAAGAGGGGATTACGCATTGGGCATCCCATGGTGTTGGGACTTACTCCAGGAGGGAGGCCCGAAGTGAAAAAAAGCGTGGTGGGAGAGGGATTTGGGACCAATGATGGAAGGTGCCTTGTTCCCTATCACACCCTCCATTGGCCTTGGCAGTGGGGGAGTACAGAGGTGCATGGGTTCTACCTTCCGCAAGAGAGGTTTGGGGGTTATACCAGGGTGGTTG
The DNA here is from genome assembly GCA_963277665.1 of Viscum album. Taxonomy (NCBI): domain Eukaryota; kingdom Viridiplantae; phylum Streptophyta; class Magnoliopsida; order Santalales; family Viscaceae; genus Viscum; species Viscum album. The sequence goes on from OY728137.1 coordinate 2,115,457,570, forward strand.
ACCATCTCCCGTGGATATACGCTACTTCAAGAAGGAGGATATCATCCCATTTAGGGTGATTCCATTCCCATGGAGACGAGTGGCATGAAGAATGTCCGAGATAGGGGGACCCTGTGTGCGAGGCACGTGGTCGGATCACAGTTTAACATAATGTGTTGAGGATGAGGTTCTTGGCAGTTTAACGTCCTCCAGATCGGATGAGGTGGGTTTACTCCACTCCCCTAGGACGTACATAACTGGTACCCTCTGTTCCTTCGGGGAGGGAAGGTACTGGCAAGCCATGGTAAAGGGGTGTCATGGAGCGAACAATCGAGGGGTCCACGTTAGTGTGGCTATGTGAAGAATCGATATCTGTTAGCGTGCCTATGAGAAGATGCATTAGTCGAAGCAACGCTACAGGTGGTGTTTTCCATGGGATTTTGAAATCACATCGTGCAAACCTGGAGGGTCGCACAGGAAGAGGAATTTCCAAGCAAAGGAGTATGCTTCGCAAAGTGGAGTGCCTCGGCCTTAGCAGGGGGTAGGGGAGTGAATGGGAGGTTCTTCACAATGTGGAATAGTATTCGTAGAGCACTACCTCGCGAAGAAGAGGGGCCTCGTGAAGCAAGGTGCTGGGAAGTAGTGTGCTTCGTGATGTACTACGACCCTCCCTTGGCATGTGGATCACTAGTACATGATGGGTGTTTCGCGAAGCATAAATGCTCCATGGCTTCCCGGGTTCCCTTGGGAATCCCCTTACTTCGCGAATGCCCTTAGGCTTCGCGAAGGGCATCCCTCTCATAGGAGGGGCTCAAGATGAGACAAGGCGAAGGCATCTCGTGAAGTATAAGTACCTTACGGAGCTCATGATTCCTGGGGGCGAAGGGTTCTTCGTGATTTGGGAGTTGAGATGCCGAAAGGTCAGATCGTCTATCTCCTAGACTCAAGGGGAACCTAGTATTTATAGGAAAGGGGCATCGCGAAGTAGAACTCATGCGGCGCGAAGGGGCGGTGGGTGCTTCGCGGTGGGCTCGCGAACGTCAGTGTGTTCGTGGAGCGGTACCACCTCACAGTCTTCGAGGCAGGCTCGCGAACGTCAGGGTGTTCACGGAGCGTTACCGCCTCACAGTCTTCGCGGCAGTGTCATGAACGTTCGGGCATTCGCAGAGCATTACCGCCTCCTGTGCTTCAGGGCAGGATCACGAACGTCTGGGAATTCGTGGAGCGGTACCTCCTCCTTTGCTTAACGGAAGGCTCACGAACATCAGGGTGTTTGCAGAGCTTTACCGCATACTGTGCTTCGAGGCGGCCGCGATGCTTGGGGGGTCCTTTGTGTTGGAGCTTCGCAAGACAGCGTGCATGAATTCTATTTCATCCCTTAGTTTCGTGCAATATTTTGGCGTCAACAGTCATGATTTGTTAATGTGATATGATATAAGATGGATTTTATTATATAGTGTGATGTGAATGGTTATGCCATACTAGGTTGACATGTTTGGGATAACCCGTGTGTGGGCTGGTGGAATTCTTACCCCGTGCTAGAAAAATCTCCATGTGTGGGAGGGAGGCATTCATACCCCATTCTAGATGAATCACCGTGTGTTGGAGGGTGACATTCTTACCCCGTTCCAGCAGAATCTTTGTGTACTAGGAGGAGAGGTATTCATACCTCGTGCCTCTATATCCTTTAGGGGTGGGAGGCATTCTTCCCCATGCCAGATATAGTGCTTATGGACGAGAGGCAAGCATACCTCATTCTAGTGATAACCTATATCTATGTACATATACCTCAAGAGATTGTTCATATTAGAAGATGCGAGCTGAAGCAGGTAGACCCACTTGGTGTCCTTCCAGAACCCGAGCGGGATGGTTGTTTATTACTTTGCCTTATTCACCTGCAGTTTACTGCACACTGTTTATCTTCAGAACACCAATTTGGATTACACGCAGACACCATTGGTGCTGCCCTACTGAGAGTTGTCTCATAACCTACCCGAGTAGCCTCCATGGCACCTGTATAGACTTTACTACTGCAGTTACTAGTAGGGGAAAGGGCCCAGTTTCAGGTTGTTGATACATATATGTTCTAGCTGGAGTTCCAGAGCAGAGGACCAAGCTTTTTTAGAGATTCCCTTGGAATACTTTTGTGGTCTTTTTGTATTACTTTATCATCATTCCATAGATCCATTTTGTATTAGACACTACCTATGTGGATGTTGTATATTTATAAGGGTTTTTCATACTTATATTGTTTGGTTTGTATGTTTCCCTTTTTCTCCTGTTAATCCATTAGTTGCGCTTCTTCTATTTAATCACTTGCTTCTATATCGTTTTGTACTCTGACATGGGGGTATAGTCTCCCCACTGACTTACCATTACACCCCCTCATCTAGTCGTCAGCCCCTAGCCTATGGGGAGACGAGCCAGGGGTCTTGTGGCCAACCGGGCTCGGGGCTCGGGTAGAGGGGAAGCCAGGTCCAGGACATCACAAAGTGGTATCAAATGTTTATTTCTTTCTTACATTACTTTTTGATGATGATATACTTAGAGAAGGGGAACTCTTAGGGACTTATCCATGAGTTGTGCTCGGGCATCGCGAACCCATGCACGGGGTATGGTCCAAGTTTCCTCTTTTATGTTGTTATTGATTCTGCTATTTACTATTGATACCATTTCACCATTCGGTGATTCACATGTTTTGTGATGTTATTGAGCTTTGAAATTTTAGAATTTGGATTTCAGGGTTCGACCCGTTGAAATGAGGGTTATGCATTAGATCATGCATCACGATAGGAAAAATATGATTAGGACATTCATCAAGCCATGCCACTTTTATATTTTTAGCGAGCATTGCATGTTGCTTATTTCCATGCCATGTTAATATGTGTTCATCTGTGTTAACACTTCATGCAGGTTGTGAATTCAGGAATGATGTGGTTTTGATGGGTGTCACTATTTGGTTCATAATGTGTATGGGCCCTTATGGATTGGAAAATAAAATTCCAACTAAACCAGTCTTTTTCAATAAAGGAAATTAAAATACTTGATTAGCATAAGTAAATGAGAAATGACATCCATGTGTGTTTCATCTTTTATTTCATGAGGAGTATGGGCCCTTATGGGATGGGAAATTCCATGTCACTAGATTATGTTAAGTTTTAACAGTTTCAGGTTTTACTAAGAATTCTTTTGGATATGGATAGGTGATCTTAGGTGTAGGAAGGCATAGTACTTGTCCTTGCTTCTATAGTTCAACCTTTATTTTTTTGGTTTCTTCTTTTGAGACATTCCTTTGGCATTGTAGAACTAAGCCTCTGAGACGTCCTCAAGTCACGCGCGGTGAAAGCGGCGATGATCACATTCCTGAAGTGGTGGGACATGATCCGCCAGTTGATCTTCTGGTCGAGCCACCCATGGATCCTCTTGATATTACTGAGATGGGCCTCAATGCCCAGTTCCGTGAGAGATTCATGTGTATGTTGCAGAGTATGTAAGGTGTAGTGCGACCTGCCCCTACTATGGAAGATTTGACCCGTGAGTTTCAGTCCCAGCATCCTCCTACTTTTTTGGGAGATGGTTGACCGTTTTCTGTGGAGACTTGGTTGGAAGATATTCTGACCATCTTCGAGCACCTTGAGACGCCTCCAGAGCAGAGGGTAAAACTCGCAGCTTATATGCTACGCGGTTCATCCAGGAGGTGGTGGGATGTCATCACCCAGTCAGGACGGGAGAGAGATATGATCTGGACTGACTTCCAAACAGTCTTCTACGATTATTTCTCTCCACAGACATTGAGGGCTAATAGAGCTAGGGATTTTCTGATTCTGTATAAATAGACCATTACAGTCATGGAATATTCATCCTGTTTCACTGAGTTAGAACATTTTTCTTCAATAATAGGTACTAATGATCTCACGGCCGTAATGCATTTTGAGGATGGGTTGTGTTATGCAATCTAGACGCAGGTTAACATGTTCAGGTTGACGACCATTTTAGATATCGTCAATCAATATATTATCAGAGAGAGTAATTTGAGATAATTGGATAGTGTGAACCAGGGCGGTTCGACACCTATGGGTTCCAGTGGATCTACTTCCGAGAAGAAGCGGCATTTTAATGAATCTCATGGTGTTAGTGGTGGTCTGACCTTTTTTTAGGTGGTACTCCTATCTGTCACCAATGTGGGGTTCCAGGACATATGATGAGGCAGTGTAAGAAAAATTCATTGGAGTGCAGAGGTTGTGGTAGGTTGGGTCTTCTACACCATTTGTATAGGACATCTCCCCCAGGGCCTAGTGAATAGGGATCTGTACCTACTCCATGATCTGGTTCTGGATCGGAAAAATCATGTCAGTCAGGTGGCTGGAATACCGCCGGACGATCAGGCCGTGGTGGTAGTCGAGGCAGAGGTAATCAAGTGTATGTCTCTCAGCGCCAGCAGGGCGGGTTTTCTTAGGGTATCCAGGTTGTGGCTCATGGTTGTGGTTCTGGCCAGTCGTATGCAGTCGAGCCTACGCCATAGGAGTAGTACGCCAGAACATCTACTGTATGAGGTATGATTCTAGTTTCCTCTACCTTAGTATCTATTTTTTTGACAAAGGTGTTTCTCCCTTTTTTATATTGGATGTGATTGTTGGATGTTTGGGGCTCGACGTCGAGTCATATCATGGTATGATCATGTTAGATACCCTATTAGGTATCCGTTCAGAGGGTGTTCGTCATTGTTAGAATTGTCCCCTCGAGGTGCGTAGTTACCTTTTCGTGTGTAACCTGAATTTTCTGGATATGATAGGTTTTGATGTAATAGTCGGTATGGACTGGTTAGTTCCCTATATATCCCAGATTGACTGCTATCATCAGAGGTTGGCGTTTACGTCACCCGGGGTGACACATATATGAATAAGGGAGAATGGGATCTTAGTGCGACATGAGCAGGACTGGAAGACCATATACTAGGTGGTGTCATGACATAGGTTTCCATTCTTTATCTCAATGACAAAGGGTTACAACCCGCGGTGTATCCTCTGGTGGTGGAGCATTTTAGTGATGTATTTATTGATGATTTCTATGGTCTACCTCTAGTGCGAGAGGTGGAGTTTACTATTGATCTTATACCAGGAGAAGCACCAGTTACTATTCCTCCTTACAGGATGGCACCTAAGGAACTTCTGGAGCTCAAGAGTCAGCTGGAGGAACTGGAAGAAAAAGTATTTATACATCCCAATACTTCTCCTTGGGGATCACCAGTTATCTTTTCCAAGAAGGCAGATGGTACCCTTCATCTTTCATGGATTATCATAAGTTAAATCAGCTGACTATTAAGAATCGGTATCCTTTACCTATAATTGATGACCTATTCAATCAGCTCTGAGGAGTGAAGGTGTTTTCAATGATAGATTTGTGGTCGGACTATCACTAGGTGCATGTTAAGACTTCGAACATACCTCAGACGACTTTCAAAAGAAGGTATGGTATCTATGAGTACCTAGTCATGTCGTTTGGTCTTACGATTGCACCTGTAGTGTTTATGGCTCTCATGAATCCGATTTTTCACCCGTACCTTGATTTTTTTGTGGTTTTATTTGTGGACGATATCTTAGTCTATTCATGCTCGAGACATGACCATGCAACCCATCTTGAGATCGTGATGAATACACTAAGAGAGCAGCAGCTTTATGCTAATCTCTCTAAATGAAACTTTTGGATATATAAGGTTCACTTCTAGGGTATCATTATTTCTGAGTCTGGAGTTTCAGTTGACCCTGAGAAGTTGAGTGCTGTAATTTCATGGGAGTAGCCCAAGAACATCTTTGATATCAAAAGTTTCTCAGGGCTTGCTGGATATTATAGGTGGTTCATTAAAGACTTTTCATCCCTAGAATCACAGCTTATAGCTTTTAACAATAAGGGGGTGAGATTTGATTGGTCAGAACCTAGTGATGTAGCTTTTCAGGAACTGAAGGGCAGACTATCTTCAGCACCTATACTGATCTTGCTGGAGCTAGGCAGAGCTTATACGGTATTTTGTGGCACGTATGGTGTCGGGCTAGGAGCTGTCTCGATGCAGGATGAGCGAGTTGTTGCATATGGTTCTCATTAGTTTACGGGTCATGAACAGAATTATCTGAAGCACGACCTCGAGCTCGAAGCGGTTGTACATGCCTTATGTTGTTGGAGACACTATTTTTTAGGAGAGTGTTTTATAGTATTCACTAACCACAAAATACTCAAATATATCTTCACTTAGAGGGATCTAAATTTTAGGAAACATAGTTTGGTCAAGTACCTGCAATCCAATGATTTCGAACTGGGTAACACTCTTGGGAATGGAAATTCAGTAGTTGATTCACTGATTCGGGAAACTCAGTCACAAGTGGTTCGGGAATCTAATGAGGAGTGGAAGCTGATGGACGTATTTTCGGAGATGCATGTTGAGGTTCAATAGGGTTAGGGTCAAACTGTTCTCTCATCCATAGCGGTGACATCTACTCTTTTGGAACAGGTTAGGGAAAGACAGTTATCAGATCTGGAAGTCCTTGTTCTATGAGAATGTGTCGCTAATGATCCCTCTATATATTGGACCATGGATGAAGGTGATACTTTATTGTTCCGTGGGCGTTTATGGGTCCTAACAGACATTAGAGAGGAGCTGATGAGGTATTTCCATGCTTCACCATGGGTAGTTCACCCAAGCATCACCAAAATGTATCATGATTTGTGACGACAGTACTGGTATCCTAACATGAAGTGAGAGATAGATAGTTTTATCACGCGTTGGTACACCTATTAGCAAGTGAATGCGGAACATCAATGTTTGACAGGGCTTTTACAGTAGTTGTCCATTCCTGAGTGGAAATGGGATGATGTTTCTATGTACTTTGTAAACAGTTTACCCAGGTCACCTCATGACAATGATGCAGTATGGGTTATCGTTGACCATATGATAAAGGTCGAACATTTATTACCTGTGTGGGTGAACTTCACGGTTGATGACTTGGGAAGACTTTATGTCAAGAAAATAGTGCACCTTCCTGGAGCACCTCGTTTTGTTGTCTCAGACAGAGATCCTCGTTTTACATCTTAGTTCTGGCAGGGTTTACAGAAGGCCTTGGGTACACAGGTACTTTTGGGCACAGTCTATCACCTGCATACTGACAGATAGACCGATCATACTATACAGGTACTAGAGGATATGATACATGCACGTGATATCAATTTTTGAGGTTCATGGGAGAAACACATTCCTTTTGTCGAGTTCATTTATAAAAATAGCTTCCAGGCTACCATTGAGATGGCTCCCTATAAAGCCTTATATGGTAGGCCTGGTCACTTGCCTTTGGGTTGGCTTGAGTTAAGGGAGGCAACAGTTCTAGGACCACATCTTTTTTATGAGTCTACAAATCATATAAAGATTATTAGGAAGCGTATGCAGATAGCTCAATCTAGACAGTAGTCCTATGATAACAAGCACCAGTGACCTCTTGAGTTCGTGGTTTGGAACCGAGTTTTCTTGAGGGTCTCACACAGTTTGGGGAAAATATGTATACAGAAGCAGGGTAAACATTCACTGTGGTTTGTAGGACCCTTTTAGGTGATGAAGCGGATTAGACCAGTATCTTACCAGCTTTCACATCTGTAGATATATCAGGCCATGTACGATGTTTTCCTTGTATCTCAGCTATGTCGATAATTTTCAGATCGGACTCATGTTTTTTCTTCCTGATGAGGTTGAACTAGATATTTATGCTTCCTTAGAGGATTATCATATGCGAATTGTTGATCGGATCATGAAGACACACCGTGGCAGGTCTGTTCCTCTTGTACGAGTGTTATGGAATCACGACCGGGTACATGACAAGACCTAGGAGTGAGAGGCTGATATAAGTTCTCAATGGCTAGATCTTTTCGTTGATGACACCTTAGTACCCTCGAAAGGCCATGTCAGGGACATGTTTCTCTAATGATGGGAGGTTGTAACAACCCGACTCTTTGGAAAAGGTACAAAACGCTAGTTTTTCTTTTAAATATTTTTTAAATATTGTTTAATGTGTGTAACATCTTAAGGAAGGTCCAGGGAGTGTCTGTGGTTGGTTCAGAGCCCGGGAGTTTGATAAATGGACCTACAAGCAGTGGAACATGGCCTGCACATAGTCTGTAAACAGTTTGTGATAAATCGTGTGACTGTAGACAAGGGCACCTTCCGGGGTGCTTGGCATTGCAGACTAGGACGCATGGTAATGCAGTATTTGCCTAGGAGTCATGATATGGACAAGGTTTGCGCACGATTTGGGTAAACCGTGCGCCTAAACTATGGGACCCTATTCTGGGTGAAATTTCCATTTTCCCATACTTTGTTTTAAAAGTCTAAAATCTTTCTTTCTTCCTCCACAGGACATAACTAGAGGTGGAGCCTTCTTATGATCCAAAAAACTCTCTCTCACTCTTTATCTTGTGGATTCTTCATCTAGCGACCATTCATCAATCCGACAGAAGCATTGGATCACCCTATATAAGGATTACCTCACACACCCTTCTTTCTTTGGTGAATATTGTCTTATGTCTTATTATTTTGATACAGAATCATATACTCTATTTTTTGGGAATTGGACCGAAACTCAGATCTCATCCAACCTAATACGAATCTTAGGTCAATATCAAGTGAACCTACGCATAAAGCTCTATGGTAGGTGGTCATATTGTTTCCATTTTGCATGTTCCCCTTTTTGAGTTATTATTGTCGTGTCTTGGTTTGCCTTTTTCGAAACCCCTTATTTGTAATGACTACTTCATATCTAAATGACCCGTGTGGTATGAGATTGACGAATCTAGCCTTGTTAGGGTATTTAGATGAGGTGTGGACTGGGAGTGGTCAACCATAGGTGATATGCCTTGATATTTGGCCCCTTTTTACCTTTGGACCATAATGCTATGTCTTGAATAGGATTTGACATGTTAGGAAAATGAGATGGTTTGGTTAGAGGTTGGCTAGGATGAGATAGAATGAACCCTTTTATGAATTGAGATGTATGTCTTTCTTATAATGTGATTGTGAAATGACATGCTTTGTTAATGTGATATGATATAAGATGGATTTCCTTATATAGTGTGATGTGAATGGTTATGCCACACTGTGTTGACATGATTGTGATAACCCGTGTGTGGGCCGGAGGCATTCTTACCCCGTGCCAGATAAATCTTCATGTGTGGGTGGGAGTCATTCTTACCCCATGCCATATTAATCTCCATGTGTGGACATGAGGTATTCTTACCCCATGCTAGCTGAATCTTTGTATACTAGGACGGGAGGCATTCATACCTCATGCCTATATATCCTTTCTGGGTGGGAGGAATTCTTCCCCATGCCATCTACAGTGCTTATGGATGAGAGTCATGCTTACCTCGTGCTAGTGATAACATATACCATTGTACATATACCTCTAGGGATTTTTTAGATTACCAGCCATGGGATTAAGTAGGCAGACCCGCCAGGTGTCCTTTCGGAAACTGAGCGGGAGGGTTGTTTATTACTTTTCCTTAATTACTGGCAGTTTACTACACACCATTTATCCTGTGAACACCTATTCGGATTACACGTAGACACCGTTGATGGTGTCCTACTGAGACTTGTCTCACACCCTACCAGGGTGGCCTCCATGGCACCCATGTAGACATTACTAATGCAGGTACTAGTAGGGGAAAGTGCCCAGATTCAGGTTGTTGATACATATATGTTCTTGCTGGAGTTCAAGAGAAGAGGACCAAGCTTGGATAGAGATGCTCGTGGACTACGTTTGTTATCTTTTTGTATTACTGTATCAGCATTCCATACATCCATTTTGTATTAGACACTACCTATGTGGATTTTTTATATTTATCAGGGGTTTCTTTACTTATTTTGTTTGGTTTGTATGTTTCCCTTTTTCTACTTTTTATCCATTAGTTGTTCTTCTTCTATTTAATCACTTGATTCTATACCTCTGTGTACTCTGACATGGGGGTAGAGTCTCCCCATTGACTTACCATTACACCCCCACTGCTAGTCAGCAGCCTCTGGCCTATGAATAGACGAGCTAGGGGTCATGTTGCCAACTGGGCTCGGGGCTCAGATTGAGGGGCAGCCGAGTCCGGGATGTCACACTTTGTCTATGTTGTGGATTTTGGGGACATAAATCCCTATGTTGGAGAGAATTTAATGTCCCAAAAATTATGTATAATTTTTTAATTATATGGAATTATTTTGAGACTGAAAAATCTGACGGCGCGCGATTTTGAGTCCCACAGTGCCCAGAATGATCCGTCAAAGTTTTGTTATGTTTTAATTAGCATGTATAAATAGTTTTCCTAAAAAATATGAATAACTCTAAAACAGTTACTCATATCATAAATATGAGGGCACTGTTGCTCTCAGGATGGTGGGATTACATTATGTGCGACTTATGTTTAGTCGGCGCGGGCCTCCTATGAGAAAAACCGAAAATGGCATAACTGTTTTTAAAATAATTAAATAAAATTATTTTATTTTTCATATGCTTATAACTCAAAAATGATAAATCTGATTAATAATCTGACACCACCGCTGAACTCGTGAGGGTATGCTCTCTATATAAAGAAACTAAAATTGGCCGGTGTGGGCCACCAGGGGAAGTTAGTTTTTGGTTGTAAATAATATAATTAAGTGATAGCTATTTTATAGTAAAATCCATAACTTTTAAACGGTAACTCAGATCGAAAATCTGAGGTTACTATTGGGTTCGTTGGGGATTGTTTCACTATGGGAGAGCCTAACATTTCCTGGCACGGGTTGAGGGTGACTGTTAATAATTTTAGGAACTCTTTTTCAGGTATGTTGAGTAGACGTGTGAGAAGCATTTTCTATCTTTTGAACCATTGCTTGGATTTAAAATCTAAGAGAACTATTGAATCCACAATGTCATGATTTAATTAAGAGAGGCATAACATTGATTGTAGTAGGTCGAGTGAAAAAGTTATTTTTGCGGACTATTAAAAGATTAATAAAATAACATGTTTTGTTATTTTATTTTCCTTCTTTCCTTCAACGGAAGAATGAAGCTGGTGGGATCGACGACGTGTCAGGCCAATAAATGGCTCGACTCTTCTTTTCATGTAACCGCACCACTGAGAATTTAGGAGGTTAATTAATTAAATGATCCTCATTAATTATATAGTTGTTTCACACTCCTCCTTTCTTATTTATTAGGATCATGGGGAGGGGTGTTGGCACGACTTCACCAAGTGATGAAGCCCTGAAAAAGTACCCCGGCGCAAACCACTTAGAGGATGAGACTTGTTCCAACTAGCGGTGACGAGCACCACCGAGTCACAAACTGACAAAAATGATGAAAGACGTTCTGTCGACCGTCCTCAATGGACTTCTCTTCTATGTAAGGGTTATTAATGTATGTGTGATTTTTATTCCATCTTCCCCATTTTTGAAATTTTATGAAGAACGTGGGTCAACCAACTAATGGGTTGACCATCGATTCATTTTCCTTTGCGAGGGGTTATTGTGGGGAATTTTGTGGGGTAAATCTTGTGTTCAATAAAACTATTTATTGAACTCCCTTAATATCCCCCGTATTGCGAGCTAACGTGGAGGGTGAGAGCCTAATGAACTCCGACTGAACCCCCGGTTATCTTGCTTTCCTTGAGCCACCTCGGAAGACCGCATGGACGTTGATACACGCCGCAAGCGGAGGGTTGCAGCGCGTATGTCATGGAAAACAGAGGAGGTGGCCGGCAGGACGGCCGACCATGGGAAATTAGGAAGTGTGACCGATGTGTTGCCAATGAATAGAAGCCACGGCGGAGATCGAACCCGCCTTTGGTGGGTTTCACGAAGACCGAGGGGAGCCCAAACGGAGTCGCTTCCTTGCCAACCGAATGCAATCTATTTCATTTGGGCATTCAGGGGACCGGTGGGATACACCCCCTACGTCAGACAGAACGTGGACGCCGCCCTCAGACCGGTCCACTGCCGCCACACCAGGCCACTGCCCTCGGACCCGGCTGATGCCCTTGGAGCAGGACGATATCCTCAGACCGAGTCTCCACCCATGGATGGGGCCGCTGCCCGTACGGCCCGCCGCCCTAGCGGGCCACCGCCCTGGACCGGCCCGCCACCCCACACGGGCTGAGCCGCCCTATTCTAGCTGGGATGCCCTTGCGGGACCCCATGAGGGCCTCCCCCCTTGCAGGCCAACCCCCTTGCATGCCAGATCGGACATCAACCCAGTGGGCCGAGTCGACCCTAGCCCCACCCAGACCGAGTCGGTCCGACTAGGTCAGAGCGGACCTAGGCCCAACAAGAACCAGAAACACTTAAAGTGGCATATATTAATAATTGGACGTCTGTTTGAAAACCATCTGCAGTTTTGGGATCCTTGGATTGAGAAGGTCATTTTGGAATACTCCACTTGAGATTTGGAGAATGTTGGAGTACAACTGGGTTGGATCGAACCTGAATCCAACTAGGCCCTCGGAGCTAAAATGCTTATAAATTGTAGACCATGCCTCATATTGATGCGTTGTCTATCGCATTGGAACCCTTACGACATGGCGGTCTTTTGAGTTACTAATTTTTGGAGCATAGTGGCAGTCCAGGTAAGACCGATATCTTGAGGGGTAGATTCTATGGAACTTGAGCGCACCGTGTCTGAGGAAACCTATGGCATGTTACAACGTGAAGAATGAACATCGATCTTATGTGGGTCAGTGCTTAGTGATCCTGTGTGGGTCAGCACATACCGATGTTGTGTGGGTCAGATCCAATGTGGGTCAGCAGGGGTTAGTTCTCTATCGATCTTTTGTCGTTCCGCGGGGGTGAGTTACCTATCGATCTTGTGTGGGTTAGTATCAATGCTTCTTAACTGAATAAGAAGATCTAGTTTATGACTAACAATATATTCTATTTTTATTATGTTATACCTAATCGTGAGAAGAGTATTTTACATGTGTGTTAATTCTAGCTTCGTGGTGTTACTTATGTGGTATTTATATCTTCGTGGTGTTACCTGTGTGGTACTTCTAGCTTCGTGGTGTTACCTGTGTGATACTTCTACCTTTATGGAATAGTCTTCGTGGTGTTACTTGTGTGGTACTTCTATCTTCATGGGGTTACCTGTGTGGTACTCCTATCTTCATGGCATTACCTATGTGGTACTTCTTCCTTTGTGGTATTGTCTTCACGGTGTTACCTATGTGGTACTTCTACCTTTGTGGTGTTACATATGTGGTAATTATATCTTCGTTGGGTTACCTGTGTGGTACTTGTATGTTCGTGTCGCTACCTGTGTGGTAATTATTTCTTTGTGGTATTGTCTTCATGGTGTTTCCAGTGTGGTAATTCTTTCATTGTGGTGTTACATGTGTGGTACTTCTACCTTTGTGGATTTATCTTCTTGGTGTTAAATGTTTGGTACTTCTACCATTGTGGTGTTACCTATGTGGTTTCATTATCTCATGTATGAGATGAGTATATCTTGATAACATTGGTGTATGTGTGGGCATATAACTAAGTAGAATGGATGTCTTGATTTGTAGTTTTTCCCTTTGTGGAACTTTAGAATAACTACAAGATTCTTGGTGTCCCTACTAAGTATTGTTATACTCACCCTTATACAGGCTTCGCCCACACCTTGTGGCGTCTAGTGTAGACAACGTAAAATGTTGATAAAGGATGAGGGAGCTAGGACTGAACGATGCTCGGAGGTGGACCATTCGACATAACTTGACATGGAGGAGACTGACAGATGTGGAGTGCTGAGGAGGGGATATGTACCTACCCTATAGGTAGGAACCTCAGAGGATGGCCTAGTTTTTGTTTTACATTTTCTTTCAGTTGTATTTTACATCCTATCGTACTTTTATTTTTACAGTTGGGCTTGAATTCCAGCCCCTTTTTACTTTCATCACTCTTTTAGTAGAGCAGTTTACTTTATTGTTGCATCTTATTGTTTTCTAGTTTATATGTTTGCTTCATGTAGTGTTCTTGGACTGTGTTTCTGTACAGGTTAAAAAGGAAATGACTTCCCATTTAAGGGATTCAATTTTTCAGTGCTAGTCACCAGCCCATGGACTATGGAAGGAGGGCTTGGGGTAGTCACGACACGTGATGACATTGCCTTTTTAACCTGTACAGACACACAGTCTAAGAACACAACTAAAAGCAACCACATAGTCTAGAACGTAATAATACGCAACCACAAAGTAGACATCTATAGTAAAAGAGTGCTGAATGTAATAATAGGATGAAATACTAGCCCAATTGTAAAAGAACAAGTACAAATGGAAGTACAATACAACAAAAAGAAAAAGTGAAATAGCTACTCGGTAGTCCTCTGAGGTTCCTACATGTAGGGTAGTTACAGATAACCTCCTCAGCACTCCACTTCCTTCGGTCTCCTCTGTGTCACGTCACGCAAAATGGTCCACCTCTAATAACCATTTAGTCCCAACTCCCTCATCCTCAATTAACATAGTACATCTTTTGCACAATAAAAAACAAGGTGCGGGCGAATCCCGTGAATGGGTCAGTATAGAAATACTCAGTAGAGACCCCAAGACCCCCGTAGGTGTCCTAGAGTTCCAAAATGGAAAAATCACAAATAAAGACATCAATTCTACTTAGATATATGATCATACATATACCTATGTTATCAATATATACTCATCTCATAAATGAGGGAAGGACACCACATAGTTAACACCACGAAGGTAGAAGTACCCAACATGTAACACCATGAAGATAACACCATGAAGGTAACTCCACGTAGGTAGATGTACCACATGTGTAACACCCCAAAGATAGAAGTACCGTAGAGGTAACATCACAAAGAAAAGACCACAAAGCAGAAGTACTAAACAGGTAACACCACGAAGAGAGAATTACCACACAGGTAATAACACGAAGATATATGTACCACATAGGCAAGACCATTAATATATAAGTACAAAACAGGTAACACCAAGAAGACGATACCAAAAAGGAATAAGTACCACACAGGTAACACCACTAATATAGAATTACCACATAGGTAAAACCACAAAGATGATACCACAATGGTAAAAGTACCACACAGGTAAAACCACAAAGATAGAAGTACCACACAGGTAACACCACGAAGATATAAGTACCACATAGGTAACACCATGAAGATAGAAATACCACACATATAACACCACGAAATCAATACCATAGTGGTAGAAGTACCACATTGGTAACACCACGAAGCTAGAAGTACCATACATGTAAAAGACTCAGCTCAAAATCAGGTATAACATACGTACATAACTAAATATGATTAGTCGTAAAATAGATCATCATATTCTATTAAGAAGAACTGCTACTGAACCACAAAAGATCGATTGGTAACTAAACCCACCTGAACCACATAGGATTGATAGGTAACTAACCCCCTCTGACCCACACAGGATCTAACCCACACATGAACGAAATGTGTTGACCCACACAGGATTTTTGAGTGCTGATCCACAACGGATCTGACCCACACAGGATCGATAGATGTTGACTCACATTGGATAGATGTTCTTTCTTCACGTTGCAGCCCACCACCGGTTTCCTCTCGCCGGGTGTGCTCGTGTTCCGTACAATCTGCCCCTCGATATATCAGTCGTACCGCGAACACCACTATACTCAACAAAGGAGTGACCCAAAGGACTGCCATATCGTAAGGGTTCCAACGTGAAAGACTACATGTCAATCGGACGACCGATCTATGAGTTATAAGAGTTTTAGATCTAATGGACCGGTTGGATTCGGGTTCGATCTAACCCCAATGTACTCCCAATTTATCCAAAACTCTTGTGGATTATAACAAAATCACCTTATAGATCCAAGGATCCCAACACTGTAGACAGTTCAACAAATAGACGTCGGGTTCTCAAGATATGCCTCTTGATGTGTTTCTGGGTCTGGTTGGGCCCTAGTCTGGTCTGACCCGGTCAGACTGACCCGACCCGACTCAGAATGGGCCGGGCCGGGGTGGACGCGGCCCGCCTGGCCGGGGTGGACTCGGACTATCAGGCTAATGTCTGGTCTATCCCACAAATAGAGGTGGCCCTCAAGGGCGGCCTAGCCAGAATAGGGAGGCCTGTAAGGGGGGAGGCCTGCAAGGGGGACCGACCTAAATAGGGGGCCCAAAAGGGGTGGCCCGACCCTTATGGGGAGGCAGCCCAGTCTGGGGTGGCAACCCGCTGGGGCGGCGGCCCATAGGGGCAGCCAACCAGTCTGAGGGTAGTGGCTCGGACTGAGGGTAGTAGCCCAGTCTGATGATGGCGGTCTGCTCAGAGGGCGGTGACCCGACACGATGGTGGCGGCCCGGTATGAGGGCGGCGACCTGGGTCCAAGGAGGAAGCCCGTTCTGAGGGTAGTGGACCTTCTTGAGGGAGACTTCCCACTCCGAGGGCGGTGGCCCAGTTCGGTTCGACTTGGGGGGGGGGTGTAACCCTCCGGTCACCCGGATTCCCGAAAGGCTTGTAGGCCATTTGATTTTCGAGGAGGTGCCGCTGGTCGGGCGTCGCGGAACCCGCCAGAGGCGGGTTCGGCCTCCGTCGTGGCTTCAGTCATCACTTATGTTCCTCAACAGTGCAGCGGTCATGTCACCTTCCTTCCTGCGGCTGGCTTGGGAATGGTCAAGAGAAAATCCCCAAGACACTACCTCAATTCTGAGCATCGTAAAATGGCCTTCGTACGAAGCAATTCTACTGGATGAGGAAATTACTTCCTTTTTCATAGTAAATTTGATTAGTTAAAGCCCTATATTTATACTAATCAATTGGTCACTGTTCAACGTCTGTATTAGAAATGGTAACAATTCATAATGTATTTTGAAATACAAAAACAAAAAACCAAGTATGTAAATATAATCATTTTACATATAAGACAGTTATTTAGATCGAGATGAATTTTCATTAAAAATGTTTGGGACGTTACAATTTTATCTAATGGTCTGCTATTAATCATATTGAATCAAAGTCTCCATAATCATTAGGAAATATAGTAATGAATTCAAATGAGATATTCCCCCAGTTCTATTATAGATCATCCAACTTTTAAATAAAACTACTCGGTGAATGTCACGACCGGTCCCCCGAGGCCCGTGCCATGACTACCCCAATCCCTCCTTCCATAGACCAGGTGCTTCCATCTAGCACCAAAGGTGTAATCCCCTAATATTGGGAAGTCATTACCTTTATAACATGTAAACACACATAAAAGATATGATCACGAGTAAACTGAATAACCAACAAGTGAGTACAGTAAGTAAAAAGGGGCAAGAATACAAGCCCAACAGGAAAGTACAAGAAACTAAAAGTACAAGTACAACTGATGAAAAAGAAAAATAGTTAAGGGGCTGTCTTATGAGATTATTACCTAAAGGGTAGCTACAGATCACCTCCTCAGCAGTCCGCGTCTGTCTGTCTCCTCCGTGTACCGACACGCCATATGGTCCACCTCCGGGTACCGTCTAGTCCTGGTACTCTCAGCCTCAGTCAACGATGTCTGTCATCTGCATCCAACACAACGAGGTTCAGACATATCCCATTCAGGGGTGAGTATAACGATACTCAGTTGGGACCCTGAGACCCTCCAGGTCTCAAAAATTCTAACAAGGATTAACCAGAAATTATGAAATCAACAGATAACCTTACATAGGTATATTCCCATTCATATACCGAATTTATCAAGTGATCCATCTAAATCATGAGGAAAACACATAAAAACTGACTCAGCTCAACCAGGATTTTATTCACATTTTCGAAACCTCACCTGCTGGAGAACTCCTTATCAATCAAGTATAGTGGGCCTACCGCGACACCAAGCGCGCTTCCTACTAACCTTGGACTACTGAGGTACTCCTATCAAGTACCATGGGTCTGCCATGTCACACAGAGGCACTCCCCATCATGGGTCAACCATGTCACCAAGCACGCTCCTCCATCGTGGGACTATCGTGACACTAAAGCGCTTTACACTGGGCTAGTAGAGTCACTCTGAGTCAAACGGTTAGTAGTCGTCACGTCTCAGCCATCTAGTAGGTCTCCGCACTATACTTGCTCGTCTCCAGGAGGATCCGCTCCACGATGTACTGATCGATACTCAAACAGTCATAGAGTCCTATAAAGAAGTATCTCAAAGGTCCTCCACATCATAGGGATCTCAACGTAATAGAAGGCGCATTAATCGGACGCTTGGTCTGTGATTTATTAGCCATTTAGTCTCGGGGGCCCAGTTAGATTCATGCTCGATCCAACCTGACCATATCCCATCATATTCCATAACACTAGTGGAGTATACTCAAAGGGACCGTCTTTCTCCAAGGTTTCATGAACCGGTGACGGTTCATCAAACAGACATCCTATGCCAAAAATATGGCTAAAAGAAAGTAAAGGGTTGTAGTGGGAATGGGTCTGGTCCATCCCGGACTGACCCAGTCTGGGCCGACCCGGTTTGGGTCGCCCCGGCCTGACCTGCTGGGTCTGGCCTGGACCGTTGGGCGGGCCAGCCCATTGGGTTCGACCCTGTCCGCCAGTCCCAACCTAGTAGACCGCGAGGGTCTGCTAAGAGCCAATAGGGCACGGATCGGCCGTGTGTCGGCGAGAGGGCGGTTCGCCCCGAAGGGTGCTGCGTGGGCGGCGTGGCTCGAAGGGTGCCCTGAGGGCGACTCGGCCTAGGGAACATGGTCTTTTCAGCTCAGAGGGTGCCACGTGGATGGCTCGGCTCGGGGGCCGGGGTGTAGTGGTCGGGGCCGGTTCGACCGGTGTGTGGTTCGATCGGGGAACGTTCATCTGGGAGGCTGGGGGGCGCGGTCAGAGCCAGTTCGGCCAGCGGGTGGGGCGACCAGGGCCTGTTTAGCTGGGGAAGATGGGGTGGCTAGGGTGCGGCGGGGCTTAGGTAAAGTTTCTACCTGTGGTGGCGTGGGGTGGTTCGGTTGGGAGGTCGGGACACTACAAGAGCAACACAGGTCATGAAGGCTGTTGGTGGCGCAACCATTGCCTTCATCAACTTCTTCGCCTTCTTCTATTTCGAAGAACACCGAAAATCAACACAAGGGTTACAGAGAGGATGGGCCATGTTCGTTTAGCCTGCACTCTCCATATTAGAGTGGTAGTAAGAGGTTCATAAGAACAAAACACATCAATACCCTCCCGCAATGACTCATCCCACCCCGAAAAAGAAAACAATGGGTGCACTTGTGAAGTGATAATCAAACAACATTAAACCTCTACAACCTCCCTCAAAATTTTTTCCCACCCTTAGAGGAAAACATCTATGGTCAAATTTATAATGATTTTATCAGTGTAATTTGTTTTTAGAAGGAAAGAATCAGGAGAATAAAATAATACATAATTAAGAACCCTACATATTTCAATGTTGGGACGAGAAGGCGGATGTCGATTCATTTTAGATGAACACATCCTACGTCGAAGGATGTTCTGAGGATGAAAGTCGAAAGTCGAGGTCATTCTTCGTAGTCAAAGGCATTTCTCATCAGTGTTCTTCTTCGGTGGAGTTTTCTTCATTAGGAGCTTTCTCCAATTCTCCTTCTCTCCCAAATTCCACCAAAATGAAATAATATCCTCAAAGTAAAATATTAAGAAATCAATTAAGTTGTTGGCTTAATATTCAAAATGGTATAATAATTAATTGATGGGTTGGCTCAATTATGTAAAGGGGGTGGGTTGGAACAAATTGATAAGGTGTGTTGGCATCATTAATGTGGAGGAATCTCAAGATTCTCCTCCACATTAAAGAGAGGGTTGAGCGGTTTCATCTCCACCCATTAATAGGGGTTGGGTGGTCCCCACCATTAAATTAAAAAATCGGAGGTTTTGAGGTATCAGGTGGTCCCCACCATAATAACCTCTCATGGGAGGTTAAGGTGTAGTGGTCCCCAATTCTAACCTCCTCATGGAGGTTTTAACAAAAACAATATAAATAAAGCAACACAAATTTATTTGAATTCAAGAAAAGGCCAAAAATCTATCTTTCACTCTCGACCCCCTGCCATCGAGGTGAAAATCTCCTTAATCGAATACCGGCACTGCGAGTTTAACGGTGCCATCAAATTTCAATTCCAAGAACTGGATCAAAAGTTATAAACACTCGCTCGCACGTTTACTAAACATACTCGAAAAAAAGTTCAGAAATTTATTCCGGGAACTCCGGGCCATGAAATCATGCTTCGTCAATTTTCACAGACATGTAAAATTCCCATTTATTTATTTAAAAAAATTTACATGGAAATTATAGGTCTATACAAAGAATGCTGCATGAATTTTAAATTTTGGTAGGAAAAACATAAAGAAAAAAACATTGTAACTACAATCCTCAACCAAGACCATGAAAACCTACCATCTAAAAAATGTAATATCTTTTTCATTCTGAAATGTACCCCAAATTTTTAGTCATATAACTGATAGATAACTATCTCATGTACCTACAATGAGAATAAAATCCTCCAATGGAATAAAACTTGGTTCTTTTCATCTTCAAACAAACCATCAGGGGAATCCCCTTAGATAACTATGTCTCTACAAACCTCCACCCAAAAATCCTCTAGTAGGGGATCCTCCACCTCATCCCCATGTATGAATACACTTTCATATAAAAATGTAACATTCTCCCATATATAACTCTAATATCATGAAGCATTGCTGATATATCCTCTATCATTCTCAATGAATGTTTCGATTCAAAAATGGAATCACTATTTGACTACATGCTCAATGCATCGTCCATAATATTTTAAATACCTCATGTAGATGAAATATGTAAATCCCTAACCCCAGTTATCTAGAGATGGTGAATTATTTTATTACATTGGCATGATCATAAGAAATCAAATCCTGAAGGAACAATAAAATTTTAAGCCTTGTAAATAATAGATATAAACATAAGTTGTATGTTACACATTGAAATGAAGAACAACATATTATCTCCTTTGAAAAATATAATATCCTATATACTATCCCTGAAATTTAATCATGATGTACTTCTACACATCATGGGGAAAAATAAACATAAGAAGGGGTGAGATCAAATGTTATGTAAGGATAAACAATATAGCATAAGATATCATAAAAAATCCTAACCATTTAAAGGAGGTATAAAACTGAAACACAATCAATTCAAAAAAATGTCTTCATTGTATTATAGCTCGAAAAAAATCAAATAATTCCATTTAAAAATTCACATAGATATTCTACATATCAAATAATAACATCTAATATCAATAAATAATCTCATAACGATGAAATACATAA
Source organism: Viscum album (assembly GCA_963277665.1). NCBI lineage: Eukaryota > Viridiplantae > Streptophyta > Magnoliopsida > Santalales > Viscaceae > Viscum > Viscum album. Next base: position 2,115,478,855 of record OY728137.1, read on the forward strand.
TGCTGGACATCACCACCATATCATAAATTCCACATGCCAAGACCATTACCATAATTTTAAGTTATTATGCCAAGACAATAGTTTGTCTCATGAGACCTACCGATGCATCAAGGGGATATATTGGGACCACCTATCACTTATTATTTCCAATAAATTCCATATATGAAAAGGGAGAAACATAACATAATCATTTGTATTAAAAGAATCTTATGAAATATTAATACGTTAACCATAAACCACGACTCGTATCAAAATTTCACATTCATAGTCAAAAATATCATAAAACCATCAAAAAATATGGAAGAATTTATCATAATAAATCAACCTCAATAAATTATAAAATCCAACAAATAATGTTAACATATATTAAAATAATTTAATTAAATAATTAAAACTCTATGAGTGAAATATCTCTTTATACCTGAAAATCATTTAAAATCCTGCGCAAAATAAAATGAAAAAATTTCCTTCAAAAATAATGTTTATTATATTAATGAATGATTCATAATTTTAAGGTGACATAATTTTGGAAAAAACTACTCGTGCTTTATATGTTAAAGAACATTATATCCTTAATTTGTCGAAAAGGTCACAATTTACCTTTTATGGAAAAAACATTCCATTAAAAACGTTTTATAAAATGTTAAACATGGGTATAAATGAAATTAAACAATTTTAGATAAATATAAAAATAATTGAAATGTATTTTCAAAAAACATGGACAGGTATAATAAATCTATTCCAATAAATACTTACTTATAAACAACCTCTGATAATAATTAGAATTTGAAATGAGCCCTTACCCTAGACACTCCTTTTTTCAAGGGTGCATTAACCTCATGAATAATTTTTTAAAAATGTTATTAAATAATAAGAGGATTAATCCATATTTATGATATAAAATATGATCTGATAACATTGTTTTGGTAAAAATAGTTCTGTACTACCATTTTTTTGGGAGTTAACTTCTTAAATTTCTTATGCATGTTTTACATGTAAGTCATGTTTCATATGCATAAGAAAGATTTTATTCATATAAATAATGATATTAAGTTCATATATAGTATATTTACTCATCATAATACTTTTATAATAATTCTTGAGTAGTTAACATTGAGAATGAATCTCATCACATCATGGAGATGGTAGGCCATACATACGCATACGCGACAATATCATTTCTGTAATGGTTAAATGATATTTAGTTAGGTGGAATGTAAATAATGGAGAAAAAATATAATATAATATTTATTATTTTAATCCCTTATATTCATCATTATACCCACTGAAATATAGTATAGATGAAAAAAATTACACAATGGCATTGAGATGACAAGTCGTACATACACAGACATGGTGATATTGTTTTTTGTAGGATGGGTAAAAGGAGAAATATTGTTTTTTCATAATAATAATATAATCTCAGTATATTTATGATTATTTAGTTATAATTTTTTATAGAAACATGATATAATAAATAATTATAATAAAAAAAATTGAATTGAATTGGTAAATCAATTACCACCTCTTCGTTGGACTTCCTTTGGATATCCTCTTAGTGACACTATGGATGGTCTTTCTTGAAATCTAGGACCTCCAGAATATAAATAAGATTGATTATAGGAAATATTTTCAGGGTTTGGTCTACCTACAAGGCTCATGGAGGTGTGAGGTAGTGTGGGATAATATTCTTTTTTAAAAGAGAGGGGATGGGTACTTTAAAAACATTGAAAATACTAAAATATATTAAGACAATACTAGATCTAAATAATTAAAAATTGACCATGAATGAAAATTAGAATAAATTTTCGACCATTTAGTATCATCTTGTGATTATTTAACATTTGGGTGGGTTTTATATAATTTAATAAAAAATTAATTCAATAAGGTATTATTATTTCCAAATTTATTACAATTCATCTAATTTGACATAAAATACTATACGAAAAATTTTTAATACGAAAATAATAATTTGAAACATCTATTACATATCTTATAGATTTATTAATTTTTATTAATAGATTAATAAAATCAAAATTTAACAAAATTAGTACTATTAAAATCATTTATTCTATTTTAATGTTATTTGAATAAATATTTTTCTAGAATTAAAGAGACTTTTAAGGTAATTTTATAAATTATAAATTTAAAAAATAAATTCATATAATTAATTTAATTTAATTCATATTAAAATACATATTTATATTCTTTGATATCTTGACTTCGGCTTATGTGGACACATAATAGATATTAAAATACAAGATAGTGATATTTCGTAACTTTGTTTGATTTAAATAATATAAAATTTATTTCCATGTGGAAGTGTACTTTAAAAAACTAAAAATATATCATAATGTGATAATTATTTAATATTATTCAACCAATATAATTTTTACTTGGTTTGGTTTTATTTTGAACCTTATAATTTCGATTTACACTGAATTAATTACTATAACTCTTATCAAGGATACATGTCTTTTTATTGTAAGGGTTAATATAGTCAATAGAAACTACCAAAGGATACATAAATGGATTATTGGTGACATATTTTACATCATTCATATTTTTGGTTAGATTTTTGTATTTTTATGAATTTTATATAATAATATATAATAATATTTATTTTCAAATATCAACAGTGTCAATAATGACACTATTCATTTGTTGACTTTTCAATAATATTATAACATAAATATATGTTAAAACCAAATATTTTAAACCATAAATAACATGTAAAGGAATAAATTAAATTAATTTATGTCATTAATTCACTCAATTTATATTTATTTTAATATTTTTAATATAATTTATTTGATATTTTTAATAATAAAATAATTTCTATGTGACTATTGATTCATCATTAATGGTAATTATATAATCTATAAAAATTATAAATAATGTTCTATGATGTACATAATTATATTATATTTCTAGAGACTACCTATATTCGATATTATATCATATTTATCCATATATTAAAATTAACATACTAATATAAAATGAGAGTGTTTCATTTTGCACATTCATTGATTTTTATAACATTCTTGTGATATTCATTGATAAATGTCCATTAAATGATTAAATTTCTAAAATATTATAATTAGGGTGGAATTTATTTATCCAATAATTTTTTATTAGTTTTATCAAAATTTATAATATTATTTTTATCTTTAGTTACCTGATTTACCCTTAATCGGGTTAATAAAAAATATTACTAAAGTTTCTATTCACAATGTACAAAAATAAAAGTACAATATTAAAATAATTTAATAATAATTATTCTAAATATAGAATAATATTTTAAAAATTTCAAACACAGAATTCATATTAATTAATTTAAATTTTATTTAGCTGTCAGAATTAAAAATGGGGTTTTTGAAGATAAAACACTCTAATAGATTGAAATGTTTTCCTATCAAAATTAATGGTAAAATTTATTCTAATGACCATCATTATAATAAATGATAATAATATATTATATTTATACATTAAAAAAAATTAAATAATATAATATATTCTAATAATGTTTTTTGATGAAAAATGTTGTTTTCAATTATCATTTAGTAAATTTTTTATTATTCATAAAAATTTAAAATGTATCATAAAAATATAAATCAAAATCCTCCGAATTATATTTTTACACATCTAGCTTCCAAATAACATGTTTATTTAAATAAATATAATATATTATTATATCAAAAATTATATTTAAATTGGGTGCACCATCAAATGGCAGAAAAACTACAATTTTTTTTTTAAAAATACATCTTTTATAGGAAAATTTTAATATTTTACTATATCATGCCTAGAAATTATGGAAGATGAATGTTAAAATTTAATGGATGATAAAAAATTCTATATTTAGTTAATTCTATGCATAACCGCTAATTTAATAGCAATGTTATATGTTGTAATAATATTTTATTAATATATTGGTGTTTGTTAAAACTAGGCCATGCATGTAATGCAATTCAACTTATTGTAGGGTTTAGAATAAGCTTAATATGGTTTTGAATAAAAATAAATATTGTAAAAAAATTAAATTTATTCTGAAATGAACATATTGTAAAGACTCGGGGTGTTAAACTCTCCGCTACTACAATAAATTTCATCCATTCAATTTCAAACTCGTGATTGAAAACTAGCGGTTTGAAATTTTAAAATATATTTGTTAAAACCCCCCACCAAAAACTCCATTAATGGGAAATAGATTTTATAATAAAGGGTAGTAAGAATGAAAACAGAGATAACACATACTTGGGTTCTAAGATGGATAATATGGAAATGAAATAAAAAGTAACGATCATTTTCTACTAGAGAGTGATAGAAAACATGATGAGGAAATAGTTAACAATCACCGAGCTAGAAGTCGATGATGATCTAAGTTACCATTTGGTTAATAAGAAATGAAAATAATAGGATTTATTTTTGTTTTATGATATATTCCCTTGAGTTAACGAAGTCATTTTCTTTATCGATTAAGAACATTATGAAATATACTTACTTTCTTAACAAGTACGGTTTCCCACAATAATCAATTTCAACCACCAGACCACCTTTCTCTCCAAAATATAATAAAATCAGATTTATATTAATCATATTGGGATACTAAAATGAACATATACTTCATTTATTAAACTGTATAAATAACAGAAACATATTTATTACTAATCTGGACATCACGTAGGCCAATGGAAGGTGATCCACCCTTGTCGCCACTTGGTTATGGGTTCAAGTCTCGCGACCTTAGTAGACACGATGGGTTGTCTCCTGACCTATGAGATGTATTGTTTTTTCTATAACTAAATTATTCAATAATTCAAAAAATATCATGAATATATTCAACATTAATGAACTATTTTAACCTTAATTAATACTGTTCAATGTTCAACATATTCCATTCCAACCTTTAGACTTATCCAAAATTATTCATCCTAATCTCAAAGTCCCCAAAAATAATAAAGAAGGTCACATAACAAAATGAAGATTTTATTTGTCATAATAAATTTTTCATGTATTATCTAAAAACATAGTAAGACCCTGAACTACCATAAAACCGTGTAAAACATAGAATATTGGATACACTACATAAATGAAATGATGGCATGAACTCCGATAATGATTGAATAAACAAACCATTATTTAGTTAAAAGGTATTGAATAATATCCAATATACTTTATATAAATAAATAATATCATTATTCCAAAATCATTATCTCAACATCAGATACATAGTAAGGGTTATCATTCCCCCAAACATATATTTTATAAAAAGATGAACTTTCAACTATGTAACATTACTCGGAACCATACAATCTTAAATACTTAATGAAATAGTACAGCAATACAATCCTTATATAATCGATAATTATATTAACCAATATATTTATCATTCAAATAAAATAATTCTTGAATAGGAATATTAATCATTTCTCTTCATATGAGGCAACATCATAACTTCATCATTATCTAATAGCATCATCTAGTGTATATTCCGTTTACAATTGGGACATTAATTTGAATACTGTACCATATCTTTATAGTTGAATCATTGTTCATTGGAAACCTTATTTATTCCCTTAAAATCATGAACTTGGTGTCCTTTATCTCCACACATATAAAAAACTCCCATTCCTTTCAAGAATTTACAAGTGTGTTTATATCCACAATTCTCACATGTGGGAAAATCATTTTTTTTCCATTTTTTCCTTCATCAATATTTTTCTCTGTCATCCTCTTATTCTCCTCATCACCTTCATATCCAAAAGAATATATTGAATTTTTACATATCATATTAACACATGATACTATTTCATCATTTTTTGTGAATACATGGGATATTATTTCCCTTAAAAATTCCATATTAATACCCACAATGATATTATACTTCTTACTCTTTGGATCAGGTTCATTGTTGAGGTTCACATTACTTCCACTGGGTGCTATTTCTATATGTCAGTATATACATGGATATATCATATCAAAACATATAATAAAAAACTATAAAAAATAATAACATTAATTGATAATTTACACGTATCTAGTATCATATACATGAAAATGGTTTATTTGAAGAAATTCTAACTCAGAAATCCTTCATAAATGTTTGTAAAGAAAATGTGAATTATCATAATCATTTATCCTAGGAATGTTAAACTATATGTGTATTAAGGCTCATAGTCATGTACCAGGATACCCCAAGTCTTGCCCTGCGCACCTTGCCATAGTTGTTACTCATAGTTACATCTATGTTAGAACTACATCCACTTGTACTATCCGGAAATGGATGTATTTCATGGAAGACCCAAAAAATATCCACATTACATAATTTATAGTGTTTTATTCTATAATAATACTTAGTATATATTTTAGGGTTATGTTCCTTAATCAATGTTTCATAAATCTTGTATTCAAGGTTAATACTTCACTTCCTATGATTCCAAATATAACACCATATCCCTGGATACCATATTTTAGTGAATTATTTTACTATATTGGAATGATCACAAGAAATCAAATCCTAAAGGATCAATCAGTTTAGTATCCTTGGAAAAAATAGATAGAAACATAAGTTTTACATTACATCTTGAAATGAAAAACAACATATTATCCACTTTTAAAACTCTCACATTACATTGAATATCCATTCAAGTAAATCATAACATACTTCTTCGCATTCTGGATAAGAATAATCATAAGGAAGGGGTGATATGAGATGATGAGTAAAGATAAACAATATAGTGGAAGCTATCATAAATAAGAACAAACATTTCTGGAATGGTATAAAACTGAAACACAAGACTTTTAAAAAACTATCTTCATCATAATATGACAATAATAAATCAAATAATTCATTTTAAACATTCACATTGATATTCTACTAATCATATAATCACATGTAATATAAATGACTAATCTCATAATGATGCAATTCATGATTCCGAACATCAAAACCATATCTTCAAGGCCTCATGCCAAGACCATTATCATATTATCAAGGACTTGTTCTAAAACACTATTTGTTTTCAAGAGACCTACTAATGCATCGAGGGGCTATATCATACCCCTCTCATCACTTACTAATTCCAATGAATTAATCATAAGAAAATGCTGAAATATATAAAAAACATTCATCTTAAAACATGAAAACAAAATGTTAACACTTTATCCATAAACCATATCTATTATAAAAATAGCACATACATAATCGAACATGTGATAAAACCTTCAATATAATATTTAATATTTTATCATAATAAATCAACCTAAATTAAAAATAAAATCCAATAATGTATTTTGACATAATGAAACAAATGTAATAAAAATAATAAAACCCTTTGAGATAAATATCTTTTTTTTACATTGAAATCATTTAAAATCGTGCACAATTATAAAAGAAAAAATTTGTTTTAAAAACAACATTAAAATATTTTAACAGGGGATTTTAAATGTTTGGGTTACATAATAGAGGAAAAAACCCGCTCATTCCATATAAGTTAAAAAAATTTCTTTCCTTAATTTGTATAAAAGGTCACAAATTACTTTTTTTTTTGAAATTGATAGAATGATTCCATAAAAAATATATATAAGAATTCAATCATTATTATAAATGACTTTAATTTTTTTTAAAGCATTTAATATATTTTGAAATTTATGATTATGAAACATTGAAATGTATAATTAATATGTTGTTGTAGATACTTATTTTTAAAAAATCTCAAATAATTATGAAATTGTGAAATTATCCCTTACCCTGAAGTTTTCTTTAGTTGAGGGTGCATTAAACATCTGTGTAATTGTAAATTAATGTTATTAAATTATACTATGGCCATATACATATTTATTATATCACATATTATTTTCTTATAACATTTTGTTAATAATATTTCAGCATTACCATTGTTTCAGGTGTTAACTGCTTCGTTTTCTTATACATGTTGTGTCATGTAGGTTGTGTTTCTTATGAATAGGTCATATTTTATTATTATCCAAAAAGATGTTATGTTCATAAATATTTTTTAACTCGCCATATTAATCTGATAATCATTCTTTAATGGTTAACGTGAATAATTAATCTCATCCTGTTGTGGAGACGGTTGGTTGTATGTACGTATGAGCGATGTTATCTTTCCTTTAAAGGTTAAATGGTATTTAATTTGGTAGAATGTGAATTATAAAGAAAAAATATCTGGTAAATTTTTTTATTTAAACCCTTTATATTAATCATTATACCCATTCAAATATTGCATAGCTGAAAAACAGTTTTCACCATTGTGTAGAGATGGTAAACCGTAGGTATGCACCCATGGTGATATTGTTTTTAGTAGGATGGGTGAAATCGTGAATACAGTTGTCCCATAATCATAATAACATCAAAATATATGAATAATACATTATTTAATATTTTTTATGGAAACAACATACAATGAGTATGTAGATAAATAAAAAAAATTTAATTGAATTGGTAATGAAATTACCTCTTCTTTGTTGGACTTCCTTTTGATATACTATAAGAGACACTATGGAAGGTATTTGTGGAAAATAAGGACCCCAGTATGTTATGTAATAATTTTTATAAAAAAACTAGGCAGGTTTTTCTTGATCTAGAATTGTCAAGGAGGAGTGAGGATGTGTGAGAGGAGATTCCTTTTAATAAGAGAGGGGATGGGCACTTTGGGAATCTCTCAAAATAATAAAATACAATAAGACTATTTTAGATCAAAATAATTAAAAATATCCAATAAATTAAAATTAGAATAAATGATATACCATATCTTATCCCTTTGTGATTATTTAACATTTTTTTAAAATAATTTAATAATAAATTAATTCAAAAGTTATAATTATTGACAAATGTAATACTATTCACCTAATATGACTTAGAATACAATAAAAAGGTGTTAAATCAAATATAATTCTTTCAAAAATCTATAATATATCACATATATTTACTAAATTGGTTATACCAATTAACTGATCAAATTTATAATAGGATTAATATTATTAATATAATTTATTCTATTTTTATGTTAATTGAATATATATTGTTTTCGAATTGGTTGGTGGAATGGAGAATGCCATCAGAAACAGTTTCATTTTTCCTTACCTATTTTTAATTTGATCCCATTATGTTATGTATACATTATGACATTCATTTTTCTTAGATTTATTACCCATTTGGGATCATTTAATACCATTTGTGACGTTTTCATGTGAAGAAATGTGATGGATTTGGTCGAACCATAACAAAATAAAACATGAGGGAAACAATATCCCTCTCACTATTTCTATGATTTACATCATTACTTCTATGAGAGAAAATAATTATATTCAATGGTGTATATACCAACATTTCCACACATGGTATTTTAATACTAATTTGACAAGGTATTGAAGGAAACATTAAAATATATAAAGGGGTTATTTATGTTTCATAGAATCCTCATATTGTAGGATTTGTGATTATTAATACTGATGGAATCATGAATCAAATTCTGATTTCATATGAATGTGGTTGAGTCATCTTATATTAAACCTATGTTGTGGAAAATAATTTCTTCCATAGTCATTAGAATACCATCTCACATGAGAAAAATATTTGAATGCTTTATTGTTTCTATTCTAATGGAAAAATTTGATGTTTGGAGGCACTTATTTGTTGAGATAAACTCTTTATCCATGGTTAATCTCATTATCTATAATATCACGATTCCATCATGATAAAAATATTTATGGTGGATTAGATACCTTAATTAGTTTATTAGTGTTAATTTTATTATATCTCATTTTTATCTGGAAGACAATTGGGATAAAAATTTACATCCTAGCAATGGGTTGAAGAAAACAATTATATTATTTTAAAAACCATTCCAATTAATTTTTAAAATCAATCGAATAAGGATAGAATCATAACCCCTACACCTTAATTTTTTAATTTCAATTTTCTATATCCATGTAATTTTTTTATAAGGGATTCCCTTTAATAATAAAATTATTCAGGTAATTTTCAATCCTGACAACATATTTCAAGAATTATATATTTAAAATTCCAATATATTAAGTTTAAACATAAAAATAATAAATTTAACTTAAATTCACCATTATTTTTTCCTTTTCATGTAATTATTATGTTTCATTATCGATTTCATCAATTCAACAAATGTAATTTTACATTAATTGCAAACTCATATCATAAAAATACAATGAAGCAAATAATCACTAATCATATGACCGCATTATCATGGAGAAATACTTGTTTTTAAATAAAAAATTCATTTATAATAAGATATTTGTAATGAAAATGATGAATTTATTAAAACATTATTATTTAACTAATAAAATACCTCAAATTAATTCACCAAAAAAATCAATCACAAACACAGTCACATAATTTATAACTCTTTATGGGAAAAATTATTTTTTGAATAACCCACTACATTACTTCTACTAAGTTAAGATTTCACCCTAATATATAAATGATAAACTGAAAAAATAATTATCCACAATTCTTTCATGAATTTCACCTTCTCTATGGTTGTTATACTTAGAAACAAATTCAATAAATTTCTTCCAATACTATACTTCATGTATCTTTCATAAACATGTAATACATATGAAAAAACTATAAATATAATCCATTCCCAACGATTTTGTAACATCCAATAATGAAATGGTTTTTAACTACATAATCACATTAGTCAAGATACTAACTCAATGGGTTTCCATGTAACACATGCATAGTTATTTAACCTCTAATAGATCATTAAAATAACATTAACATGATCACAGTAAAATCAAAATGAATGATTCCAATACCAATGAATAAAAATTAATTTAAAACCAAATACAAGTAATTCATTTCTTTTGATTAAATTAAGAAATCCTAAAAAAAATAAAAATACATGAATTAGAAAATAATAATTATTATATAAATAAGAATAAAATTGAGAAACTATATATGTTATCACATCTACACACAACTAGTATCGTCACAGTGAATCAAAATTCTCACATCATGTTACTTAGGGTATCGAATTTAATCACCACGAGAAATTGTATAACTAAATGCCCACAATATGTGAACATACAATTTGAGAAAAATAGGTCTCAGTAGGATTCGATTCAAATCACAAAAACCTCCTATTTATCTATGTAATCATGTATATATAGTAAAAATATTTACTCCAATTTAATGTAAGAATTCATATTTTAAGAAACATCCCTAAATATAAAAATAAATACTTTGGATTAGGGAACAACTACTTTTACAATTTGGAATATGAAGATGTTATGATAATCTAAACATATCATATTCAAACACGTGACTCATATAGTAACCCTGAAAAAAACATGGCATAATTCATTTACTCTATTATTCATATCCTAGCCAATCCAATAAAATAATTTTTGTTTCTCATATCATATTCCATAACTGACATCAGATCAATTCACACGGTAAATTTATAGAATATCTCAAGGTTTTCATTTATAAAAATATATTACATAATATTGTTTTCAATTAAACATAAGAACATCACATTATTATTAAATCACAAAATTAATTCTAATTAATACCCATTAAATATAAAATTATTCATCATGAAAATATTCTATGAAATATATTTCATCTTCACAGAATATTTAATTTACTCCATAATAAATCATGTAATATAGTCTATTCATACATAGTCATTTATCACTAATTTCAATCCATTTTTAAGATTTATTCAATTAATTAAGTCTCGTTTTAAATATACTAAAACATATATCAATATTTACCTCATATATCCAAATCATCATATTATTCTAAATAATTTAATAATAAATATTCATATATATTAAACAAACTATCCCATAAAAAATACTCAAAAAATAATACTATTAAACCATATTCCCACTACTCATTCTCAAATGAAAATATTTGAAATCATAACCAAAAAATATTTATCTTTTTCAACAAAAGTTCTATAAGAATAATATAATTCAAATTTATAGATATATTCTTATTATAATTTTTTTATACTATTTGTATAAACCAATACCATATTATACCCTAATTTAAGATTAAAAATAATGATTACCGAAATTTAAAAAGTAATTTACATTACAATATTACCCACCCTACTCTCACATTATGTAATATAATTTAAACTAATCATTCATACAATAATAAATATCACACATATTATAATCACTTTGTTGAATAACTATACATTAAGTTAAATTCTATAAACATTTCATTATCAAAAAACATAACCCAATTGTTTAATTAGTCCAATATCAAGATCATATATTGATCTAACATGTTAATCATAGAACATATGATAACACACAATCATATTATTCTAAAACGTATCAAAATGACGACATATTATTCATCATCTTAACAACTCATAACCAGGTTCTCACCACTTTGTAATTTTCAGTTTAATCAAATTTACATCTACTTTATTCATTAAAATCCCCAAGTCTTCATAAATATCATTCTATCACGTAGATGGATTAATGTAAATTACTGTAGTTAATGGATGGTGAATTCCAAAATTTCTAGAAGACCCACAAAAAAATATCATAGAATGATATCATATTGATTCCTCTTTTAAAACTAGAATAATAAACTATGGTTTCCGTTTTAGCCTTATCGATGATTAAGATACACATTTCCATTATGGGTTCGAAAATTAAAAACCATAAAATAATCATAAATAATAAAAATGATTTATATATAAAAAATACGATTAATATAGAAAATCATCCTAGGTCGACCAAACATGTCCACTTATTCATCTAGATATATGGCCTTAATGGAACCTCCCTATATGCAAGAAGTTTTAAACTAGTGGTGAGGGTCTAAAAGCATTTTTGGGGATACAATACCCTATTTTCAGAGGATAATAAAAATATAAAATAAAACAAGATCATAAATATCCATAAATATTAGATTATACAAAAAGATAATCTAAAATAAAACATGTTATAAAAAATGAAATATGGCATAAAGTCATACAGACTAAAATCATGAAAAAAATTCAACAACCACTAAACTAATTGTATGAACATATTTAAAAAATAAAATAATCATTAAATAAATATATAAGTATCCATAGTTAACCCTAATCCATATGACATACCTGGACTTTAAAACCAATGATGTTCTCCATTTTGTGCATAGGACTCCACATATGTGGCCCTACTAAATCAATAAATAATGTGCCTCTTCCCAATCCACTATTAAAATTATAAGAAATTCCAATTGTTGATATATAGTCTACATGAACACTAGTTTGAATTTATAGGGGCGAGAATAAAATTGCAATCGGACACCACCATGGTGAATATATAATTTTATGTCATTTCATGTTCATGATCAAATGATATGACCAACCAATTTGGAAAAATTAACATACAGTGTAAAACAAAAAACAACATAAAAATGTATTGGTGGATACACATAATAAAAAAAACAGCCAACCACATGTTCTTTCCTGACACAGGAGGTAAAAATACGAACACTCAGGGCCACACGTGAAGATTTACAGAACATGTATAGCCATGTTACACAACATCATTTTTTTATAATATCTCTATATAGCATCTCTAATATGTAAAATGTTCAATAGGCGTGATTTCAAAACCCTATTAATTAAAAATATTCATCCACATGAGAACACAAATATATGGAACACTATAATTCTAATGTAATGATATGAACTAATAATAAGAATTATATTACAAATGATAGAAACCTTCCAAAACACATTAGTCTTAAATAAACATTAAAAACCATAAAATAATGTCAGTGAAGAAGATTATGCAACTTTAGTCCCAACAAAATCCAAGACCAATGAATTTAAATATATAGGTTGGGTAATACATCCATAGACCTAGAGATCGGTTTCTCTCATCCAGATCATGAATTATCACCCAATTCCCATATAACAACATCCATATAATAAGAGAAGAAATTACTAGATAAAAACACAAATAAAAAACTGATCCATGATATATGAATGTTATCCTATTCAATAAAAAACATGATTAAAACCCACCTCTAAAATCCCTTAATAAAGGGAATGATTTCATGGGATGATCCATCTATTAAACTAATCACTCAAATAGATGAAACACAATGTTGATAAAATATTGGTTAAAAAAAAATTTCCTCCATAGTCAACTAAATATCATTATCCACAAAACATTCTACACAATCGCTCACTAACCATAATCAATATTGAACAAATAATAAGTATCCCATGGTCCCCAATTTCGCAACACAAAGGGATGTCCTAGAAGTCAATCCCAGACCAAACCCAATATTTTGGGCCATAAATATAAAAAATGAATCAAATGGATATATTTACATAACAAGAATATGTAATCCTACATTTTGTTCTTTATTTATCTAAACCTTTTTCCAATCCTTCCAGAAGAAATCATTTTTCATTGGCCATCACTAGACACTATCTAATACTTGATCAATAATAATACAACAAATAAAACCCTATAGAAAACCTAGGAAAATGGGGTAATTCATAATTGTCCATATTACCACCTCAACTGCATGAAAAACCATATATAGCTACAATTATCTAGATAATCCAAATGGAAATGGATTCTATAAGGAATCATCAGTAGGCTTACCTAGTATAAAACTCATCCTTGAGTATTATTTTTCCCATAAAGGAATCCAAATTGGTCACATAAACCCATATGAATACCAACTCAATGGGACCCGATGGAAACTTCCATTTTAAAACCCAAACTAATATCGAAGCATCTCACTGCTATGATCCTCAAGAACATTGTCTAAACCTCAATTACTCCAACCGTAAAAAATCACAAATAAAATGTTTTTATTGTCTATTATATCCAAAAATATACCACTGAATAACCCATAATGATATCCATATGAATGATCCTCAAAAAAAATATTCTCTTGAATTGAAAATATATTCCCCCAAAATTTCTCGCAAACTACAACTTAGACATTCATTGTACATCCCAGCATGTTAGAGGTTTTTTTAAACATTCCAAAAATTCATAATAAAAACACCATCCAAATAGTTTATAAATGCATGAATAATTCCACGTCAAAAACTATGTGAGAAAATACTCATAATGTACCATTAACAATTCAAATTATGAAATTGTGGTGATAAAGTGAAAAAATCTACTAAAAATGGAAGTATAATGTGCACACATTTTGTGTTACTAATAATGTAAAGTCATGTAAGGTATATTTGACCAGCATTTGTTTTACATCAAAATGTATATCACATGTTCCTTTTTTACATGAGTGTTATCCCATATGAGTTACATATATATTTCCCCCACATGGTTTAGGCTTAGTATTGTACATAGCCACTAGCCATGTAAATTTCAGGGAATCATAAACTATACACCACACTCCCATGTTTCCCAATATGGTTTTTATGGATTGATACTCGTCCAAGCCCTGAGAAAACCCTTTATTGTGTTTCTACATGTATTATACAACATATATTCCCTTCTTTCTCTCCCTGACCAAATGGGAGAACAAATAACATGTTTTATGTAATCTACATGTCATGTAAATGGGTTTTCCAAAATACAGAGGCCCCAAAACATCCCAAAATCCCAAATTATCACTAAAAAATATTATATCAACCATATACAGGTTACCAAAAGCACTTATAAGGTTTTAATGAATATAGACTATAAATATATTGTGATTTATGATAGAAAAGTTAATGACCTACCTATGGGTGGAACCCCCTGAAAAATCATCAGAATTAGTTCTCTTAAGTTCCCCATGATGATTCGATGTGGTATGATATTTGTGATATTTCTTCTAACTCTCAATCAATTTCCCTCCCCCTCTATCTCAGTCATGAAACTCAGTATCCCCATGGTGGGAATATGTGATAAGAAAAGGAATGAGATCATAAAATGAAAAGGAAAAGGAAAACGTGAAACAAATAAAAATGAAAAATACAGTTGGGGTCTAACCTGAGCTCCCGTGACACGATCATGCATCCCTAATGAAAAAAACTCTATTTGGGACTCAACTAAGGAGCCATAATATCAATATGTAATGCCTTTTGAAATATATAAGAAAATGATCTCACAATAATGTATTAATATTTAACCATATAAATATTAAATCTTCCTTGTTAAATAAAACAACATGGGTTAATACAAATCTCATATACTAGGGTAACCATCCAATTCTGAGACTAATGGATTTTTCAAAGAAATTATTAGGGATAAAATCATTGAAGAAATTATAATTTTACCCCAGAAATTATCACAGGGATAAAAATAAAAATTTATCATCATTTTCAATAAATATAAAAATGTGTTTCAACTCAAACTCCAAACAAAAAGCCTTAACTATCCCATGAACACTCGTTGGTTAGCCAGTATCCATGTTCTCACCCCATGAGATGAAAAAATGACACTATCATAACCATCCATTAATTGGACTTATAGTTCCCCAAATCCCTCTCTCTCTCATAAAAATATACATCCATCCATTATAGAGATAATTACCCCAATTAAAAATAGTATATTTATCATCACCTCTCAGTCCAATAGATAACCTAAAAAACACACAATCCAAAAATACACAATCCTAATGACTAGTTGTGGTCGACTACCTCATACCAATGATCCAAAAGAGAATAAAAAACAACGATCCATTATCATATCAATAGGAATGGTGTTCACTGCACTATGAAAATCAATTAAAATGGGGATCACATACGGTAATAGATCAGGGTTCTGTCCCCACCATAAGGATTTACATAAGATAATCCTCGTGTATTTACCTCAATAGTTCCACTATGGCTACACCACTTCATTTACCCCAATAACCAATCAACCATAATAGACCCATGAAAAACCCATTTATCCAAAATGTTGGCCAAATTTAAATGTATGTATTCCCTCACATAAGAAGTCTATATTTATATTATGTAATTGACACTACTCTCCTCCTCGTGGAAGAGTTATTTACTTGGATACACCCCCAATTTATCTCACTCATGAATGAAATGATCTAAAAAATCATGTTTAATGCACCCAAAACTACTTACCACGATCCTCACATAGATTAGTTCCAATGATCCATGGAACCCTCATCAATACACTTAAAAATAATGGAATCTCATTCCGGTCAAAATCATTTACATGAATACCGTTTATTCATGTTTTGATCGAATTCCATAAGTGTCCAACCATGCCTGATGGTACACAAAGAAAAAACAAAATGATTAAGCCTATGAAACCAACAAAACCATTCCTCCGAATATAACCATATGATTAGGTACACACATAGAGGTCCACCTCTCAATGCCTAGGTATCCATATGAATAGAATCAATTTGTGATATCAAGCAACAGATGTTTCACCCATAAGACTTACCATCCACTATAACCCCAACCATCAACAATATCATAAACATATGCCCCCTGTTAAGTAGCAAAGTAAATCCTAATGAAGGGATATCTCCCTATAATTTAATCCAAACCCAGTACTTCAGGGACCCCACCAACTCAATAAAACCCCATCCAAATCAATATAATATCTTAGTATTCCATTACCTCATCGATCCACCAAAAGGGAAGTCACAAAAAAACCAAACCACATAGTGGTATTGATTTATATCTCAATAGGTGCACTATAACTCCATCACTTGAAAACCTCTCCCCATAATATCTACATGGTTTTTCATCAAAATCAATTATGTATATGTGGACCAGTTGTGTAGAATTATAATAAAGAGTTATATGGGACCCACATTATGTGATTCTAGGGAAATTTTAAATGTCTAAAACTTTAACATTATTGAAAACACCATTGATAGGTATATGTTAGGTGAATCCTAGATGACCAGAATAATGCATGAAAACTAGCCCATTTCTAATTTTCATTGAATGAAAAATCACAATAAACTATAATTACAAAATCTCAAGTGCATCACACTATGTGAAGTCACACTACCATAAACATAATACCAAATAACAACAATCCAATGACCTATAAATGTTTATTTACTATTAGTAATGATTTTCACAGTATAACATTCTGATATCCATCATATGATTTATAACATCCCTAAACCATGTGCCTATCAACTCCCCAAATTAGAAGACAACATAGGATCAGATACTATTTGTAGCATATTGGATAGGATCGACAAGATATGTAACCTGATCTAGCTCTCCAAAAGGCCTCAGAATACTTCCCTATATACTATAGGGTGTTCTAGAAGACAGGGTCTAGAAGACCATACTGGGGAGACTATACCCTCTAGATAGAATGTACTATCATTGAAAATTAAACTACACTCTTTCATATAAATACATATTAGAGTATGAAAAATATATAAACACAAAAAAATCTAAAATAAATGAAATGAAATATAAAATCATTCATAATAAAATGAAGCTAAACCAATCAACAATCATTCTATTAATAGACTTTATAGGTATAAAAATGAATGAAAAATGAATATTAATACATCATTCTCTAATACCAAATCTGATCCATATGAAATAACGAGTCAGAAAAATATAATAACTCATTAAGCTTGATTCTTAGGCCAGTTATGTGTTTCACTACTCAATCATGAGAAAATGGGCCTCTGTACAATCCACAGGAAAACTATAATTTATTCTACAAGAAGATATATGGTCTTCATAAACACCATAGTGCACATACAATGGGTGGAAAATAAATCTCCATTTACCACTCCAATTGTGAACCAATAATATTCTATCATTGAAATATCATGAAAAAATTATAATTTCTACTGAGTCGAATGTAAAATATGTGGAATAAATTTTAAAACTACAAAAAAATTCAATGGGAATAAATTTGAAGAATGAAAACATCCCATATTATCATTATAGGGGATTTATAACACATAGTTAACCCATCCCTATAATATCAATCATGAATTACAGATCTTCTTAAAAGATATAATATGTCAACTATTAAACATTCAGGATTTTTAAACCCCAGGGTGTAATAGAAGGTGTCCGCATGGAAGGAAACATCTAAAAACATATAGGACTCTAATGGAATGATCCATACTAGAAATAATATCTCTTCTAACCAATATATATGTTTCCCAAAATATTGTAGTTATAACGACCCTACTTTTTCTTACATAGACATAACATCATTTTAAAGATAAACAACATAAAATCAATATACAAATAGGATAAAAAGGATTCATTTCATAAGAAAATTTGGTCCATACATAACTTATACATAATAAATTATAAAATTATTTAATAAATTTTTCTCTAGTTATCTATTTGTCATCATGTCCTCTTTTGTAACAGTATTAACTTGAAGATATATATAAAAAGAAGGGGTGAACTAAAATCCCAGTACGAGGATGAATAAGGGACATGAAACATGGGAGATCATAATCATTATAATCATAATAAAAGAAATTTATAATAATATTAATTATGAGTGTAAACATTAGATAATTTCATGGAATGTGGAAATGTATAAAAATTAAACATCAGGTCCCAGTGGTAAAATAACACACACAATTGTGAAAAATCCTAGCATTATCATCATGCATATTTCATTGTATATCATGAGGAAAATCACATTGACCAATGATTTAGAGTGATATATAATTCCAAGACCACCTATCACATCATAATATTTACAGGCACTACAAAATATCTGGTGCATCTGTCATATCATCTCATTAACAATATCATATATGCCACATAAAATGTATATCAATATTGGGCATAAAATATCCCAAGGAAAGGAATTGGTTAAATATGAAAAATAAAAAATACATAAACTTTGGGGATCCCAAATGTTAGATGGCATAACATATTTGGAATAAGAATCATCAGTCACGAGTTATGAAAAAACAATACCATGAAGAGTAAGAGATGCATTTTTTGAAAGAAGAGTTATTTTTGAAAAAAAAATGATTTATTATATAACCAGTTTGGATGAATGTATATATACATAAAATATGGAAATACTATGAGATTATATTTAAGGAATATTAATTTAACATCCATATTGAAAATAGGGTTAAAGAGGAAAAACCCAATGCAAGAGAGTTGGGTTTAAGAGTTCCCCTTACATTATGCCTAAATGTTTTATTCCCTTTAATATCTTGGATAATCAAATTAAGTTTATTAACTTCCAAATATAGTAACTTATATAAATTATTGTGATTTATTTTTGTTTTATTAATTTCATTTATGCATATTTCATTGAGTTATAATTTTAATTTTAATTTTTTTAGAGTGTTCGATTTCTTTAATTTCATGATCAGATATATTGTATATATGTATGTAAGTTCATATAAAATGGGAACAATTAAACATAATTGAATTTATATGTTATTAATTAAAATAAATAATTTTATTTTGTATTATATTTCATTGTTTTATATTCTAATAGGATGAATCATTTTTTTGGACATTAGTGACAATTGTTTAGATTATTTTGGCGGATTTTGATCGCAATAAACTCATCTGGTTTTAACATTTAGTATTTTGTAAATATTATACATATAGAATATAAAAAGGCTTATAAAATAAATTTTTGAATAAGTACCAACCATTATAATGGTTTTATGACCTTCCCTATATGAGGTGATAGAAAATTAAAACTTCTCATCCTTGAACGTGATAAAACAACACGTCACGAATGACATTCCCATTTTTTGAATAAAAGGGAAATGAGAAGGGGTTGGATTATGGATTATAATATTAGTTAAATAAAATTCCTTTATATATATAGTTATCTAGTTATAATTACATTTGGATGAGGGTGTGTTAGGAGGGAAAAATAAAATAAAAGAACTTGAAAATAAATTAAATGAATATATACAGTAATTTACTTCTTGAATCCTTCACCTTGGGACCCCCAATAGGTAAAAGGGTTTGGTATGTTTATGAAACCATGAGCACTCGGATGTGGGGTATTGGATTTAGAAGTGTATTGGGTGGAATTTGGATAGTGATCAATGATTGAAAGGTGTGATGAGAAAAGGTGGAGTGGGGCGGTGTTTATATGAGAGGAGTGGGGTGTTTTCTAATTATTTTATTCATTAGTTTATTATTTGTCTCAAGAATTTGAAAAGTTTTATAATTATAAAAAAATAGTTAAAAAATTAATGAGTTTTAGATATTTTTGTATTACATCCTCCATACATCATCTATGATTCAATAATTCATATATTTAACATTTTTCTTAAATTATCATATTTACTACTCACTAAAAATTCAATTATTTTTTCAAAAATTAAAGTATTAAGAGTAACCATTTATTAACATATCTAATTAATATAAGAACAATATTTTATGAAAATAAAATTTTAAATATGATTAATAAAATTTTAATTAATATATTTTTTTACAAGAAAAATACATATTTTTAAATTATAATTTTTTTTATTATTGTTTGAAAAATCATTCAAGGTCTCATAGAATTATCTTAAAATAATAATACTAACATATATTGATTTATTAATATATATTCTGAATTTTAAATTTCATTTAAATTATCAAAATAATCATAAAATTGTAATTAAATATTTATTACTTATAAAATTACCAGCACTTAAATAATAAATTTTAAAACATTTATTTACACTTACTGTGATATAATAATAACATACTTTCCTTTATAACATTCCTAAATTTTATATATACATCCATGGGATATGGGACTATTAATTTTGTAGTTTTCCTATTTATAAGGGTCATATTACTATTCTTATGGTCACATTACCATTTCATCAGTATATGTTCTTGAACATGATGATATATTTTTTCTTTCTTTAATTATTTATTTATAATGTTTATTTTTTGTTCTCAAAGTGAGTTTTGGGGGTTTATACTATTTTAAATAATTATCAAAAGGTAATTTCCATTGATATAATTTAAGGTTGTTATAGTAGTCTTACATAACTCACTGGATCATTTAAAAAATAATAAGGTGGATAAACCTATAACTCGAGTCCCTAAAAAGTTTATTATCATAGAAATCGAATACACAGATATAGTAATATTTATACAGGGCTAGAGAGTGGATGAAATCTTCAATATCATCAATTAGTTACATATTCGAATTTAGAAATAGACAACCAATAACATATGATACAACCATATCAAACTAATGGAAAAATTAAAAACCAATATATGTGAATGGTATGTCCCTCAAACCAAGGAATTTAGAAGAAAACATGAATCCTATTTGGACAAGGATTATCCAAGCATGGTTATGACCAACCCTCAAACCCATATAAAAAATTGAAAAAAAAACCACCATTATGAACACTAGCATAATAAATAATGATTATGACTCAGTCTCCTTGATATCGCTATCCATAAGAAATCGACCATGATCTCCCATTGAAAATCCACTAGGTCAAATAAATTAGGGATCCCACATTACCCGCAGAAAAAATATAATGGGATGTTAGTGCTCCCCTACTACACTCATGGTCATATTAGAAAACCAGCAAACAATCCCCAAATATATATATTGAGATTAAAACGACATGAAAAAAATATTGGTTCATCTATATCATCCAAACAACCATCCTATAACTTCTTTATAAATTATCTCTTGGGGGTCCTTAATGGCCTCACACTATTCCTAATTTAAATAACCCATGAGGGAATCCAAGAGAAATACCATGAATATGGGAGTATTATTAATGGTCCCTTTGAACACATCATGATTAGAAAACTATACATGGATCTACATGGAATAATAGAATCCTTAGGAAAATGCCTGTCATTAAAAAACTCATACAGCCTCCACGACACTCAAAATATCTTCAAATATTATCTTATTCATTAGTGTTTTAAATGGGACCCTAAAACCATTATTACCATTAACTCTGTTGAACACGGTCGTAATCATAGTCACATGTTTTGAAGTAATAATGAAGGATCCAACATACTTTATCCCTAAAAAAATTATATAAATATAATTTTCTCTAATATTTAGATATCATTCATGACATCTAGGTACCATTAATGATTTTCTCAGGGATACTACCAATCCATTATTCTAGGATATGTGTGAGAGGAACTTGTATAAAAAAACCTAGATTCAAGAATATGTGTTCTTTAATAAGATAAAAAATTTCACTTGTGTCTCATATAAAATTACCATCCCAATAGAGGATTTTGAATCCTTACTTCAGAGATTACATCCTTAAAATGATCACCCAATACAAAACACCATACATATGGCCTCTAAATACTGATAGGGTTCCACCATGATTATCTACATTGGAAAATTTTTAGAATAGTATTCTGAAATGTCCAGTTTTTAATCTAGGGTTAGAAAATATTTAATCTTCATAAAAAGTGGAAGTACATATTATGTTCCCAAAAACTCAACCATATATTTATACCACCATACAATATAAATTGAACTCCTCAATGTACAAGAATTATTACATGTTTAGACTATGGTTACCCCCACATGTGGAGCATATTTATAAAATTTTCCATGTAACCCACATGGGGTAAGAAAAATACTTCACAATCCCACTTGTCTTGTACCTCACATGAGGTATTCTTGCTTACATCAGACGACCATGCTTCACAATATGGGGTGTCAGGTGAAACACATGACCAGACCCTAAGCCAGCCAAAATGGCCGTAAACCCCTAATTCACCCCAATAAATGACAGATGAATAGTATTAGTGTCTCCAAACCCCATTTAAGTTTTATATAATTAAAAACTACTAGTATGTGAGGATATTTTTGAAAAATGATAAACATTGATACCTATAATGAAAATTTACAATCTCTACACTGAAAAAATATTGAAAAAAAATTCAATTTTTCGTGGTTCTATAATCCCATGATGACACTGGCTGTTACAATTTAAATTATCAAAAAATCAAATTAATGTCATCAAATAATTATAAGTCATTAATATTTAGTTTTCAAATAAAAACAAATCTCAAAAGATAAACCCAACACATAGATAATACCATTAATAAATTAATACATTATTTAGTACATTTAAAAACTATAATTATCATTTAATCATTTAATAATATTTAACTAAATTTAATGATTGTTAAAATTATTATATAAAGTATTCACCATAACGTTTAATGTAAAAATTCACGATTTGTTATTATCCCCTAATAGGATGGATTATTTTAACACAATTCTCTTTAAAAAATACCTCGTAAAGCCTTTCTCATAATATTTAAACAAGAATATTTCATATTATACAATTTAATAAACAACATTAACTTCCACAATAGTTCCTAACAGTCTTAATATTCATTCTCATGTATGTAAGGAATTATCATATGGATGTTTTTGTATCATTTTAAGAAATATTCACTAGTGTAGTGAATTAAAATACTATATCAAGTCGAGATCAGAATTATATTTATACATTAACTTTCTAGATGACGATTAGTTACCAAATTCCTAATATAACAACTGAAAACTGAGATGTAGTAAAAAACTAGTGGAAATTTGAGAATTTTAGAATAAAAAAATAAACATTTACTCCTTTAAATAAAACCACATAGATAATGGTATAATAATTTTCCATAGAGGATTAAAAATGTTGGATATTTTATCTATCAAGAAACAAGAGTGAAATTTTATGTAAAATCAAGTATGATGAAAGAAATAAATAGTGGAAATAATTTTTTTTACTTATCATCATGAAGATAAATACATTATTTAATGACTTACTTCATTCAATTAAAAACAAACTATCCACATTAAAAAAGAGTGTTACAATATCCATAAAAACTTTGGTGAGTAACCTACAGAACTCCAATGACAAAAATACTCTCCTAACTATTACTACACCAAAATAATTATTACGTACCCTATTATAACATTAGTTTCGATTAGAGTCTCTATGACCTCTATATACACATAGAAAAATTATGGTGCATTCCACCAGAAATCTAGTGTTGTTATATGACAACTTACAAATGATAATAAATATATGAAAATATCATACCATCCAACATCATCTATCCACACACATAAATAGAAGGAAAAAAGTCAACCCATTATATTCAAAATAGAATAAAACACATTACAAACCTAAAAAAATTCAGAGCTATTACTTCTAGATTTATGGTCCTTCATATTTCCACTATTACCATAAAATGGGACTGACCACTTTCTATTAAATTTTCATTCCATCACAGCATGACCCTAATAAGTCTCCCCAAGATGCTAAATTCCAAGTACCATATATTGGAAGGGGGATTTTCTTATAGTAATTTAAATTTCATAAGAGAAACCTACCCCTCTATGGGACATATTTAATTCACGAGGTAGTGATTGAAATATGAAAATATTAACGATAGAAGTGTTTTCATACTCATATAGAGTGTCATAACATAGAGAATAGGTTTAAAACTTATAGGTAACATATCATCAGAGATTTTGGGATCAGTTTTTTTCCAAGGACCATTTTTTTTATGATATGATTATAACCATCCTCAAATTAAGCACCAAAAGATCATGATTTTTTTTTAAAAAATAACTATTTCTGGCTAAATCCCATGTTCCACATGGGATGAGAAGAAATTAACTACTATGATATGAATATCATATTAGATTAATCTCATTAAATGAGAAATATTAATGAATTGTGGTAGGGATCTAGCACACATGGTCGATGCGCCCATAAGGGGATCTGCGTTTGGTTTTCCTCCCCCGTTGTGGATTAGCTGGGTTCTTCTCCTCCACATTTTGGTCTGGAAAGCATGTGGTATGTGGCGTCTCTTCCAGTGGTGGCATCGTGCAACTATGTGGGTATAAAAATCTCAATGATCTCAATGTTTTCCATTATTTTTCTCACAAATCCCTTAGAATTTGGACATGTCTCCTCATGGTGGCATGGCTAGGGACCAATGATAGAGTCGAGCTTCTATGGTGAATGTTTTTTCTTTATTTTTGTGTTGGATGTGGTTTCACTAGTGTATTTTTTCTCTATGTGTATCCTTGAAGGTGGCGAGGGGATTTTGATTCTACGAATGGTCTTCTTCTGCAATGTTATATAATTTGGGTGATCTTTGGGTGATGATTTTTCATGTGTGGTCTGCATTTTTTGATTTTGGATATCCGATGGATGTGATTCTGGTTTTGTTTTGGATCGGGGTTTGTGGTATGTGGTTGTCGTTATCTGGATTTGCGTCAGTGGAGTGGTGCTCCGCTGGCAGCTGTTGATATTCATTGATGTTTTGTTTATGAGTTGGAGGGCTGATCCTCGGTAGTAAGCTAGCTGTGCATCCATGCATGGTGGAGGGGTGTCATAATGATTTTGATGTTGGTGTGGGGTATTTCTACATAGTATTTTCATAAGATGAGAACATTTTTCATGGATCTATTTCTTTTATGTCATGCGAGGATTAACCCTTTTCCCTTAAAAGGGGGATTTTCAATAATCAGTAAATATTTATTCCTTTAGGCCATTCAGACAGTGTTAGGGATCTATTTCATAAAACACATTGTATAGAGCAGTGGTAGGAAATGCTGTTAAACCATGAGTTTTCGTGATGAATTGTTTGACAATAGTTGTTAGATTCTTTAAAAATTACATGTAGGATGATAATGAATACATGAAAAATTAATTTAAGAGGAGTATGGTTGATATAAATATTAGAACCACATGAATATTCTTCTGGAAGAATCAAAATGATACACTTAATATTAATGTGGTTTTATATGTCATTATATAGTGGTGGACATTTCAATAGTTGTTCTATGAAGTTTATTAATAAATTTTATAGTGGGGTATGTACATTTTTTCAGAATTAAATGATTTCAATATGATTCTATAATTGGATATAACTTTTTTATTTTTTAAAAATTATACATTTTTAATGTGATGAAATAATATGGAATGAGTAGAATTTTTTTATTTCTTAATGTTGTCCTTGATTTGGAATTCCACAATCTATGTTGTGTGTGATGAATCAGAAGAAGATATACATATCAAATACATAAAGAACATATATTAATATTTTTTTCATAAATTTTAATTATGTTTTTATAGCCCTTGATATAAATCATAATGGTCATATTTTAGGATTATAAGAATTACCTTTTCATTGAAAATAATTCATAAATTATGGTAAGGTGAAATGTGTAAAAGTGTTTAAAAGATAAAAAATGACAGTAAAGACCATGAATCCTATAACTCGATGTTGGTTTCTATTTAATATAGTGGTATAAGAAACATGAAATATAATCCCCAATGACTTAATTGTTTAGTAGTCCTAGTTAACAAGATTCATATATTTTTTATATTACATACGAATATATAAAATTTACAACATAATTATTCATTGAGAAAATAATTATTCCCACTAGATAAATACTTTAATGTAATTCATAGTACACTCCCTAGATTCCATAAAAAGGAATCATAAAAATGGGGATATTAAATAGCTATTAAGGGTTCTCAAAAGTATATTTTCTCATTAATTTATAATTATAATCAACATAGAAAGGTAAATAATTTAACAAACGTGAAATTTATTAAAAATTTCATCTATAATATTTAGAAAATTAATAATAATTACAGAAGAGTATATAACTAAAAAATCCCATTTAAATAACTTAAATATCATTTATAGATAAGGTATAATCAATAATGAAATTTAAATAAAGGGAAAAAAATCTATTTTATTGTTAAATAAGTTATAAATCCATCTATATATAATTTCATTTTGAAACTCTCATTGATATTATTAATAGCTGAATTAACAATTATGGAAATGATTAATTATTATATTTTATGATCTTAGGCATCTTGATACCTCTATAATCAAAACTATTCACAATTTGGTTTAAAACAATAGGTAGAAACATATTTAATCTTATCATAGTGATTTTCCTCAGGAGGTAATTTTTACCTGAAGGGGATATAAATTCTTGGGCCCCACCCATATTTACATGTCCAAAGCTCTCATAACATAAAAAATAATCAATTTCATTCATGAATAACATGAATTATCATTAAATATCTATATTTAGTAAGGAAAATAGATTTTTAAATATTCACAAAGATAAATTAAAAGATTAAAATGTAGAAAAATAGATGTAAAAAATGATAAATAGTTTTGAAAATAAATATTTACATGGTAAAAAAATACATATTTATGGAAAATTAAATTTCCAATTATCACAATAAAAGGAAAATTTAAGGACAATGTTTATGACTAAAAAATTATTCCATAATGTGAATGTTAACACATTACTTCATCAAAATGATGAAAAACTATCCTTATAATGAATAAGCATGATGTCAATAAAACTTATCGACATTGGAATAATAAGAAATCATTGTTTTCATTGTTGAATAGAAATATGAAAAATATATCCCTAAAAACATTCTTGAGGAAAGTAAAATATTTTAAATTGATTATTTTTAAAAGGGAAAAAAATATTTTTAATATCTATTTCCATTAAAAAACCTTTCCACATATAATTTATGATTTAAAAATTTGATTGGTCATGAGAACAAGAAATTTTTTTACAACGTACACATTAAAACAAGAATTGCTTCCATTTATTCGGTTAATGAAAAGAATTTATTTTCTGGGAAATGACATGAATAATGATATTAGATATATTTATATAAATTATAAATGGGAAAAAACTTATTTATGAATTAATTTTTAAAAGGATATAATTCCTTCGAATGCATAATTTAAAAACAATGATTTTGAAGTAAAAGGGGTTTTGGCTAAAGAGAGAAATACAATCAGATTCTATTAGCTACATTTTAAGTACCAAATACTATTAAAATGGTACTGTATGATTTAAAATTATGAATAAACAGTAGAGAATAAAAATATAGTGGGTTTTTAAATAAAGATAAAATACAGTTTTCCCCGTGAAATTTATGTATAAAAAATTCATATTAAAAAGATATTGTGAAATAAAAAATCAATAAGATCATATCATTAAAGTGAGAATTAATAAATGATTCAATTGTATGAATATAATATATATCAATAAAAAATTTTGAAATAACATATGATATATGAAAAATTATTTACACACATAATCATATAATGTCAAATTCAATGTATAATTAATTTAATCCACTGAAAAGAAATTGAGATATGAAATTATTTACTACTTGGTAATATTGAATTAAATTACCCCTGCATGAAATAATAAAAATTTAATCTTAAAATAAAATTAATTATGAATTATTCATGAATTTACATGAAAAAGGTTATATAAATAAACCATGTAAAATAAATTATGTGAATAACATTGCAATATGACATCACGTAGGGAAATTAAGATGAAATCCCTGACCTCAGACATCCTTTTAGTTGTTCTGTCCTTCAAATCATGTATACTATATTTTAGTAAACAATTAATTTTTTCTAGAATTTTAATAATGTTTATAATATTATATATTATCCTATTATATCATTTTACCACTTGTTTTCTAATATTATTTCTTTATTTTCATTGTTTTAGTTTTTAATATCTTTTTTTTTCACATGCATGTTTTATCATGAATTTTATGTTTTTATATATATGCTATATATATATATATCAAAAAATATTAATAATGATGATGTAAGTATTAAATTTATGCAGTATATACATTTTTATAACTATTTATTAATTTTGTACATAAAAAATGATATGCATCGCTTTATGGAAACAATAGGTTTTATATACACACGAGCGATGATATCATTCAATTAATAGGTTAAAAGACTATTTTAATGGAGTTTATAATAATTTAAAATAGAAAATATATTTTCATGTTTATAATATATATACATTATTATTATCATGTTGAATATTCATGTGGTTTGTTGAGGGAAAACAAATGACATCGGTTCGTGAGGCGACAATCCTCCATATACAAGATTGATGACATTGTTTTTAATTTGATTGAGTAGGACATGGTAAAATACTATTTAATGAATATTATATAATATTTTTATATGGTAGATATTGGTTTTATTGTATAATTGGTTTTAGGAAATAATTTATTTTATAGTATATGAAAGAAAATGAATTTTAAATATGGTCAATAATTATGTTTATAGGTCATTAAAACCCTTATACTCTTAGTTTAACACCCGATAAACCAATTTATACATTAACTATGATAATTTATTTAAACTATTTTAAATATTCTTTATTGTCAACAATTATGTTAAACTTATTAGATAATATAAAATAGTATGATTCCAATTATGAAATAAATTTTCCAAAATTCAATTCAAAGAAGTGTAAATTCCAATTTAATATTATACTCATTGATGAGATGAAAAAATCAATTTTCCAATGAGAAAATTTCAATATGTATAGATGATTTTAGAATAAAATATTGAATTTTAAAATAATTAAAATACAATAAATTAGAATGAATATTACCCAATATAACTAATTATACTTCAAAACTTATTTATAATATAATTTAATGCTGAATATTATTTAAATGAAAATGAAATTTCAATAAATATTTATATCTATAAATATATATTAAAAATTTAAAATTTTAAGAAACATCCTAATGATTTACTGTAATGTAATATTTATATGATATCTTAAAAAATGTATCTCATTATTAAAATAATTTTTATAAACATAGTGAATGGTTATTTTAAATTATCAGGGTATAAAAAGACTAAGAATTTTATTAGAAAAATATTTCTTTTTTATGTTTTTCATTTTAAATGATTTGTATTTTGTTTATAATTAATATTGTACCATAAATTTCACAATTCAGTTATTAATATTCATAACAAAAAATATAATGGCTAGATTAAAATGGTATATAATCTTACAGTTAATTTAGTCTTGGGTTTTTGTGTTCTTTAAGCGATAGAATATATTAAATTTCAAGAAATACATCTTGTGGGTTGTTTTAGATCAGTGTTGTGTATGATATACTATATCAAATACTATTTTATCCTTTAATATTTTTGGCATTAAAATTATTCCCAACATAAATAAATTGCATATTCAATATTTACACTTGATCTAAGTAACCAAGGGTTTAACAAATGGAAATTACATTTCTAAAATGCCCAAATATTAAAAGGGTTAAGAAACATCCACATAATCATTATGAAAAGAATGTAAAAATTTCATATGTAATAAATCATAACTATGTTTACAAGTATGAGAAAATAGGCTGAATGTTATTATATGGACATGATATAAAAGTGTAAATAATTATAGACACTAATAAAGGTCATTGATCATAAGAAAATGAATGATCCATGGAATGTTAAGGACACAAAACACTAAATATGAAATTATTTAAAAGACCATTTTATTGATCAAATATGTAGGTAATAGGTTTTTTTTCAACTTCCTTTTACAAATTTAGAGTAATTTTATTAAATTATTTTTATATAAGAAAATATGCATACTTGGTATTTTCCTATTTTACAATAATAATTACATCCATTGGTTATTCTTTGATTAATTTCCAATTAACCACATACCCAAGGTAATGAATTTCCAAACATGAATTATTGATCTCTAATGTTCTAGAATTTATTTATATATATATAATATGATACATAATAGTGGATAAAATCATTATATCTGTTTAAAGATAATTTTTATAAACATTATTGTTAGAGAAAGTTATCTAAAAAATAGTTTAATGTCTAGGCCTCAAAAGTAACATCACTTTCTCATCATCAACATATTTTCAGTAAATAATTCATGGAAAACAAGGAAATATTATTGATAGCATCAAATAAGAATGTGGTATGTGATAAATCCTTTTCAACATCATTTTTTGGATCCTGGATCACAACCTTTTCGGATGTGACAAGTTTAAATGTGAAATCCTAGTTGTCATTTTTTCAAAATCCATATTAATATAATTCATATAATATTCCAAATGGGTGATAGGTAATAATTAACACAACATTGAATAAAATATAAAACCTAATGGTTTCCAAGATCTTTAATTTTATTCCCACAAAATGAAACACCAGTCTTCTTTTAATATTTTTTTAATAAAAAATAGAATAATCTAATAGAATATATTTCAAGAATTGGTTTCTAAAAATATAAATAATCATGTTATAAACCTACAAATTTAATTATTCAATATTTGATTTTATGACATAGAAGATAAGATCAAACATAAACTCATAAACAAACGATAATATCTATATCTTTCATTATAATGATGATACATATGATACTAAAATTTTACATAATCCTTAATTTTTTCATGATTCTTATATGAAAAATTTCATTGGTAAATTCAATTCTAGAAAACAATTCTGGAATCCCAATAAATATTAAAAAAATTTATTTAAACATCTTTCATTTATTAGAATAGAATTTAACCATTATAAGAGGGAATTAACATGGATAATTTTGAAGTTCCCCACATGTATGACATCTCATAATTAATGGATCCCTGGATTGAAATTTATTTCCTTATACTATAATATTCATTTTCTCTTGAAAATTCATTATTTTATTCACTAATTTTTCAATAATAACACATCTTCACATTATTTAGAGGAACTTTTATGGGTTTCCCTTTCAACATTTTTGACATTAACGAAATTGAACCTTCCTTCTATCATTGTATCCACCACCCGAGCTCTTAAAGAACTCTATCCGACTATTGTTTGGTGAGTCGAAGATTTTTAATGATATATTCTTTTATTCATATTTTGAGACTCCTATTGTGGAATAGTCACGATACCTTTCACTCCTATCATTATCCAATTTGTAATCTCATAGAAACTATATTGTTCTTTATATTAAATGATATCGTAATTACTTCATGTTCAATCAATTGAAAAAATAATAATAGTGTGAGAGACAATAATCATTGTGGGAAAACAATATAATAATTAATAATCTTTTATAGGATGTATAGATCATGAAAAATTCATTTCAATATATGACACCTTAAGATTAACCTATTTATTTTCCTATCATTATCCATTAAAATCATTCATAGTGGTTGGTAAAAGAATATGAATTATCATAAGAATATCCCCAAAGAGTATGGTAACTTTTACACATGATATCTTCATATATTCTATTATAATGTTTTGATTTATCTGTTTTCCAATAATAACACATTTTCCCTTTCTTTTAAGGAACATTAATGGGTTTCCCATTGCATATTTTTGACCTTAACGAAATTGATCCTTCTTTCTTTCATTATATCCACCACCTGTGCTCTTAAATAAATATATCATAATCTTGTTTGGTGGGTCAAAGATTTTGTAAAGCTATATGTTTTTATTCATAATTTGAGACACCGAATGTGACCTAATTAGGATAACTTTCAATCCTATAATTATCCCATTTTTAATCTCATAGTGACCATATTGTCCTTAATATTCAATGATAACATGATTCCTTTATGTTTAATCCATTGACTATAAAATAATAACGGGAGAAAGAATAATCATTATGGGAAAACAATATAATAATGAATAATGTTTAATAGGATGTACATATCATGAAAAATTCTTTTAAATATAAGACACCTTAGGTTTATCCTATTTCATTCTCTATCATTATATATTCAAATCCTTCATAATTGTTGGTAAAAAAATTTGAATTATCTTAAGCATATCCCAAAAGAGTGTGGTAATTTATACTTATGATATCCTCATATATTCTATTATGAAGTTGTTATTGATCTTTTTGAAAATAATAATACATTTTCCCTTTCTTTTGAGGAACTTTCATGGGGTTCCCTTTACACATTTTTGACATTAAAGAAATTGAGCCTTCTTTCTTTCATTGTATTGACCACTAGAGATCTTAAATAACTCTATCCTACTCTTGTTTGGTGGGTCTATTATTTGGTAAAGGTATATGTTTTTATTCATAATTTGAGACACCTAATGTGTCATAATCAGGATATATTTTACTCCAATAATTATCCAATTTTAATCTCATAAAAACCGTATTGTCCTTTATATTCAATGATAACATGATTCCTTCATTTTCAATCCATTGAAAAAGTAATAGTATGAATAAAAATCATTGTGGGAATACATTATAATAATGAATAATGTTTCATAGGATTTATAGATCATGAAATTTTTTTTCAGTATATGACACCTAATGTTTAAACTATTTCATTCTCTATCATTAAATATTCAAATCCTTAATAATAGTTGGTAAAAATGCGAATTATCTTAAGAATATCCCCAAAGAGTGGTAATTTTTACTTATGATATCCTCATATGTTTTATTGTGAAGATGTGATTGATATTTTTTGGACAGGATTGTGGTAATTTTTACTTACGATATCCTCATATATTATATTCTGAAGTTGGAGAATACAAAATATCTGAATATATTTTTTAAATAATTAATGGAAACCCATTAAGATGTTAACATATTGAAGCGTAACATTTGGGATAACCATTTAAACTTATTAGTGAATGTTCTATTTTAATCTATAGTGTCAATGGATACTTATAAGGCGACTCTTGTAATTTTAGAGAGTTTGCTTTGATTTTTTAGATTTTTAGATTTCTAGGGTTGACTGGATAATAACCAGAGTTCATCCATGACTTCCCTTTCTTATCATCAATGATGAAAAATATTTCCTGGATATGAGTAACATGAATGGGTTCTAATGTTTGTAAACAAAAAATGTAAGAGTTCAACGGAATGTTGACCAAAAAATGACTCTAAATTTACCAAAATAGGGTATGGATTATATATTTTATTAGGATTCTTACGGAGTTAGTTTAGGAGATATCATGGTAAAAATAAACTTCTGGTAGATTATAGATGATGAAAATTAAAGAAAAAATAATGCGATTATCCATCACATGATATAGTGTTGAAAACATTCATTCATGAGTATTGTTAGAAATATTACCGCCTGGGTGAGGGGTCTATAGTGTACACAGACTATAAGATTTTTAAATACATCCTATACTAGTGTGAAATAAACCTACAGTGATAGATTTTTGTTGAGTACAAATAGAATATTGATATTTATGTATAATATTTTATGTGAAAAAAATATTAATTTAAATTAATTATATTGGAATACCCATACTCATGTTGTGTAGAAATATATAAGTGAGTGGTAGTTCAGTGGTATTTTTTAAGAGAAGTACATGAATGTATAGAAATATAATGGTAAAGAAGATCTAATATTTTTATACATAGAATAATCACTAGTCAATAGGATAATGTGATGGAAATTATAGTATCTATAGTACTTCCCCTTGATGGGAATCATATATGTATTGGAGAAGCTACTATAATGTGTCATCAATGATGATGTGATTGTTCTAGTACATGGTTCTATCTTAGTTCCCATGGGTATGTGTATGTAATTGTTGAGGTTGTTTAATGATTTAGTGTGGATGGTACAAATAACTTTGAGCGGGTTATATCCTTCCATTCATAGTAAGTAATAATGTTCCAAGAAGAGGAAGGTGAAACCATGTTTTCTAATGTTTTGGTCATCATATTAGTGGGTTAAGCATGATAAATTGTTTCTCACTAGTTATATTCACCAATTTTCCATAACCTATTGTAAATTCAATAATGTAACAATTGAAATACTGATTGGTTTTCTAGGGACACACCAAAAATAACTCTATATGGTTTATCTATGATCAATTTCCAAAAGTAGACTAGCTCATAACAATTTGGTAAGACACACACTATAGATGAGCTTATAAATCACTTTTTTTTGGAGAGAGATCATTTTAATAGAGGCCATTAGTTAACAATTTACTATCGGTATTCAAAAATAATCTTTTTTTATGGCGGAGATTATAAAATTACCCTAGTATTAAAGTAAACCTCAGTACAATTTTGCATCAATTGACTAATGGAAAATCTAATAAAACTGTTTAGTGTTTGATGGAGATTATATGTGTTTTCATCACAGAAATTGTGGTTTCTTATGAAAAAAACATTCCTTTATAATTATTCATCTATAATAAATAAATACTAGAATTCAATATAGATATCATCATTTGAGGATTTTTAGTGTAGGCCATACCATTCATCCTTATATTTGCTCAAACTTGGAAAGTCAATCACGCTATGAATTTATGTCTTGATAATTTTCCCTTGTATATATGATGTGTATTCATGGAAACATAATGTGTTATTAGACATTAATTATGAATATTTTAATTGTGTCTTGAATTAAATGTGTTAGACTATTCCCTAAGAGATCCCTTGGAATGTAAAGTACAAGAATTAGGTCACTGAGCAATGTGTGAAAACATTTTAAAAATGAATGATGATAAATGTTGTGAAACTAGAAAGGTCATATACTTGGATAATAATTAATGAGTTTCGAAATACTCATAAGGTTTATACTTGATAGAAGAGGCTCAAATTAAAATATTATTTTACTATTCTGATTTGTGTGATTAATTGATGCATTCTTTTTCAATAAAATTTGCATGTATAAACCATCAAATTAAATTATTAATATGGGATTATGAAATATTGAACATGTGAATATGAAATTTATTATATTCTAATTTTTTTATATGTTAATGGGGGTCATAAACATTGTTTCTTAGAAAACAGATTTTTATTAACATTATATACATTTGAGGGATCTTGAGATGTTTTCCTTATATGTATAAGTTATCATTATTGAATAATAAATTGTGGGGACATAGACATATTACATTGATTCAAGTGTTTCCAACTTTTATTATATACTATTCAACAATCTTATATTCATTTCCTTTAATCAGGAAAGCTATTATTTATATGTATTGTTGGGGATACCTTGTACCCTGTTCTAGAATATTAGTGTTCCTGTATATATAAATATATTATTCATGATACAATATTATGGATAACCACATAAAACTCTGGAAAAAAAAATATAGTTTATATAATGTTCCACCCATGACTTGAGGGTTTTGGATTATCTTATAACATAAATTCAATGTTTCTATTATTTCATTACATAATCATTAATACATACTTTACATAGATAGGATATGATTTAGAAAACATTGGTGGTTGCATAATTAGTTTTACAAACAAAAATATTGGGAAAACATTGGTAATTGAGTTCAATACATGATTTCGGGTCTTGATAAGTGAAATGCATCTTCTTTTGATAGGTGATCGAGTATATCTGGAGTGAAGTTGGGTTGGTGGAATTGAGAATTCCCTCAGAACCAATTTCATTTTTCCTTACATATTTGTAACTTGTTTCAATTGTGTTATGTATACATTATGAAATTCATTTTTCATAGAATTATTATCCATTTGGGTTCATTAAGTACAATTTGTGAAGTCTGCATGTGATGAAATGTGATCGATTTGTTGGAACCATAACATAATCAAACTTGAGGGAAACATTATCCATCCGATTATTTATATGGTTTAAATCCTCACTTATATGAGAGAAAAGAATCATATTCAATGGTGGATATATCAATATTTCTATACATGGAATTTTAATACTGATTTTACAAGGTATTGAAGGAAACATTAAAATAAATAAAGTGCTGATTTATGTTTCTTAGAATCCTCATATTGTTGGATTTTTTATTATTTATACTGATGGAATAAGGAATCAAATACTAATTCCTTATGAATGTGTTTGAGTAATCTCATATTAAATAAGTGTTGTGGAAAAGTGTTTCTTCCATAGATATATGAATACTATCTCACACGAGAAAAATATTTGAATTCTTTATTGTTTCTATTCTAAAGGAATAATTTTAAGTTTGGAGGCACTTTTTTCTTGATATAGACTCTTTATCTATGGTTAATCTCATTATCTGTAATATCACTATTCCATCACGGTGAAAAATGTAATGGTGGATTGACTACCTTAATTCACTGATTAGTGTTAATTTTATTATATCTCATTTTTATAAGGAAGACAATTGGGATAAAAATTCAAATCCCAATAATTGGTTGAAGAAAACAATTATGTTATTTTAAAAACCTTTCCAATTACTTTTTACATTAAATCAAAAATGGATAAAATCGTGACCCCTACACCTAAATTTTTTAATTTCAATTTTCTAATTCCAAATAATATTTTATAAGGGATTCTCTTTAATAATAAAATTATTCATGTAATTTTCAATCCTGACAACTTATTTCAACAATTATATATTTAAAATTCCCTTATATTAAGTTAAAACAAAAAAATAAAAAAGTTAATTTAAATTCACCATTATGTTTCCTTTTTAATTAATTATTATGTTTCATTATTTAATTTTTCAATTCAACATTTATAATTCTACATTATCTACAAACACATATAATAAAAATTAAATGAAATCAATAATCACTAATCATATGAAAACATCATCAAGGAGACCCACTTGTTTTTAAATAAAAAATTTATTTATAATATCTTATTTGTAAAACAAAGATAAATTTATTAATACATAATTATTTAACTAATATAAATATATCAAATTAATTCACCAAAAAAGGTCAATCACAAAACCAGTTAAATAATTTATAACTCTATTTGTGAAAAATTATTGTTTAAATTACCCAATACATTCCTACTACTAATTTAAGATTTCACCCTAATATATATATATGATAAATTGAAAAAATAAATATCCACAATTTTTTTATGACTCACCTCCACTATGGTTGTTTCAGTTATAAACACATGAAATAAATTTATATCAATACTATACTACACATATCTTTCTTAAAAATGTAAATCATATTAATACCTCATAATAGAATCCATTCCAAATGATTTTGTAACATCCAATAATGAAATGGGGTTTTCCCTACAAAAACACTTTAGTCGGGAGACTAACTCCGAGGGTTCCCATATGACACATGCATAGTGATTTAACCTCTAAAGAATCTTCAAAATAACAGTAACAGGATCACAATAAAATCCAAATGAAATATTCCAATACCAATGAATAAAAAATTAATTCAAAATAAAATACGAGTAATTCAATTCTTGTGATTCAATTAGGAAATCAAACCAAAAATATAAACACACTAATTAAAAAGTAATAAATATGAAATAAATTGTGAAAATATCTATGTTATCACATCAACACACATCTAGTATCATCACATTGAATCTAAACTCTCACTCCAGGTTACTTAGGGTATATAATTGCATCTTTATAGAAAATTGTATAACTACATGCCCACAATATGTGAACATAAAATATGAGAAAAATATGTCTTAGTAGGATACCATAAAAATCCCAAACACCTCATATTACTCAATGAAATCATGTGAATATAGTAAAAATATCTACAATAATTTAATGTTGGAAACAATCTCATAAGAAACATCACTAAATTTAAAAATAACTACTTTGTATTAGGGAATACAAACTTTTACAATTTGGAATATGAACATGTTATGGTCATCTAAACATATCATATTCAAACACATGCCTTATATAGTAACCCTAAAAAACATGTCATCATCAACTTACTCTATGAATCATATCAAAGCCAATACAATAAAATAATTTTTATTTTTCATATCATATTCTCTAATTGACATCATATCAATTCACACAGTTAATTTATATCATATCTCAAGGTTTTTTTATACTAAAATACATTACATAATATTATTTTCAATGCAACATAAGAACACCACATTATTATTAAATCACAAAATTAATTCTAATTAATACCCATTAAATATAAAATAGTTCATTGTAAAAATATTCTATGAAATGTATTTTATCTTCATAGAATATATAATTTACTCTATAATAAATAAACAAATTTAGTCTATTCGTACACTGTAATTTACTGCCAATTTCAATTCATTTCTAACATTAATTCAATTAATTAGGTCCCCTTTTAGTTATACAAAAACTTATAACATTATTTACCTCATATATCAAAATCATGATATTTTTCTAAATAATTTAATAATAAATAATTATATATATTAAACGAACTATCTGATAAAAAATACACCAAAAATAATACCATTAAACAATATTCCCACTAATCATTCTCAAATGAAAATATTTTTAATCGTAACAGAAAAATATTTTTCTTTTTCAACCAACTTTTATAATAATAATATAATTCACATATATAGATATCTTCTTGTTAATATATTTTTTATAGTAATTGTGTTAAAAAATTCCATAATGTACCCTAATTTAAGATTCAAAAATATGATTACCCAAATTTAAAATGTAATTTACATTACAATATTCTCCAACCTATTATAAAATTATGTAATAAAATTTATACTCATCATTCATACAATAATAAGGATCACACATATTATAATCACTTTTTTGAAGAACTATACCTTCAGTAAAATTCTATATACATTTAATAATCACAAAACATAACCCAATGGATTACTTCGTCCAATATCAAGATCATATATTGACCCAACTAGTTAATCATTGAATATATGATAACACACAGTCATATTATTCTAAATCTCATACCAATGATGACATATTATTCATTATATTAAATAATAATAACTAGATTCTCACCCCTATGTAATGTTCATTTCACTAAATATTACATCTACTTTATTTGTTAAAAACCCCAAGTCTTTATAAACATCCTTCTAGTAGGTAGGTGGATTAAAGTAAATTACTGAAATAAATGGATGGTGAATTGAAAAATTTCAAGAACAGTTAAAAAAAATCCTTGAAGGATATCATATTAAATCCGATTTAAAACCACAATAATAAACCACATTTAATGTTTTAACCTAATCAATGATTAAGATACACATTTTCTTTTATGGGTTAGAATATTCAAATTCAATAAAAATACTCATAAAACATTAAAATGATTTATTAGTATAAAACATGATTAATATATAAAATCACCATAGGATGGCCAAACATGTCCCCTGATCCATCTAGCTACAAGGCCACAATAGCACCTCCCTATAAGCCAGAGATTGTAGACTGGTGGTGAGGGTCTAAAAGAATTTTTTGGGATTCTATACCTATATGGACTTGGCCTTAAAACATTACATAATCTTGAAATAAATGGATAATTCATATTTAGTATATTTTCAGGTTTAGTGTTTTAGATAAGTAGGCCATAACTATTACATATCAACCTGAATATTAAAAGTATACACTTCAACTCAGTATCCATTTTTTTATAAAATAAAAAAGAAACATAACTAGTTTTATGTTTTAGACATCATGAATTTTCTTTGATATCATCAGTAACCCTTATTAATCTGTAATTCCTATAGAGTACATTTCAAAAACATGATATGAGCATAAAAAGATTAGTAAGGGAAATAAAATATGGAATGAAAACATTATCACATCAATAATTATAAAACAATTAAACCATACTTTTCAATTGTAACATACCATATCAAATCATAAGATTTAAGAATAACACACAAAAATCATAAATCATAAAGGTAAATTATGGAATACAAAAAATACTAACAGTGTTTTGTCAATGTTACGTAGGGAGTTACGTTATAATACCCATCATAGCATATTCCCTAAATCTCTTAGGAGATAAATCAACGTTTACCTCCTTCACGTTTACCAATGCAATGGAGAGATATCTTGTGCTCAGCCACCCTATGTTTATCACAGAACCACACTAATACATAAACAATAACAAAGAACTATAAAATTTTAATAACACATAAAACAATCATAAATAAAAAACTACATTTCAACATTTCATTCACAATATATCATTTCATGATATTGACATAATCAATGCTTTGACAAACCATTTTCAAACCCATTTTATACATTTAATAAAGATATTGTTGAATCAATGTGTCACATACAAAATTTATGCTTTTAAATGAATTAAAATTAATTTTCATATTAATAAAACCAAAAAACCATTTTGAAAACATGGATATTGATGATAAAGATTTATAATAAAAGATTCCTATAACATTTAAAATGATATTTTAGTTAAGGTGTTTTTAAAAAAATGAGAGACACTTGAATATATGTAATTGAGGAATAAAATTTAATCAAAACATTATAATATCATGAGAATAAAGTTATTCATGATCTAATCCAATGGATAGTATATACACCATATAATATTGAATTTCTGCTTAACAACAATAAAGTATCAATGAAATGTAAATTGATAGGAAATCCCTTATAAAAACTATATCCTTAGATTAAGGATAAATATATTACGTAATAATGTGTGAAAAATATAAATACACTCAACATGACTTGATATTCAGTATAAATCAATCAGAGAACATTCACACATTTTTTTAAAAAACAACACCAATGACTTGGATGTTTAACTCAAGGAATAGAAATTGAGTTAAAATTTCTCTTATCAGGTTCAAATCAAGGACTTAAGAATTTATCAGTGGAGTTATAATGTGTATCAAAGGTATATCCAGACAAAGGGGAGTTGAAATAAAAACATAAATAAATAAAAATTGTTCCACACATAATCATTGTATTACATAATTAATAATTTCAAGAATAACCCCATGAATAGAAATTGGGTTAAAAAGACCCCTTAACGATTTTGTAACATATGAAACATTCACCACATGAAATAAGGATTATAAAAAGAAGATGTAAATACCAATAAATTAAATTATATTATACACGGAATACAATTATGGGAAGTACATACACCATAGAACAGGAAATAGGAGCAGACATAGCATGAATCTCACAGGAATAAAAAGTGTGATGAAAACCCCTTTCCACGTTGTAATCAATCGAGTCATAAGATTGAAAGTTAATAACCACCAAATGAATCACAGAATACCATGAATATAAGTTGAATAATTATAATATATATATCAAATGGTAGTAAACAATACACCACATGCAATAAATAAGTGGCGAACAAAGGAAAAATCACGGAATTAAAAGTGAGATAAGAAACCCCTTACCTCGTGAATGACTTGACCCGTTCGTTATTCAATCTCACGAATAATAAAATAAAGTTATTTTATACTTTCATAATAATTTATTCAACTTATATATTAATTTTATATCACTTATTACAATGTTATAAACTTTATGTAATCATTTAAGTTAAGAATAGTTGTTTTGTAGATATGTGGTACTCGAGTAAAAAATGAACACCTTATAATTGCAAGTTGTCCTTGTGGTCAATAGTCCATTATCTCCAGAATGATATTCATGATTTAGATATAATACATATCGTATATACCCAGTATATATATGTATTAATAACATTACATATAATTTGGAGATAAGAAATGAAATGAACCGTTCATGGAGACGGTAAGCCGTACGTACGCAAGAACGCTACTTTCATTACTATATCATATTTTACTTTAATTAAAACATAATTATACATAGTTATATTATAATTAATGTATAATATCATATATAATTTCATTCACTCCATCTTTTATACGTCCCACATATGGCATGGATGAGTCACATCACTTTTAGGGAGTGGTAGCTTGCACTTCCTCGAATGAAATTATCACATTTATCCATTATGGAAACCATGAAGGTATGATATAAATGAAAAATTTAGAAGAATAATTAAAACATAAAAATAATATATATAACATATAAATAATATTCCATCTTATTGGATAGCTACTTCCGTATCGTGACGACGATGATCCCTCCGCGACGACGGCTGCCGTCGGGCCGGTTCCTCCCCTCCTAGCCGGGGAGGGTCCTTCGGTGACAACTATGAGATACAGATCAGCCTTCGAGACCTTTTCTATCCCTGATATCCGGCCTCCTTCGCCGAAGTAATCCTTATTCCCTATAGTTCTAGATATGGTTTATGAGTTTCTGAATCTTCAGTTATCGACATCGGAGTTCACAGAAACTGTAGCTCTTCTCAACCTCAACTTCGTGGCCCAGTTCAGTCAGAGATGGCCTCCGGTTGATTCCTTTGATCATTTCATCTTTGACTAATGGAACATGCAGGAGAGGTCGATGGTGGGACTACAGGATTGTATCCATATCATGGTTCAATTTGTGTCAGAGGAGGACCTCATCCGTGCCTGGCTGACTGCC
The DNA here is from genome assembly GCA_963277665.1 of Viscum album. Taxonomy (NCBI): domain Eukaryota; kingdom Viridiplantae; phylum Streptophyta; class Magnoliopsida; order Santalales; family Viscaceae; genus Viscum; species Viscum album. The sequence goes on from OY728137.1 coordinate 2,115,522,834, forward strand.
CCTCTCTTCTTCAAGGGATTTTGGTTCATCTTATTTCGCTGGTCATTAGACTTCCATATGAAGCGCAACCATCCTTCTACTACGGTCTGGGTGAGCTATCCAAATTTACCTTTGTTATTTCAAAATACGTCTTTCATTAGGATTCTTGGTAACCTTGTGGGTAGATTCCTCTGAAATGTTAGTCAAACCGAAGCAGTATGCCACCCCATCAACCCGCGAGTCTATGTGGAAATGGATGTTTCAAGGAATCCTTTCGATTTTGTTTGTGTTACCATTGGGGAAGATTACAGGTGCAAGAATCAAGTTCTCTATGAGTCTTGGATGGAATATTTTCTACCTGCCATCAACTGGGCCATTCTACAGTTAATTTCCATCAGGTCTATTTTGATCCTCGCAGTAAGAGAGGAAGAAGTAGTGGTATGGTTCCAGAGAATCGAGATGGGTATGAATTGCCGGTACAGGTGGTTAGAGGCTTAGAAGGTAGTAGGAGAGGTGAAAAAAATTCCAACATAGAAGGGGAGGCTGTGTCTCCAACATTGATACCTATGGTTATGGAGGTAATTTACTGTCCTCCGGTGGTTTCCATGGGGCCTTTGGAGGCTAATAAAGGTGAATCTTTTGGGGAGAAGATACTAGAAATAAAGGGAAAACCGAAAGTTCCAGAAGTTTTTATGAAGCTATAGCAGGATCATTCATATCCTTCTTGTAGTATGGAACCCTGTCTTTTTGAGGGCGTAAGAGTAGGGGAGGCTTTGGTTTAGTATGGGTATTTTCATGTGGCTACACCATCGGGTGGGGATTTACCTGTTATAGAACAGAAGGCAAGTGTAAAGGTGGATAATGCAGTTAATACTTATGTGGGGGTCCCGAGGCCGGGTAAGGATGCTGCAGATAAAGGGAAAGAGAAACTGGATTTGTACGTCCGTTTTGAGTGGACAGGGGGTGGTGCTTCAGGATCCCTCAACCCAGTTATGCTTTCCAACGGATTTGAAGCCCTTACAGAGGCTGGCCCATGGTATGAAGTCAGTAGCCCGATTGATGCTGATGGAGAACACTTGATTGAAACAAAGGGAAATGATTATACACTCTTGGTTGGTGAATATGCAATCCCATGGAGTAACAGAAGAAATAGGATGAGGAAAATTAGGAAGGATTACTCCTCATTACCTCCTCCTTTGGAGACTCGGCCTATAAGGTCTGCAAAAAATATAAATTCCATGATACTAGAATTAGATGTTGGAGATACTCAAAATCTGGAATTACTGCTAAGTTCAGAAGAAGAGGTGGTTGAACAAGTTTTGTTACTGAATGCTTTAAAAGAGGAGGCTTCTAAGATGATGGGGAGACCGTTAAATGTGTCACTCAGTGAGGAACAATATGCATGGGTTGATAAATAGGATTTAATTTTTGTCAGAGGATTCAACAAAGGGAGGATCAGTCTTGAGGAGTACTTACAAACCTGGGACCATCTAGCTTGTGATCTTGAAAATATATTGTTTTATATTCCAAGCATCTAGGTATCCTCCATATATGGGAAGTTGTCCAGTTATTTGGTTACATGTAATCTCATATTTTCCTTCAATGATTCTGATGAAAGTTATGGAACCTATTAAGTGATTGGGAAGCATGTTGGTCTGGTATGTGTGAATTTTGGAGAAGATTATGTTTTTGCATGTTTCTTGGCAATGTTCTACCAGCATTCCGGAGGGGCCACTCCAGATAGGGACCATATCTCAACCTTCACCTGTGCATGCCATTTATAATTGTTTGTCTGAGAGGTTATGTCCACGCCATCGGGTCCGGAACCGTGTATTCATACACGGGACAACTTGTTTTATGGTCATGTACACGTGAGGGTTTTTCATTCTTCATTGGCTAGAGAGGGGTGGTTCATCTGGTTTGGTTTTTGTTTTTGGATTCCTGAACATGTTATTTGGATTTGGGGTTTCTCACTTTTCCCTCAAAAGTGTTTTGGTTTTGAAAAAAAAATTAATTGTCAGTCAGTGAGGTGTTACTTTGTCATCTACAGAAATAGTATATTCTTCACCCATTAGATGGAGGTGTGTGTAAGTGTAGTTAAAATAATTCTTATGAGAACTTCATAGTATATTTAGGATATTGGTGTTTTTATAAAATAAAAGAATAAAAATAGATTAGGTGTTGGAGAAGTAAAATAAAATTAAAGTATTTAAGAGAAACCATTACCTTTAATTTGGGTAACTCTCTTTCGTTTGAACCAAAAGGAATTATTGAAGTGCCTTCTGCATAAGTTAATGCTTCTAAGAGAAATATAGGGATCTTGATAGCTTATTTGGGTCGGGTTTTGATGATCCAATGGGCTGTATAGGTGTAATGAATGGGTTAGAATTGGTGTCCTTTTACAAGGGAGAGGAGCGGCTCTTTAAGAACGTTTGAAAATTTTATTATATTATAAACTTATATTCTTTTTTAAAAGGTCCAAAATTCATTAAATTAAAATATAATATGAATAATTATATAAATAAAATAATAAAATAAGAATTGTATAGGTTTTGGATATTTTTTAAATATTTATAATGTTATTTATTTAAAACATTTATTAATGAGGTAAATACTGCATCAATTTTGTGTCATAAATAATTTTATTTACATAATGTCTAAAATTTATAAATAAAATACCTTGATGTAGGAAATGTTTTTATATTTTCAATTAATATTTATATTTGAAAAGATAATTTATATAACCCCATGTAAAAATAACTTTATGAAAAGATATATGGTTGTGTTATTTTTGTCTTTACTTTAAATTACTCAATCTAAAGTTCCATTATCACTCCAAAGTGGCTCCACGAGTCCAAAAATTGACCCAAGGATTCCCATGGTCGGAAATTATTCATCCAATACGTTTAGGAAAAGTTTTAATGAAATTTTTTATTATTATGATAATCTTTTTAAATTAGATTACCCTATTTACCTTTAAACGTTGTAAATAAAATTTAAAAGTTAATATACAAAAAATTCTTTTTTATCTTATTGGACAACATTCAACAGACAAATAAAAACCATGTATGTGAGATTTTCTATATTCAATTCAGAGAATTGGTAAAATTTCCTTTAAATGAAAAAGTCAGATTTTTAACAACTACTTAGTGGTTTCTCTATTCATAAAAAATTGATGTTTTTTAGAAAAATACAAAAAATTATGCCTAATATATATTTGATATTCCATACTAAAAAATGATGTATATTTTCCAAATACAATAATTAAAAGTTTTATTAAATAATTTAAAATTAATTCTTGTTGTCAAAACAAAAAAATCGTGTTTTTATGAAATAATAACTATCGAAAGAATAAAACTTGTTTATGCCCAATTTCGAAGAGAATTTTCTTCCAATGACAAACATTGTATTAACTAGTAAAAATATAATGTAATTAAACTTTTAAACAAATTAAAAAGAAAACATAACCTTATAAATAAATTATATTAAAATGAAGTTTTGAATTAAAATACAATATTTTTCACTATTCATTAAAAATTGAATTTTATCATAAAAATACCAAAAAATATATCCAAAGAAAATTTTAATGTCCCAATTTTAAAGAAGAATTTTATTTTGTCAAATAGAACATGTTAAACTAACTAAAACTATATTAAATGTGGTTTCCCTATTAAAAGGCGGTAAATCGGCCTTTTACAGAATATTATAGTATTTATGATTAAAATTATATTAATTCAAACATTAATCCTCTAACATTTATTGGATAAATGTAAAAACATTTAAAAAACATGTATAATCTTATTTTAGTTAGTTATATTAATTTCCACCATTATAACTTCTAAGAGTTAATAATTATTTAAAATAATAATATTATATTAATATTTTTTTTAGTATGACTCTACCTTGTGTGCAAAATATGATTTCAAAGAAACCCCTTATTGTATATCAGGTATTCCATCGAACATAGAAACCCCATTAAAGTAAAATTAATATTTAATTCACAAATATTAATAATTATGAAAATGTATTATTCTTTATTTACTTGGGATGTTACATCCTTCTCCCCTTTTGAAAATTGCGTCCTCGCAATTTTAAAATAGTTATTGTAAACTTCACTGAACGTCCAACATTAGAAAAATAGTCAATAAAATATCAATTTAAAATAAATAAAGAGAAATAAAAAGGTCACTTGATATATCCCATACTAGGATTCCATGTAAGAAAACATTAATGTAGAAGAGAAATAAACCCTTATGGTTTGATGGAATGTGTTAGAAAACATGATTAATAAAAATTTAACCACCAGAAAATCACAAACTTGTGATGGGTTAAGTGGTATTTGATTCCCCATTAGGAAACGTTAACTGACAATGTTTTTTATAAGTTTCTTACCATAAAGTTAAGGAATTTATTTAAGATCTTGAATAAGAACATAAGGAAAAATTCTTACTTTTAATGCATACATTCATCCTTTACTAGATTTTTACCACAAACTCATCTTTTCTGCAAATGATTAGTATTCAAGATGACTTAGTCACATTGAAAGTGCTATAATTGACTTCTATATAATCACATAATCAAAAAAAGATGAACTATATTTTTCCCATAGCTTTAGACATTAATCAAAAACAAAATCTTTAGTAAAAGATTAGATAATCCCCTAAAAGGATAGTCTTTTACAAAAAATAAAAACTCCTCTTAATCTCGAAAATTTGTCGCACAATACCCATAGTTCAATAAAGACCATTCAATAAACAACTATCCATAAAATTAATCAATATAATCCAAACTAATATTTAAACCCAAATCTCAAAATGATATAATCACATAGACTTCAAAGATATATCTTAACATTTATTTCCAAATAACATCAGATACTATTAAAGTTTAATACTAAAAAGTAATTAACCTAAACAAATATTCTTCATGATAGGTTAATCATTTTCACAAATAAACCAAATCGTCATATGTCTATAGTAAAAACACAGATTATACCAAAATAAAATTTCAACCATTACTCCATAAATTAGATCCCATAGTATTTTATTTCCCTTAAGCATATAATTTTTCCAAATGAGCAAACATCTTCTAAAATATCATCTATTACTTAATCACCCAATAATTTTCCTATTTTATGTATATCCAATTAATAAAACATAAGTTCCCAAAATAAACTTATTATTGATCCATAAAATCATTTAACATAAAATAATTTGTCATACTAACTAGGTACTTCATGTAGTATAGTGGTAGGAGATGCTCCCTTGTTGCTCTTCAGTTGTGGTTTCAATTTATGTCTCCTTGCCAGATGCGACGTGTCATCTCGCATCTTATGAGTTGTCCTTTTTATAAAACTCAAAAATATCACTAACATGTTTTAAACTCAAAGATTTTCATATACCTTTCATTTTAATTCCAATACATTAAGACAAAAACATCTTATATATTTTCAATTTTTTCACTTCCATACGATAAAATAAAACTACTCCTAATAGAAAGAACATCATACCTTGATCATGGTGTCTATATGGCTTCATCATTATCTTGTTCACATAGGTTTATGTTCCATGAATTTAAAAAATGATTTAGAGATTCTTAAAAATAATTCTCTTCTCTAATCTAAATATACCTTGCACAATTTGGGTCATATGGGTGTTCATAGAAAAACAGTTTACAAAAATAATCATGTATCGCATATAACTTCAAAACAACTAATAAAACATGCTTTTTATAAAACTGTCTGACCGAATTTGAGTTGAAACTTTCAATCAATGGTCCTTTTATAATTCCATAATTATGTGTTGAGAGACTATATTGTAAAAGAAAATATAAATAGGTTGCACAAGGGTCCCCTTCTTTACCACCTTTTTCAAAATCATAAAATTCTTCAAAATATTGTGATAAGGTTAAATATGTGAAAATACCTTGATAATATTCACCTTTCTTGAAAAATATGAGAATATTGATAAAATATTATTTTATTGTAATAAAATCCATGATCAACGATGATATAGAAATATAGTGGTGGTGTTTGATATCTCACACTACTTTTTTCAAGTGAGTTGTATGCTAGAAAAAGTTTCACAATCATCTGAACATGAATTTGCAATAATTATTGCAAGATTGTCATCAGGAGGAGATATGAATGTCATTTGAGATAATCCTTCCATTTTTAAACAAATTTCATTGATATGAGAAATTCATGAAACAATAATTTAACTAAAATAATAGACATATGGACTAATCATGTGTTTAATGAAAACTTCTAATCCCTAAAGCTTTCTAAACCGACCATTGATACCAATTATAAGGACCCGAACATAAAACAATACATAATCTTGATATAAATGGATAATTCACAATGATGATCTTTTCAGGATTAGATTTTTAGAGAAAAAGTCCATAACTATTACATATCAACTTGAATATTACAAGTAAACACTACTACTCAGTATCCATTTTTTCATAAAAAAAAGAAACATGTCTAGTTCCATGTTTTAGACAACATGACTTTTCCTTCATCTCATTATTGAATCTTATTCATCTTTAATTCATGTGGAAAAAATTTCAAGAAAATGGGATGATAATTAAAACCTCAGTAAGGGATAAAAAATAAGGAATGAAAACATTATCCAATCAATAAATACAAAACAATGAACCCATACTTATCCTTCCTAACATAACTTATGAAATAATAAGATTTATGAATAACACATTAAAATCATTAATCATAAAGTGAACTTAAGGAATTCATAAAATACATACATTTTAGCTATCAAATCTACGTAGGAATTTACGTTTGAATACCCATCACAATATATTCCCTAAATATCATAGGAGAAACATTAACGTTTACCTTCGTCACATTACCCAATGCGTTGGAGATCTATCTCGGGCTCACCCACCCTAGGTTTATCACGGAACCACCGTTATATGTAAAAAATTCCCAAGAAACCTAATATATTCATTACACATATGGAAAAAATAATGGAAATATAACATTTACACATTCAATCACAATATATCATTTCAATATATTGACATAATCAATTCTTTATCAAACCATTTTCAAAACCATTTAAAACATTTAATAAATTGATTTTTGAATCAAATTCTCCCATACAAATTTGAATATTTTAAATGAATTAACATTAAATTCCATAAAAATAAAACCTAAAAACCATTTTTAAAACATGGGCATTAATGAGAAATATTTAGAAGAAAAAATCGTTATAACATTTAAAACCATATTTTAGTTACAGAGTTTTCAACAAAATGGAGATGCTTGAATACAAGTAATTGAGGAATAAAATTTAATCAAAGCATTATAGTATCATGAGAATAAAGGTATTCATGATATAATAATCCAAATGATAGTATATACACCATATAATAGTGAATTGGTGCATAACAACAATGAAGTCTCAATGGAATGTAATTTGAGACAAAATCCCTTAAAAATTATATCTTTAGATTATGGATAAATATATTTCATTATAATGCATGAAAAATATAAATACTCTCAATATTATTGGATACATATTGTAAATCAATCAGATAACATTGACACATATTTTTTTAAAAACAACACCAATGACTTGGATGTTTAACTCAATGAATGGAAATTGAGTTAAAATTACTCTTATCATGTTCATATTGAGGACGTGAGAATATATAAATGGGGTGATTATGTGTATAAAAAGTATATAAAAACAATAGAGAGTGTAAATTACAGCATAAATAAATAATCATTGATTCCACACATAATCATAGCATGACATAATTAAGAATTAGAATAATAACCACAGAAATGAAAATTGGGTTAAAACGTTCTCTTATCGATTTGGTAACTTCCAAAACATACACCACATGAAAGAAGGATCAGTAAATGAGGATGTAAATAACCATAAATTAAAGTATATTATACAAATAATACAATAATTTTCAGTATATACAACACACAAATGGAAATAGTGAAAAATATAGAATGAATCTCACAAGAATAAAAAGTGAGATGAAGACCTTTTACCACGTTGTAATCAATCGATTCATAAGATCAAAAGTTTTTAACCAAAAAATAAATCACAGAATACCATGAATATAAAGAGAATAATGATAATATATATATCAAATTGAATAAAACAATACACCACATGCAATAAATAAGTTGTCAACAATGGAAATCTCACAAAATTAAAAGTGAGATAAGAAACCCCTGACCACATGTCCAAGTTGAGTTGTTCGTTATTTAATCTCCTGAATAATAAACTAAAGATAATTTATACTTTCATAAGAACTATTTTAAATTTTATTATTCCTTTTATATCAATTATTACTTTTTTATATACATTATGTAATCATTTAAGTAAATAATAGTCGTTTCGTCGATATGTGGTACTTGAGTCAAAAATGAAAACCTTATAATTAGAAGTTGTCATTGTGGTCAATAATACATTATATATAGAAAGATATTCATGATTTATATATCATATATATAATATATATCTAGTATATATATGTATTTATAATAGTACATATCATTTGGAGATATTAAATGTAATGCTCCGTTAAAGGAGACGTTAAGCCATATGTACGCCTGAACAAAAATTTCATTTCTATTTTTTTATTTTAATGGAATTAAAAAATAATTATAAATATTTATATTATAATTCCAGTATAATTTCATATATAATTTCAGTAACTCCATTTTTATATGTCCCATGTATGGGATGAACAAGTCATATCACTTTGAGGGGGCAGTAGTCTACACTTCCTCAAATGAAATTATCGCATTTACCCATTATGGAAACCATAAATGTATGATATAAATGAAAAATAAATAAGCATAAAGTGAATAAAAAAATAAATAAAATAATATATAAATAAAGTTCCATATTATTGGACACCATGAGAGACGGTAGGGGATAATTGAACAATCATCGCTTCGTGAGGCGTTAGTTTTCCATTCATAGAAACAATATGTTTTTCACCCATTAGATGGAGGTGTGTGTAAGTGTAGTTCGAATATTTATCAAAAAAACATAATAGTATATTTAGGATACTATATTGGTTTTAAATTAGAGGAATAAAAATAGTATAGGGGTTGGAGAAGTAAAATAAAAGAAAGGAATTTAAGAGAAACTATTACCTTTAATACGGGTAACTCCCTTTGGATTGAACCAAAATGACTTCTTGAAGTGCATTATTAATAAGGTATGGATTCTAGGAGGATGAGAGGGATCATGAGAGATTATTTGGGCAGGGGTTGGATGAGCCATGGTGCTTGAGAGGTGTGAGGAATGGGTTAGAAGTGGTGGCCTTTTATAAGGGAGAGGAGGGGTTCTTTAAGAATGTTTGAAAATGTTATTTTATTATAAACTTGTATTTGGTTTCAAAAGGTCAAAAACTCATTAAAGTCGAATATAAGATGAATAATTTTCCAAATAAAATCATCCAATAAGAATTGAAATGGTTTTGGATATTTTTCTTATTATTTATAATCTTATTTATCAAAATCATTTATAAATGAGGTAAATAATGCATCATTTTTGTGTCATAAATAATTTTATTTATTTATTTTCAGAAAATTATAATAAAATATATTTATGTAGCTAATATTTTTATCTTTACAATTAATATTTATAGTATAAATGATAACTTTTATAACCACATGGAAAATGTAGTTTACTAAAAGATATATGTTTGTGTTTTTTATATTTAAATTAATTAATCTAAAGTGGCATTATCATTCCCAAGTGGCTCTAAGGGGTCCCAATATCGACCCAAAGAGGCCCATGGTTGTCCATGAATCATACAATAATTTTAGGACAAGTGTTAAGGTAATTTTTTAATATTATAATATTCTTTTTACCTTAAATTACCCTATTTACCTTTAACCGCGGTAAATAAAAGTCAAAAGTTACGATTGACCAAAATTTATTTTCATATTATTGAACCAAATTTTACTAAATAATAACAACCATTTATCTCACATATTCTAAATTCAATTCAAAGAAATGGTAAAATTTTATTGAAATGAAAAAGTCAGATTTTTAACTACTACATAGTGGTTTCAATATTCCTTAAAAATTGAAGTTTTTTTAAACAAAAATTCACCAAAAGATATATTTGATATTCCAAATTAAAAATATATGTCTATTTTACAAAATTCCAAACAAAGATGTTGGATTAATTAATTTAAAATAAATTCCTGTTGTCAAAAGAAAAAAGCATGTTTTTAATAAAATAATAACTATCAAAATATTGACAATTGTTTATGCCCAATTTCAAAGTGAAATATCTTCCAATGACCAACATTTTCTTTAATGGTAAAAATATAATCTAATTAAACATTTAAACAAATTAAAAATATAATATATTATTATAAATAAATTATATTAAAGGCAGTTTTGAATTAAAATACAATATATTTCACTATTCATTAAAAAAATGAATTTTATTAGAAAAATACCAAAAATTTACTCAATGTAAATTTTGATGTCCTGATTCAAAATAATAATTATATTTTGTCAAATAGAACATTTAAAAGTGACCAAACTAGATTTATAGAGGGTTCCCCATTAAATGGCGCTAAATCAACCTTTTAATGAATATTAGAATATTTATGCTAAAAATTAGACTAATAAAAAATTTAAGCCTCTAAAATTTATTAGATAAATGTAAAAAACATTTAATAAAAATGTATACTCATATTATAGTTAGTTGTATTCATTCCCGCCATTACAATGACTAGGTGTTAACTACCATTTAAAATAATAATATTATATTATTATCTTTTAGTATGACTCAGCTGTGTGTGCAACGTAAGATTTCAAAGAAACCTGTTGTTACGTATGATGTACTCATCGAACATAGAAACCCATTTAAAGTAAAATTAATATTTAATTCACAAATATTAAGATTTATGATAATGTAGTATTCGTTAATTACTTGAGATGTTTCAATACCCTATTCTCAGTGGATAATAACAATTTAAAATAAAACAAGATTATAAACATTAATAAACATTATATTATACAAAAATAAAAGAATCATAAAATAAATAATTAAGTATCCATTATTAACCCTAATCCATATGGAATACCTAGAATCTAAAATAAATGATGTTCCCCATTTGGGGCATAATTATCCAAATATGTGCCTATTTTAAATCAATAAATAATGTTCATCTTCCCAATCCACTATTAAACTTATGCTCCATCCCAAATGTTGATATATAGTCTAAAGTCACACTATGATGAATTTATAGGGGTAAGAATAAAATTGCAGTCGACCACCCCCAATGGTGAATATATAATTTTATGTCATGTCATGTTCATGATCAATTCATATTACTATTTGAGCTGAAAAAATTAACATTTTGTGTAATATAAAAAACAACATAAAAATGTATTGGTGGATAGAAATAATAAAACAAAAAAGCTAACCACAGGTTACATCCTGACATTTGAGGTAAAAATACCACCCCTTGGGGCCACACTAGATGATTTATAGAACATGAATTACAATTTAACACAACATCAGGTTTGTAAAATATTTCTACATAGCATCTCCAATATGTCAAATGCGTAATAGGTATGAATTCCAAATCCTATTAAATAAAAATATCCATCCACATGAAAGAAAAAATCTATATATCTCTATAACTCTAATGTAATGATATGAACTAACAATAAGAATAATATTACCACTGATTGAAATCTTCCAAAACACCTTAGTATTACATAAATCATCATATCCAAAAATTAATGTCATTGAATAAGATCATCCAACTTTGGTCCCAAAAAAATTCAAGACCAATGAATTTTAATATCTAGGTTGGGTAGTACATCCATAGACCTAGAGATCGATTTATCTCATCCATATCAGCAATTATCACCCTATTCCTAGCGAACAACATCCATATAATAATAGAAGAAATTAATAGATAAAAACACAAGGGAAAAGCAGATACATGATATCTTAATATTATCCAATTCAATCAAAAACATGAGAAAAAAATACATTTACAATCCTTTTGTAAAGGGAATCTAAACATGGGAAGAACCATATCTCAAACTAATCACTCAAATAGCTAAAACAAAATATCAATCAAATATTGGTTAATAGAAGAAGTTTCCTCCATAGTCATATAAATCTCTTTATCCACAAAAAATATACAAAATCTCTCACTAACCATAATCAATATTGAACAAATAATAAGGCTTCCATGGTCCACAATGTCAAAACACAAAAATAATTCCTAAAAGGGAATCCACAACCAAACCCAATATTTGGTGACATGAATATCAACAGGGTATCAAATGGATACAATTCTACAAAAATAAAATGTAATCCTACATGGTGTTCGTTTTTTATCCAAAACATAGTCTAATCCAACAATAATAACTTTCATTTCATTGGCCTTAACTGGACACTATCTAATACTTGATCTATAATAATAAAATAAATAAAACACTAGGGAAAACCAATGACTATGGGGTAATTCAGAATGGTCTATATGACCACCTCAATTGCATGAAAACCAATATATATCTACAATGAACTAGATTATCTCAATTTAAATGGATTCTATAAGGAATCCTCCGTATCCTCCCTAGTATAAAACTCATCCTTGAGTGTTATATTTCCCACAATGTAACCCAAAAAAGGAAACATAGTCTCATATGAATACTACCTCAATGTGAATTGATGACAACTTCCATTGTATAACACAAACTAATCTCGAAGCCTCTCACTACTCTGATCCTCAAGAACATTGTCTAAACCTCAATTACTCCAACCGTAATAACTCACAAATAAAATCTTTTAAATTTCTATTGTATCCAAAAATATACCACCGAATCACACATAATGATGTCCATGTGAATGATCCTCGAACAATGAATCTCTATAATTGAAAATATATTCCCTATAAATTTCTCACAAACCACAATTAGGAAATTCATTGTACATCCCAACATGTTTGAGGATTTTTTAATCATTCCTAAAAATCAACTTATAATTTTTTCCCCAATAAAAACGTCGTCAAAATATTATCTAAATGCATCAATAATTCCTCCATCGACAACTATGTGAAAATTTACTCATAAAAGACTACTAAATATTAAAATTGTTAAACTGTGGTGAGAAAATGAAAAAATATACAAAAAATGGAAGAATAATGTGATCAAAGGTTGTGTAACTAATAATGTTAACTCAAGTAAGGTATGTGAAACCATGATGAGTTTTACTTCAAAAAGTATATCACATGTTCCTTTATTACACAGGGTGTTATCTCGTATGAGTTACATATATATTCCCCCCACATGTGTTAGGCCTAGTATTGTACATAGCCACTATCTATGTACATTGCATTGAATCATGGATTATACATCACTCGCCCATGTTCCCCAGTATGGGGTTCTTGGGTAGATACTCGAACAAGCCCTGAGAACACCCTTGATGTTGTTTCAACATGTATTATACATAGTACATTCCCTTATTCTTCACCATATCCAAATGGGAGAACAAATAACATGTTTTATGTAAACTACATGTCATGTTGATGAGTTTTCCAAAATATAGAGGCCCTAAACCATCCCAAAATCCCTGATTCTCACTGAAAAAATAATTTATCAACAACATAGGGGTTACAAAAAGAAAATATAAGGTTTTAAATAATATATTATAAATATATTGTGATTTGTGAGAAACAAATTTAATTACATACCAATGGTTGGAACCCCCTGAAAAACCATCATACCAATGATTTTAAGAATTCACAAGATGATTAGATGTGGCATGAGATTTGTGATCTTTCTTTTAACACCCAATCCATTTCCCTCCCCATACATCTTAGTCATGCAACTCAGTATCCAATGGTGGGAATATGTGATAAGAAAAATAATGATATCATAAAATTAAAAGGAAAATGAAAATGAAAATGAAATAAACATGAAAAAAAGTAGTTGAGTTCTGACCCGAGTTCACGTGACACGATCACACATCATTATGGAAAAAAACTCTATTTGGGAATCAACTAAGGAGTCATAATATCTATATGTCATGCCTTTTTAACTATATATGACAATGATCTAACAGAAATGTATTAATATTTAACAATATAAATATTAAATATTCCTCGATAAATAAAACCACTTGGGTTACAACAATGATCATATACATGGGTAACCATCCTATTCTAAAAATAATGGATTGGTCAATGAAATTATAAGGGATAAAATAATTGAAGAAATTATAATTTTACCCCAAAAATAATCATAGGGATAAAAATCTACATTTATCATCATTTTCTATACCCATAAAAATGTGTTTCAACCCAAACTCCTAAAAAAAAGACTTATCTGTCCCAATGAAGACACACTGGTTAACGAGTATCTGTTTCTCACCCCATGAGAGGAAAAAAATGAAACTATCATGACCATCCATTGATTGGACTTATAGTTTCCCAACTCTCTATCTCTTTCATATTTATAGACAAACTTCCATTATAGAGATAATTATCCCAATCAAAATAGTATATTTATCATCACCTCTCAGTCCAATGGATAACCCTAACAACACACAATCCAACCATCCCCAAACCTAATGAATGGGTGTTTTCAACTACCTCATGCCAATGATACAAAATAGAAACAAAAACAACCATCCATTATCATATCACGATGAATGGTGTTCACTATACCCAAAAAAACCAATTAAAATGGGGAACACATACTACAATGGGTCAAGGTTCAGTCCCCACAATAAGGATTTACTTAAGATAATACTTGAGTATTTCCCTCAATAGGTCCACTATGAATACACCACTTCATTTCCCCAAATAACCAATGAACCATAATAGACCCATGAGAAACCCATTTAACCAAAATTTAGGCCAAAATTATATGTAAACATTCCATCACATAAGAAGTCCATATTCATTTGATGTAATGGAAACCACTCTCATCCTTGTGGAAGTGTTATTCACCCTGAAACACCGACAATATTTCACACCCATTCCATACGTGATCTAAAAAACCCTGGATAATGCACCCAAAACCAGTTACCATGATCCTCACATCGATTAGTTCCAATGATCCAGGGAACCCTCTTCAATACTCTTAAAAATAATGGAATCTTATTCTGGTTCAAATCATTAAAATGAATACCATTTATTAAAGTTTCAATCTGAATTCATAAGTGTCCTACCATGCATGATGATTCCCAAGGAAAAAACTAAATTAATAATGGTATTAAACCAACAAAACCATTCATCCCAATACAAACATAATATTAAGAAAACTCCTAGAGGTCCACCTCGAAATTCCCAGGAATCCTTATGACTAGTATCACATGGTGATATCAAGTAATAATTTTTTCCCCAATAAGACATATCATCCACTCAATCCCCAACCCTCAACAATATATCAGAAATACATGCCCCTCGTTATGTCCCAAAATAAAACCTGATGAAGGAAGATCTCCATATAATTCAACCCAATCCATGTACGTCAGGGAACCCCCCCCCCCAACTCAGTAAAACCCCATCCCAATTGATATAATCTCTTAGTATTCCATTACCTCATCGATCCAACAAAAGGGAACTCATTACCACACCAAACAACATAGTGGTATTGATTTATATCTCAATAGTGGGACTATGACATCATAACTAGAAAAACTCACCCCATAAGATCTACATGGGTTGCCATCAGAATCAATTATGTATATGTTGAACATTTTTGTAAAATCTAACAAAGAGCTATATGTGACCCACATTATGTGAATCTAGGGAAATTTTAAATGTCTAAAACTCCAACATCATTGAATCCACCATTGATAGTTTTATGTTAGGTCAATCCTAGATGACCAGAATAATGCCCGAACACTGTCTCATTATTGATTTTTATTGATTCAAAAATCACAATAAACTATAATTAGAAATTCTCAAGGGAATCACACTATGTGAAATCATACTACTATAAACGTAATACCCAATAACATAAATTCAATGACCAATTATTTTTTATTTAATATCAGTAATGATGTTCACAATATACCAATATAATGTCCATTATAAGATCTGTAACATTCGAAAACCATGTGCCTATCAACTCCCCAAATTAAAAGACAACAGAGGATTTGATACCATTTGTAGCATACTGGATAGGGTCAACCCGATATGTAACTTGATCTGGGTTTCCAAATGGCCCATGAATACCTTTATATATAATATAGGGTGGAGACTAGTAGACATAGTCTAGAAGACCATACTGGGGAGAATATATAGTCTAGTTTGAGTGCACTATCATTGAAAATTAAACTACACTCTTACATATAAATACATATTAAAGTATGAATAGTATATAAACTGAATAAAAATACTCTAAAATAAATGAAATGAAGAATAATATCATACATAATAAAATGAATCTTAACCAATAAATAGTCATTCTCTTAATGGACTATCCAGGTATAAAAATGAATGAAAAATGAAAATTAATACATCATTCTCTAATACCAATACTTATCCGTATGAAATACTATGTTACCAAAAATAGAATAACTCATTAATTTTGATTCTCCGGAAATTTATGTGTTTCTCTTCTCATTCATGAAAAAATGGGGCTCTGCACAATCCATTGGAAAACTATAATTTATTCTAGAAAAAGATATATGGTCTTCATAAACCCAAAAGTTCACATAAAATGTTTCAGAAATAAATCTCCATTTTCCACTCCAATAGTGACCCAATAACCATCTATCATAGAAATATTATGAACATATGATAATTTCTACCAAGTTGAATGTAAAATATAAAGAAGAAAATTTAAAACTACAAATAATTAAATGTGAATAAATAGGAAGAAAGAAAGCATCCCATATTTATCATTCTAGGGGATTTATAACACATAGTTAACCCATACCTATGAAATCAATCACGAATTCTAGATCTACATAAATGATATAGTATGTCAAAAATTAAACATTCATGATTTTCAAACCCCATGGTGTTATAGAAGGTGTTATCATGGAAGGACACATATAAAATGACATAGGACTCTAATGGAATGATCCAAACTAGAATTAAGATCTATTCTTATCTAGATATATGTTTTCTATAATATGGTAGTTATAGAGACCCTACTTTTTTATACATAGATATTACATCATTTAAAAGATAAACAAAATAAAATCAATACAAAACTAGGGTAAAAAGGATTCATGTCATCAGAAAATTTGGTTCATACATAATTTATACATAATAAAATAGAAACAATTATTTAGCTCATTTTTCTCAAGTTTCATATTGGCCACCATGTTCTCCTTGGTACCCATTTTGACTTGAAGATATACATCGAGAGAAGGGGTGAACTAAAATCCTAGTTAGAGGATGAATAAGGGACATGAATCATGGGTGATCGTAATCATTATCATCATAATAAAAGAAAATCATACTAATATTAATCATGAGTGGAAATTTTAGATAATGTCATGGAATGTGGAAATGCATAATAATTAATCATCACGTCCCAGTGGTAAAATAACCCACATAGTTGTGAAAAAACATATCAATACTATCATGTATATTTCATTGTATATCAGGAGAAAAATCACATTGACCAATGAATTGGAGTGATAGATAATTCCATTATCACCTGTCACATCGTAACATTTACATGGTCTATATAATATCGAGTGCAACATCACATTATTTTATTAACAATATCATATATGCCTCATAGAATGTATATAAATATTGGTTATAAAATAAAAGAAGGAAAGGTATGGGTTTAATTTAACAAATAAAAAATACATAAACATTGGATATCCCTAATTTATTATGGAATAAAATATTTTGAATATGTATCATCAATCATGAGTTAAGAATAAATAATACCATGATGAGTAAGAGATTCATTTTTTGAAATAAGAGTTACTTTTGAAAAAAATGATTTATTATACAACCAGGTTGGATGAATGTATATATCCATAAAATAAAATAGAAATATTTTGAGATGATATTTAAGGAACCTTAATGGAACATCCATATAGAAAAAATGGATAAAGATGAAAAATCCAAAGAACGAGAGATGGGTCCGAGAGTTCCCCTTACAGTATGTATGAATGTTTTATTCCCTTTAATATATTGGATAATCAAATTAGGTTCATTATTTTCCAAATACAGTAACTTATATAAATTAATTTGATTCTTTTTTGTTTTATTAATTTCATTTATGTGTATTTAAATGAGTTATACTCTTCATTTAAATTATTTTATAGTGTTCATTTTCTTGGTTTTAATGATCAGTTATATTGTCTATAAGTATGAAAGTTCATGTAAAATGGGAAATGATCATACAAAATTGAATTTATATGTTATTAATTAACATAAATAATTCTATATGGTATTATATTTTATTTGTTTATATTCTAATAGTAAGAATCATTGCGTAGGACATTAGTGACAATTTTTTAGATTATTATGGAAGATTTTGATCACAAAAAAATCGTTTGGTTGTATCATTTAGTATTTTGTAAATATTATACATCTAGAATATAAAATGGGTCATAAAATATATGTTTGGATATGTATCAACCATTTTAATGGTTCTATGACCATCCTTATATGAAGTGATGGAAAATTAAAACTTCTAGTCCTTGAAGGCGATAAAAGAACATATAACGACCTGGCCTTATAACCTTACATAATCTTGAATTAAAAGAATAATTCACATTGAGTATCTTTTCATGTTTACAGTTTTAGAGAATTAGGACATATCTATTACATCTCAAAAGATTAAAAAGAAGAGACTTCTACATGGTTTACATTTATTTCATAAAATAAAAAAATCTTGAAAAAAAGAGTCATGTCTAGTTCCAGGTTTTAGACAACATGCCTTTTCATTGATCCCATCCTTGACCCTATTCATATTTAAGTCCTGTGACCACATTTTAAAACATGTGATGAGCATAAAAAGATCAGTAAGGGTTATAAAACAATGAAGAACATATTTATTCATTAATACATAAAAAACATAATCTCTTTTACTTACCTCATGAAAACATATGATTTATGAATAACACATATAAATCATAAATCATAAAGGTAACATGTGGCATCCATAAAATACATACATTGTAGCTATCAGAACTACATAGGGAGTTACTTTTGAATAACCATCATAGTATATTCCCTATATTTCTTAGGGGGTATATCCACGTTTACCTGCATCACATTACCCAATTAATTGGACTGCTATCTCGGGCTCACCTACCCTATGTATATCACGGAACCACCTGTATACGTCAATAATTCCTAAGAACTATAACATGATCACTTATCATAAGCATAAAGGAATGATAAAACTTCCACATTGCAATAAAAAAAATATCATTTCAATATATTGAAATAATAAATCAATTCTAAAAATCATTTTCAATACCAAAATATGTATAAAGTGTATATGGAATTTAATTTTCCTTTTTAAAAACATTCCGGCTTGTTAAAGAAGCCAAAGATCAAATAATACTCGCAGTGGTGGAAAGGCCGTTTTCACCACTTACGTTAAAAACATTCCTTTTACCATTTAGTAATAATCATCATATAAAAATAATGCCTTTGAATAAAATGAAAACTCAAAGTGTGTATATACACCATATAAAATAAAGATGTCTATAAAACTAAATATTCATCAATGAAAGGAGATTGAGACAAAGTCCCTTACCTCTGGTCCAACTTGACTCGATCGTTCTTTAATATCCTGAATAATAAACTAAAGTTAATTTATACTTTATTAAGAACCATTTTCATGTTTATTATTCCTTTTAAATCACTTATTACCACGTTATAAACAATATGTAATCATTCAATTTAATAACTGTCATTTTGTCGATATTTGGTACTTGAGTAAAAAATGATCACCTTATATTAACAAGTTGTCCATGTGGTTAATAGTCCATTATATCCAGAATGGTATTCAAGATTTAGATATGATAATTATCATATATATCTAGTATATATATTTATTTATAATAGTACATAACATTTGGATGTATGAAATGAAATGCACCGTTCATGGAGACAATAAGTCGTACGTACGCATGAACACTACATTCATTTCTATTTCTTATTTTAATTGAATTAAAAAATAATGATAAATAGGTATATTATAATTCAATTATATTTTCATATATAATATCATATATAATATCATTAACTCCATCCTTTATACGCCCCAAATATTGCATTAACGATTTATATCACTTTGAGGGGGCGGTAGTCCGCACTTCCTCTAATGAGATTATCACGTCTACCCATAATGGAAACCATAAAGGCATGCAATAAATGGAAATTATAGAAGCATAAAGAAAACAAAATCATAATATATATCATATATAGATATGGTGCCATCATAATGGCCACCATGAGATACAGTAGGAGATAATCGAACATTCATTGTTTCGTGAGGCGTTAGTTTTCCATCCACAAAAACATTATGTTCTTCATCCATTTGATGAAGGTGTGTGTAAGTGTAGTTATAATACTTCTCATAAAAAAATCCTAGAATATTGAGGATACTGGTGTTTTTACAAAATAATTAAATAAAAAGAGTTTAATGGATGGAGAAGTAAAATAAAAGAAAACAATTTTAGAGAAACTGTTACCTTTAATTTGGTTAACTCCTGTTGGTTTGAAGCAAATGACTTCACGAAGTGCCTTATGACTAAGGTATGGCATCTAAAAGGAGGGTAGGGATGTAGGTAGATTAGCTGGGTAGAGTTTGGATGAGACAAATGTCTTGAGAGGTGTGAGGACTTGGTTATAAGTAGTCTTCTTTTATAAGGGAGAGGATTTGCTCTTTAGGAAAGTGTGAACACATTATTTTATTATGAACATACCTTCGGTTTCCAAATGTCCAAAAATGATTAACTTCAAAGATAATATAACTCATATTCAAAATAAAATCATCCTATTAGAATTGTACTTGTTTTGGATATTATTTTAATAATTATAATCTTATTTATTTAAATCATTTATTAATGAGGTAAATACCGCATCATTATTGTGTCATAAATAATTTAATTTATTTGATGTCTAAAAATTATATAAAAATTACCATGATATAGGAAATATATTTATATTTCCAATAAATATTTATAGTCAATAATATTACTTCATAACACCATATAAAAAATAATTTACTAAAATATATTTGTTTTTGTCATTTTTTCCTTTACATTAAATTAATTAATCTAAATTGTCATTATCTTTCATAAGTGGATCCATGGGGTCCCAAAATCAACCCAATAATTCCCAGGACTGGCCATGACTCATCCAATAAGGTTTGTACAAGTGTTAAGGTAATTTTGAATTATTACAATATTCTTTTAACCATGAATTGCCATATTTACCTTTAACTGCTTTAAATAAAAGTCACAAGTTACTATTCAGAAAAAATTATTTTCATCTTATTAAAGCACATTTTACTTACTAAAAAAAACCATGTATGTCAGTTTTTTTAAATTCAATTCAGAGAAGTGGTAAAATCTCATTTAAATGAAAATGTAACTTTTTGTAACTACTACTAAGTGGTTTCACTATTCGTCAAAAATTGATGTTTTTGAGAAAAATACCCAAAACATAGCCTAATATATATTTGATATTCTGAATTAAAAATTGATGTTTATTTTGACTAATTAAAGACATAAAAGTGTCATTAATTAAGTTTAACATTAATTCCCATTGTTAAAACAAATAGCATGTTTTTAAGAAACAATAACTATCAAAAGATTGACACTTGTTTATTTCCAATTTCAAAGTGAAATTAATTATAATGACCAAAATTGGATTAAATGGTAAAATTATATTATAATTACACATTAAAAAAAATTAAAAATATAATCTAACAATATAAATTATTTATTTATAAAACACGGTTTTGAATTAAAAGACAATATTTTCACTATTCATTAAAACTGGTCTTTATCAGAAAAATCCCAAAAATTTCAACAAAGTAAATTTTGATGTCTCCATTATAAATAAGGATTTTATTTGGTCAATTATAATTTATTAAAGTGTCCAAAACTATATATAAAGAGGGTTCTCCATTAAAAGGCAGTAAATCAGCCTTTTAATGTAAATTAGGCTCAAAATTAGATTCATTAACATTTTAAGCCTCTATCTTTTTTATTGGATAAATGTAAATACATTTAACAAACATTTATAATCATATGGTAGTTAGTTTTGTTCATTAATGCCAATACAATGGATAGGAGTTTACTACCATTTAAATTAATATTATATTACTAGTGTGCAACGTAAGAAACTCGTTGTTGCGTGTCAGGAATGCAATCGAACATAGAAACCCATTTAAAGTAAAATTAATATTTAATTCACAAATATTAATAAATAAGAAATATAACTTATTCATTATTTAACTGAGATGTTACATCCATCCCCCCTTTTGGGAATTGTGTCCTTGCAATTTTACTTATCAAAATAAGTGGGGGTATTTATCCATCATAGCATTTCCAGATTCCCACGTTTTCTCTTAAATCATATGATTTTTTCACAAAAAAACCATACATGGTGAATTACCTTATTCCACAACACTTGCCCTCTACAGTCAAGAATCTGGACTGGTTTTTCTTCAAAAGAGAGATTCTTTTATAACTGAACTACCTCTGAGCTCAAAATATGATATGGATCTGGGATATTTTTTTTCTAAACATTAAAACATGAAAACATTGTGTGCATGGGAAAAACATGGAGGTAAATCCACTCTTTACACAACTGATCCCACTTTCTCCAGAATTTCATAAGGTCCAATGAACCTCAGACTCAACATTCCCTTCTTACCAAAATGCATCACACTTTTCCATGGAGAATCTTTGAGAAATACAAGATCACCTACCTCAAAAGAAAGATCCTTCCTTCAGTGATCTGTATAACTTTTCTGTCTACTCTGAGTAGTTCTCATGTGCTTCTAAATCAACTGAGCTTTCTCTGACATCTCTTCTACCAATTCTGGTCCCATCAGATTCCATTCACCTACTTCATCCCAAAATGATGGAGTTTGACAATTCTCTACATATAATGCCTCAAATGGAGCCATATGTATACTAGAATGAAAAATTATATTATATTTAAATTAAACTAAAGAATGATTTTTCTCCCAAATTACCTGATAATCCATTGAGTAAGCACCTAACATATCTTCCAATGTCTGAATTGTTCGTTCTGATTGACCATATGATTGAGGATGAAAAGCTGTACTAAAATTTAATTCATTACCCAATGACTACTGAATTCCTTTCCAAAAGGTAGAAGTATACCTGGGATCACGATCAGATACAATGTAGAGGGGAACTCCATGAAACCTGACTATCTCTTTAACATACAATCGAGAATGTTGATCTCGAGACAATGTATCCTGAATAGGAAGGAAATGAGAAAAATTAGTCAATTGTTCAAAAATAATCCAGATTGCATTATTACCTTGAGATGTATTTAGTAATCCCACAACAAAGTACATTGATATATTTTCCCATTTTCACTCTGGAACCGGTAAAATCAGAAGTATCCCTTTCGGTAACTGCCACTCTGCTTCAACCTATTGACAAGTCAAACACTTCACAGTAAAATCATCAATATCTATTTTCATTTCATCCCACCAGTAATAATCCCAAATATCTCATTACAACGTAGTACTACCAGCAATAACTGAAAGCGGGTAACTATGAGCTTCACATAACAACTCATTATTCAACTATGAATCCCAAGGCACACATAATCTCTTTCCAACCCTCAAAACAAAATCATTATCAATGTTAAATTCATGAAACATACCCTTCTGAACCAACTCTACCTTTTTCTGCAACTAGCTGTCTTCATTCTACGCTTGGTTTGTTCTGTCTGATAGAGATGATTTCACTGATGATTTTTCAACTCAAAGCATCAGCCACTATATTTGAATTTCCTGGATGGTAATGGATCGTGCAATAATAATCCTTGATTAATTCCAACCATCTCCTATGTCTCTTGTTCAATTCTTTTTGAGTGAATATATACATCAATGTTTTTTGATAAGTATATATTTCACACTTCACTCTATACAAATGATGCGTACAATTTTTTAGATCAAAAACAACATCAGCTAATTACAAATAATGTGTAGGATAATTTAAATCATGGGGTTTCAACTGACGTTAATCATAAGAAATTACTTGATCATTCTACATAAGGACACAACCAAGTCCTTTCAACGAAGCATCACTTTATATAAAAAACTCAACAATTTTGGGAGGCAGTGCTAAAAATGGACCATTCACCAATCTTCTTTTCAATTTTTGAAAACAATCATCACATTATTTTTTCCAAATGAACTTAATACCTTTTCAAGTTAACTTAGTCATTGGACTAGATAAAAATGAAACTTTTTCAACAAACCTCGGGTAATTACCTTCAATCCAAGAAAAATAAAAATCTTGGTTATATTTATGGGACTTGGAAATTCTTCAAAAACTTTTCTTTTTGTAGGATCAATATTTATGACATTTTTTGAAACAATGTGACCGCGGAATGAAATTTGTTGTATCCAAAACTCACACTTGCTGAATTTCCCAAATAGTTTCTTTTCTTTTAAAGTTGTAAATACAACCCTTAAATGAATTTAATGTTCCTTATTACATTTGGAATAAACCAAAATATCATCAATGAACAGAATGATAAACATATCCAAGAACTCACAGAAAATTCTATTCATAAGATCCTTGAATATAGAAGGTGCATTGGTTAATCCAAAAGGCATAACTACAAATTCATAATGTCCATATCTAGTACGAAACGAGGTCTTTGAAATGTATGATTCCTTTAAATTCAACTGATGGTACCCCGTCCTCAAATCAATATTCAAAAAATACTGAGTTCCCTGGAGCTGATCAAACAAATCATCGATATGAGGTAAATGATACTTTTTCTTAATAGTGATGTTATTCAATGCTCTATAATCAATGAAAAGACTCATTGAACCATCATTATTTTTAACAAACAATACAAGAGCACCTCACGGTGATGTGCTAGGTCAAATGAAACCTTTATCTAATAACTCCTTCAACTACTTCTTTAAATTTAATGGTTCAATTTGAGCCATTTTGTTAGGGGGTTTTGAAATTGGCTTATCATCGAGAACTATGTCAATAGTAAATTCAACTTCCCGATCAGGTAGAATACCAGTCAACTCTTCAAGAAATACATCAAGGTACTCATTTACCACTTGAAAATCATTAATCTTAACAGTTCCTTTATTTTCAACAATATTTGAATGGTAACATTAATTTCCATATTTTATTATTTTCTCAGCTTCCTGATATGTTATCAAAAGAAAGGATTCATTTTTGTATACAAACTAAAAATATTTCCAAAAAGAAAACTCTTATTCTATGCAGTCAATCTTATCATGATAATCATAAAGCCAATCCATACCCAAAATAACATCAAACTCTACTAGAGGAAAACTAATAAGGTTTGCAGGTAGGTTCTTTCCACACATAAGGACATGAAGGTTCTTATAATTTCTTTTTGTATCAAAATTTCCTCCAGGTGTTTTTACCATAAGTTCAGTATTCATATCCTGAGATGGAATTTTCAATATACTAGAAAACTTATCAGACATGAATGAGTGTGTAGACCCTGAATCAAACAACACATTGGCATAATCTGAACAAACAAACAGTATACATGATACTACTTCATTCGATGGCCCAACATCTACTGAAGAAGCTGCAAAGGATTTCACCACCCCTTTTTGCTTGTAGTCTGGCTTATTTCTCTCAGTTGAGTTCTTCTGTGGACACTTATTTTAATAATGACCCATTTCATTACACTTAATACATCTTACCTATGGATTCTCATTTCCTACATGATCATCATCCTTACAGTTACATGCAATATGACCAAACTTACCACACCAGAAGAACTTTCCATACATTGATACACATTCTCGAGGATGATTTTTACCACACTTCTCACAATATGGATATTTAGTTTTCTTGCCTCCAGAATTCTTTGATTAATTCTTCCCCTTTGCCTATTAATTGGACCTCTTATTCTATTGTTTGTCAAAGAACACGTGATTGTATGAAAACTCCATTTCGACCTTCTCCACACATTGAACAAGTTTTTCATAACTTTTGAACTCACGAGAGGCTTACACTCTTAGATATCATGGATTCATTCCTATGTAAAATCAAATTAACTTACTATCAAGATCTCAGATGAAATTTGATGCATACCTTTCCAGTCGAGTAAAATTTGCTTCATAAGCTGCCACTGAGTCATCCTCCTGCCTCAATTCTAGGAATTGTTTGTCCATCCTTTGACGAACCACCTATGGAAAATATTTCTCAAGAAACATACCATTGAATTCATCCTAATAAGAGCATCAATATCCTCACTATCACTGATATATTTCACCATCAACCACCACTGATCAGCTTCACCTTCAAAATGGTAAACAGTGAGACTATCCTGTTGATGTTTTGAACAATCCATGACATCGAAAATCTTCACCAGTGATTTAATCCACCCTTCTGCTAGCACCGGGTCAGATGATCTTCTGAATGATGGGGGATGTTTCCTCATGAGATGTTCCACTACTGACATGTTCCTTTGTGATTGATTTGGCTGATCTCATGCATGGATACCACCACCATTAAAATACTGAGTCAACTGTGCCATCACTACAAAAAACTGTTCAGTTACGATTCCGACCATCTCAGGTTGCTGATTGGGAAGGTTTCCTTCCTCCTGATGTCATCCCAACATTGCTTCTATGTTTTTTCTGTGGAAAACCATTCTGAACAAAGAAATAACTTAGGCGAACCAACATGGTAATCTGTAAATGATATATCATTAATATATTAACACAAATTAATTTATGGATATTTATTTAACAATAACCTAACTCCTAAAGTTATCTAAACCGACTTCGATTACCAACTATAAGGACATGGCCTTAAAACATTACAAAACAATGAATTAAAAGAATAATTCACAATGAGGATCTTTTTAGGTTTAGAGTTTTATAAAATTAGGACATAACTATTACATCTCAAAAGATTAAAAAGTAGAAACATCTACACATTTTTCATTTATTTCATAAAATAAAAAAATCATGAAAAAAAGAGTCATGATTTGTTCCCAGTTTTAGACAACATGACTTTTCCTTGATCCCATCCTTGACCCTATTCATATTTATGTCTGGTTAAAACATTTCAAAACCTGGGATGAGCATAAAAGGCTTAGTAAGGGATATAAAACAATGAATGAAAACATTTTTTCATTAATACATAGAAAACAAAACTCTTTTACTTACATCATGAAAACATACAATTTATGAATAACACATAGAAATCATAAATCATAAAGGTAACTTGTGGCATCCATAATATACATACAATGTAGCCATCACAACTATATAGGGAGTTGCTTTTGAATACCCATCATTTTATATTTCTTAAATATATTAGGAGAAACATACAAATTTACCTCTATCACGTTACTCAATGTATTTGAGAGCTATCTCAGGCTCACCCGACCCAGGTTTATCATGGAACCACCCATATACGTAAATAATCGCCAAGAACCATAACATGATCACATACCATAAGCATAAAGGAAAGATAAAATTTCCACATTACAATAACAAAATATAATTTCAATATATTTAAATAATAAATCCATTCTCAAAATAATTTTAAATACCAAAATACATAGAAACATTATATGGTATTTTTTTCCTTTTTAAAAACATTCCGGGTTGTTAAGGAAGCCAAAGATCAAATAATATTCATGGCGTTGGAAAGGTCATTGTCACCACTTACGTTAAAAACATTCCTTTTTATCATTTAGTAAAACAATTCCTATAAAATTATTCCATTTTAATGAAATAAAAAGTCAATGGGGTTTATACTCCTTATAAAATAATGTCGTGTATAAAACTAAATACGCCTCAATGTAAGGAGATTGAGACGATGTGCGTTACCTCATGTCTGACTTGACTCGATCATTCTTTAATATCCTGAATAATAAAATAAAGTAAATTTACAATTTCTTAAGAACCTTTTTAAATTTATTATACCTTTTATACTACTTATTACAATGTTATAAATATTACGTAATTATTCAACTAATAATGGTCATTTTGTCGATATTATGAACTTGAGTAAAAAATGAACACCTAATATTTACAAGTTGTCCATGTGTTTAATAGTACATTATATAAAAAATGATATTCATGATTTAGATATCATATATATCGTATATATCCAGTATATACATGTATTTATAATAGTACATAACATTTTGAAGTAAGAAATGAAATGCACCGTTCATGGAGACAGTAAGCCGTACGTATTCATAGACGCTACTTTCTTTTCTATTTATTATTTTAATGGAATTAAGACATAATGATACATAATTATATTATAATTCCAGTATAATTTCATATATAATATCATTAACTACATCCTTTATACTTCTCACACATGTAATTAACGAGTCATATCACTTTGATGGGGAGGTCATCCACACTTCCTCTAATAAGATTATCGCATTTACCCATAATGGAACAAATAAAGGCATGCTATAAATGGAAATTACAGAAGCATAAAAAAACATAATCATAATATATATCATTTATATATATAGTTCCATCATAATGGCCACCATGAGATGTGGCAGGAGATAATCAAACAATCATCATTTCGTGAGGCGTTTGTTTTCCATCCAGAGAAACATTATGTTCTTCATCCATTAGATGGAGGTGTGTGTAAGTGTAGTTGGAATTATTCTCATAAAAAAATAATAGTATATTGAGGATACCGTTTTTTTTAAAAAAGATATGATTAAAAAGAGTTTAGAGGATGGAGAAGAAAAATAAAAGAAAACAATTTAAGAGATACAGTTACCTTTAATTTGGTTAACTCCCTTCGGTTTGAACCAAAGGACTTCTTGATGTGCCTTCTGCCAAAAGTGAGGCTTATAAGAAGAGTTTATAAATTTAGGGAGATTAATTGGTCAGATTTTGGAAGATCCAAATGGCTTGAGAGGTGTGAGGAGTTGGTTAGAAGTGGTCTCCATTTATATGGGAGAGGAGGGGCTCTTTAGGAAAGTGTGAAAGCTTTATTTTATTATAAACAAATCATCTGTTTCAAAAGGACCAAAAATAATTATTTTCGAAGATAAGATGACTCATATTCGAAATATAACCATAAAATCATAATTTTACATGTTTTGGATAATATTTTAATCATTATAATCTTAATTTTTTAAATCATTTAATAATGAGGTAAATAATGCATCATTATTGTGTCATAAATAATTTAATTTATTTGATGTCTAAAAATTATAAAAAAATACAATGATGTAGGAAATATTTTTATCATTACAATTAATATTTAGAGTAAATATTATTACATACATAACACCATATGAAAATTAATTTACTAAAATATATTTGTTTTTGTCATTTTTGTCTTTACTTTAAATTAATTAATCTAAAGTGTCATTATCCTTCATAAGTGGATTCATGGGGTCAAAAAAATTGACTCAATTATTCCCATGGTAGTAAATGACTCATCCAATAAGGTTTGGACAAGTGTTAAGGTAATTTTTAGTGATTATAATATTCTTTTAACCTTGAATTACACTATTTACCTTTAATCGTAGTAAATAAAAGTCAAAAGTTACTATTCACCAAAAAATATTTTCATCTTATTGAACCAAATTTTACTAACTAATAACAACCCTGTATATAGGATTTTTGAAATTCAATTCACAGAAGTGTTAAGATTTTTTTTAAATGAAAAACACAGTTTTTTAACTACTACTAAGTGGTTTCACTATTCATCAAAAATTGAAGTTTTTTCAGAAAAATATAACAAATTCAGTTGAAGCTATATTTGATATTTATAATTAAAAATTGATGTTTATTTTTACATATTAATAACATAAAATTGTCTTTAATTAGTTTTAAAATTAATTCCAGTTGTCAAAACAAATTGCGTGTTTTTATGAAACAATAACTATCAAAAGATTGACGCTTGTTAAGTCCAATTTCAAAGTGAAATTAATTCCAATGACCCAAATTGGATTAAATGGTAAAAATATATTCTAATAACACATTAAAACTAATTTAAATTTTAATCTAACCATATAAATAAATTAGATTAAAAAGCAGTTTTGAATTAAAATACAAAATTTTCACTTTTCATTAAAAATGATCTTTATTAGAAAAATCCCCAAAATTTACACAATGTAAATTTTTATGTCCCCATTCTAAAGAAGGATTTTATTTGGTCAATTAGAATTTATTAAAGTGTCAAAAAATATATTTAATGAGGGTTACCCATTAAAAGTTGTTAAATCGACCTTTTAATGAAAATTATGCTTACAATTAGATTCATTCACATTTTAAGCCTCTAACATTTTTATTGGATAAATGGAAATACATTTAACAAACATGTATAATATTATTGTAGTTATTTTTTTTTCATTCCTTCCAATACAACGACTATGAGTTAACTACCATTTAAAATAATATTATATTATTAGTGTTCAACGTAAGATACCCGTTGTTGCGTATCGGGTACACTATCGAACATAGAAACCCCTTTAATGTAAAATTAATATTTAATTCACAAGTATTTATAAATATAAAATATGTCGTATTCTTTATTTACCTGGTATGTTACGCAGCATGTCATGAATGACATTCACATTTTTCGAATAAAAGGGAAATGAGTAGGGGTATGATTATGAATTATTATATTAGTCAAATAAAATTCTATTATATGTTTGGCTATGTATATATCATTCCATTTTTATGAGGGTGTGTGAGGAGAGAACAATAAAATAAATGAACTTGAAAATAAATTAAATGAATATAATTTTGATTTTACTTTTGCTTCCTTCTCCTTGGGAACCCCTAAAGGGAAAAGGGTTTGGTATGTTGATGACCCCATGAGCTCCTAGATGTGTGGGATGGGATTTATAAGTGTATTGGGTGTAATTTGGATAGTGATAAAAGATTGGAAGGTGTGACGAGAATAGGTGGTGATGGGTGGTGTATATTAGGGAGGAGAGGGGTGCTTTCTAATTATTTTATTCATCTATTTATTATTTGTCTCAAGATTTTGAATTGTTTAATAATTACAAATAAATACATAAAAAATTCATGAGTTTTAGATATTTTGGTATTAAATCCTCCATACATCATCTATTATTAAATAATTCATGTATTTATCTTTTATTGTAAATTTTCATATTTTTCTGCTCACTAAAAATGCAATTATTTTTTCAAAAAATCTGTTATTCAGTGTAACAATTTATTAATATATATAATTAATAAAATAAATCCATTTCATGAAAATAATTTTCTAAATATGATAAATGATTTTTTAATGAATATAATTATTTACATGAAAAATATATATATTAAAATTATAACAAATTTTATTAGACTATGAAAAATTAATCAATGTCTCATAAAATTATCTTAAAATAATATGAAAAAAATATAAATTTATGAATATATTTTCAGAAAATTAATTTTAATTTAAATTATGAAAATAATCATAAAAATGTAATTAAATATTTATGATATATAAAATTACCAGCACTTAAATAATAAATTTTAAAACATTTATTTACGCATGCTATGATATAATTATAACATACTTTCCTTTATAACATTCCACAATTTTATATATACTTCCATGGGTGATGTAACTATTCATTTGGTATGTTTTTTATTTTTAAGGATCATTTTACTATTCTTAGGGTCATGTGACCGTTTCTTCTGTATATGTTCTCTAACATGTTGAAATACCTCTTGTCGGATGAATTTTTCATTTATAAAGTTTATTTTCTGTTCTCAAAGTGAATTTTGGGTGTTTATTATAATTAAAATAATTATAATAAGTTAATTTCCATTGATATAATTTAGGGTCGTTATAGAAGCCTTAATAACTCATTGGCTCATTGAAATAATATTACGGTGGATAAACATTCAACTCATTTACCTAAAATGTTCATTACCATAGAAATATAATTCCCAGATACGGTAATATTTATACAGGGTGAGAGAGTGGATGAACTCTTCTAGATCATCCATTAGTTACATTTTCAAATCTAGAAATAGGAAACCAAAAACATAGAAGATCACCATATCAAACTATTGGGAAAATTAAATACCAATATATGTCAATGGTCTCTCCCTAAAACCAATGAAATTACCAAAAAACATCAAACCTACTTGCACAAGGATTATACAAGCATGGTTAAGACTAGCCCTCAAACCCATCCATCAAATTGAAAAAACTACAATGATCAACAATAGGTTAATAAATAATGATTATAACTTCGTCCCGTTGATCTCATCATCCATAATCAACCCACCATGATATCTCATTGACCATCCACCAGGTCAAAAAAATTAGGGCTCCCATATTCCCTGAGGAAAAACAATAATGGGATGTTAGTGCCCCCAACTACATTCAAGGTCCTGATCCAAAACAATCAAAAATTCCCCAAATTTATATATTGATATTGAAACAACATGAAAATAATATTGGTTAATTTATTTCATCCAAACCACAATCCTATATCTTCTTCATAAATTATCTCTTGGGGGTCCTTAATGGCATCAAACTAATCCTCATTAAAATAACCCATGAGGGAATCCAAGAAAATTACCATGCAAATTGGAGAATTATTAATGGTCCCTCTGACCACATAATTATTATAAAACCTTTCATGGAGCTACATGGAATAAAACAAACCTTAGGAAAATATCTATAATAAAAAAACTCAACCAGCATCCCTAACACTCAACGAATCCTCAAATATTATTGTACTCATTGGTGTTTTAAATGGATCCCTCAGACTCTTATTATCATTAGCTCTATAGAACATGGTCATAATCATAGTCACATGTTTTCAAGTAATAATATATGATCCAATATACATGATGCCAAATAAAATGATATGAGAATCACCTTCTCTAACATTGAGATATCATTCATGACATCCACGTACCGTTACTGATTTTATCAGGGATAATACGAATCCAACATTACAGGATCTTCATGAGAGGAAAATGTATAAAAAAAAAGATTCAAAAATATATTTTATTTAATGAGATAAAAATTGTCACTTGGGTCTCATATAGAATTACCCACTCAATGGAATATTTTGAATCCAGACTTCAAAGATATCAACATTAAAATGATCACCCAATACAAAACACAATCTATAAGGCCTCTAAATATTTATAGGGTTCCACCATGATTATCTACATTGGAAAGGTTTTATAATAATATACTGAAGTGTCCATTTTTCACTCTATGGTTAGAAAATATTTTATCTTAATAAAAATTAAAACTACATATTGTGTTATCCAAAACTCAATCAGATATTAGAACCACCATTCATCCTAAAATGAACTCCCCTATGTACATGAAGTCTTACTTTTGTAAACTGTGTGTACTCCAACATGTGGGGATTATTTATATATTTTTCCATGTAACCCACATTGGGTATGGAAAATAACATCAAATTTACACATTTCTAGTACCTCACATGAGGTATTCATGCGTAAATTGGATGACCATGCATCACAATATGGGGTGTCAGATCAAACCAAGACCACACCCTAAGCCTCCCAATATAGAAATTAACCTCTAATTCTCCCCCCAAAACCACAGTTGAATAATATTAGGGTCTCAAAATCCCATATAATTTTTTCACAATTAAAAAAATGTAATACGCTCGGATTAGTGGGAAAAAAGATTAACATTCATACCTATTGGGGAAAAATTAGAATCTCTACCCTGAAACAATTTTGGGAACAAAAATTCAATATATCATGGTTCTCTAATCCCATGATGACACTGGACATTACACTTTAAATTTCCAATAAATCAAATAAAAGCCCTAAAATCATTATAAATAATTAATAGTTAGGTTTCATAAAAAACAAATATCAAAAGATAAACCCAACACATAGAAAAAACCTATAATAAATTAATATATCATTAATACATTTAAAAACTACAATTATTAATTAATAATTTAATAATATTTAACCACATTTAATTACTGTTAAAAAAATATATAAATTATTAACCTTAACCTTTTAAATTAAAAAAAAATCATGATTTGATATTATCATATAATATTGTGTATTAATTTAACACAATTCTCTATAAAAATAGCATGTAAAACTTGTCTCATAATATTAACACAAGAATTTATCATATTAAACAATTTAGTAATCAAAAGTAACTTCCACAATAATTTCTGATGGTCTTAATATTCATTTTCATGTATGTTAACAATTAAACTATGTTTGTTTTTGTATCATTTAAAGAAAAATTCATTATAGTAGGGAATTAAAATTCTATATATAGTTGATATCAGAATTATATTTATACATCAACTATCCAGCAGATTATTAGATTCCAAATTTCTAATATAACAACTAAAAACATAGAAGCAGTCAAAAACTAGAGAAAAAGTCAGAATATGAGCATAATAAAATAAACATTGACTCATTTAAATGAAACGACACACATAATAATATCATCATTTTCCACATTCTATGAAAAATATGGGATATTTGATCTATCCAAAATCAAGAGTGTAATTTTAGTGATAATCTTGTATGATGAATGAAAGAATTAGTGGAAATAATTTTTTTTACATTTCATATGGAAGATAAATACATTCTTTAATCACTTAGTTCATACCATAAAAAACAAATCATCCACATTAAAAACTGTGTTACAATATCCATTAATACATTGGTGAGTAACCAATAGAACTATAATGGAAAAAAATACTCTCCTACCTTTTACTTCACCAAAATACTTTTTATGCACCCTATTACAACATTAGTTTCAATGACAGTCTTTGTGAACTTCATGTACATATAGACAAATAATGGTTCACTCTACTAGAACTCTAATGGTGTTATATAACATCGGGAAAATGATAATAAATATATGAAATCCAAGGCCATCATATATCATCTAACCGCACACATAAATATAATGAAACAAAGAAACCAAATAAATTCAAAATAAAAGAAAACACATTACAATCCTAAAAAAATAAAATCTATTACTATAGAAATTATGGTCCTCCATATTTCAACTACTATCTTAAAATGGGACTGACCAATTTCCATTGAATTTTAATTCCATCCAAGCCTGACCCTAATAGGTCTCCCCAAGAGGATAAATCCCAAGTACCATATATTGGAAGGGGGAGTTTCTTATAGTTATTTAAATATCATAAGAGAAATCTCCCCCTCTATGAGACCTGTTTATTCTATGAGTAAGTGACTGGAATATGAGAATATCAATTATAGTATTTTTTTTCCATACTCATATAGAGTGCCATTACATATAGAATATGTTTAAACCCCTTAGCTAACATATCATGGGGGATTTTGGGATTTACAGTTTTCCAAGGACCACTATGTTTCATGACCTGAGTATAACCATCCTCATATTAAGCATCAAAAGATAATGAATTTTTTCTAATAAGTAACTATTTATGGATAAATCCCATGTTCCACATTGGATGAGAATAAATTACCTCTTATTATATGAATATCAAATTAGATTAATCCCATTAAATGAGGACTATTAATGAATTGTGGTAGTGATCCAGTGCATAGGGTCGATGCACCTGTAAGGGGCTCTAGATTATGTTTTCCCCCCTCATTGTGGTTCAGCTGGGTTCCTCCCCTCAAAATTTCAGTTTTGAATTCATGTGGCATTTGGAATCTCATCCAATGATGTTGTCGTGCAACTATGTAGGAACAAACATCTCAGCGATCTCAGTGTTTTCTATCCTTTTCACCCCCTTCCCTTAGAATCTGGATAGGTCTCCTCATGGTGGCATGGTGAGGGACCAATGTTAGATTTGACCTCTTATGGTGAACTTTTTTTCTTCATTTTTGTTTTTTATGTGGTTGAACTGGTGGATATGGTCATCATGTGTAGCCTTGAATGTGGAGATGAGAATTGAAATTCTATGGAAGGCCTTCTTCTAGACTGTTATATAAATTGAGTGATCTTTTGGGGATGAATCATGATGTGTGGTCTGCATTTTTGGATTTTGGTTGTGCGATGGATGTGATTCTGGTTTTGTTTTACATCGGGGTTCGTGGTATGTGGTTGGTATTCTCTGGGTTTTCATCAGCAGAGTGGTGCTGTAGTGGAGCATCCATGCAAGGTAGAGGCATTCCATAGTGATGTAAGCTTGTAGAGCATCCATGCAAGGTAGAGTTGTTCTATAATGATATTGATGTTTGGGAGAGGTATTTCTACATAGTCTTGTTATAAGATTAAAACATTTTTCATGGATTTATGTATTTTATGTCATGTGAAGAATAACCATTTTCCCTTGAAAGGGATTTTATCCAAAATCAACAAATATTTATTCCTTTGGGCCATAAAGATAGTGTTAGTGATCTAGTGCATAAAATAAAATTTATAGAGTAGTGTTAGGAAATGCAGCTAAACAATGAGTTTTTGTGTTTAATTTTTTGACAATACTTGTTGGATTCTTTAAAAAGTACATGGAGAATGATATAATGGAAAAACAATATAAGAGGAGCATGGTAAATATAAATTTTAAAAACACATGAATATTTTTATGGAATAATAATAATGATATACTTTAAATTATATTGTTTTTCTATGTCATTAAATAATTGTAGACATTTTAATAGTTGTTCTATGATGTTCATTAATAACTTTTATAGATGGGTATGTACATTTTTTCGGAATTCAATGATTTCAATATGATTCTATAAGTGTATATACCATTTTTATGTTTTTAGAAATTATACATTTTGAATGTGATAAAACAATATGGCATGATAAGAATTTTGTAATTTCTTAATGATGTCATTGATTTATAATTCCAAAATTTATTTTGTATTCAAATAATCAATGAATATTTACATATCAAATACCTAAATATCATATATTAATATTTTTTTATGAATATTAATGAATTTTTTATGGTCCTTTATATAAATCACAATGGTCATATTATTGGTTTATATGAATTACATTTTCATTGAAAATAATTCATAAATAATTGTAAAGGGAAATGTTTAAAAGTGTTAAAATGATACAGAATGACTGTAATGACCCTGACTCTAATAACTCAAAGTTGGTATCTATTTATTATGGTGTAATAAGATCAAATGAATCTAATTTCGAATGGCCTAATAGATTTTTAGTTGATGTAAATAAGATACATATTTTTTTTATATTACGTATGAATATTCAAATTTTACAAAATAATTAGTCTTTTTAAAAATAATTATACCTCTAGAAAATCTATTAATGTAATTTATAGTACATTCCCTAGATTACATAGAAAGGAAAAAAATAATGGTGATATTAAATATCTAGTAAATGTTTTCGAAAGTATATTTTATCAGTTATCTATAATTATAATCAACATAGAATGGTAAATAATTGAACACATGTGAATATTTTTAAAAATATTATCTATCATATTTAGGAAATGATTAATAATTATAGAAAAGTATATAACTGAGAAAAATTATATTCAAATAACTTAACTATCATAAATAGATCATGTATAATCAATTATTAATTGTTAATAAATTGGAAAAGAATCCATTTGATCATTAAATAGGTAATAAATCCATTTAGATATAATATCGTTTTGAAAACCACATTGATATTACTAATAGATGAATTCTCAATGTAGAAAATGATTAATTATTATATCTCATGGTCTTAGGCATCATGATACCTCAATCATAAACAATTTTCACAATATTGTTTAAAATAATATGTAGAAACATATTTAATCTTATCATAGTGATTTACCACATGGGTCAATTTTAACATTAAGAGGATTTAAAATTTCGGGCCCCACCCTTATTTACAAGTCCAAATCACTCATAACTTAACAAATAATCTATTTAATTCATGAATAATATGCATTACCATTAAATATACATATTTAGAAAAGAACATGAATTTTTAGATATTTCCAATGATATATTAATAAATTGAAATGTAGAAAAATAAATTTAAAAAATGATAAATAGTTTTAGAAATAAATATTTCAATGGTAAATAAAATATATATTTTTGGAAAATTTAATGTACAATGATCGCAATAAATTGAATACTTCAGGATACTGTTTATGGCTAAATAATTATTCCATAATGGGAATGTTAATACATTTCTTCATCAAAATGAAGAAATACAACCCTTATAATGAATAAGAATGATATCAATGAAACATATCAACATTGGAATAAAAATAAATTATTCTTTTCATTTTTGAATAGAAATAACAAAAATATGTCCCTAAAAACATTCTTGAGGAAAATAAAATTAATTATATTGAAAATATTTTTTAAAAAAAATGGTAAAAAAATATTTTTAATTTCAATTTCCTTTAAAAAAACCTTTGTCAAAAAAATGTATGATTTAAAAAATTTATTGGCCTAGAGAACTTTATATTTTGTTTATGACGTACACAATAAAACAATTATTCCTTCCAATTGTTCTGTTAATGAAAAGAATTTGTTGTTCGGGAAATGAATTGAATAATGATCTTAGAGAAATTTTAATGAATTTTAAATGGGAAAAATTATTTAATAAATAATTATAAAATGGATATAAAAAAATTAAAAGTATAACTTAAAAACATGGATTTTTGATGAAAAATGGTTTGTGGCTGAAGAGAGAAATACAATAAGATTTTATTAGATACATTTTAATTATCAAATACTATGAAAATTGTACAATTAAATTTAAATATATCAATAAAAAATGAAGAATAAAAATATAGGGGTCTGTTAAATAATGATGAAATAATTTTTGTCCCTTGAAGTTCATGTATAAACAACCCATATTAAAATGATATTGTAAAATAAACGTTCACGAAGATCATATAATTAATGTTAGACTTAATAAATGATTTAATTATAAGTATATAATATATATAAAAAACAAAATTTAAAATAAAATATAATACATGAAAAATTATTAGCACACATAATCATAGAATGTCAATGTTAATGTAGAATTAATTTAATCCATTGAAAAGAAATTGAGATATGAAATTATTTACAAATTGGTAATATTGAAGTCAATTAACCCAAGATAAAATAATTAAAATTTAATCTTAAAATACCATTAATTATTAATTAAACATGAATTTTTATGAAAAAGGGTTCTATACACACACCTTGTAAAATAAATGATGTGAATAACAATTCAATAGGACATCATGAAGGGAAATTAAGATGATGTCCCTGACGTCATTCATCCTTTTGGTTGATCAGTCTTTCAAATCATGTATAACATATTTTAGTAAAGAATTAATTTATTATAGAACCTTATTAATGTTTAAAGTATTTCATATTATCCTATTATTTCATTTTAATACTTGTTTTCTAATATTATTTCATTATTTTCGTTGTTCTGAGTGTTAATTTTTTTTTCACATGCATGTTTTATCATGAATTTTATGTTTTTGTACATATGGTATATATCAACAAATATTTAATGATATTAATGATGTAAGTATTAAATTTATGTAGTATATACATTTTTATAAGTATTTATTAATTTTGTAGAGAAAAATGATATGCATCGCTTTATGGAAACAATAGGTTTTATATACGCACGAGCAATGATATCATTCACTTAATAGGGTAAAAGGGTATGTTAATTTAGTTTAAATTAAATTTAAATATTTTTTTTCATGTTTAATATATATATCCATTATTATTATCATTTGGAATATTCCTGTGGTTTGTTGAGGGGAAACAAATAACCTTGGTTCATGGGGCGATAGTTTTCCATACACAAGATCGATGGAATTGTTTTCCATTTGATTAAGCCGAACATGGTCAAAGAATATTTCATGAATATAATGAAATCTATTTATACGATAGATATTTGATTTATTATACAATAGGTGTTAGGACAGAATTTATTTTTGTAGTACATGAAAGAAAATGAATGTGAATTATGGTCAATAATTATGATTGTAGGTAATTAAAACTCTTATATTCTTAGTTTAACTCCCGAGAAACCCATTTACACATTAACTATGCCAATTTATTTTATGTATTTTAAATATTAATTATGGTCAATAATTATGTTAACATTATTAGATAATATAAATGAATAGGATTCCAATTATGAAATCAATTTTCCAAAAATAAATTCACTTATGTGTAAAATCCAATATAATATTATACTCATGGATGCGGTAAAAAATCAAGTTTGAAATGAGAAAATTTCCATATGTATAGATGATTTCAGTATAAAAATTTAATGTTCAAAATAACTAAAATTCAATAAATTAGAAATAATATAACATTATTTAACTAATTATACTTCAGAACTAATTTATAATATAATTTAACAATGAATATAAATTAAATAAAAACGAAATTTTCAATGAATATTTATATTTTTCACTATATGTTGAAAAATTAAAAAGTTCAAAAAATCCTAATGCTTTACCCTAAGGTAATATTGATATGATTTTTTAAAAAAATTAATCTCATAATGAAAATAATTTTTTTATAAACTTGGTGAAAGGTTATTTTATGTTATCTTTTTAGAGAAAGTCCAACCCTTTTAGTAAAGGAAAATTTCTTTTCTAATTTTTTTTCTTTTTAAATGATTCATATTTTTTATATAATCAAAATAGTACCATAAATTTCACAATTTAATTATTAATATTAATACCTGAGAATTTAATGTCTTGTTTATAACAGTATACTCTCTTATATTTAATTTACCCTTGGGGTTGTATGTTCTTTAAGAGATAAACTATATTATATTTCAAGAAATATATTTTGTGGGTAGTTTAAGATCAGTGTTGTGTATCAGATACTCTATCAAATAAAATTTTCTCCATACATATTTTTGGCATTAAAATTATTCCCAACTTAAATAAACTGCATACTCACTATTTTAACTTCATCTTAGTAACCATGGTTTTAACATATGGAAATTACATTGCTAAAAATCCCATATAATAAAAGTGTTAAAAAAACCTCCACATAATAATAGAGAAAAGAATGTAAAAATTTCATATGTAATAAAACATAACTTTGTTTACAAGAATGATAAAATAGGTTGAATTTAATTATATAGACATGATATAAAAGTGTAAATAATTATTGAAACTAATAGAGGTCATTGATGATAAGGAAAATAATGATACATTGAATGTTAATGACTAAAAACACTAAATATGGAATGATTTAAAAGACCATTCGATTGATAAAATATGTTGGTAATATGTTTATTTTTTTATTTCTGTTTTCATTTCCAAATTTAGAGTAAGTTTATTATATTATTTGATTATAAGGAAATATGCATAATTGGTATTTTTTTGTCTCACATGAACAATTTCATCCTTTGGTTATTCTTTGATTAATTTTCAATTTACCACATACCCCAGGAAATGAATTGCCAAACATGAGTTTTTGATGCCTAAAGATCTAGAATATACATTTTATTGATCATATGATACATAAAATAGGAAAAAATAATTATATCTGTTTATAGTTAATATCTATGAACATTATGGTTTGAACATGTTATCTAATAAAATTGTTTAATGTATAGACATCAAAAGTAACATCACTGGCTCATCATCAACATATTTTCAGCAAATAATTCATGCAAAAACAATGAAATATTATTCAGAACATAAAATATGAATGTGGTAGGTGATAAAACATTTCCAAATTCATTTTTTAGATCATACCTCACGACAATTTCAGATGTGATAGGTTTCCTTGCGAAATGCTAGTTGTCATTTTTTCTAAAACCATATTAATATGATTCCTATAATTTTCCAAATGTGTGATAAATCATAATTAACACAACATAAAATAAAATATAAACCCTAATGGTTTCCAATATCTGTAATTATATTCCCACAAAATTAAACACCAGTCTTCTTTAAAATTTTTTAATAAAAAATATAATAAACTAATAGGATGTATGTCTATAATTTGTTTCCAAGAATATACATAATCATGTTATAAACCTGCCAATTTTATTCATTAAAATTGGTTTTTATGGCATAGATCTTATGATAAAACTTAAACTCATTAACTAATGATGGTATCCATAACATTGATTTTAATTATGATAAATATGCCACAAAAATTTTACATAATCCTTAAAATATTCATGATTCATATATGAAAAATATCATTGGTAAAAAATATTTTATAAAATAATTCTGCAATCTCAATAAATATTCAATCATTTTATTTAAAAAAAATTCCTTATTTGGAATAGATTATAACCATTAT
The DNA here is from genome assembly GCA_963277665.1 of Viscum album. Taxonomy (NCBI): domain Eukaryota; kingdom Viridiplantae; phylum Streptophyta; class Magnoliopsida; order Santalales; family Viscaceae; genus Viscum; species Viscum album. The sequence goes on from OY728137.1 coordinate 2,115,565,244, forward strand.
ATGAGTAAATTGACTTGGATAATTCACTAGTTCCCCACATGTATGACACCAAAAAATTAATGGATTTCTAGGATGAAATTTAATTCCATATATTGTAATATTTATTTTTTCTATACAATTTAGTATTTTATTCCATAATTTTCCAATAATAAGACATTTTCCCATTTTTTTGAGGAACTTTCATGGGTTTCTCTTTCCACATTTTTTACTTTTAAAAAATTGAGCCATCTTTATTTCAGTGTATCCACCACCCAAGATCTTGAAGAACTATATCCTACTCTTTATTTGTTATTCTACGATTTGAAAAATCTATTTGTTGTTATTAATAATATGAGACACCTAATGTGGCATAATCAGGATTCCTTTAATTCCAATAATTATCCCATTTTTAGTCTCACAGTAACCATATTGTTCTTTATATTCATTGATAACACGACTCTTTAATGTTTAACTCATTGAATAAAAATTAATATTGTGAGAAACAATAATCATGGTGGGAATAGAATATAATAATAAATAATGTTTCATAGGATGTATGAATTAGGAAAAATTATTTTCAATATATAAAAATTTAGGTATAACCAATTACATTCTCTATCATTATCTATTCAAATATTTCATAATGGTTGGTAAAAAATGAAATTTATCATAACCATATCCCCAAAGAACGTGAATCTAATTGTGTATTAAGGCCCATTTTTATGGAATAGGTGCTGATAAGGTTAATCCAAATGCACCCTTTTTATTGTATCTACATATGATACATAATAATTTCCACATAGAGTATCGAGATAGGGACATATTACTAGGGAAAACCACATATTCTCTTCCTTACAAATACTTTAGGATATTCTTCTATACTAATCCATAATTATTATAATAGATTTATATTCATAATATATATATTCTAAAATCTAGTCTCTAGTGTATCTACAAGAATTCATATGATAAAAATTATAGAGACCCATGAACCTATAATTTGAGGTTGGTTTCTATTTTATTACATTTTCATTAGATAAAAGGAATGAAATCATGAATGACAGAATAATATGTCATGCTTCAAAAAATAAATAAATTTATTTTTCCTATATTACATTTAAAAGTAATATTATTATGAAATAATTTATTTTATAGAAAAAGTATTTGTCATCTCTGATATCTTTTTATATAATTCATAGTACACTAACTAGATTCTTGGGAAGAAATATATGAGGGAGCTCAAATAATTAGTATGAGTTATGTAAAGAAAAATATATGATAAATCAATAAGAATAACATACATGGATATGTAAATAACTGAAAACACACTCCATTTAAAAAATAACATTACTATCTAAAATAGATATGAGAAATAAATATGACATGGTAAAAAACTAAGCACACAGTCCATTTAAATTACATGAATATCATGTATAGATAAAGCATAGTCGATATTTCATTGTAAATAACTAAAAACAGATTCCATATAATAAACAATTGATAATAAAATGAATATATAGTTAATAAAATTTTGAACATTAGTTGGATAATAATAATAGTGATTTATCAATGAATGATATTTTCAATTATTAAACGCCATGGTCTCAGGCATCGCGAAACCATTACTGTCAATACCTTTCACATGAATGTTTAAATATATAGATTTATTCCTCTTTAATGATAGAATAATAATTGGGTTAATAATTAAATAGATGTATATAGAGGCTATATAATTAATATCACCACTAATCAATTCATTCCTAATGAATTCCTCACATATAGAATAATGTGTTTCATTTTTCAACAATTTTCCTCGTCACAAAATATTAGCACTTTTTATAGAAGATGTATTTATCAAGTATTTTCAACAAAATAAATTAAATTTCAATGTAGAAAATCAAATGTTGAAATAAGATATTGGTTCATAATTTAACTCATAAATGAAAAATAACATGGACATGTTGGTTAAATGTAATTTCTGATTATCACAGTAAATTGTATATTTCTAAATAAAGATACTAAATATAAAAATCAATCAAATAGTGAATTCAAATTATTTACTTGGTCAAAATTTTCATAAATTATTCAAAAAATTAATAAATATGGAATCAATAAAACATATCACTATTGAAGAAAGAAATTAAGGATTATTATCACAGATGAATAGAAATACTATAAAAATATCATTTAAATCATTATTGAGAAAAATAAATATTATTAGATTAAAATATAATTAAAACTAAATGATAAAAAAATACTTTTAAAATACTTTTCATTGAAAATATCTATTAAAAAATATAACAGAATGTTGAAAACATTTATTTTTTTTCTGATGGCATGAAATTCCATTAATAGGGTACAAGTTAAAACAAATATTTCTTTTATTTTTTCTGTAAAATCCAATCAATGCCTTTTTATAAATGATAATAACATTCATTTCAGAATATTTTTAAAAAATGTAAAAGAGGGTAAATTTTCGATAAATAAGTCATTTTAGAAGGTTAGAAAAAAAATTTATCCATTTTTAGGAAACTTAAATTTTGATGAAAATGGTTTTTCATCCGAATATAAAATGATTTCTAATTATATTAAAAACATATCATAACTAATTAAATTTAAAAAGTACTACTAAAATGGAACTATTACTTAAAAAATCAACAAATAGACATGAAATAATAAAATTGTAGGTTTTTATTATAAAATTATGAAACCATTTCCTTCCATGGAAATTCATTTATAAACATTCCTGACAAATGAATAATTGTGAAATAAAAACTTGTAACGATCATAACATTGATGTGAGAATTAACCATTGAATACTTTATCTATTGAAAATGTAAATACACATAAAACAAGTTTAATTGAAACATAATATAGATAAAACTATTTTTTTTATAATAATATCATACTTTCAACCATTATAACGAATTAATATAACCCAATAAAAACATAATTGAGTTATGAAATTATTAAATACACGTTAATTTTCAAGTAAATAAACCATTGATTAAATAATTATAAATAAGACATAAATTTACATTTTTTATGAATGAATCATGATATAAAATTTCAGTGATAAAATATATACATCATATAAAATAAATTTGGTGAATATAGTTATAATATCCCTAAAGAAGGTAAATTGATAAAAAATCCATTATTTGATGTTTCATTTCAGTTGAATGTGAATTAAACTCATGTATACTACATTTAAAAATTATATTAATCTATGAAAGTAACTTATTAATATTTTTATTATCGTATATAATCATATTATATCATTTCCCACCTATTTGACTATAATATTTCATTTCTTTCATTCTTTCTAGTTTTATTTCCTTATATTCTCATGTATGTTTTGTCGTGATTTTTCTATAATGCTTTCATATGATATATATCAATAATTTGTAGAGTTATATTAATTATATAAATATAATATTTACTCATTATATACATTTTCATCACTATTTATTGTTCTTGGTCATGTAAAATGATTCACGTTGATTCATGGAGACTACAGGTTGTACTTATGCACGATCAGTGATATAATTTCCTTAATGGAAGAAAAAATCGATTTGAGGATATATTATCCTTTTAAAATTAATTTAATTTAATATTTAAAATACATATCCATTATATCTATAATTATCTATATTCATTTGAGTCATTGATGGAAACCAAATGACATCGGTTCCCAAGTCGGTAGTCATGTATACAGATGAGCGACAAATTTTTTAAATTTGATGGAGTGAGAGATGGGTAAATATTACATCACAAACATAATAAAAAAATAGTATTAGGGATATTTGTTTGATATTATATTTTATGTGTTAATACATAAATTAATTTTGTAAATGAAGAATGGAAATGAAAGATCATAGTGAAGACAATTACCTTTTCGTAGGGAAACCTCATTAGGATGTCTTCTAAAAGACCATAGTTTTTTGTATTTTTTAGAAGAGAAGAACCTATACATTGTAGATAATGATGTTTTAGATTTATGTTTTAGGGTTCATAGATACTATATGGATTTATATGCATGAATTAGTGATAGAAGAGAGTGACGTTTTATATGTGGCGAAAGGGGATCATCATGGAAATTACACGGAATGTTCCCAAAACATTTAAAAATGATAAATTAATTCTCATTATAAAAGAATATAAATAACAATAGGTTTTAATTATTATAGGATAATTTATATTTATTCCTAAATATTTCAATTATATATTTTTATTGTCCTTTGAAACCCTTATCTTTTTAGTTTAATACCCTGAAAACTCGTTTTTCCCTTACCCATAATCATTAAATTTTACTATTTCCACTAATCATTATGTTAAAAACAATGTTTATATTATTTGTTGATATTAATTATTACGATTCCAAATATGGAATAAATTATTCCATTTAAATTCTCATATGTGGAAGTATAAAATTTGAAACAATACAGTCAGACGAGATAAAAAGCATGTTTCAAAATAGAATATTCTCCTATGTATATAAGGTTTAAATATAAAAATTTAATCATCAAAAGTTTAAAATGAACTAAATAAGACATATATATTTATAATTTAGCTAATTTAACTTTAAATCCATTTTAAACATTAATTTAACATTTCTAATTATTCAAAAGAGAAGCTAGTTTTCAATAAATATTAGTATTTTCACAATTCATTGAAAAAGAAATCTTTTTAAAAAGTCTAAAATATTAAAAATAATATATTTTTGAACTTATTATTTAGATAAATAAATTTTATTTTTTTATTTATTTTATAAAATATTGTAAAATCTAATATTATAATATTTGGAAAATATGACTAAACCGTTTTTAGAAAAATAAACTTTTTTTTAAAACAATTACTTCTCTTATAAATTGTTATTGATTTATTTCTAATCAATAGATATTAATAATTATCAAATTAAATATTTTATTATCATTAATTGCGAATTTAATTGTTGAGTTATAATGTTATATTGTATTATAGTTCATTTAGGCTCAAGGTAGTCTATTCTGTAAGATATAAAAGAGATTGAATTTAACAAAATATACTTCCTGGGTTGTTTAAGATTTTTGTTTCATGACATATATGATATTGAATAAAATGTTATTAATTAATAATTTTGGGGTGTTGTACTTATTTATACAATCTATAGTAATATGATTTTGGAAAACTATGGAAATTTAAATGTAATGAGGGTGATATGAAACGGTAATTGGGAATACATATAAATATAAAAAATACAATATATAAAATAGATCAAGTATATATGTAAAGGTAACTATAAAAAATTATTCAATTTCTCAACATTTAATGATTAGTATGATGATATATAAAGTTAAACTAGATGATTATTAAATGCTTCTTGGTCAATACACTTTTGTCAATAGGCACATGCGTAATAGATATGTCATTGTAAAGAGATTTAGAAATGTAATTTATATGTAAGGATTACCAAATCATTAGCTATGATATATAACGATATACAAAATGTTACAAAATATTACTCAACTAATAAATAAGAGACATCCCATGGTGATGTTGGATATATAATGACATTTTCTTTTTCTATATGTAATAAAGTGTCAAATGCATCTTAATATGAAATATATTTTTTGGAATAGAATATTGGATAAAAATTTATTGTGATAAAAATTATCAATCATACAACATGAATGATAATATGATCAGTTGTAGTTATTTACATGGAGTGAAGGAGAACGTAATATAGTGATTTAATGAGTAACATGATGTAATGTTTCACTGATTTAAAATAAATAGTTTTTTGTACATCATGGTTCTAGTTGTTTCCATAGAATGAATTTATTAACAGTGATATCACACCATGATTCATATGAGGATGAATCAAATCACACAAGATTGAAAATCTCATTTCCAAAACATCTCATTTATTTAGTATCTTCAGATTTGTGTTATATTTTCAAATGTAGATTGTCACAACTCGACTCGTACCGGGGCTCGAGCCGCAACTACCCCAAGAATGCCTCCATAGGCCAGGGGCTGGTGACTAGTGCCAAAGGCACAACAAACTAGGGGTGGCCTTTTCCTATGAAACTGTACACACACAAGAAGATAACTCAATGAAAAAGTGCACAGAAAAGAAAGCAAGATACAACACTACTACAAAAGGGAAACCAACATACATGCATCGACCTATAACAAGTACAAGTAAAGTGATGAATAATATACTGACAAGTAAACTAATGAGTAAAATGGGAAAAACACATGCCCAAACATAAAGGTACCACAACCCGACAACATATAAAACGAAAGTAAACCACTGGCGAGTCTCTCACCTGAATGTCGTACTATGGTCACTGAATGTAGCCCAGGCTCTTGTGTCCTCTACGCTCTTCCGTAGTCTCAACCGACCTGTCCATCATCTGCAAAGGCACACCAACTGTGTGAAAAGCCCAAGCAGGGGTGAGTATAATGATACTCAGTATGATGCCCCGAAAGCTCGAGGGAGCATCAATGGAGGTACTAAAACAGAGAGTAGTGGATAGAACAAAGAATAGTGTAAGAGTACAATAGTGAGAGTATAACTCAACCCATCAGAGGAAGGAAACAGGCTCGTCCAACCAAGAGGAGCTAGAAACAACAAGCAAGTGGCATACCCCAAAGATCATCGCCCCTCCTATAAGGAGAGTAACTGAACCCAATGGGTGGGAACAAGAGTAGGGTGTATATATATATGCTTCACAAGAAACCCAAACGAGCATGTAATGGGATCTCTATCTCTAATCTCAGCCCAAGAATAGTCACCAATCGTTCAAATGATATCCATCACCAATGCCCAACAGTCCCGCACACCAAATTTGCCTCATTGTTGAACCGTACAACCAAGGGTCCCGCTCCAGTAATCATAGATAAAATCCACTGAATAGACTAATAGAATGGGCTATGTATGAAAGAAGCTGTCGGGTAACCCACTGTCAGCCCCCTAGAGGTTAAACTCTAAGGTTAACTGGTAACCCATTGCCCATCGTCGTTGGAGGGTAAACCCTAAGAGGTCAACAAGTAAACCACTACCCGGCCTCGCTAGAGGGTAAACCCTATGGTCACTGGGTAACCCACTTCCCTGCCTCGCTGGAGGGTATACCCTAAGGTCAATGGGTAACCCATTGCACATCCTCGCTCGAGGGTAAACCCTATGGTCAATGGGTGACCCACTACCTCGTGTCGCAAGTGGGTAAACCCTAAGGTGAATTGGTAACCCATTGCCCAGCCCTAATGGAGGGTAAATCCAGAACTGGTCTGATATCTCCACACAACTAGTGCCATCTCGGGGTGTCACCAACACCCCTACCATGCGTAAGTTCGTAGTGCATCAAAGGATCCTCCGACCAAGGCCCTTTCATGTTTCCACATTTATTGAGATCTCTAAAGAGGCTCTGCTCTCCCAAATATATTACACCATTGTAATCCTCGTGGAAAAACATGCGAGATAGACTATTTACTCACTAGAAATGAGCTCTCGACGAAAAAGTTATTAAACACTACTTTATGCTCATATGACATCTCATGGGGCCCACACCTCGGTCCCGAAAGAGGTCAGGTGAACTGTTACATTGCGATGCTCTCAAAAAAACATGCCAAATCGACTATTCATACGCCCAAAAATGACATCTGATGAAAAAGTCGCAGTACACTGCACACAGCTTAAAATATGGCATGTGTGGCCCACGCGTCAACTCTGGCTTCTACGCCTGAAAACACCCTGGTCCAATTCACCATGATTCCAGGGTCACAACACCACCGACAACGCCTAAAATGGACTACGGATGCAAAAGCTACAACTCCTCGTGTTATATGAAAATGGGTCGCTATGGGTCCCACACCTTGACCCTAAAACACGTTACACAGATCGTACCATCATGTTCCTTGCAGATCACCATGCGGCATAGGATATTCATTTACCGTAATTGGAATTATGAAGCATAAGTCATAAAAACACTCCATGCGTTTGAAAGCCGCCTCATGGGTCCCACGCCATAGGACCGAATTTAGGTGGGCGGATTGCGCTGTCGCAATCCCCTTGGAAGAACACTCAGAAACAAGTGCTTAAACACCCCAAATGGATGTCGGGTGAGAATGTGGTGTTTCACCATAAAACGTGTGAATCTGGCCCTAAGGGGCCTGTAACTTCTCTCCGACCCAAACACATAAGAAATAATTTCAAAAAGTCCGCACGAGGACTGTGGTCACTCTGCATTGGACGTCGTGTCAATCAGACATCTCAAACAAGAGTTAGGTCTGACAAAAGAATAATTAATTAATTAATTAATTAATTATTGTCATTAATTTTTTCCTACCACCGAGCAACGAAACAAAGCCTCAAGGGTTCCGAACCAACTTGGGATGGACCGTCTCAACTCCAGGGCCACTGCACCTCTGAGGGCACGTCAAACGCAAGTCTGGATCGCGAGGTACATCCATCACGAGAGTTAATAATAACTTGATATTATTAAATTAATTGTTTCCATGATACCTGCCTTCGGGTAAAAACCCCAAAATCTATGGAACCCAACTCAAATAGTCCGCCTCGTCGACACAATCCCACATCCATAGACGTCTCATCAAACGGGTGCACCGTTTAGAAGTTACGCCCCCCCTAACACAAGGGGGAACAACCGGGCCATTCCACCCCGACCGGCCTAGTCTGAACCGCATGCCCGCGGCAAAACCGCAAGTCCGGACCGACTCGTTGTGGCCCACCAGCTGCGACCCACATCAGAAACACAAGACCCCCTCGGGACTATTACATCAAACAAACCGTCCAAATGGCCAGTCATCGTCACCCAGCACGACCTGCATTCTTTGGGTCTTTGTCTCCTCCGCACACCAGAGGCTATCAGCGCCTCAGGTTCCACCTGCCGACTGTGTCATGATGACACTGTGCCATGGCTACCTCATCCCCACTCCACCATCGGGGCCACTACCGCGACAGGCTTCCCACGCTGCGACCTCCTTTTTTCGCCACTCCACTAGTCGAGTGAACCGCCAGACACTGGCGGCCCTTGCCGCGGCTCCTCCGCCAGCTGCCTTGACGCCGCTGCGCTCCGCTGCTGCCTCACACTGCACCGACCTCAGCTGATCCGCCAGTGCTCCTGCCCCACCCCACCTAAGAACTGCGCTCTTGGATGGACCCACTACCTGACGCCCGAACCTCGCTTCGCCACAACGACCTTCGGCCACCGCCCTTGCCGGAGACTGGGCTTCCGAAGACCGCCATCACTGCTCCAGTGGCCCGATTTCAAAACTGAACACGATTTAGGGATCATCGGGACGAGGCATTTGCAGCGACTTTCCCCGATTGTTGATCCAAAATGATTTTGGTGCATCCAAAAATTAGGATGAAGAAAGCCCGAGAGCGACAATTAAGAATGGGGCTCGAACGTTGGCCGTTTTCATTCATTCATCGTCTCAATTCTAGAATTATACAATTAAAAAGATGAAATTGCAAGAAAACTCCATAAATTAATGATGGTGCAGAAATTATTCAGATATCCTTCCTCGATCAGGCCGTTTGTCATTGGTGACGTGTTCGCGGCGATCCCACTTCGATCCGCCGGAGTTTGTTCATCAATCCGGTGAAGAACGACATAGAAAAGAAATGAATAAGAGAGGGAGACAGAGAGAGAGAGAGAGAGAGAGAAGAAAAAGAAGAATCATGGGTTCTCCCATTATCTTAAGTGTATTTATAAAACACACTGAAATGCCACCCATGGTCACAGATTCCAAATCCTCCGCACCTGCTTATTTTATATCACGCCTAGTCAAAACGCCTCGTTTTGAACTCAACGAAAGACTCAGATTTCCATTCTAATGCTTCATTCAAAAGTTATTCGAAAAGAACAGCAGTGATAAAAATCACTATTTCATTAATTAAAAATTATGATTTTCCCCTGGGAGATATCTCACACAGCAGGCTCATACCCACAACTTTTACACCCATTCTATGGCAAACGGCATGCTCCAGACGCAACTATACCCTCTAATTTCCGATCCGAGATTCTGTTTAGGGTAAAACACAACCCCGCCTCCTTCATAGTATAAAAATATGTAATATTTTTATAAATTCAATTCCAGGAACACCAGGCCTTTGAATCTCCTGCCATCTTCCCTCATAGCTCTGGAATTATATATATAAATATTCCAATGTATTATAGGGTAAAATCCAAGTCTCTACATCATTCCGTCATTCAATATTTTTATCCCCAAAATTAAAAAATAGGAAAAAAAATTGTGATATAGATCTCACACATAGCTCTCCCACTCCCAAGAAAACATGCACAACACCAAGCTGGCACAACAGGAAAACCAAAGGTATGGTTTGTACTCATAAGGTCTGATAATTTCGATGAAATGCATAGGAACACACAAACACCTCATCAGCAACGACATGTGGAAGACACCATGCACCCACTCATACTATTGGGACGGTAGGGAAAGATGGTAGGAATCCTCTCAACCGCCTGCACAATTCCCTAACATCCTAAAGAAACTCGGGGGGGGGGGGGGGGACTTCCCTAGCCGAACCACTACTTCCCACGTTGCGCCTGAAATCACGATTTGTTCCTGGAACATGGTATCGTGATTCCATCCTTCAGAATACCCATTGGGTGCATCGCCCATGTATATCTAATCATGAAGTACCTCACTGTCGACTTACCCTAGCTGCAACTCTCTCACATGCTCATGGAGGAAAGGAGTCCACACCATTGACTGTAGAAAAGTCATACCCTCCTGCCCCACCAAGGTCAACAGTAGGGAATCTAACTACTACGAAACTTCCTGCGCCTGATGAGCATGAGACTTCATGCTAAGAGATCCTGCTACAACACTGCCATTTTCCAGAACATATACTACATCAGAGTCATATTCCTACAGAAATTTCAACTAACACTATCATCTCAGGTTCATGTTTCTCTAGGTGTGGGTGCACCTGAGACTCATGTGGACTGAGAAAACCACAAAGTTCTCTCCCAGAAGATAGTTTCTCCATGTTCTCAGGGAAAAAACATCCACTCCAAGCACTATATAGTTAATCTCTTAGTTGTGTTAATGGGGTGTCTGTCACCTCGACCTATAATTGATAACGGTATCAAGATTGACGTTGAGAACTCAAGGTAGAAACGTACAGGGAGGGCGAGAAAACTCATCCAAACACCATAGGCTAGACATGGAAAGCACGTGGCACACCACACATGTATTTTCCCATCTTGAAGGAGAGAAATCCCTAAATCAATCACTCTTCCAAACTCACTAGTGGAACCTCAAGTAAAAGGGGTCAAGCAGAAAATCCCCACTGGAAAATCTAGAACCTGCTCTAACACTCCACCGCACAACCCTGCCAGGAATGCACATGTCATTGGGACTTATCCACCGCCCCTCAATACTATCTACTTTGGGTGGTACTGACTATCCCTTATGGTCTTGGTCGCATCACAAAAATGTTTCTCAGTGGGGGAAGATCCCCTCTATCTTGTGCATTCAAAGATACGTCTGAAAACACAAATATAGGGTTACCCCGATGCCCTGCGTCACCGTCGATAACCCCTCTAACAAGGAGTTAGAAGAAAATAGTACCTCACATAGTGTCTAACAATATCTACTAAGAAAGTTAGTAATATACACAAAGTGTAACTCTTATCCTCACATGCGTTGTAGGATTGCCGAAATCCATAGCACACGTCCGCCCACAGTGTCTTACGTCAACTCCATGAGCCTGACATGGGCCGCCTAGTGGTGGTGGAAGGACCTCGAAACGTCATCTGCCAACCCCAATTCTTCCTACTTTTCTGCAACACCGCCTCCATGGTGACCACCATGCCCTCACCTGGGAGTTCTCTGATCATGACAGTACTGTTATCGTGGCGGTGCATCTATCTACTATCTGGAAAACTCAACACATTTGGTCGAGTAGTCTCATGCGACGTGACCTCGCACATCACAAACATTGCACCAGCCCTACCTAGGCTGTCTTGGTGCTATATGTTGTCCCCGACCATGTGGCTGAGTCCCATCAAGGGGAGAACTCCGGTGCCGAGGCCCTGTCAATTGACATCCCACTTCCCGAAATTTCCCTGTCACTTGTGCCTGCTCCAGCACCCTAAGATGGGTGAGGATGCACAAGGGCATTATGATGGCACGAATCTCCTCTGGAGAGATCTCGTTCAAACATTTGTTCTTGGAAGTTTCCATCATGTACCACATCTAAAGAGTACCATGTAAGGTTTGCGAACCCAGTCGTGTACTCAGCCACTGCCATTACTCCCCGCTAAAACTCTAGAAGCTACTGAAACCCTATAAAGCATAACTAGGAGGGATATTACTCCTCAAAAAATAGCTGGTAGAATTTTTCACATGAGATTACCAACTCATCGTGCATCTGAGTAACCCTGGCCCAACTAACGCCAAATGCTTAGTGGAAAATGACTAGCTGTCAAAGCCACCATCAATCAGTTAGTGTTTGAACAAGCCTGAAGAGGGGAACCACTAACTCTAGCCAACCATTCATTGTCTGATGGTATGTCTCACCATAGAACCTTAGTGGTAGCTGATGTTGTAAGTCACATGGCGCACCCAACCCATGCTCATCATCGACCTTAATTGTCGGTATTATCTGCTACTCCATAGGTGGAGGTGTTGCTGCCTCTTCTCCTAGAGAAATTTAACCGTATGATAGATCTTGAACTGATTCATCATCGCTCATGGAGTATTCATCATAAACCGGAGCTATTATTCTAGCTGTTTATCATCGCAGAGACATCCTGAATCCGATCAAGGAGTAACGAGGTCAAATGAGCATATATATATATATATCAACAATGATGGGGAGCTGACCCAAGAAGGACAGTCAAAGACTCAATCCTATATGATGCATGAATCAAATTCACTACAACAAGTGACTCAGTGTGCCGAGTAGACAAGTGGGACATCAGGCTCCTGGTGAATGGATAGGACGGTCGATGTACCATCACTGGACACCCTGGCCCGAGAGCCGCTCATAAGACACGTTGACACTATTGCCTCAAAACTCAACCAATTAATTTTTAGGGATGACCAAAAAACTCCCCAAGGAATGAACCACCTTTGATACCACTTTTTCATGACCTGAACCATACCAGGGATCGTGCCACAACTACCCCCATCCTGGCTCCATAGGTCAGGGGCTTGCGACTAGCACTGAAGGCACAAAATACTACAGGAGTCCTTCTCCTAAGAAACTATACACAAACATGCATCTAAATCAATGAAAAAGTACAGAGAAAAGAAAGCAAGATACAACACTACTACAAAATGAAAACCAACATACATGTATCAACCTCTAACCATTATAAGTTATATGCTGACTAGTAGACTGACAAGTAAACTTAAAGGTAAAAGGGTCAAAACACGTGCCCAAGCAGAATGGTACCACAACCTGGAAATAGGTAAATTGAACCTAAACCGACAATGAGTCTCAAACCTGAAAGTCCTCCTATAACCACTTAACACAAACCAAGCTCCTGTGTCCCCTATGCTCTTCTGTAGTCTTGACCAACCTGTCCGTCGTCGGAAAGGGCACACAATGCGTGAGAAAAGCCCAAGTAGGGGTGAGTATAAAGATACTCAGTAGGATGCACTGGAAGCTCGAGGGAGAAATACTTGAGGTACTAAAATGGTGAGTGGTGGACAGAAAAAAGAACTGTGTAAGAGTACAATAGTGAGAGTACATCTCTACCTGAAAAGAGAATGGAATCATTCTCGTCCAACCAAGAAGAGCGAGACACGGAAAGCACATGGAATACGTTGCGTGTCTTCTCCCCTCCAAGAAAGAGGCTAAATGAACCCAAGAAGTGGGAACAAAATTAGGGTGTATATATATATAATCAACAAGAAACATGAACAAGTGTGTAAGGGGATATTTATGTCAAAGATCAGCCCAAGAAAAGTCACCAACCATTCAAAGGATATCTATCACTAATGAAAAATAGTCCCACATGCCAAATCTACCTCATCATTGTACCATACAACCAAGGGTCCCACTCTGGTATTCATAGTGAATAGTCACTAACTATCCTCATAGAAATGGCTGAGTCTGAAAGAAGTCATCGGGTAACCAACTGACCAACCCCACTGGAGGGTAAACTCTATGTTTAACGGGTATCCCACTACACATCCTTGTTAGAGGGTAAACCATAAGAGGTCAACGGGGAACCCACTACCCAGCCTTGGTGGAGGGTAAACCCTAAGGTCAATAGGTAACCCACTGCTCGACCTCGTTGGAGGGTAATCCCTATGGTCATAGGGTAACCCAATTCCCAACCTCGCAAGAGAGTAAAACCAAAGGTCAATGGTTAACCCACAACCCAGACTCGATGTAGGGTAAACCCTAAGGTCCATAGGTAACCCACTGCCCATCCCCGCAGGAGGGTAAACCTGAAACTGGTCTGATATCTTCTAACTACCCGTGCGATCTCTGGGTTTCACAAACCCCGGTACCGTGCGTCGGTTTGGAGTGCGTTTAAGGAACCTTCAACCAACGCCCTGTCATTTTTCCACATTTAATGAGATCTCAAAAGATACTCTGCTCTCCTTAACATATTACACTGTTGTAATCCTCATGAAAAAATATGTGAGATAGACTATTTACTCATTGGAAATGGGCTCCTGATGAAAAATCTATCCAACACTGCTTTATTCTCCTACAACGTCTCGTGGTGCCCACACATCAGTCCCGAAAGAGGTCAAGCGAAATGAGACATCACGATGCTCTCGAAAAGAATTCCAAATCGACTATTTATATGCTCCAAATGGTAATCTGATGAAAATTTTGTAGTACACTGCACACAGCTTAAAAGACAGCCCGTGGGTCCCATGCTGCAACTTCATCTTCAACGCCTGCAACTACCCTGGTCAACTTCACCTCGATGGAAGGGTCCCAAAGCAGCTAACGATGCCTAAAATGGATTTTAGATGAAGAAGATGCAACTCACCACGTTATATGCAAACAAGGCCATGTGGGTCCCACATGTCGACCTAGAAACATGCCATGTTGATCATATCATCGCATTCCTTGTAGATAACCACACGACTTAGGCTATTCATTTTCCTTGAACAGACTTATGAAGCATAAGTCGTAAAAACACATCCTACATTCGAAAGCGGGCTCATGGGTCCCATGCCTCAGGCCCGAATTTAGGTGGGCAGATTGCGCCGTCGCAATCCCCTTGGAATAACACTCAGAAACGATTTCCCAAACAGCCCAAACAGATGGCGGGTGAAAATGTGGCATTTCACTGTAAAATGTGTGAATCTGGCACTGTGGGGACAAATATTGTCTCCAACCCGAATGCTTCAAAAAGCATTTCAAAAATTCCGCACGAGGACTGGGGGCACACTGTCGCTGATGGCGCGTCAATCGGACATCCCAAAGAGGAGTTAGGATCGACACAAAACTAATTAATTAATTAAATGATTAATTATTTACTTTCATTAAGGGTTTCATGCCACTGAGCAACGAAACCATGTCGCAAGGTTTACGAACCAACTTTGGAATGACTGTCTCAACTCCAGGGCCACTCTGCCTCTGACTGCATGTCAAACGGACGTCGGGCTCGAAAAGTATGTCCGTTGTGAGCTTTAATAATAATTTTATACTTTTAAAATAATGCATTCTGGGTTACCCGACTTCGGGTAAAGAACCCAAAATCCATGGAACACACTTAAAATAGTCCTCCTAGCTGACACAAACTCGTAGCTGTAGACGACATGTCAAATGGACGTGCGATTTAGAAGTTACACCACCCCAAACGCAAGGGGGTCCAACTGGGACTTGTCCACTCTGGCCGGCCCGATCCGAACTGCCGGCCCATGGACCAGCCGTGGGTCCAGCCTGACTCACTGCGCCCCACCGGCCATGGCCCGATCCAGCTACACTGGAACCCCCTCAGGTCTAGTTTTTCAAACAGACCATCCAAATGGCTGGTCTTCGTCGCCAAACAGGACCAGCATTTAGCGGGTCCTTATCTCCTCCACACACCCGAGGCGGTCAGTGTCTCTGGTTCCAACTACCGAGCGTGACACGCCGAAGTCGTACCACAAGAACCTCATCCCCGCTCTTCCGCGAAGCGCACCACCACGACGGGACGTGAACACCGTGACCACCTAGGATCGCCACTCCACCGGCCGAGCGAACCGCCCGACACCAGCTGCCCATACTGAGGCTCCTCCGCCGGCTACCCTGACGCCGCTACGTTCTACTATGACTCGACGCCGCCACACACTGCACCAGCCTCCATTCGTCCGCCAGCGCTCTGGCCACACCCCACCCGAGCACTCCGCTCCCGGCTGCACCCACTGCCTGACGCTCGAACCCACCACCCCGACGTTCGACACCACCCTTTCCAGAGCAGTGGCTTCCAACGGCCATCACCATTACTCCAGTGGACCTATTTCAAAACCAAACGTGGGTTCGAGATCCTCGGGATGAGGCCTTCGCATTGCCTTCCCTTGATCGTCGATCCAACAAGATTTTGGCACGTCTAAAAATTTGGACGAAGAATACCCAAGAATGAAAAATATGAACGGGGATCGGATGATGGTCGTGTTCATTCTTCCATCATCCCAATTCTAGAATTATAGATTTAAAATTACTAAATTGTCAAAAATTCCAGAAATTGGTGAAGGTGCGGAAAATTAATCAGAAATCCTACCTCAATCTGGTCATTTTTCATTGGCGACACATTCGCTGTGATCACACTTTGATCCGCCAGAGTTCGTTCCTCAATCCATCGATGAAAGGAGAAGAACACCGAAGAACGAGAGATATATAGAGAGAGAGAAGAAGAATGGGTTCTCCCCTTATCTCAAGAGTATTTATAAAAACACACTAAAATGCCACACATAGTCGCAGATTCCAAAACCTCCATGCTCACTTATTTTATAGAGCGCCTCGGAAAAACGTCCCATTTCGAACTCAACAGATGTCTCAGATTTCCATTCTAAGTCTTCATTCAGCTGTTATTCGAAAAGATCACCATTGATAATAATCACTCAATCATTAATTTAAAATGACCATTTTTCCCATGGGTGACATCTCTCATAGCAGGCACGTGCCCACAACTTTTACACCCCGCCTAGTGTAAAAGGCATGCTCCAGACACAACAATTCCCTCAGATTTCCGATCCAAGATACCGTTTTGGAGAAAACACAATCTCGCCTCATGCATAGTATAAAAACACGCAATGTTTTTATAAAGTTACTTCTGTGAACATCGGGCCTCAGAATCGCACGCCGTCTTCGCAACTAGCTCTAGAATTATATATAGCAATATTCAGAAGTCTTACAGGGTAAGAAACAGGTTTCTATAGAGATATTGAATGAAATTTAAATGAGGTGAGTTGGTTTTGTTATCATTTTATGGGAGCATTAAACCTTGTAGGTCACATGGAATTATCATATAGAATGAGGTGAAGGTGGATCAAAAACAACTATTTAAATAAAATATGGGTTCATGGAAGTTTTTATAAAAAAATCATGTTGTAGTTATGAAAATCTAGGATTATGGAACATATTGAGAGATTAACATTGAATAGGATTAGGAGAGGAGATCCATTTATATAGTTTTATTTAACATGTCTATGATATTTGGATTGAAGGATCAAAGAATAATAAGTTGTCATATCACCATATCCATTATTTTAAAATAAGGAAAATCATGATTATCCTATCCCAGAAAAATTTTCAACTAGAAGAGAAAATGAAAATCCACTATAAAGATGACTGAAATCATCAATATTGGAGAGAATTAGTGACTAATAATCTATTTTAATTTTACCCTTTTGATCATTTTTCCTTACGAGATAGAGTAAAATGAATTTTCTTTAAAACACAACCACATGTACACACAAACATTGAACAACCAATTTTTCAATGTTCACTAATCAATATGAGAATATAATAATAAACATGATATTGAAAAACAAAAATATTGTACTCAAAAAAAATATTCCCACAAATTAACATAATAAGGTGATGACCATAATGCTGAGATAAAAAATATTCTCCTAATGGTGGATGTGAATCCTTCATACTAGTCATATTTAGGATAGTCTCACAATAATTTTTATTTCAATCACTAAATTATACATCATGTATATTATTGTTGTGTCTCTAAAATCATTCTAACTTATACTTGAGAAAATTTTAATTTCACCTTCTTCATTGTCTTTCATAATAGAATTAATCAAAAACCTCAACATTTTCCAATTTCAATGAAAAAACGCTTCTAAATGTTATCATATTCTCCTTCATATACACACACACTCTCTTTCTTTCATATAATATATATATATACATAATGATTATAATTTTCCTATTTAATTTGAATACTCAATGGTTTTAAGTGAAAATTTATTATCATTTTTTAACATAATATAGATTCTTTAAATAAAGTAAAAAATTTCGACTTAAATCATCTCGAGACTTGATAATAATCCCCAAATGATATTACAATTTCAACATATTAATATCCTAAAATGATTTCATATATTTAGAGTCTACATGATTACATGCATCCCAATGGAATAGTCTAGGGAGTAGTTCTCCATATGTTTTTAATAACCAGGAACATCTCAAAATGGATACCATGAACGAATATTGATATAGTCTATGTGTTCTCAATCCTCACTCCCCTTATATGAATCTCCATGGGAACCTCTACAGATTGTTTTAAACTACCCTTTCTCATAGGTGGATTACGTTATCTCCAATGTCACAAAAAAACCACAAGATATAATGTCTTACATAGATACTTCATTATTTAACATATCAATATTATGTAGTGTCCAATACATTAGTTTTATTACTATTTCAATTGCATCTTTAACCTAAAAAATTGTAACCCCTGATGTGGGAAAGGGTTCACATTGATATCTACATGAATAAATAAAATTTTCATTTATTTTGATTGTATATCAATTATGATTATTTTTGATGAATTGTATGAATAAATATCACTAATTATTTATATTATAGAAATTGCTAAAAAAATATTTATACCATTATAAAACATTTAGTGTCTTACCATTATAATGGTTTAAACTACCATAACACAAGTCCAATGTTTACATTAACATATCTCCATACATTTACACAAGTCTTCAATTACACTTATGAAAGGTAAATATTATTGTTATGTAGGATTTGAAATTAAATAATATTCTATATATTAATGGAAAAATCCTAGAATCTCCATTACAATGAAATGGACTAACCATATGGATGAAGTTCAAATCAAATAGTAAATTTTTAAGATTGAACTCATCTTTATGAAACATTAGATATAATTCAAAAAATTTACTCAACATCTCAATTGTCATTGATACATTTTTATAGATTAAAAAAATTTCATCAGTACCATTATGTTGGTATTGTTATTTCCAATTATGCATTATATAAGTAACCTCTAATGGCCTGAAGGAATTAATTTTTTATTTATCTTGGATAATCCACATTTCAAGGGGTGAGGTGGAACCCTTACAAGGCCCGTAGGTGTAAGTATTACGTGGCTCATAGGACATAGAGGAATTCAATGCTCGTTGGACTCCAACATTACATACAACCCAACCTAATTACTTGGAACTCCTCCTCCCTAACATCATCATCGTGAAATCAGCTCTCCAGCTTTGCATGGCTGTTTAACTAGGCTTTCCCGTGCATGCACAGGCTTGTCCTGATGATAGGTTCCATAACCTATCATTATTGCAATCCATTTAGCTTCGGCTATGGTGAAAGTTCATTGCTCATCATCTTTATGAAGCTTATTCCTTGTAGGTTGTCTGGTTTTCATATACAAATAATGTGGCCCGATGGCATTGAGGTGGCCCGAAGGCCTTACTGACCTGAAGGCCTGGGTTTCCCAAAGGCCTAAAAGGACTTGGAGACCAAATAAGTGGCCCGAAGGACCAAATGAGTGAATTTTCCCAACTTCCACAGTGCCAAACAGTGCCTTCTATAGTTCCCGCTATAGTTCTTTCATCAGTACCACACAGTTCCTCTTACAGTACTGCTACAGTAACCCCGAAATTTTCCTCCTCCTGGATTTGATCCCAGGTCTCCTAGATGCACTTAAGGAGTCCTCACCAACTGGGATGAGGCTCATGTGCATTATGTAAGTAACAGTTCAAAATTAGAAAACACTTTAGGCCTTCCTTTTTCACCCATGAGGTCTAACGGCTTTAATAAAATGGATTACATTGTAACATCCCATTTATTATTTCAGTTATTCTTATGACCCTATTTTTAAATTTTTTTAATAGGAATTTTTATCGTTTTTTAGATTGATTTTTTTAAAATTTTGAATGTTATTGTCCAGTGAATGATTGGAACATGATTTGTCCAAAATATATGTCATCTCAATGAAAATTTTGAAAACCTAGACAATGGTAATTTTTATATCTACTACATGGTTTGACAAACCACTCACCCACCAAGTAGAAACCGAGTACCTTGAAAATTCGAGGCCCATGGTTAGGGCATACGACTTGTTTAACCATGAAAATCTTCCCAAGAAACTACGCGTAAGGGAAATAATAAATCTGAAAACGATTTTAAAAATTTCAATAGACTCATTTAATGTGATTAATGAACCTAACCCAAGATATTATAGTTTATTCTTCCATGGAGGCTCTTAATTGGTGATTTTCCCCACTATACCCATCTGTATGTGAATCCAAGCTACGTGAATGAAATTCTATCCACAACCTATGAAGATCCTATTCTCATTGTCTTTCTCCCATTCTATCCACTTTACTCAGGTTTTTACAGATCTATATTTATGTTCGATGATAAAATTTCCACTAATTCAGATCACGAGTCAGGGTTTGATTCTTGGATCCTTATTTTCAATTATCATCATGGGAGTTCCCATATTATCCCCTTGCATTTTATGATCCCATGATACCAAGGTATGTGGTTCCGTTATGATGGGAAGATTTTATTAACCTTAATTTTATTGATTCAAATTAAATTGTTTTTTTTTAATTTAAATTTATTTATTTTTACTAAATTCGTTTAAATTGGGTTATTGAAGAACTCAATTCCACTGAATTAGGGATTTGAAATTGGAATTTAGCATGAAACTGGAAAAAATACGCAAATTCCAAAGAAACGGGGTGAGTTGTGAAAATGAATGTAAATTTTTTAAACTACATTTTTTAATTAAATTATTGAATTTAAAATGTGAATTCTATTTGTGTAATTAATATCAAATATATATTTGATAAAAATGACTTCAAATATTTTTAATTGAAAACCATTGGTCTTAACTTGGTTTATGTAAATATTAAATTAAAAATTCCATTTCTGGTTTCAAATGGAAATATATATTTTTGAAATGGATAATGGGATGAATTTTATTATAATAATTCGTAAATTAAATTTCCCAACATTGAATTTATTAGAGAACATGAAATCTAATGTAGTTAGTGAGTTATTTATGAAAAAAATGTATTTTAGAGTTTAACTACAATTGGATTGACTATTTACAAAACTAAGAAACATATTATAGGAAGAAATTATTTGTTTATAAGATGTTTATGAGTCCTATATAACTATTGTCATGTGACATGTATGCATGTTGTTTTTATTATCACATGATTGTTTCTATATCCCATATCCTGGAACTATCATACCTTTTGGAAGGATACCATGTTTCTCATTTTTTATATTGTAAATATATTAATTTTTTTTAAAATATTCTACTTTCAAGTTAATTTAAATAATATATTTTATATAAAATTTTTATTAGACCACGTGTTTAATGTATTTAAATTTTTTTATGCAGATCATGTTATGTTTTAAATATGATTTTGACCTTTCATGACTGATTATTTTAAATTGAAAGCTTTATTTGGTTTAATAAATAATTTCATATTATTATGTAATCACTTTGGAGACCCTAATTTCCTTTTACCTTTCACCATAATTTTTCCTTCAGGTGTTTGTAGATTGTCTTCAATGAGGTTTGAGTAAGGGTAACACAACAATTATAGGTGGAATAAGTTGTCGATCATTAGTATTATAGAGTTGTGTCCAATCGAATTTGGGTATTTATCATGTTTTATGGTATATTGATGATGTAATTTTAGATATTTACACATTTTTGACTTATAGTACACTTACCCCTATGGATTTTTTCCTTTATGCATACCGACTTGGTTATCAGGCTTCTGATTTTTTTTTGGAAAATTCACGCCCACATACAAATGCAAGATTATAGTTTCCAACTAGAGGGGATCAATAATTATCTTCATGATATGAAAATTATGGTGAAGTTATCTAATTACTAGGGTACCCGAGATAGATCATGAAAAAGTTTTTTCCAAGTTGCATATTTGGTATCATTCCTTGGTGTCACTATGGGGTTTGAGTAATAATATAAAACGTTAGGTGGTAGTTGCAATGGATTTCCTGGTCATATCTAACTTAAATGGGCCTTATATCCCTATGGATGTTTTGATAATTATTTCTTATGGATTAGTTATTATATTTTTATTGTTTTTTATATGGATAGGTTGAATTCAAAATATTTATTGTCTATTTGTCTACATTATTTCCCTTGTTTCTCTTGTTGAGTTTCAACATGATGTATTCAATTCTGTCAGCTGATGTTGTGTAGCCTCATGACTCTATGAGGACATGTGAATCTATTCTATAAGTAAGCTGATGCTGGACCATAAATATGAAATCCCATAGTGGACCCAAGCTTGGTTGAGGTGATTGTGCATACTTTACATTATCTGGGATAAGAATCTGCACCATCTCCCATTCTATCTCTAGATATTTAACATCTAAGGAATATTCTCCATAATCATTTCAATGTGTTCCTTCACCAGAAACCAATAGTGTTCAAAGTCTCCATAGTTCCTCAAGATGTTGAAGAATTTTCAGCTGGATGGAACAAATGATTGAGTTCTTTGAGACACCAAATAAAATAATGGTGATGTCTGGAACCTTATAATTGTAAGGAAAAACAAGAATATGGTAGTACATAATGGTGACAATGAAGAAGTAATACAAATTAGTGTGGAATGACATAAAATCTCTTTTCACCGAACAGTTCTATTTACATTCGATTCTTTTATACAATGAAATTGAGTGTTTCAAAAATGATAAGACTGACATGATTGTGATAGAGTATGTAAACCATTTTACTGAGCTTCTATAGTTGTCACATGAGATTGTATTGAATTAGAATATGAAGAATCGAAGGGTCTATTTGGGACTCTGATCTAATATTTCTTGTCATATTTTCATGACGATGCTTCCCATGTATGATGATGTCCTTGATAGAGTGTTCATGGTCGAAATAAATTTCACTTGAATTTTTGTGTTTTTATGAGTTTCATTTAAGTGTTATGATTCTCATGGTGAATATTATCAATGGGGTTTTTCTTGAACAAATTATTGTTCTTCGTAGAGGCCCTTTGATTTTCTAGTACTGTGACATGACAAGGAATTCTTAGTTGGTTTCCACTGAGGAACCAAGTTATATGGCCTGTACAGATGCTCAAGCAACTTTCATACATTATTCCTTGAATTTTCTAACCCTCTTAGTAGATCAAGATCATGATAAACATCTAAAAATGTAATAAAATCATATTTTTAATTACCAAAGTGTTTCTATACAAAGACATATTGATCAATGATTCTTCACTATATACAAGTGTACCCATAGGTAGAAGATATAGTTCTAGTGACTATGAGAGGGACCATCTCTGTAGCTTCATTATTAGTGAAAACATTATTTTATATTTACGCATATCATTTTTTTAATTTCAATGAGATTTTTTAATCAGAAAAATCATCACATGGCGGTGTTATAATGTGTGATGGATATTAAAACACCCCTTATAATGACGAGAGAGAAGGGTCTCGGTAGTCCCACATATGTTTTCTCTCAATAAAATGTTGAGTTGTCTATGAGTTTTATTTTTATTGACATGAAAACCCTTCACGTTATATTCATATTGTATTTAATCATTTCTAATAAATCCTGGATTGATTGGTATCTTCGACGGGTGTCATAACTATGAATAAAGTTTTCTGATGAAACATTCATGTAGAATTGGACCCATGGTTGATTAGAATCATATCTTTCTATCCATTTTTGGAGAAAGTAATATATGTGTCTACTTTGGATCTATAGTGGGAATAATTTAGTTGTGATCTCCCTCACATTTCTATCGATTTTCCTGATGTGTTTCCTTATGAATTCTTTGGGTTTCCACCAGTATGGGAGGTAGAGTTTTCTAGTAACTTAGTGTGTGGTTCTAAACCTATTTATATTCCTTATTATCACATGCCAATAACTAAAATGAAATAGACAAAGAGTTATTTGGATGATCCTCTAGATAAAAGATTTATATGCCCGAGTGGGTCACATTGGGCTTCACAAGTTCTGTTCACTGAGAAAGTTGATGTGTCAATTGTCCTTTGTGTCGATTAGTGAAGAATATATTGAATTATGGTAGAAAAAAGTGTATTTTTTTCATATATTGATGATTTTTATTATCATTATAATGGTGAAAAGTGTCTCTTGAATATTGAACATCTTGGTGGTTATAATCAGTTGAGGATAAATGAATCTAACATTAAAAAAACTACATTTTAGAGATTATACGACAATTTTATGTACTATGTCCATTCATTTGGTCCAATTAATTCTCCTATAATTGTTATGTATTTTATGAATATGATTTTCTATTATTATCTTGATACAATTGGGGTAGTATTTCTTGATGAAATACCACTTTAGTCTAAATACGAGGAGGACCATGTGTGTCATCTAAGTGCAGTTCTCTAATTATTGAGAAATCACTCACATTATGTCATGATTTTGAAATATGATATCTGGATTGGGGAAGTGATTTTCATGGGGCATGAGATGTTAGAACATAGAATCTTTTTTTATCCTTAATAGGTGAAGGATTTTGTGACATGGTAGTGAGCATGAAATTTTGTCAAGATTCAGATCTTCCTGATCATAACAAGATATTATTGATAGGTTGTAATGAATTTATCAATGTTCATATCTATGATATATTATCTAACTTGGAAGGGAGTAATTTTTTCTTGGGATGTAAAATTTCTGAAATCAATTTTTGAGTTGGAGAATCTTTTTTGAGATGAAGCTTCTTTTTCATACTGCACCAAAGTTATATCATTCAGATTCTAGGCCAGGCTATGTGGTCTTTTATGATTCATTAGTTTTATGTTTGGGATGCGTTATTTTGAAATGTGATCAGGCTTTCCTTTGGTCTATTATATGCTCAGTCCACATTAGAATTATTTCCCAACCCATGACCTTCAATATTCATCTATGATGCACCCGCAAAAGAACTTGCATCATTAACTTTTTGTATAATTTTTTCCCATGTATTTTGATAATATTATCTAGAGTATATCTTCTCTCAAAGATATTTTAATATCTTCTATAGGTTTTGGGTAAAATACATGAAATATTTTGAATCTGACATATCATATACCCTAGGTATGTGGAATATTTCCATAGATGATTTGACCTGGAAAATACTACACAGGGCATGAAAGAATCCTCAGAATAGAGGAACACTATGGATCCATTTAAACAGATTCATATTAAAGGCCAATAATCTAGGTTGAGGTTTCTTAAGCCGGTGATCAAATTACATCTACTCTTATTGAGATGGCTATTTTGTAACAAGAACATGATGATGAGTTCCATAGAATTAGAGTGTCTATATATGTTAGGGAGACCATGTCTGACTAGTCATTCACCACTGAGGGTGTTATATGATATTAGTGTGACATGTTTATGGGAATAGGGTAAGTAATTATGCAATGAGGTATTTCCATAACATCAAATGGTTATGGAAACCAGGTACCATGGATATGTTTTATGACAGACAATTTATATTCTGGGGGACCGGTATACCATGGGTCAATTTTGATTTTGTCTCTCATTTTTAAATATCCAACATCTCATGGATAAGCACTAAAAGCCTTTATATTTTCATTAGCATCTTCCAGTGTCAACATTGATGTCAGATGAGTTCCCTATAGTCCTTATGGTTGGGGTTCTGGGTTCTCATAGAAAGAAGAATATGATAAGGGTTGTGATAGATATACTAACTAAATCAGAAAATTTTATACCCATTAGTGATACTAAAAATGTTTAAGGAGTTGTAAAATCTATATGTGAAAGAAATTATTTATTTTCATGTAGTTCGATCTCCCATAATATTTTATAGATATTCTCAGATCACTTCTTTTTTTAGAAAGGCCATCAGGTGGAACTGTGATCTTAGGACTGTTTGATAATGGTATACCATCCATAGTGGGATGTATGGATAAAATATGCTATATAGATTCCTGATAATATTCTTCCCGCTTTTGTCATAGACATTGGTGGATCATGGTATGGTCATTTATGGATGGTTCATTTTTCGTGAAACAATAGTTACTAATCCATGATCAACATCTCTATTTCTGAAGCCTTGTATTTCCGGACTTGTAGATCTATTTTGAATGTATCACCTTATTTATATCATCTATAACATGGGAGAAAATAGTAAAATTCTCCTAATATTTTATGATCTTTTGAGACTATCAAGAAGGCAAAAAAGGATTCCTTATATTAATAATTTCATCCAAAAGTGATTATGATACATAAAATTTTCCATATACCGTAGATGCAAAAGTATCTTTATGATCCATATCATGTTCCGAGTTCGAGTGATCATGAGGTTGAACCTAATTTAATCATTATTTAATGGCCAATATAGATTTTTTATTCTGAAACCAATTTACATCATTGAATTATGATAACTTTGGTTCAAGTGAAATAGATGCACAATGCTAGTTCTCATGAGATGCAGCTGAGGGTGGTGTCGACGATAGAACAACGCCCTCAAATTTTTATCATTGAAGATTCTTCGATAGATTTCTAGGGAACAAAATTTTCAATTGTGGGGAGGATGTAACATCATGATTCTATTTTCATGTATTCTTAAATCCAAAATTTAAACATTAATTGGTTAATTTTTACTAGTATTTATTCAATTGAAAATTTTGGAAATTTTGAATGCTTTTGAGATGTGCATAGTTGGCACATGGTTTTCCCAAACTATGTTCCCTCTAAGTGGAATCCATTAAAATAAATAATGGGGGGTTTTAAAAGATACTGAAATTTCTAGAAAATTATGAAACCGCCAAGTTGAACCCATGAAACATTGAGATAATGGGTCCACAATTAGTGAGAATATTTTGTTAATCAGTGAGTCCCTTCATAGAAAATCATGTCTAAAAAAAATAAATAATATGAAAATTACTTTAAAAACACGAAAACCACGTTTTAATTACTCGATATTCCAAACGCGACCTGTTATGATTCATTCATTAATAGATGCTCCCAAATGGTGATTTTCTAATTTATACCCCTCTTGAAGTGAATCTATTCTTGGAGAAGGAAGTTTGAACCCCTCATAGTAG
Organism: Viscum album; assembly: GCA_963277665.1. Classification (NCBI taxonomy): domain Eukaryota; kingdom Viridiplantae; phylum Streptophyta; class Magnoliopsida; order Santalales; family Viscaceae; genus Viscum; species Viscum album. Next base: position 2,115,592,764 of record OY728137.1, read on the forward strand.
GGATACTCTATATATTCTCTTTCCCCATTATATCTCATTACTCTAAAGGGTTTTTTGGATCTCTATTTTTTGGAGGATATAATCCTTGGCGTTTCAATTATTAAATCTAGGATTTATTCTCATATACTCATTTCCAATATTCATCAAAGGAGTTTCTTGATTCAAGAATTGTGGTTTGAGATCTAGTGATACTGAGGTTGGTGGTTCCATTATGATGGATATTTTTTATGAACTATAAATTGAGTGATTCAACTTCATTTTTTTGTTTTAAATAAAAATTATTGATTTCTATTAAATTGCATTCAAATATTTGATTGAAAAATTATAATTATAATGAAATGTTTATTGGATATGGGATTTCCATGAAATTTTGGGAAACCCCTAATTCTATTAATATATGTTCTGTTATGAAATTGGAATGAAATTGGTAAAAATAAATTTTGAAATTTAATTGAATAATTTTAAATTGTGAAATCGATTTGTGGAATTTATACAAAATTTGAATTTTATGAAAATGGGTTTATATATTTTTGATAGAATCCTAGTGGTTTTGTCTTGAACAAAGGAATGATTTAATTAAAATTAGAATTTTTGTTTTTAAAAGGAAATTAATATATTGAAATGGATAATGTGATGATTTTAATATCAGGAATTGTAATAATAGTTTTCCCATCATTGATTGGATTAAATCACATTTAATATTTGGTACTTAGTGAGTTATTTGGGGAAAACACACCATGATATAATTTCTCTTTCAATGGATTAATACTGTGAAAATCTAAAAAAAATTATTTGAGCATCTCATTCATTAGTATAATGTCGATGAGTCCTCTCTTGACTGTGTCGACCGACATGTGTTCACATTACCATTGTTATTAAATGAGAGTGTGAGGATCCTTTACCCTATAAATATTGTTCCCATGGACATATGACCATGTTTCTCATCATTTATATGTGAAATATATTCCATGGATTGTTGTAAACTCTTGTACAAGCCTTTTCAATTGATATAAATTCTTTTATATGAAATGTTTACTGTGCCATTTGATCAAATTATTTTAATCCTTTTAAATATAAATCAGTATTTTCAAAAAAACATAATATTTAAATTCCCATCATATTTATTTAAAATTGAAATTTTATTTATTCAATTAAATGTTGTCATCTTATTATGGAATACTTGGTGAGACCCTACTAAGTTTTTAGCTCACTTCATACTTATTTTGGCGAGTGTTTATATATTATCTTCTTTTTGATTCAATAAAAGTTAATGATCAACATAAAGGTGGTAGTAGTTCATTATCATTAGGATTAGAGGTTTTTTCCCGTTGGGACATTGGTATTAATCCTCTTTCTTGACACATTGATGATGTACATTGGGATGTTTATTCATGTTTGGATTAGGATACATTTCCCCGTATAGATTTTTCAATATATGTATACTATCGTATTTATCTTAAATTTTTTTATTTTTTTCAGAAATTAATTCCCAATTTCCTATTGTATGATGCTAGGTGATAGACCCCAATGTGTTGGGAATATGAATTCTGTGTGGGAAATGTTAGAGCCAGCTCAGTAATCATTTTACTAGGGTACTCGAGCTGCTACATGACATGTACAATATTTTATCCCCTATAAATTTAATTTTGATTATTATAACAATCATTAGTATTTCACTTTGATTCAAATTATTCATTTAAAATAATTGACTATATAATAGTCCCTATAGTCTTCAGCCTTTCTTAAATGATAGTTTATTTAATCATTATCTCAACAATCTCATCAATTGTATTTTTCGGATGGATATGGACAAAATCACCTTCCAAACTAATAATATATTAATAAAATCATAATAAATTATTTTTAGCCCTACTTGAGACAACTCCAGATACGATATAAGAGTATTATGTAACAATATAATTCCTTCATTCATGTAGTGTTATTTATTCAATCTCATCAAGATATTATTCTATTCATTAAATGATTCAAAATCCTATTATAAATGATTTCCTACATGAGGATCCACTAAACTATTAAAATAGTGCAGATATGAAAAAAAAATTCTTTTAATTCCCCCATTACTCTCCCTAAATATATAATCTCCTCAATAGGTGAGATACATATATTTTCAATTATACATGATGTTTATTTTTACCCAATAGTAAATGTAGTTGTTCATTTCATATGGATGTTATCACAAGAATATCTATGATGTCATATTCCCCAATATGAAAATTTATTTCCAATGAATAGTTGAGAGTGGGTATACAACATGATACCTTATCTTCATCATAATGAAGACTAAAATCCAATCTAAAACCACAATCATTCATGTTCATCATTCAAAAATGGTTTGGTGAACACATCTGTTATTTTATACAAATAATGAATAAATTCATATAGTAACAAAATTATCTTCAAAACATCATTAAAAATGTAATATTTTATATTAGTGTTTACAATTATTTAATGTTGAAGACAATTTTATATTTATTTTATTATATTTATAATATCATAACATTAGAGAAGTGGAAACATGAAATTCACCTTTAGGTCATCTAATTGAGTATTCATCAACATTAATTGGGTAGTATCGATACTTATAGATACATAATTATCATCATCAGTACATAGGTATTAATAATACCACTTATTTGAGTGAAAACAAATATACATATCACCATGTAAGAAATCTCCACCTGAGGATATGTTTTAACAACCAACATTTCATCCACATTTTCTTTGATAAAACCATACAGATCAATCTATATCATAGAGTAATATTTTATATGAAAACATGTTTATATATATCTATTTATCATTGACCATCCAAAATATTTCAATTTATTAGATATCATTGATATTTGGAAAATATATTGATAACCTACAATATATCTTACCATAAATATATTAAATATAATTTACATCCACTATGATTTTGAAATTTTTTATCATCGTAATTTAAATAATGAATTGTAAAGAAATTTTTTTCAACTTATATATTTTTAAAAAATTATTGAATCCTCCATCCAAATCATTTTAAGAAGAAATCTATTGAAATTTTTACTTTTTATTAAAATATGATATTTTCCTTGAGAATGTTATAAGCTGGGTAAATATTTCATCTCACCATGAATATAAATTTTGATCAACTCCATCATATCTTTGGAGAACACTTCCCATGATTTTCCATTGTTTCTATAAAAAATGCATCCTCTCTGTATATATCAATAGAATGAGAGGGTCACTATTTACATCTTTTAAATAGAGGTAACTATCCTTTCTATCATTTAAAAATTTCAAATTCTTCATGATGGTGTTAATCATAGAATACCTTTATCTTGGAGGAATTTTATAACCTTATAAATCCTTCATGACCATTAAAATAGTTATCTTATCCCAATATGGAAGAAAAGTGTTTCTCAATGAAAATCTTTTCTTTCAGGTCACATTAGAAGAAGTAAGTGTTCAGACTGATTTACAAAAATTTTATTTCCTTTTTAATTAAATTACATAAAATATAAATAATGTAAGTTCACCATATCAATAACTCATTCTCATGGGTAGAAAGGGTTGGTTACGATACATCACACACATCTCCTTGTACACCAGAGGCTATAGACTAGTTGGGATGGTGTGAAATGTATAGTGGGGAGACTATACCCCCTAGTATGATGTGGAATTTCTGTAGAATTAATAATAATAAAATGAAAATAATCAATGTAATGACATATGGGTAGACAATAAGAAAATACCACTAAATAATCTAATAAATAATAAAAGAATAATATAAAGACAAGTTGGAATGTAACTAAATGTAATGATAAAAAAATATAAGAAAAGTACTAGAAAAACTAAATAAAATAATCAATTTATAGAGTCATGAACCTCAAGATGTTAACATCTCTAAACTCCATCAAATAGAAAAATGTGCAATAAAAAATAGGGTACATTGTCCTTGTCTAAACTGGTATCCAAAAAGTCTGTTTGGGTGCCAAAAAAAGAAACAAAATAGTGTGGGTATAAATCATTAGGTAAACACTATTGTGTCTAAAAAACCATTTAGATATTAATTATTTTCAATAAAGAGATAATACAGTCTATGAATTAATTTTAGAATTAATAAAATGCATCAAAAACGATCATCAACTCTATGTTGAAATATATATATGAGTATTCATTATGACAATGCCAATGGATACCACATAACCAAGGTTAAATATATTTTTTCATCACCATGTCATAATAACTCGGATCATGTCTTATGAAAATACCATCCATAACCATTTAACAATGTCATAACCAATTTATTTTTTGCAATTACTGATAAGGTCTTCAACATTCAGTTCAAATCCCTATAATTAATAAAACATGTGCATGGATATAGCCTAATCTGTATAATAATTTCAACGTGTAACTGTGTCGTTCCAACTCAATTTAAACATTAAAACATATAAGTGTAAATGTTCCATGTTGGATCTTGATATATAAGCATTACAGAATGGAACTCAATTCCCATCAAGAAACATGAATAACACAATATAACATTCCAATTCATAATGGCTAATTATGTTAATTACATTACATGATTCTTATACCACATTCTATTTAATCCAAAATTAATTAAAAATTATATCAATATGTCAAAAGACATAATATAGGGACATTATAATAATAAATAACCCTATCTCACATGTCATGATAAATTTACTCTAAAATATTTTCCAATTTAGTTATCATCATGGTTCATCCACCGTATAAAATGCCATAAACTTTTTAATAATCCATTTAAAAGAACACTCTGATGAATAATTCCATTAATTTATTTAAATAATTTGGGAACATGAAATGATGGAGAAATCACTTTATTGCATCAACCTGGAACTTATGAAACCATGGGGTTATGATTTAGACTCCTACCTTTAATGAATGATCCAAAAGTGCTTCCGATGGCCAATTATTATGTGGAATATGGAGAAGATGATTTCAATGAGGTTCCATGATAAAAAATGAACATAATAAAAATCATCAATGTAATTTGTTAAAGGATTTCACCCAAATAGTTGGAGAATAAGGAAGATAAGGGAGAATCATTGACTAAAAATACTTAATAGTTATCACACACATATAAAAGACATCCATAAGGGATGTTGTAACCCCAAAATCCACTTGAGAAGGCCCTGGGGTTGAGAATAGAATATATGTAGCCAAAAAATTAAAAATTAGTTACACAACATGTTTATAATAGAATTTTAGGGATTTACATGGAGTGTAATTTTATTACACCTCCCATTAATTTTTTTTAATTAAATATTATTAAAATCCCATCACCTTAGTTTAATTTAATTCAAAACGTCAAAAAATTACATGATTAGTAATCAATTTACATGGTGTATAAATGTTATGTAGTTGATTTTTCATCCCATTTTCATTTCCAATAATAGGAACCTATTTTATTTTTTCTCAAATCAGTAATAAATCATGAAAAAACATAACACATTTACACTTGGACTATATAAAATCGATTAAGAATAACTCCTATAAATTTAGATCATTTTATCCAACAATTTACTCTATAATGATAATCTCCGATATATCTCAAGTTCCTTTGAAACCCAAGACATCAGTTATTTAATGACATGCTTTCATGATGAAACCAAACTAAGAGAAGATATTAACGAAAAACTCAAATGGAAACATACCTATAAAAATATGGTATCTTACAACCTCCCCACCTTCTAATAGCTTGTCTCTAAGCATGTCTACACATCACCATGTGGTCTCAATGATCAATTCCATCAAATATATTCACATAATAGTCTCCCTCCCACATGTCCCCTCCCAAAATCTCCCATAATTCGAATACACCTGAACTAATGGAATATTACTACCTCAAATATATTTATCCTTGTGTTCCAAAAATCGAATCAGATGCTTATCAATTGATGAATCATCCAAAATCTTGGAATGTTATATATGTCTATCAGATGTGAAGGGTATTAATGTTAAATTCATAGTTGTTACATGTATTACAACAAATGCATGGAACTGTTGAATTACGGAATGGCTAAATAGTATTCCATTGGGCCAAAACATGCCACTATTTCAAAAAACCCAACAAACGTGTCTGTTAGCTTTCCTATTTCTTATCATTGAAATTACAAAAACTATTTGACACGAAAAATAAAAATTTAATAATCAAAAATGAATTTAATAGGTCATATCCAATGGTTTGGATATGATTTATACCTATTTTGTGTGGTCACCAACCATTTTCTGATCAATTGAATCTATTCATATGTCTCATGTATGGGACTAGGCCCAATAATCATTGACTCACCTACCTCCATCCATGTAATAGTTAAATGGAATGTCCAACCCAAAACTGACTAAAATGTTACCATTTGGATTGATTCCTATAATATATTATTAGATGAAAACTCCAGGAGTTCCCTATATTTCTCCCATGAACCATGAAAAGCTAAAATACATGATCATAACATATCCTCGAAAACATGAATAGTGTCCTTATGTTGTCCATCAGTCAGTGTGTGATAATATGTTCTTAAAATAACCTATAATTCTATATCCTTCTGAATACCATTCAAAAAATGATATGTGAAACAACGATCTCGTTCTAAAATGATACTCCTCAGAAAACAGTGCAACCAAACCACAGAAGCATGTACAAATTTCCCATGTCATAAACTGTAAAGGATTCTATAATTGGGAATAAGAGGGAAACCATATTCAGTCAATCCACAACAACCCATGTAAAATCATTCTTATAGGTTATACTGGGTACTCCTATCACAATTTCCATTGTAAATGATATCATTCCCACAATGGAATGGGTAATGGTTGCAAAATCCCATCTAGCCTCCCATGTTCGACTTTCACCTATTAAAAATAAATGAATCCAAACAAGAATCCATGCAGAAATTTATTTATTATTTACATCTAGTCCTATCTATAATGATCATGTTAAATATATATTATTCCTAGATGAAACAAATATCTAATAGTATGAAATTCCGAAATTAGTTCTTCTCACAAGCCCATTAGAACCCACACTCAACCATTGAAAAGAAGTGAATTGTCACAATTGAGAGACCATCCTAATGGAATATTCCCACAATAGAATTTTTATCTTAGAACAGATCCATCCCGATCATTGAATGAGTCTATCTTAATTTTTTACAAAATCATAGGTTAAATATATTTCGATGTGATAGATACCTGTCTGTTAGACTCATCCCCATACAAATGCATGTCTGCAAAAGGGTCTTTATATACCACAAATAAAAAGATTCTCATGATACCTATTTCTATGTATTTCAGCTCAAAGGGTAAAAAATTTAATTTCCAAATCCTGGTGTATAATCCATTTCAATGTTAGTAGACTATTGATACTCAACCCAAATCCTCCATCTAAGGTTCAAGTCCTTCTGAGAAAAGTGTACTTGAGAGTTTTGTTATCCATGTATAACACATATCTATCACCATGGAGATAGTGTATCCAATATATCTGACCATGAACCATTGCATCAAACTATAGATCATGAATGGGACAATTCTATCTACGTGGTCTCATCTACCCAGAGGAATAAAAAACTGCTCGATCCTCCTACATTAGAACTGCTTTATGTTCAAATTAGGATGTGTTAGAGTATGTGGAATATGATTTTCCTAGAATATGTAATTTTAAGATATGTGATGAGGTAATAATTCCTCTACGATCATGATAGTATATCTCATATGCATCAGTCCAAACAAAATTCAACCCTTTCTTGGTCATCCCAGACAATTGTTTGTTCAAACTAGATAAATCATGGATAAAATTATTGTAATAACATATTAAACCTTGAAAGTTAAAAATTTATAATACATTATAGGGTTTTTATGAGATATAACAGCTAAAAAATTCCATGGATACACTAAAACATGGTCCTCTATAATGACATCGAAAAATAAGTGTACTAAATTAATCTAGAAACTTCATTTGGTTATCTTAGAGTAATGTTGATTCTCTCCCAATGGAATCATGGTGATGTCAAGATGCCTGGGATGATCTTCCGCTAACTAAGACCACACAAAGAAATATCCATGTAAAACAAACAAAAACTGATCCATAAAAGGATGAATTATCATATTCATTTATTCCATGAATACCACAGGCACATTCGTAAACCCAAATGACATCACTACGAATTCATAAAAACCATATGTACTCTTAAAAGCAGTTTCAGGCAAGTTTGATAGTCTCACCATTAAAAACTGATATAATTATCTCATTTTAATCATGGAGAAGAAATTATAACCTTTCAAATGATCTTTAGAAATCATCATTTCAGGAAATAGAATACCACCTTCTGATCATCATCTTGTTCAACCTCCAATAATCACCACATAAGAAAAAATATGAATCAACATTTAAGAAAAGAGATATATAGATCCCAAAGATGATATACTACACCATATGACTCCATTATATTATCTATCATCCAATTGAACCTTAAACTCGTAAATCTATGTTGGATTCATTTTGTAATACGGGATATAAACATTCTCTTCTCTCAGCACCAACTCAATATCTCGCTCAGGCAGTATTCAATATAACTTTTCTAAAAAAATATCCTAATAATTATTTACCACTATAGGAAAATAATACACCTATATACTTCCATTATACAGAGAAATACTGGAAATCTGATATACAAGTCAATCCAATATTCATAGAATTTGTATCACAAGACCATCCTAAAGATCCCACTCACCCTTGTGAGAATAACGACTTCCTTCTGGAGATAGTAAAGTAACTCTCCTCATGTATTAGTTGATATGATAATAATATAAAACTGACAAATCCATACGAAGAATAAACTTTAGGCCTATCATTTCATTCCTGAACGATTCCAAAATGAAACACTTTCCAACATTCTCTATAGAACACTCCCTACAACATTTGATATTCTCATACTGCACTCGAAATAATGTTTCAATTGATAAAACACCATATAATATTTCCACATCTGAGACCAAAATAGATTTCAAAAATATTAGATAGAATATAATTCGATTCTATTATATCTCACAATACAAAAGTTATGGTAGATGATACAAGAATTTTACCTCTAACAGTAAATGATCATGCATCGATGATAGTCAATGTTGTCTGCATAATGTGAAATTGACTTGTCCATTTTCCATGAGCTTCAATGTGAATTCCCTGAGCTATATATCATTCTTTTAATTTATTCTCATGTGCTAGGGTACCATGTCCCTTTCCTTGTCTTGAATGATCGATGGAACACCATCTACCAGCCTGTCTAGGGGTAGTAGATCCCCTTCACAACTTTGGAACCTATTGTGATACTACTCCATTGGTATGCAATGTACTGTCCCCCTATAAACATAGGCAGATGTTGTATATGAATCACTATCTTTATATCAGGCATCTATGAAATGGTATAACCAGTCTCCCTTTCCATCGATCGCAAGACCCTATGGAATCTATCATGAATATGAACAACTATATACTCCATAGGAATTACATGAAGATCTGATTTAGCTATTTTAGGAGGATTCTAATTTCCACTCTTCGGATAGTCGAGTTTAAGATAACGAGGAAAATTTCCCTCAACAAGAAAAACCTACACATTAGGTAACAATCCAGCAAAATGTTTAACCCAAATGTTGACTGCAACAAAGAACCACTAACTCATAGTCTCTCTTTAGGCATGGATTATAAATAATTTGACAAAACCCAAAAACTCATTATATTTTTCCCATGAAATAGATACCTCATATCAAATTTTAGAAAATAATTATATAAAAATGAAAAAATATGTCCCAAAAATGAACAATCCATGTCAATATATACCTATATTCCTATTATGACGCTTCTATTCTCTTCTCATTCCATATCGGGATGTGATTAAAAATTTCAATAAAGGCTCATTAATAAAAAATAAACTCACATAGCTTATGAATTATCCAAGGGGATATAACTTCAACTATAAAAATCACCAAACACAAAAAATAACCCCAAACCTAGGCACATAGATTCTCCCACATACATGGGCTATAAACTCCAAGAAATAGTTTCATTACAATGACTCAATAATTCTAGCAAAATTTATATTGTTCACAAAATTGTAATGTAGAAGAAATGAAAACAAGCTCCTTTAATACCACTTTGTAATTTCCCACATTTTGGAACTCTCTGACATGGACATAAAGGGTTGGATACAATACCTAAAACATGTCTCGACATACTCTAAAGGCTGCTGAGTAGGAGAGGGGTGTTAAAATTCTATTTGGGAGATTGTACCCCGTGTATGTATTGTCTTAACAGTAAAACAATTCATAATAAAGATGAAAGAATAAAAATAAATACATAGGGGAACATAGTAATAAAATCCTATTGACAAATCTAATATATATTAAAGGAATATAGTAAGGTCATTCTTGAATGTAACTTACTATTATGTTAAATTGATACAAGAAAATGAATTGCAGAATCAAATCAAAGACTCAAAGTCCTAGGTTCCAAACCCCTTGTGGATCGCATCTCAAAACTCCATCCCATTCACATATAAGTAATTTACACCAAGGTCTATTTACCATGTCTAAAACATCATCCATATAATCATATTTGGTAGAAAACATCATCCCAAATAGGTTGTGAGAAAAACTCAGTAGGTTGACACCAAATTTTCTAAGAAAACCCAATCTTATAAGATGTGTATGCAATAATGAAAAATTCAGGTGTATTAATTAAATTATTAAATAATAGGATACAAAAAACAACAACTTCAACTCAATGTTATAATATCTATGAGAAAGTCTTATGACCATTCCAAACACAACCATATAACCAACATAAATTAACCTAGTTCGGTTCCATGCTAGAATATCTCAGAGCATGTATTATGAACATGATAACCACAACCTTATAACCATGGTATATCAAGCACAATCTGGGTCAAATCCGTATAAAAATTACAATATATGGGTACAATTATAATAATAATTACAACATGGGATTCATTATATGCATATCTATATAAGCATTAAAAAATTGGACTTTTTCGTTACCACTCTATATCAACATTACCACATATATGTGTTCATGTTCAAGGACTAATCATGATATATAATATTTATTATAGGGAAAAAAATTATTTTCATAATACAAGGATATAACAATATCACATCACAGTCTTAATGTTTAATTTTTGGAATTTCTAATTTTCTTTCATATACTTCTTATAATTTAAATCACAATTGATTAATGTTAGTATATACTAAATAATCCACAATTTTGGGATTCGAAAACTAAAAATAACCTGAGCTATCATGCCATTCTAAACATACATTAAAACCTTTTCCAATTTAATTATATCATGGTTAAATAGCCCCATGGGAATCAATAAGCTAGCTAAAAATCCATTTGAAACCAAATTACTTAATAAAATATTTCTGTTATTTTATTTAATTAATTTTGGAGAACACAATGATGGTGAAACCACATTATTTAAAAAATATATAAATTATCAAAGTGTAGGGCTATAATTTAGATGCCCGTCATAACACTAATTATATAAAAAATATTTCAATGGCCTACACCCTTGAGGAATAAGGTAAAGATATTTTTAATGGGGTTCCTAGATCAAAAGTGATCAATATCAAAACCGAAAATGAAAATTTTCAAAGTATTTCAACAAAACGTATGAAAAAGATGTAGTAAAAGGAATAAATCTTAACAAAACTGACTTACCAATGATCACCCACACAAAAGGGTTATCCAAAAGGTATGTTAGAAACCCAAATCTCTGGGGGAAACCTCTATGACCAAGAGGAGAAGAAATCCAGCCTACAAAAATGAGAAATCATCCATACAAAATGATTAAAACAACATGATGGGAATTTACATGTTGTGTATTGTGATTACTTGTCGCGTAAATGTTTTTACTTGGATATTACAAAAAAACCATCAACATAGAGTTATTATATAAAAACCATTAAACAATTAGGTGACATGTAATCCCTTAAAAAGGCATGGAAATGTTCTGTAATTTATTTTCATCCCATTTTCCATTTATATAATCCATACATCTTTTAATGTTTTTAAACTCTCCAAGAACCAATGAAAATATTAAAGTATTTATACATGGAATCCATTAACTTGAATAAGAATACCACCTTTAAATTTAGGTCATATTCTTCAAAAAATACCTCCTTGATGATACTCTTTGGAAATTCTAATGTTCCCTTGAAGCATAATATTGTTTTTATTCAATAAAAACAATTCACAATGAAAACCTAACTGAATGAAAATATTAATGATAAAATTATAGAGATACATACCTAGAAAAAGACCAAATATTACACACGAGTTTTCTATAGTAGAAACTGGTTCCATGTTCTCATCATAATCCAATCCTCTTACTAGGTAATTTCCATTTCACAAAAGGCTTGTTTTATTTGTAATAAATTTACATTATTGATTCAAATTATTTGTATAAATATTGATTTTTCTAATGCTATTCTATTAATTATGTATAGCTACAAACTATCATATGGAATTATTATCTATCTAAGGAAATTCTTAATTAACAAAATCAACCAATTATTGAATATCCATAACTTCTTTAACAAATATTTATTCATCATATAACAATTTTGAGGTACAAGTTGTTGTAAAAAATTCTATCGATGTTTGAATTTACTGGCCTTGAATTATAATATTTTTTTTGACATCCACATATCTTCTTAAAATTGGATTAGTTTACTGAAGTTTATTTTATCACATGAGTTATTTGAATCATCATATTCAAACTGAAATTCTTCCAAACATCCATCTTTATCTATTAAATCATCGTGAAATTTAATAAATCTAGATGAATTTTCATCACCCATGATACATTATCATTCATCTATGTCTTCTTTATCTGTATATTCTAACATAATAACATCAGTTGTATTGAGGATCATCTTGTTATCCATATTGTGGAATCAATATCCTCTTCAACTAGAAGATATCTCTTGATAATTCCCTCAATATAACTTATAGAAATCATACCAATATGTTAAACTTTTATAATGAGAATTAAGGTGTAATAAACCAACATAAAATACAAAAATATCAATTGATTCATGTAGTTTATCTCAAATGGGGTCATGTAATAATTGGGACATTATTTTCAATGATTTTAAATTTGAACCTCTGTTTATGGTTTCTTTCTCTTAAAAAAATAGGGAAGCATAATTATCTATCAAAATTGTTAGATCCAACTATATTAATAATTCATTATGTAATTATCAGAAATTATGATTTTAAGGTGCATATGTTCCTTTAATTTCATATTAAATACCATGATTCTCATTCTTTTCTGTAAATTTTTCATTTTTTTCATCCCCAACAATATATGTCTAGTACATATTTTAGAGGTGAGCAAATTCATTATTTTCACTTAAATTGAAACATATAGTCATGTTAAAGTAATCCATTTTATGTTTCATTAACATGATTCAATAAATGTGTATTATTTCATCATGAAAAGAAACAAAATAGTTATATATATTTTTGAATTCTATATCATGGGTCCATTGATGTAAAATTGAATACGCTCCAAGCGATGGGATGTTTTGATTTTATCATTTTTTGTATTTATTTATTAATCATACCCTTTGGGAATGTGAATCATATCCAATAACTATATCAAATCATCTATTGAATATCAAAAAAAATTCCCTTTCTATAGGATTTCTTATATTAATTTTGAAAATTTAATCACGCCTTCTATTTAAAAAATAATTTTCATATTTTATAATAAAAAAATACTTTTTTCAGAATCTTCCCTAGTGAGTATGTTTTCATTAAATCAGAGTAAACAAGTCAAAATCCACCCATCTTGAATCCTTTTAATCACGGACACTCCTTTTAAAGGAATCACCATGTTCCTTTAAAAATATAAATGAAAAATACTTATCAAATTGTGATTTTAAAAAATATAAAAACTATGTATTATTGTTCTTCATATTTTATTTACCAATAATAGTTAAACCAATATATATTAAAATGAGTGAACCATCAATAATTTTTTTTAATGATAATTTTTTTAAATAATTAATATTCTGAAATATTTTTTATGATTCTTACGTTATATGATTATCATCTACCATAAAATATACATGGATATTTCCTTTTTGAATCCTTGAGTGAAAATTTGAAAATAATATTTCTTCCATACCTTTATTATTTATATACTACAAACTTTTATTGTTGTAATTTAGGATATATTGTGCTGGTGGAATGATGAGTCAATAATTTTTTTGACAACCTTTTTTGTCACATCTATGATGGACTTTCCCATGCACTTGGAATGAGATCATTCACATCTATATGTGATTCACTACTTTACTATGAAGATGTATCATTTCAGTTGGATTAACATTTCAAATTTATTGAATTCTATGAATTCTTGATTTATAATAATATTTATGGTTAAATGAAGACATTGTTTTTGTCTGTATACACATTCACGGCTAGAAAAAAGTCAGGGCTTGAGCTACAACTACCCCAAGGCCGCCTCTGTTGGCCATGATTGGTGACAAATGTTGAAGACACAACAAACTGTGGGAGGCCTTTTCCGAAGAACCTACACACACGCAAACTGAAAACTAAATGAAAAAGTGTTGAGGAAAAGTAGGAAATGTGAATAATTCTATAACGATTAGTGAACATGAATGGACCTATTGACGGAATAGGATTACAATGGTGAATACAGAAACATGAAGGAAAAAACACACGTCTAAACTAGAATCTTGTCCAAACTAGAAGAAAACTATAAAAGAGTATCTGATAAGAGATAACAACTCCTATATCCCAACTATGACCACTTTATGTGGTCCACATAGCTTGTAAACATATGCTCCATTATATTCACGATCGATATGTCCATTGTCAACAAAAGACAAAACATGTGTAGGTAAAATCCCATGCATGTGTGTGTTTATACATAATATGTACACTGCCCCAAAATGGTGAAGGGGGAGAAGTAAGAGATACAACTAAAGGGAAGAAATAAATGGAACAAGTTACATTAAAACAATTTTGATAGAGTGTAGCTCAACACAAAATGAGTGTGAAATTAGACTCATCAAAACACAAGGAGCACGAGAAGGTGAGGAGTTGAACATCTCATCGAGTCTTAGCTACCTATAACCATAGAGTAGACCAGTCCAACCACAACAACCTAGAACTGAAATCACGTGGAATTCCCTGCGTATCTTCACCTCCCATAGAAAGGGAGTAACCATAACCTATTGACTAAGTACTGTAGGAGGATGGATATATATTTATGCTCCATCAAAGAACCCCAAACATGAGAGTAAGGGGATCTCCATCTCCCATATCATCATGAGAAGATGAGTAGCCAATAGTTCCAAAGTAAAACCATCTACAATTCCTAGTACAATATGTATCTTCACAGAATACATATTTCAGTGGGGCTAAAATCACCGCACCTCGATACTGTCCTCTTTGGGTGACACTTACTCGAATGCATAATTTTATGATGCATCACAAGGATACGCCTAAATGGAGAATGAAATCCTCTTTCTCATGAGTCCTAATGTATGTTGAACCACACCTTGGAACTATTCCACATAGTTGAGGGTATTATCTATATTCTCGGGGACTACACTGCCCAACCCAGTAGGTGGGTCAGCCTAGTATCATTAGGGAATACAATACCCAACCTATTTCTAGGTTCATCCAAGAATATCTCATCTAGGACTACACTACACATCCTAGACGGAGGGCCAACTAGTTATATATTGTTGAGAACTACACTACCCAACCAAACTAGAAGGATAGCCCAATATCTCTCCTCATGTACTACACTACCTAGACAAGCATGGGGGTCATTATTGTATGTCGCATTGGGTACAACACTACCCAACCCAACTGGATGGTCATCCTGGAAGTTCAACGAGGACTACAATACCCAGATCCTACTAGAGGTTCATCCCGGAAGGTCATCCTGGCGATCCAATCTAATTGTTGTCGACATCGGGTTTCGTCCTTATGAGTGCCAACCCAAAAAATATACATCGTTTTTTGAATGTTGCTTCCGAGGGAAACATCACATTTTACATAAGGAAAACACTTAGGATATGAATATCTTGGAAAAAAATTTGAGTTCAAATGATGTAGATATAGATTATTGAATATTTTTTCATGTGAGATGAAATAGTACACAGCCTATGAGGGGCCCACAGAGAATGTGGCCCCCTTAACTATCTGGTCGTTTCTCTGGCCAAATATGGGTCCCATCCCATGAAACCTTTGGTTTGTTCATCCATTAATTTTGACATATTTTGATCTGTTCCACTCTCATGATTCTGTCATCGTTCCCAAATTCATTCTGAATCCAAGAACCTGATTGATATGGAGTCCTTTTACAATTATCTAACAAGATCCATGAGGATCCCATAGTGATATATGAGAAGCAAAAGGGGAGGGAGGCACCAAAAACCAAGGTTTTAGTCATCACCATCCAATCGTTATTGGCAAGTGATCAAGAATGATGGACCAGGGCTGGAACATGTGATAAACCATAAGAGATCTGGTTCTTAGGGTCATTCAGAGTTCCAAATCAATGGGACAATTTGAAGAATTTAATTTCATCATGAACAAAAATTTAATCCAATACATAAAAAATCTAATGTTAAGTTCTAATTTGATTGTATCAATCACTATTGATGAATAACTAGTTTGTCGGTGATGGAGGGGGATCTGTTTTATTCGTCATGTCTTGGTACATCTAAATCTAATATTTCATCATCATTTATTTTTCATTCATCATTTTCCAATGGAAGGGATACGAGGATAGGAAAGGACGTTCCATTGGAAAAAATAGGACTATGAGGTCAACCCATAGAGATCAGTTGTTTATAATAATTATGTTATGTTAATGGGTTTTAATTAATCAATAATTTTATTTAATTAAGTCCATTAAAATGCTTCACCAATGAGGGAGGGATCCAAAAATATCGTGCCAACTAATTTTCTGTCACGCCTAGGGGAATCACCATGTTCTAGACCCAATAGTGGGCTTAGATCTCAG
Organism: Viscum album; assembly: GCA_963277665.1. Taxonomy (NCBI): domain Eukaryota; kingdom Viridiplantae; phylum Streptophyta; class Magnoliopsida; order Santalales; family Viscaceae; genus Viscum; species Viscum album. Next base: position 2,115,609,902 of record OY728137.1, read on the forward strand.
ATCTGATCAACTATTTAAGACTTATCTCATATTCTTTAATTAATCATCTATGGGTAATATAAAATATCTAATAATGTATTAATAAAATTAGTTATGAGCCCACTGGCCCACAAAATCACAATCCATCTCAACTATTATATCATTAATAATATTTAGTAATATTTTTAAGTCTTATTAGGAAAACCTCAGGTCCCTACATAATTCCATCCATCATGATTTTTTTCCTCAAATAGAAAAATAAGAAAAATAACTCAGGATACTGAGCCCTCATCTACCTCTCATGTTCCTAGGATCTCTCCTGCAAGATTATGTGCTACCACAAAACTCGTATTAGAGGGATGTCCCATCCTAAGAGGGTACACTCCTAACGGTCCTCGATCACCACTGAATTCTCCACAATGGTGGATCCATCCTCAACCTCCCGCTCTCCCAAATCAATAATGTTCTTTGGGTCATGAATGTAACTCCTCATCCCTGACACTTGAAAGACATCAAGCACCCTCTATAGTTTTCGGGGTAATGTGAGGTGGTATTCACCATTTATAATCATATACACGATCTCAAAGGGCTCGATGAACCTCGCTGATAGCTTTCTTCCCCATCCGAACCATTGTCTTCCACACCGTGGGGAGACTCTCAAGAAGACATGGTATACCTGCACGAACACCAATGGACAATGATGATGATATGTGAAGGAATTTTTTCTTCTCTGGTCTGTCTTCATCCATTTATGAGTGACCTTCCCCTTATTTATTCTCACTTGCACTAACTCGTGGCCCATAAGAGATGACTCTCCAATATCAGTCCAACACAAGGGAGACCTAAAGGGTATCCCATATATGGATAAAAAAGGTTTCAAGATGAGGGTGGAGTGGTAGCTATTATTTTACAAAACCTCCACCAAAGGCAGGTGATCCTCCTAACTCTTTCCCAAATCAAATACATAGGTTCTAAGCATATCCACAAGCACATTATTGTATATTTGTTCAACCGATATGTTTGGTGGTGAAAAGTTTTACTCATGTAATACTGGGTGTTAAATTAATCATGTAGTCCTCTCCACAATTGTAACATGAATTGAGTTTCACGATATGATACAATCATCGAGGGTTCCCCGTGAAGGAGAATGATCTCTGGCATGTATAACTTCCCAAAACAGTCTTTTGAAATATGCTCCTTGGTAGCGATTAAGTGTGATAACTTCAGGAGTTAGTACACTATCACCTAGATGGTTCGTGGCACTTTGCTATACATGAAATCCCTATGACCAACTCCATGGATATTGCATCCCATTTCCCATCTCATATATCCAGCAGATGTAACAAACCCACATGCACATGGTGCTCAATATTCACTTCTATAGACATAAGGCATCATGGGATGAATTCATCAACACTCAGCCTCATAGTGAACTACCACAAATACTACTGATGATCCATTTACATATTCCATACAATGGGATGTACAGCTAAGGTAGAAGTGTCTATGTCCCACATAATTTCATCTTGCATCTCCACTAGAACCACAATTCACCCCTTTAATAATCTCTCATGATTCCTTCCTTAAGAATGTTTGAATGGTGAGTCTCCCATGGATATATGATCACAAATAAACTCATAGTAAATTTCTCTCAACTGGGAATCTTTTACACGAATAAGAATAATCATAGTCAACAACATCAACTATAAGAAAACATTACCCACCTGATTCATTAGGGTTAGCTACATGGTAGCTAACTATTCAAAAGCTTTGTGCACTAGGTGAGACTCGGACTCCCTGCTAAGGTAATGTGATAAAACATTTCCCATCCTTGTATTATAAACTATAAATAAGACATATTCTTACAATAAATCCATCCAATTTCACTTCCTTTGGTCCTGGTCTCTCTGAGTGAAGGCATACATGGGATACTAGAGGAATGATTAAACCACAATCTTCTCTACCACAAGTATGTTCTTCCACATACTCAAAGTAAAGAATAAGGTTTCTAGATCCAGCTTTTGTGTCACATAGTTTTTCTCATGGGGTCTCAACTACCTCGACCCATATTTGATGACCGCCAATCCTTGGATTAGTACACAACTGAGCCCAACTCTTTATGTGTCACAATATACCACAAACTCAACTCCTTCCTCTGGTAGTCTTAAAAATAGAGTTCCTTTCATCCTCTTCCTCAACTCCTTGAAGGCATTCTGGAATATCTCAGAATAGGTAATAAAATTTCCCTTCAATGTCAAAGGGGTTAATTGGGCTATTATCCTAGATAAGTCTTCCACAAATCTCTGGTAGTACCCCACTAGCCACAAAAGAATTGCACCTTAGACACATTCATGGGAAACTCCCATGTAAGAACTTATTGAACATTTACTATCTCCATAGGTAAAGCATGTTCTAAAATGATATTCCCAAGAAATTGAACCTACTGTATCTTGAAATAGAATTTCAGGAGCTTTTCATGAATCTTGTGCAATCGAAGTAAATCAAGTACCTTTCTTAATTTCTCTACATTTTCCTCCTATATCGCAAACTAGATGAGTATGTCATTGAGGAAGACAATGAAAAATGGCCTATGTAGGGCTAGATGATCTGGTTTATGAAATCCATGAAAATAGACAGGGTATTTCTCACACAAAAGGTAATCACTAAGAACTTGTAGTGTCCTTAGAGACATTGAAAGGAAAATTTCAGAATGTCATCCTCATAAACCCCCAAATTGTGGTATTCGTACCTGAGGTCGCTGTTAGAGAACCATCTCTCACCTTGCAACATATTTAATAGTTCATAAATTCTTAGCAAGGGGTACTTGTCCTTTATTGTGTCATTATTCAGGAAACGATAATTAATGCAATTCAATAATCTCTTGTATACCTTTTTTACAAACAAAACCAATTCCACCTAGGGGGTACATTAGCTATGATGAAACCTTTCTCACAAAGATCCTCTAACTATAAAATGATCCCCAATAGCTCCATGGGTTTCATCTGACATGTCGTAGAAGATATCAGGGCAGTCACTGGCTATAATTATATGAAAAACTCCAACTGACATCTAAGATATAGTTATAGATCATCTTTGGGAAGGAAATATTTATAATCCTCCAAAATAGAAGGGATATAGACACCCAATGTGTAATCGAAACCCATGGTCACACTCACTAGCTAATGGGTAATGGTCAGATACTATGTGCTCGCGTTACCCACTGGTCCTGCTACAGGGTATCTCTTGCTGACAAAGGGGAACCTCGTTCATTCAGTACATAAGAAGTTAACCAAAATTAGGTGATAGTAACTATGATATCAAACCATGGAAATATAATAAATTCCTTGGATGATGTAATAAGGTACCGTTGTGAAGACTATAATGCCCCACATGAACCTCTCTCCTCCAAGTGATTTCTCGCACTTACTGTAGATGAATGATATGGAGGAAGGGTTACCTATATGAACCTCAAGGCATAACTGCTATGATAGATTCTCTACTGGGAGCTTCTGCTCCCATAAAAAGAGGTGAGATTAAAAATAACATATATCCCTTATGTCTACCATTAATAAGGAAATAGTAGCATAAACAAAGATCGTACCTCGAATCATCTTGTGTGCCACAAAGTCAAATATATCTATAGTGTGTAGCTGTCTCCATCCCCGACCGCCATCTCAGTTAGCCGAAAGTGGGCCATCATGTGGTTGTGGTGGGAGAACCTCATTCTAAAACACCCAAATTCATCTCCTCCCACACCTCTACTAGGTCCTCCTCCCTAGAGACCACCCTATTCCTGTCAGAGAGATCCCTTATCCCAATACTTCCTTTGACATAGTGGTTCATCCGCTGCCAGCATGGGATGTTAGTTTACATAATTTGGTATTCTTGGGACATGGGTATTCATACATCAAATGTGATGCATCATCCCTATGTGAATGTACCATGTACTTTGTGCTGCCCCAAAATTGGGAAACTATACACATGTGTCTTCTCACAAAACGGTCACCTATTTCGAGACCTCTGTCGTCTACATTCTAATAAAGATGACTCATCCCTATCTGAACTACCGCCACCTCCAGATGTCCTATATCCTTCTATCATGAAGATATACTTCATTAGTGCCTACTCGAGAGCCCCGACATATTTAGGGATGAATAAGGGAACTATGCTAGCCCATATCTCTTTACGGAGTCCCTGGTCAAACATTCATTCTCCGATGAAACCATATATGATCATGTAATGAGAGTAGTGCAGAAAATCCGTGAACCTCACCGTGTAATTGGTCAATATAAACCCTCCCTAATGAACCTCTATAATCTCCACAATATGGACATAGCATAATCATTAGGGTTAGTACTCTTCACAAAACAACTTCTGAATGTTTTCCCATGAGAGTGTCACATCATCTCCCATTTAGGAAACTAAGATCCACCATCTCCCAGCATTTTTATAGAAAAGGATGGCTCCCAAATCCACCCTAGGATCCATTGGGGTTTGAACCAGTCCGAACACATGGAACAGTAACTCCAGCCAATCCTCAGATTCCTAAGGGTCTGTCTCTCCACTGAACCTTAGCGGTCACTAACACTGGAACACATGGAGTGAGCTCAGACTACACACATCTTATGCCAACACTACAGAGACTACCTAATACTCAATGGGATGAGGTACCACTACTGGTCCACATTGAGGATGTATATTTCATGGTAGACCCTAAAATGTGGCATCATTACTCATAGGTTCACCGCCACAAACCATACCTAGTATCTTGTCTCATTTTCATTGCGGAGGAATCCTCAAAATTATCAAGGAGTAACATGTTCAGACGATCATATATATATATATATATATAATAATGGTGAGTTGTCTCATAAAGTATAGTCAAATACACAATCCTATATGATGCATGTACCACTGTTCTTATAAAAATTTCTTAGGGTGTCATGTCAACAATTGAGTTATCAGGGTCCTGGGGAGTGATACGTCGACTGCCCATAGAATCCCTAGACTCTGTAGATTGAGAGATCCTCTGGAGAAACATGGACACTGCTTCGTTGAATCCCAACTAGTTAATTTAGGGGGAATACCTGAAACATTTCAAATGGAAGGCACCACCTATGATACTACTCTGTTACGAACTGACCCAAGCTGAGGCTCGAGTTGAAACTAAATGAAGACCACCTTCATAGTCTAGGGGTTACAGATAAGCATCGAAGGGACAAAAAAACTGGGGAGAAATTTTACTAATAACCTATACACAAGAACACAACCAACATAAAGAGAAAGTGAATAGGAAAAGAAGAAAAATTATACAATGTCATAAATTATTGTTAACATCCATGAACCTCTAGATGGTAGAACATTACGGTAGTGAACACAGAAATGTAAAGGGTTAAAACACTGACCCAAACTAGAATCCAATCCCAACTAGAAGAAAAACTATAAAAAAAGATTCTGATGAGAGAGCCAAGATATTGTATCCTAAAAATGATCATCGTAGGTGGTACACACTTCCATTATCCATATGCTTCTTTGTAGTTATGACTGACATGTCAGCCTTATACAAAAGAGATGGAATGTGTTGGGAAAACCCCATGTAGTGGTCAGTGTATACATACTTAGTAGAATGTCACAAAAAGGTGAAGGGGGAGAAGTAAGAGATACAACTGGAGATTCATTGATAATAGAAGAAGGTACAATATAAGAGGATGGAAAGAATGTAGCTCAACCCAAAAAGAGATGGAATGTAGACTCATCCAATCCCAGAGAGCCCAAGATGGAGAGGAGATGAAATCCTCGTCAAGTCTTCATTACGTATAGTCTGAGAGTGCAGCCCTGTAACCATGAGAATCTAGATATGAAAAGTACGTGGAATAATATTTGTGTCTCAACCTTAACTATATTAAGAGTAACCAATACCGAATGAATGGGTATGATAAAAAGATGGTTATATATATACTCAGTCAATGAATCCAAAACGAATGAGTAAGGGGATATCCATCATATATCTATGAACTAGAAGGAGAGTACCCAACAATTGCAAGGTAAAACCATCAGAAATTCCCACCACCTCATGTGTCTACCAAGGAGACACAGGTCAAAGGGGATAAAATCACCACACATTGATACTATCTTCTCTGGGACGCATTGACTCACCCACATGATTTTAGTTCATGTCACAAGGATGAGTCTTGGGGGTGAAATCACCCCTCTTTCTGATGAGTACAAAGGTATGTCGAATCACACCTCACCACTATGCCACATAGTCGAGGGCCTCCTATTTATAGTATAAGTCTACACTATCGACACCAGCTAGAGGGTCAACAGGATATCATCGAGGACTGCACTACCTATCCCACAAGGAGGGTCAGTCTGGTATCTCTGATAGGGGACTAAACTACAATACCCATTTGGTGGTATGTGTATTATCTCTTATTAAGGACTACACTACCCAGCCTAGTTAGTGTTTTGTTCTGATATCTCTCTTTAGGGACTACACTACCCACCCCAATTGGAGGGTCATCCTGGATGGTCGTTGGGGACTACATTTCCCAGATCCTACTTGAGAGTCAGCTTGGAAGGTTGTCATGGTATGTGAGTCTGATCACTGTCATCATCGAGTGTCATACTTGCACATACCAACTGGTAACATCCACATCATCTCTCTACATCCACTTCCTTGGACACAATCACAATCTACACGAAACAACAATTAGGATGGAGATTTTACGAGCAGCAATTTGAGTATAATTGAAGGAGGTATAGAGGATTGAAGATTTCTCAAGGTAGCTCATATAGTACACAGCGCGTGGCCCCTCTTCATTTCTTGGACATGTCTTTGGCCAAACATGGGGTATCATCTTATGTAGTATAGAATGCCGTGTAGGTGGACTACATTCCATGTTACATTAATCCATGGACCAGGGTGTGTCTGATGGATGTTTCTGATTAAACGAAGCCTGTGTTTTTGTACTCTGGTACATGACATGTTGTCCCACATGGGATTCTTCCCACATGGCGAACTTGTGTGCATGAGATAGGCACATCATGTGTTTCTAGCCATGCGTTCTTTCACATAGCTCTCCTCAAATGGAAAGGTAGAACATGTAATGTCCATTGGAGTACATGTAGTTTCATCCTTATCATTTCCCAAAGCCTAGTTATGTTGCTATAGGAGGCTACACATCACTTGTTTTTCATTGAATGTGGGGTGTATTTGGTATTTTCTCCATAATCTCTAGATTTATTGAAACTTCGAACAAATAGAAATGTTATCTTATACCAGGGTCAAATTTTTTAGATTATTCCCTAAAATCATTAGATCTTACTGAGGAAATCAGAATATATTTTTCATACATTGTGAATCATCCTCGTTAAAAGATGAGGTTTTCTCAGGATCTTGTGAAATCCTCTAGTACTTCATTTCATTCCAGAATGGTATGAAGCCTTCGGATTATTCATCCTTGTTCATTCCATTTCCATATTCGTTCCTCTCTCATGATTCCTCCATAATTATACAATTCCACTCCAAATCTAAGCACCCGATTGAGATCAGGTCACCCAACAATAATTGAAGCGGGACCCCTGAGAATTTTATAGTGATAAACGCCAAGAAAAATTGAAGGGAGTAAAAAAAAACCAAGGATTTAGTCCTCATCATCCAACAGTTATTTCCTGGTGATCGAGAATGGGGCACCTGTGTTATAACATGTGATAAATTATAAGTAATATTGTGCTTGGGCTCATGAAAAGTTTGAAATAAATGGAACTGGTTAGAAATTTTAGTTTCAACATGCTCAAAAATTTAATTCAAGAAATAACTACTCTAAAGAAGAGTCCATCGTAATTTGATCAATCATTGTTGACGAAAAACATTTTCGTCAACGAAAGAAGCGGAAGTGTTGCATTCATAGTATCCTGATTCATCTAAAACCATAGTTTCTTCATCATTTGTTCTCCATTATTCATTCATCTGCAGAAGGGATTGAAGGAGAGGAGAGGAGATACCATGGGAAAAATAGGATTATGTGGCTAAATCGTCTATATCAATAATTTATAACAATTCTCTTAGGTTAATGGATTTTAATTAATTAATTATGTCTCAAAAAATGCGGCACCAATGATAATGGGAGACAAACCTCCTACACAGACTCTTTTGATATCTCAACTAAGGGAAACACCATGATCCAGACCCAACCGTGGTCACATATTTTTGGCACGATCAAATTTTTAAGAGTTATCCTAATTTTGTTAATTAACTGGGAATGTGTAATGTAAAATGTTTAATAATATTTTTTATAAAAATAATTGTGGGCACATCGGGCCTCTGAATCACATTTCGTCAAGTGTTTATCTCTGGGATAAAATATAAAAATATTTCAAAATATTATTTGGATAAAACAAGGTCTTTACATAAATCCCTCAATGTATTGATAATATTTCTAAAAGGAATTCATTCTTACGTATGTTATTTTTTATCAGGAATCTATCACCATTATTTCATGATTGGTTGACCAAAAATTTTGGATTAATTTTATGATAAAATATTATTAAGAGGCTTTTGAATTTTATTATTAACCTTATTCCTTTTTTTCTATACAATATAATTTTACCACTCAAAGTGGATATGGACTTCATGTTCAAAATTCCATTATTTATAGACGTCATTGATTTTTTATTTATCCTATATCATTGTATTACAAACATATTTATTATTGTAAAAATTTAAATAATATTTTCAGCAATAATTTATTCTATTCGAGGAATATTTTTCAATAAATAGAAAATATATCACTTCTTCAGTCACTCCATAAAATTTTAAAATGAATTTATTATATTTAATTTAGAGTTTCATTTTAATTATTTAGATTTAACCTATATTTGTTAATCAATGTATAGATCATTTTTTGTTTTTTTCTATTTTATATTACCTTATGATTTTCAAAGTCATTACATCATCACAAAACCTATTTAGATAAAAAATTCCTTTTAGAAACATGGTGTTTACTTTAACTTATTTGGATTGATGAATTCTAATAAGTTCATCGTCCCTTTTTTGCTTCAAATTTTCCTTTTCAAAATATTTATTTTTTTATAGACATTATTTCATCTCCCATTATAGTAAATGATCCCTATGATTTTTTTAATTCACATATAAAATCACTAATTTCATCACTAGTAGAATTTTAATTATTCACTATGTTATTATATAGCTTATCATCATGTCTAATGGATGTCTCAATATCCCCTTGAACTGAACAATCATCTCGTCCTCTACTATTTGATAAGATTATTGTATTCTAATATTTATATAACATTATAACCTTATATTTAACAATAGGTTTTAAATTTTTAGAACATTTTATAAATGTTTTTCTAGGTTCCCCATCTTATTCATCATGAACTTCTTATTCCATCAAAGATGGACTGTTTTCTACAATGTTTTTAACACACCCACACCAAATTAATTTTAGTGGAATATTTCCCTTGTAAATTACAATAAATAATGTGAATTTTATAGGGATAAATTATATAATATAATGAAAATATATAATTTACCTCATCTAGAATTTTTTTTAGTAAGAACCAGCATCATTTACATTCATCTTACCATTTTAACCCACTTAGAATCTTAAAAACTCTATTTTATTTCTTAGTCTTTTGATTTTTTTTATCATTCCCCATTTTTATATAATAATTAATGAAAAGACAGTGTAATTAATAAATATGGGTAAAAACATGGGAATTTATCATCTAACATTGAATACATTGTATAATATTATTTCTGGTAGAATATCCAAATTCATCTCTACCAAAAATAAATTTTATATTTTTTCACAAGATCATCTAATAGTTATTACAATATAAATTATTCATATGATTAATTCCTTAATATATTCTTAATTCAAAATTTTTATATATTCAAATTTAATTTTCTATAGTTTTTCACTGTTTTATTTATATTCATATTCCCTTAATAAATATTTTCTAACTTATCCAAAAGACCATTAGCTATGGAGATTCAATTCACCTTCAAAAATACACTCCTTAAAATGGAAAATAATATACCACTTCCAGAACATTAATCTTTATTTATAGATTCCAATTAACTATTTATATCCTTGAATATCATTTATCGAGATGGGTAAACCCATTATTAGTATCTTCCACGACATAATAAATATTATCCAATAGAGGCATAAGCATATTGTCCATCCAAACATGAGAATTCATCAAATTAAATGTTATAATCCTCTTATAGTTTATTAATTAATATTTTACATTCATGTTAAAATAAATTAGTTAAAAAAAATTTCTTCATACCCACTAATAAATCTTTCATTTGAAAAAAGAACCTCACTTTGATAAAAATTGATAATGCACCCACTATATTGGTGAAATCAATATGTGTTGGGGCCGGTGAATTACTGAATAAAATTTATTTTAAATTTAAAATTTTGAAAACCATCATTATCAGTAATATTATAATGAATTTTTTATTAATCATAGAAACACACACACAAACTAAGAACATCATATTTTAATTGGTTCACTGATCAGTTGCATTAGTTTATCATTGAAATGTTTTAGAATCACAATAGATTACATTGCCTTATACAAACAATCACGTGGATTAAAGTAAATTAGGGATTAAAATGAACTCGTCATACAATATAATGTTCTGATATTCTATGTGAATCATTTAGAGTAATGATATATCATAGAGTAGCACAACCATAATGAATCCATTAAATGATTCCGACATCGATCATGTTGTTACGTGGAATATTACTTCAAACAGAATCAATCTAATGAATGTATTAATTTCTTAATCATTAATCCCATTCATTGAAATGAACATGAACAGTTTATTTATTTTATAATTTTCAATGAAGAGGAACTAATAACTTCCATTAAGTTATTATTATTAGATATATGGACAAATTTTCATTCATCTAATGTTAAAATATTTTTTGATAGAATAATATTGTAAATAAAATTTAAATAATTTAAATATAAGCTCAATTTCATATTACAGATAAATCCTATTCTTTGAAAACATTAAATATTGTTTAAATAGTGTAAATATAATCAATTTAAATCTCCATTAGAATTAAAAAATACCACATAATGTATAAATATATTTTATAATAGTTTCTCTAAAAATTACACAATATACATATTTCGATGAATTATTATTAAAATATGTCAAATAATTTGGTGTAATACCCACCAATTTGAATTTTTTCATATAAAATTCACAAAATTCCCACCATGAATTTACTATGTTGTGTTTTATGACATTTTGATCCTTAGACATATCATTTGAAACCCCATTGTCTCCATCATGGTTTGTTTTAGCTCTCAAATTCTCAGATTTAGATTGAGATCACACCATAGTCACATAAAATATCTAAGGAAATAAATTATAGATTATTAAAATATTTATTTCAAAAATATATATAGTTTGGTTTCAATCCTTTCAAATTGGGCATCATTCCAATTTTACCTTAATATTTAAAAAGTATTACAATCATTTTTTGAAGGCTATTCAACTGAATTTAGATTGAATATTAATAATTACAATTTATTGGAATTTTATTTCATTGAAGATTATAATGAAATAATTTTTTTATTATTATATATATACTAATTACCAATATATAAATTCTAAAAATCTCTTTACATATTTACACAAAATTGAGGGTTTCATCCGTATACATGAGGAATCTACCTTTACACATGTCTGCTACTTACCATTACATATCTCAAAAAATTTACACATGGTTTTACATACCCTTATAATGGTATTATATTACCCTTACATAGGTTTTAAAATTCCAACATTACCAGTCCCTAAATTGGAGAATATTCTACCCACATATGTGTATCTCTATACTATCATTATATGTGTTGTTATACTCACATAAGACGTTTTTTAGAGTGTATTCACCTTAAAAATAATCCTAATATATCATGATACGTTTATATAAATTAAAAATTTTCATTCGCACCTTTATGATGTTTTACTACATTTATTAGTAGCATTACATTTTCATATTGATTACCAATTCACAATTACTAAATCACTAATTCCAACTATAAAATAACCATAACCATCCTATATCACTCTCAAGACCTTATATCATATATTAAATATAAGGCCCCAGCCTTACACATTACTTAACATTGAATTAAATGAATAATTCCCATTGAGGATCTTTTCAGGTTTAGAGTTTTAGAGAATTAGAACTTAACTATTACATCTAAAAAGAATACAATGTAGACACTTCTACTAAGTTTCAATAAAATAAAAACTCTTAAAAAGAATCATGTCTAGTTCCATGTTTTATATAGCATGACCTTCCATTAATCCCATCCTTGACACTATTCCACATTAAGTCCTGTGACAAACATTTCAAAAAAACATGGGGTGAGCATAAAAAGCTCAGTAAGGGAAACACAAAGAATGAAAACTGTTAGTTTCTCAAAACAACAATTAAACCATGTATACTTTATCAAAGTAACACTTTTCACCTATATGAAGTAGTAAAAACTCTTCACTGAATAAAAGATAAATACTTACCCTTTTGTAACCAAACAATTACCATAAAACCCATATAAAGAACACATAACAAATAAAGGTAACTTGGGATATAAACATACTTAAATGGAATAACCATACGGTCCACTTCCACACATATCACTTAATGGAATAGCCATACGGCCGACTTCCATACCCAATGAATTGGAGTTCATAATGTAACCCTCTGTCTTGGTATTCATGACAGGACCCGTCATATGGTTTATCACGTAACCACCCGTCAAATGTCAAAGTACCATTATAAAATCATAAGACATAAAACAAATATAATGGAAAGAAAACATTTAAACACTTTGATCACAATATATCACTTAAATATATTGACATAAAAAATCCATTATAAAAAACTATTTTCAATACCAAAATACAAAAAACATTATATGGTATTTATTTCAAAAAAAATCATTACGACTTGTTGAGGAAGCCAAAGACCAAATAATACACGCGACGGCGGAAAAGGTCTTTGTCACCGCGTACGTTAAAAGATACATATATTTTTGTTGTTTTGTAAAAATCTTCGTAGAAAAATATTCCTTTTGAATAAAAGTAAATGTAAATGGGGTTTATACACCGTATAAATGAAAGTTGTGTATAAAACGAAATATTCCTCAATGAAAGGAGATTGAGTAGATGTCCCTTACATCGTGTCTGACTTGACCTGTTCCTTATTTAATCTCCTGAATAATAAACTAAAGTTAATTTCTACTTTCTTAAGAACCTTTTTTAAGGTTGATATTCCTTTTATATCACTTATTACCATGTTATAATCATTATGTAATCATTTAAGTTAATAATGTTCATTTTGTCAATATTTGGTACTTGATTCAAAAATGGACTTCTTATAATTGCATGTTGTTCACGTGGAAAAAAGGATCATTATATCCATAATGATATTAATTATTTGGGTATCATATATATCATATATATCCATCATGTACATGTATTTATAATAGTACATTACATTTGGAGGTATGAAAGGAAATGCACCGTTCATGGAGACGGTAAGTCGTACGTACGCATGAATGCTACTTTCATTTCTACTTCTTATTTTAATGGAATTAAAACATAATGATACATAGGTATATTATAATTCCAATATAAAATCATATACAATATCATTAACTCTATCCTTTATACATCCAACATAGGGCATTAACGAGTCACATAACTTTGAGGGGGTGGTAGTCCGCACTTCCTCAAATGAGATTATCGTATTTACCCACCATGGAAACCAAAAAGGATTGATATAATTGGGATGTAAAAAAGCATAAAGAAATCATAAACATAATATATATTATATATAAATACAGTTCCATCATAATGGACACCATGAGATGCAGTAAGATGTAATTGAACAATCATCGTTTCGTGAGGCGTTAGTTTGCCATCCACAGAAACATTATGGTCTTCATCCATTAGATGGAGGTGTCTGTAAGTGTGGTTCTAATTATTATAATAACATCACCCTAGTATATTTAAGATACTTGTGTTGTTACAAAAGAAAGTAAATAAAAAGATTTTAGGGGTTGGAGAAGCAAAATAAATGAAAACAATTTAAGAGAAACTATTACCTTTAATTTAGGCAACTTCGTTTGGTTTAAACCAAAAGGACATATTAAGTTCCTTCTACCTAAAACTAGGCTTCTAGGAGGAAGAGAGGAATGTAGGGAGCTTAATTGGGCAGAGTTTGGACGAGACAGATGTCTTGAGAGGTGTGGGGAATTGCATAGAAGTGGTCTCTTTTTATAAGGGAGAGGAAGGGCTCTTTAAGAAAGAGTGAAAATATTATTTTATAATATAATGAAATTCAGTTTCTAATGGTCCAAAAATCATTATGGTCGAACATAAGACGACTAATAACCTAAATAAAATCATCCAATCATAATTGGACATGTTTTGGATAATATTTTAATCACTATAATCTTATTCAATTAAAACATCTATTAATGAGGTAAATACTGCATCATTATTGTGTCTCAAATAATTTAATTTATTTGATGTCTAAAAATTATAAATAAAATAACATGATGTATGAAATAGTTTTAGCTATCCAATGAATATTTATAGTCTAGAATATAATTTATATATCCCCATATAAAAATTAATTTACTAAAAGATACTTTCTTTTTTCATTTTTGTTTTTTCTTTAATTAATTATTCGAAATTGTCATTATCACACCCAAGTGGCTTAAAGGGGTACCCAAATCTACCCAAAGATGATAATGGTCGTAAATGACTCATACAATAATATTTGGACAAGTTTTAAGGTAATTTTGAATGATTATAATATTCTTTTAAAATTGAATTACCTTATTTACCTTTAATCGCGGTAAATAAAAGTAAAAAGATACTATTCACCAAAAATTATTTTAATCTCATTGAACCAAATTTTACTTATTGATATCAAACATGTATATCAGAGTTTTTAAATTCAATTCACAGAAGTGGTAAAATTCCATTTAAATGAAAAAGTCAGTTTTTTAACTACCACTAAGTGGTGTCACTATTCATCAAGAATTGATGTTTTTTCAGAAAAACACCAAAAATTAAACCTAAGCTATATTTGATATTTTGAATTCAAAAATGATCTCTATTTTTACAAATTAAAAACACATATGTGGCATTGATTAATTTAAAAATTAATTCCCGCGTTTAAACAAATAGCGTGTTTTTAAGAAACAATAGCTATCAAAAGATTGATACTTTTTTATGTCTAATTTCAAAGTAAAATTAAATACAATGACCAAAATTGGATTAAATAGTAAAAATATATTTTAATTCCACTTTAAAACCAATTAAAAATATAATCTAACCATATAAATAAATTAGATTAAAAAGCACTTTTGAATTAAAATACAATATTTATCACTATTCATTAAAAAATGAACTTTATCCGATAAATACAAAAAAATTACCCAAAGTAAAATTTGATGTCCCCATTCTAAAGAAGGAATTTATTTGGTCAATTAAAATGTATTAAAGTATGAAAAACTATATTTAAAGAGTGTTCTCCTTTAAAAGGCGATAAATTGGCATTTTAATGAAAATTATGCTTAAAATTAGATTCATTCACTTTTTAAGCCTCTAAAATTTATTGGATAAATATAAATACATGTATAATGATAATATAGTTAGTTTTGATAATTCAAACCAATACAACTTCTAGGAGTTAACTACCATTTAAAAGAATAATATTATATTATTAGTGTGCAATGGAAGATTTCAAAGAAACCTGTTGTTGCGTATCAGTCATGCTATCGAACATAGCAACCCATTTTAAGCTAAAATTAATTTTTAATTCACAAATATTAATAAATATAAAAATATATTATTCTTCATTTACCTGGGATGTAACATCCTTCCCCCCTTTTGATAATTTCGTCCTCGCAATTTTAAAACTGGGCTTGGAAACTTCATTAAAAGCCCCACATCAGAAAGAGAGTGAATAAAACTGTCACTTTAAAATAAATAAAGAGAAGTACAATGGTTACCCGAGACAAAAGATACTAAAATTCCATGATAACATGGATATGGAGGAGAAAAAATCATCAAGTTCTGATGGAGAGTGATAGAAAACATGTTTAGGAGAAAGTTAAGCACCAGAAAATCACAAACTTGTGATGGGTTAAACAGTCTTTGATTCCCCAGTAGGAAAATTTAGTGGACAAGGTTTTTTTTAATGTTACTTTTCATTGAGGAATTTATTAATGAAACTAACCAAAAACATAATGAAATATACTTACTTGTTATGCAGACCTTCATCTTTTACTTTATTTCTAACACAAACTCATATTTTCTCCAAACAAAGAATATTCGGGATGATTTTTTTTCACAGTAAGAGTGTTATAACCAACTTAGAGAGAATCACATAATCCACAAAAGATGAACTAAATATTTCCCATGTTTTTAAATATTAACTAAAACCAAAACGTTTAGTATAAGATCAGACAATCCCCCAAAAAGAAAAACTTTTACATAAAGAAAAACTACTCTTAATCTCCAAAATTTGTCTAACCAAACCCAATGTTCAACGAAGACCATTCGATAAAAAATTTCCCAATAAAATTCTTCAATGTAAACCAAACTAAGATTGAAACCCAAATATTTGAAGGATTTAGTCACATAGTCTTCCAAGGTACAAATTAACACTTATCTCCAAATAACATCAGTTGCTCAAAAATTCTCATATTAAAAAGTAATTAACCTAATCACATATCTTCCATGATAGGTTAATATTTTCCATAGATAACCCAAAATAAAATTACTCTTAATTCATAAAATCATCTAACTAAAAATAATAAGTCATACTAACAAGGGACTTCTTGTAGTCCAGTGGTAGGCAATAAATAATAGTCGCACTTTGGTTGTGGATTCGATTCCCGCAACTTTGTCCGACGCGACGGGTTGTCACACGGTCTGCGTGTTGTCCTTTTTATAAAATTCCAAAAATAACCAAAACATGTTTTAACCGAAATAGATTCCTTATACCTCTCATTTTCATCCAAATTCATTATGATCTCAATATCTTAATTCTTGAAGTCTTATTTCACCACCATAAAAAAACAATTCCCAAAATGAATAACAGCATACCTTGATCATGGCATCCACTCAGTTTCATCATCATCTTGTCCACGTAGGTATAATTCCCATGCATTACAACAATTATTTAGAGATCATTTAATATCATTTTCTTCTTCCATCCAAATACACCTAGTACAACATGGGTCATATGGGTTTTCACAGAAAAACAGTTTTGGAAAATAATCATGTATGACATATAATTCCAAAACATCTGGTAAAACATGATTTCTATAAAATAGTCGGACAGAATTTGAGTTTAAACTTTCTATTATTGGTTTTTTTAAATACCATAAATATGTTCTATGAGACTATATTTTAAAATAAAATATAAATAAACTGCTCAAGGGTCTCCTTCCTCAACACCATTTTTAAAGTAATAATATGCTTCAAATTCTTGTGATAAGGTAAAATATTTGAAAATACCTTGATAATATTTACCTTTCTTGAAAATATGATAATATTTTGAATATAGTGTTTGTCTAAATACAACCCATGATCCACGATGATAACGCGGTATAGTGGAGGTTTTTGATATCTCAAACAACTGCTTGCAAGAGAGTTGTATGCTATAAAAAGTTTCACAATCATTCGAACCTGACTTTGCAATATTTATTGAAAGCATGTCGTCAGCAAGAGATATGAATGTATTTTGAGATCCTTCTCCTTCCATTCTTAACTGACTATACTTGACCTGAAAAAATTATAAAACATGGATTTAACTAAAATAATAAATACAGGGACTAACCATCTGTCTAACAAAAACTCCTAATCCCTAAAGTTGTCTAAACCGACATCTGATACCAATTATAAGGCCCAAGCCTTAACCATTACATAACATTGAATTAAATGAATAATTCCCATTGAGTATCTTTTCAGGTTTATAGTTTTAGAGAATTAGATCTTAACTATTACATCTCAAAAGAATACAAAGTAGACACTTCTACTAAATTTCCATAAAATAAAAACTCTTAAAAAGGAACATGTCTACTTCAATGTTTTATATAGCATGAATTTCCCTTGATCCCATCCTTGACACTATTCCACATTATGTCCTGTGAAAAACATTCCAAAAAAACTTGGGGTGAGCATAAAAAGCTCAGTTAGGGAAACACAAAGCATTAAAACTGTTAGTTTTTCAAAACAACATGTAAACCATGTATACTTCATCAAAGTAGCACTTTTCACCTTTATGAATTAGTAAAAACTCTTCACTGAATAAATGATCAATACATATCCTTTTGTAACGAAAATATTACCATAAATCCCATATAAAGAACACATAACATATAAAAGTAACTTGGGACATAAACATACTTAAATGGAATAAACATATGATCGACTTCCACACATATCACTTAATGGATTATCCATATGGACAACTTCCATACCCAATGCATTGGAGGTTATAACGTAACCACCCATCCTGGTATTCACGGCACAACCCATCATATTGTTTATCACGTAACCACCCGTCAAATGTTCAAGTACAATTATAAAATCATAAGGCATAAAACAAATATAATGGAAAGAAAACATTTCCACACTTTGATCAAAATATATCACATAAATATATTGACATAACAAATAAATTATAAAAAACCCTTTTCAATACCAAAATACATAAAAAAATATATGGTATTTATTTCAAAAAAACATTACGACTTGTTGAGTAAGCCAAAGAACAAAAAATACTCGCGGCAGCGGAAAAGGTCGTTGTCACCACGTACGTTAAAAGAAACATTCCTTTTTGTCATTTTGTAAAACGCTTCGTAGAAAAATATTCATTTTGTATAAAAGTAAAATTCAAATGGGTTTATACACCATATAAAAGAATGTTGTGTATAAAACGAAATATGCCTCAATGAAAGGAGATTGAGACGAAGTCCCTTACCTCGTGTCCGACTTGACCCGTTACTTCTTTAATCTCCTGAATAAAAAACTAATGTTAATTCATACTTGCTTTAGAACCTTATTTATGTTTATTATTCCTTTTATATCACTTATTAAAATGTTATAATCTTTATGTAATCATTTAAGTTAATAACATTCATTTTGTCGATATTTGGCACTTGAGTCAAAAATGGACTTCTTATAATTACATGTTGTTCACGTGGTAAAAGTTTCACTATATCTAGAATGATATTCCTTATTTGGGTATCATATATATCATATATATCCATCATGTACATGTCTTTCTAATAGTACATAACATTTGGAGGTACGAAATGAAATGCACCATTCATGGAGACGGTATGTCGTACGTACGCATGAATGCTACTTTCATTTCTATTTCTTATTTTAATGGAATTAAAACATAATGATACATAGGTATATTATAATTCCAGTATAATATAATATACAATATCATCAAATATATCCTCTATACATCCCATATAGGGCATTAACGAGTCAAATCACTTTGAGGGGGTGGTAGTCTGCACTTCCTCAAATGAGATTATCGTATTTACCCACAATGGAAACCATAAAAGTTTGATATAATTGGGAATTAAAGAAGAATAAAGAAATCATAAACATAATATATATCATATATAAATACAGTGTCATCATAATGGCCACCATGATAGGCGGTAAGATGTAATTGAACAATAATCGTTTCGTGAGGCGTTAATTTCCCATCCACAAAAACATTATGTTCTTCATCCATTAGATGGAGGTGTGTGTAAGTGTAGTTGGAATACAAATAATTAAAACATCCTAGTATATTGAGGATACTAGTGGTGTTACAAAAGAAAAGAAATAAAAAGAGTTTAGGGGTTTGAGAAGCAAAATAAAAGAAAAAAATTGATGAGAAATTGTTAACATTAATTCAGGCAACTTCCTTTGGTTTAAACCAAAAGTACTTATTAAGTGTCTTCTGCCGAAATTAAGGATTCTAGGAGGAGTATAGGGATTTAGGGAGATTAATTGGGCAGATTTGGGATGATACAAATAGCTTGAGAGGTGTGAGAAATTTCATAGAAGTGGTCTCTTTTTATAAGGTACGGGAGGGGCTCTTTAGGAAAGAGTGAAAATATTATTTTATAATATAATGATATTCGGTTTTTAATGGTCCAAAAATTATTATGGTCGAATATAAGATGACTCATAACCTATATAAAATCATCCAATAAGAATTGGATATGTTGTGGATAATATTCTAATCATTATAATCTTATTTAATTAAATCATCTATTAATGAGGTAAATACTGCATCATTATTGTGTCAAAAATAATTTAATTTATTTGATGTCTAAAAATTATAAATAAAATACCATGATGTAGGAACTATTTTTAGCTTTCCAATGAATATTTATAGTGTAACATATAATTTATATAACCCCTTCTAAAAATTTATTTACTAAAAGATATGTTCTTTTGTCATTTTTGTCTTTTCTTTATGTTAATTTTTCTAAATTGTCATTATCACACCCAAGTGGAATAAAGGGGTCCCAAAATCGACCCAAAGATGCTAATGGTCGTAAATGACTCAACCAATAATATTTGGACAAGTTTTAAGGTAATTTTGAATTATTATAATATTCTTTTAACCTTTAATTACCATATTTACCTTTAACAGCGGTAAATAAAAGTCAAAAGTTACTATTCACCAAAAATTATTTTCATCATAGTGAACCATATTTTACTTCTTGATAACAACCATGTATGTTGGAATTTTGAAATTCAATTCACAGAAGTGGTAAAATTCCATTATATGAAAAAGTCAGTTTTTTTAACTACCACTATGTGGTGGCACTATTCATCAAAAATTGAAGTTTTTCAGAAAAATACAAACAATTAAGCTTAAGCTATATTTGATATTATGAATTTAAAAATTATTTCTATTTTTCCAAATTCACAACATATAAGTGGCATTAATTAATTTAAAAATTAATTCCCGCTGTTAAAAAAATAGCGTGTTTTTAAGAAACAATAACTATCAAAAGATTGATACTTGTTTATGTCTAATTTCAACGTGAAATTAAATATAATGACCAAAAATGGATTAAATAGTAAAAATATATTTTAATTACACATTAAAATAAATTAAAAAGATTATCTAACCATATAAATAAGTTATATTAAAAAGCACATTTGAATTAAAATACAATATTTTTCACTTTTCATTAAAAATGTACTTTATAAGAAAAATTCCAAAAATTTACCAAAAGTAAAATTTGATATCCCCATTGTAAAGAAGTATTTTATTTGGTCCATTAGAATGAATTAAAGTAACCAAAACTATATTTAAATATGGTTCTCCATTAAAAGGCGATAAATCGGCATTTTAATGAAAATTATGCTTAAAATTAGATTCATTCACTTTTTAAGCCTCTATCTTTTATTGGATAAATATAAATACATGTATAATCATATAATAGTTACTTTTTTCATTCCCACCAATAAAACGGCTAGGAGTTTACTACCATTTAAAATAATAATATTATATTATTATTGTGCAACGCAAGATTCCAAAGAAACCTGTTGTTGTGTATCGGGTACGCTATCGAGCATAAAAACCCCTTTTAAGCTAAAATTAATATTTAATTCACAAATATTAATAAATATAAAAAATATCTTATTCTTCATTTACCTGGGATGTTACCTTAAATATTGTAGAAAATGTTTTATCACTTATTATTTTCATGAATATCTATACAAAAATCATCATAATGTATTTTCAATAATATAAGGAATTGAAAAAAAATCAAAAAATTCGACCTTATTCACTTCATATGAGTTTAAAAGATACTCCCTTTAATCAGTGGATCAACATAATTAATTTTTTAATGATGTTTTGTTGGACATATACTCAAATATAACATATATGAGTTGATCTCATTTGTAAATGACGAAGGATATTCCAGAAAAAGGTGAGAATAATGAATCATTTATTTTTAAATGGGGTTGAAATATATCCTATAAATTTACGATTATGTGGAGGATCCCATATTGTGTATAAACTATTGAATTTTTCATCATACAAATAATCGTACTTTTCATACACTGAATATGGAAAAATCATAGAAGAATAGGGAGTGGGTGTCAGATTGATTGTTTGTCATTCAGAAACCTCTATAACTATAACCTCTATTCAATATATTTCATGGTATATCTAAACAATTCCGATATATAAAATTTGGATAATCAAATCATATTAAACAATGTAAAATCCATGTTTCATATGTGTAATTTAAATTTATATATTGGTTCATAGGGTTTTTTGAAATTTTGTGAAAAAATAAATAATCATAATGTTGATAACTAATCCTGAAAAATATGGGAACAAAATTCAATAAAGAGATGACAATGTTAAAAAAAAAATTATTTGGAAACACCCTAATTCACTCCTCCACTATTGGGGTATCATAAGATATAACAAGTGTAGCCATAAACAATAATTTATAGTGTGAATTCATCTATACATATTCATATTATGAATAATTGAAAATTATGAAAGATATATCATTTATAGAAAAATATAATTTAACTTATGAGTGTCATTTTTATAATTTTAATATAGATTTGATGCCATATTATATGGTATATATTTCACTTCCATGTAATGTATTATTAATTAGACATTTTATGAAAATTTAGTATGGAATAGTGTTTTATAATGATCAATGGAATTTATGGATTGATTCATGTGTGAATAATTCCTTCTAATTGAATTCAGATAAAGATAATTAAATGATAATTATTCTATATAAGACTTCAAATGATATATGGATACAATTAGAGGGTTTTCAGGGTAAAAAATTTAAACCAAATAATTGGAACTAAATTTTTATAATATTATAGAAAATGAATCAATTGGTGGTATATTTAATTTTTATGAATAATTTAATATACATATAATGAATAAGAAGAAAAAAATAATAAGGAAACTATGAAATTTGGTAATCCCATTGGGGTGAATAAATTTTAGTCCTTATATATATTTGAATATAACACTATATTATATGATTATTTTACATATGGAAACATAAATTATACATCACATGAATGGGTGAATTATAATATTGGAAAATAAGAAACCACATAATGTGGTGAATTTGGATATTTTAATTGTTATAAATTATGGAATATTCAAGAATAAAGGAGGGAAGACAATTTATTCAATGATGAAGCAAGATATAATTTTTCTTCTGTATAAAATTTTGTTGAATCTAGAAAAAAATTTAGTTCATTAAGAGATGATAATTAGTGACTCCAAAATATTAATGTAAAATTAAATGAAGAAACAATGTTATTTAATAGAATAATGTGTTCATGAGATTTTATAAGTAATAGAAAAAGAGAAACTCCATGAAGAATCAATGATTAATGCAAGAGAAAAGTGTACAACCAAATAAAGGATTATAAACATGTTTTGAAACATATATATTATTCCCCAATTTTTTCCCTGAAATCCAGGATACATTCTATTTTTAGGTAGAAAAAGTGAATTATAGGTAAAATATTATCTCTGTGAAAGAAGAATAAACATACGGGATCAATTTTTTTATATTATTTCTCACCAGAAATGGGTGGAGACATGTTAAAAATTTCCCCCAATATTATGATATATTTTTTAGACCCTATGATTATATTTTTTACGAAATTATTACTATATTTTATAAAATCATTCTCTTACCCGAATATATATCTATATAAAATAAAAATGAAATTTGTTCTTATGAAAACTATGGTTATGGTTGTGCTCTAAATCTAAAGGAAAATATAATTCAATAAGAATTGATTTGATTAACCATGGTTCTAAAATAGACAACCGAATAAAATTATATGACTCTTCTAATAATTGAATTTGTGATGGCGTTTTTTTGAATTCCACATGTAAAACATAAGTCTTTCTCTCTACCCATGATTCCGATCATAATGTTCCTATTTTCACATCCTAAGACTCATTTCCCAACCAAAACACCATGTTCAAGACACATAAATCATTTACACACACTGACAAGACCAACCTCATTCTCGAATCCCTTTGAGAAAAATCCATGCCTACCCAAATTTGTATCCCTAGACTTACACACCAATCTTGCCTGCCTGAAAGCACCAAATGCCTCACTTTTTTTATTTATTTTTGATAATCCACATCTCAAGGGTGACGGGGAACCCATACAAGGCTTGAATGAGTATGTAACAATCACAAGACTCGTAGGTCATAGAGAAATCATTTAGAAAAGGAAACATGGAACTTCCCCTCCCTAAAAAATGTTGTGATATCTGCAGTACCCATTAAAAATAATATTTGGCTATATGTTCTATGAAAATATTTATAGGCTTGTTAATAATTGAAATTTTATACATTCTCAACCTTCAAATTATTTTTAGATCTTCCCCAGTGGATCTGACTAGCTTAAATACTTATCTGGAGCTTTGTCCCTTGTAATCAGACTGGCTGCATCTGCATTTTTCATGTGGCCAGATGGATTTCGGGTGTCCTGAAGACCTTGAGGTGGTTTGAATGCCTTGTTAGAAAACTGGCCCAGAGGCCATGGGTGGATTTAATCCCTTTCTAGACACAATGGCAAAACCGGTGTACCAAAATCCCACATGTACGAATAGTTCTGGCTACTACACTACCGAACAATACCTACTAAAGTAACTTCTATAGTATCTACTACAAATCTTGACCATGTGAACACTACCAATATGAATCTTGTTGATAAATTATATTCCCATAGAGGATACATCCCATTCCTAAGAACCAATGATTGTGTTTTTTGAAAAATCATAACCCTTTCAACAAATTGTTGACATAGTTGATGAACTGAGAACCATTTGTGGACTTAGTGCAAACATGATCCTTAAGAAGACCCTAATTTCAAAAATTAATTTTCTAAAAAAACCCCACTTAGATGACATTGTGGTTAACAATAAGAACATGGTATATAAATTTTAACACCTATACCCTTCAAATTAGAAACAAAACCTCAACACCGAGGAGCTTATGTGGAAACCAACATAATGCCAGAGAACCTTGGTTACTTATTACCTAGGAACCACTTCACTGAAGACTCACTCAAAGGGCACCATTCACCAAGAACTCCTACCTAGGTTTCCAAATTTTCCAAAATACATTCACAGTTTCACATTCAGACATTACATATACCAGTGTGACCATTATCCTATGAACCTCATTTAGAGTTGTGCCTAATATTTAAGGTTACTCATTAGATACAATTCCCACATTTCATTTACCTATGTTCCTACCTCCATAAATCCTTTTAAATAGGATTAAAATTATTCCAATCATAAAAAATAGGTTCCCATTTTACCCAGGTCCCTTATAAGAACCTTGTTTTTCACCCAGGTATAGATTATTATAATTTTATAACAATTAATTATTTTTAATCTAAAATAGATTTCTAGTGGTATAGTGAAGTTCATGAGGGTTTTCAGGGATTTTTTTGAGCCCATAAACCATATTTTTTAGAAAAATGGAATTGTTTCACAATTTGAGTAAACTGTGCTGGAAGTGCCCACTATTAGATACAAATGTGAAAATAGTATTCAATTTTAGGAAGATCCATCTCACATGGTTGGTTCATGGTTTCCAAAAAAATTGTATACTAACTATATGTAATCCCTCATTCTCTATGTACCCATTCAATTTTTGCGCATTTTTTGGAAAACCATATGGAATAACCACGCACAATGTAAATTTGGAAAAAAAAATTCTATTTTCCCCTAAATGATCTTATTTAACCTCCTCCTTCCACTTACAAATCTTTCTAGTGGGATGACCTCCATTTTCTCCCATTTTGGAGCTTTTTAATGGACTATGATAGCGATCAATAGATCCCCTGCGTCTATGATCTATTTTCCATGTTGGATGCGCAATAGTTTGTACTCGTGTTCGTTTTTTCCATTTTTCATCTCTCTTGAACTCGACCTTGTAATTAAGGTGTGATTTTTCTTACCATTTTATATGACCTCATCTCATCCATGATAAATTAGAGGCTTATTATGGATGAGGATATTCATATGGTCCTATGTTGGGTGTTCTATAACTCATCCCTCAAGTTCATTGATATTGAAATTGTTGTGTTTGTCCCGCCGATTTCATAGGGTTCCATTTACATAATTTAAATGTCATGATTACAATCATTACAACCATATGTTTAAGGTCCTTCCAAATATTTGAATAGTTTTTAGTGGATATACCTTCAAATTCATCCATACCATATAAAATGTGATGACATTATTTTTGTTTTAGTATTTTGACATGTTTAATCCACCATTCGGGTGTTCCTTGGCTTGAAATTATTTAGAGTCATACTTTATATATTAAATGGATTGATTTGAAATGTGAATTTAGTAATGGAAACTACCCTATTTTCTCACCACATGACCAACCTATCTAACAATCCTTATATATAATTAAATGTGAAATAATGATCGTAATGAAAACTATGTAGGTAACTTGGAATTATTAAAAATAATTAAATAATAGGTTGACTGTCTGAAGCACCCCTTACCATGTTAATGGATGTTAGAAGAGTGAGACATGATTAATGAAAATTCCTTAAAGGTATTAAATGAATGGTTTCATGCTACTTGGCCTTGTCAGTCTAATGAAATTCATGGCATGAATTAAATGGACCAATAAATTAATTAGAACTTCAATAGATGGTTGCATGATCGATTATCCTTGTAACACAAATGAATGGTAACTGAATAAACCTTATGAATTATAAAAGAATTATTTATCAAAATAGGAGTGGCCTAACTAAATACCTCCTTGAATTCCCATTGGAGTGCCTTAAGCACATGAGGAGCCCATTTCAAATTCAAGGATACAACTTTCTTTAGGTGAGACCCACCTTGAACTCGATATTTTTCTAACTTTTATGGCTAGGTATGACACCCTTGGATCCCTCATGAAGTACCACAATATTCCTTGGATAGTCTCCTCGCATACAACATTGACAATAAGGTTCAATGGTTAAATCCCTTCGAGCCCAATCATTGATTATCCCCATTTTACCTTGGGTGAAATTCTTGGACCTTGTAGGAATAATATTGTCAAATTCCTCACACAATGAATCTCGTATTACATTATTTCCCTCATTTTTGATACATATTTAACTAATTTGGTGAGCCTTGAGGTCTACGTTTCCTTGGTTATCAACTTGGAGGGTAATTACTAAATACATTACATGTTTCCTTGTTATATCTCGTAACCGTCACTGTGGATATCATGTGACTTATTATAGACTGGAAACAATAACATAATGAACCAGTTACATGGTAACACACTAGATGAATGATGAAGTAGGTACTTAGATATTTTAGATACATTTAATTAATTTAAATTATATATTAGCATGATTTCACACATTTACATTTATATTACACCAGACATATATTATTGACACTGTTGGTGGTGGACCTCTATGATTTATCTCCAACCTCTCCAAACGTTGGTTGGTACCTGGGAAGATTACATGTATTCACTTGTTGACAAAGAAAAGCATACAGATTTGAACAATTGATTTCTTATTGTTTACGATGGTGTTCGATTGAAGTTGATTGAGCCTAAGAATGAGATTCTTGGGATATTCTAATTACTTCCTTTACTCTTTTGGGTAACATGTTTTTGTTGTTGTCTTATAACCATGTTTTCCCATTTTCTAGTGACATGACATATCACCATCAATTATCCCAATTGATTGAGATATTTTTTACCTTTTATACAATTTACTTATATTGAATTTCATATTTTATTTTATTAATATTTATCCATTGTGATACACTCTAGAAATGAGGGAATAACCTCCCCAAAGACACACCCTGGGCTCTAATAGCTAGTTGGAAACCTCTAGAGTTTGGAGAGATACACTTGAGGCCATGTGTCCCACCAGGATTTGGGAATCTATTAAGTGTAATATGGTTCCGAGATGTAACAAAAGAATTATGGGATACCATTTCCCCCATGTTACCTACCTGAGCATCCATTTAAAAAATATTCATACATGGGAATCCATGTTTCTAAAATAAACAACATTGGTTAACATTTACATGGTCAACAACTTGGGAACCCATATATCTAGATCAACTACCTAGGCACTAATCCATCTTTCGCCTCTATGAAAGATCGATAATCAAACCACAAATAGTTTTTTCAGGTTTAATAAAAAATCTATTTATAATAGATGTGACCTTCAACTTGAGTTGAAATACTTATCTTGGTTCCAAATATCTATTGTGATGAAATATTTTTCTTTGTTTACTAATATTCCTTCAATTATGATTGATTGATTTATTTCCTTATATGAAATGTGCTCATAACTTTTTATTTGTTTCATTATATTCCTTTTCACTAGATTCCCATCTTTTTTCCCCTCATTTGCCTTGACTAATGATTACAGTTTCGGTTTCGTTATATACCGTGATTCATGATTCACCTATTGGGTTTTTATAATCCTATGAGTCAATATAATCCCACTAGATGATAATATATCTCATGTGACAAATATGTCAAGTTAACCGTAAAAGTGTTTCTTTGACATTATTCCCATAATAACGAAATTTCATAGTACCTGTCACATAGTATTCCCCTAATAATAACTTTATTATTCTTGTATTTTATAATAGATTGATGAAATTAAATTTCATTGTTAATTTTTATATGATGCGACCTAAAAAACATTTAGTGAGTCATGTTATGTTCTGTTAACCTAGAAATACTTTCATTGTTATTTCTATAAAATTATGATTAAATTAATTCAACTTAATCAAATGACCCTTTAATATCAAATTTTAATTAATTTATTGGCAATTGGACTTGTGGAAATTGAAAAGATGTAAAAATAATGATGAATTTTGAAATTGGGTTGTTAACATTATTTATGATATTTTGTTTGATAATTAATATATTAATTTTTATTTATTTGATATATTATTTAGATATTTGTTCTAAAAAATTTCCATCTTGGGCCATCAATCAAACAAGGCCCACACACAACATATGCGACCAAAAATGGGTTACTCGACTATGCTATACAATGTGATGTCCAACATGGGATGTCGGCTGTATGGGTGGGTAGTTCCCATAAAGGGTCCTTATGTGATGAAATATTCATGAAATGATAGGCCACCATCTTGGAGAAATGACATAGGAGAAATATACCTATGATGGTGGGAGGAAGGCATCTACGGGATGAGTTGTTCTAAAGCGGAGGGCAGTGGTCCTTTGGTCACTAGGTGACACCACTACAATTGTGATACCACATTCAATCTTATAATATCCCATCTTTTTGACCACCAATTTTAGGTGGTATTAATCATCACATATGTTTTAACAAAAAAATAACAATTTTTCATCATTTTTTCCTCTTTCTCCCAAGAAACAAATATCTATCGCTCACTATGCCATCTTCCAGCCTAATCTCACCATCCTCCATAAAAAACTCATGAAAGGAACCATTTTTACCAACTGGAAGCTATAACTCAAGCTCTCCCCCAAAACTATCTCCCAAAATCACCACTAGATAACATCAGAAGACATAGAAATCCACCATGATTCCTTTAAAAAATGTTCCTCCTACCACTCCAAAGAAAGGAGGAGGATATTCATCTTTCTTCAGCTTCTCACTATTTCCATGAATCTATTTCAATGAATCACCTCTACCATTTGTAACATCCCATATATATCCCCACATGAATTCATGCTTGGGCCATACTAAATCCATTACAATGGG
Organism: Viscum album; assembly: GCA_963277665.1. NCBI lineage: Eukaryota > Viridiplantae > Streptophyta > Magnoliopsida > Santalales > Viscaceae > Viscum > Viscum album. The sequence continues at coordinate 2,115,639,779 of OY728137.1, forward strand.
TGATCTTAAAACACCTAATACTCTCATGGCTTTCCAAATGATCAACTAAGCATATCTCATGGAGATCATGAATGAAGGTATGATAATTTGAATATATTATATCGAGGATTGGTTTTCATTTTATTATGAATAAAATGACACTGCTACTAATCGAGGATAAGTAGTCAACCTAGATAGGAGAGTTCTGATGTTGTGGTCAATATTTTTTTTAATATTCATGTATTTATTTCGTTTTTTTATCTATTTAAATTACAATTATATTTTAATTTTAATGTTAGTTTTTATATATAATTCTATGCCTTTTTAATTAAATTTTGTATTCCTCTAGGTAATTTCATCGATTCTTCTTCTTCTTCTATCATTCTTTTTATAATTAATTAATTTATTTCATTTTTTCATAGTTTATTTTATGTGTTATTAATTTTTTATTCTCTATCTTGTCCATATATTTTTATTTTAGTTACTTTTTGTGTTTATCTTCACTCTCTAATACTAATTCTATTTTTTTTCATTCATCCTCTCTCTATCCACTTTATTTTATACCTCATCTATTATTTTTATTTCAATTCTCCTTTTAATTTTCTTATTTATCATCACACCACAATGAACTCTTACACTAAAAATTAATGGAAATACAATGGCTTGTCTTGTGGGAGGCATATGATGTTTTCACATAAATTATGAAAATATTTTTTGTGATCTGAAATGGTGACCTTAATGAGTGTGGATATTTCACAAAACTACTCTAAACTCAAACTCATTACTATTCACTATTTAAAAGTCTTATATCCCTTCCAACAAAAAAATAACTTCATGAAATTATGTTAAACTGTTTGGTGGATGAAACTACATATGATGTAGTCATGTCCTCAAAGGTGTTCACTCTCGATTGAGGTGTTCCATCAAAATGTATTAAGGGAGGAGTTAGAATTATTATTTCAAAAGTCATTAAATTTTTTAAATCAGATAATAAAATAATATTATTTTATTATTGATATATCTTGATTGAACTATCAAACTAAATTTAAACAAAAAAAAGGATAATGACAACACCTATTAACTAACGCAAAAAAGTCCATGTTCTTTCTTTATTACTCACACGTTGTCATTTATTATTATTTTAATATTTTCATTCATTTAAATTAAATTTTTAATCGGAAAAATAAAAAACAATAAAATTAGTTTTTTTGAATTAGGGTAAGTATGTAAATGAACTAATTTATATCCTTCACTGATATGACCATGGGAATCCACTATTCTACACTGGGAGAATAAATTTTCTTTTTCTCCTTTCCCTACTATATGAGTGGGTTCAAAACAGACACCTTTTCTAGGGATCTAATCTGTAATTTACTTATCATTATATATTTTCACAATACATATATTATTCATTTATTTTTAAAAAACCAATAAAAATTCCTTTCTCCCATGGTTTATCAATAAATATCGTATCTTCTTTAATGGAACAATTACTAACAGGTCCATGAGAAACATAAAGATGAGAGTGGCTCTGATATATCTAAAGTTAAATAACAGAGAAAAGTTAAAGAATAACTCGAGGCCAGAATGAGAAGAGTATTTGACTATGTTCATACATTTATGATGCAACCAGAACCTGACTACCTATAGAAAATCAAAAAGACATGGATAAGTTATTGAATGAGTGTGAATAATATATTTGATCTCACCAATTTAGAAAATCCATCACCATTGATGGAATCCACCACCCAAGTGGTTTAATTTTAATAAAAAACATATGAGCATAAATAAATGCCTATCTCCATAGAGATCCAAATTCAAGAGGCACTAACCACCGAGGAATTGATTGAACCAGTAATAGATCATATAGATTATCATATTTTGAATTATTTATTTTATAATTTTCTTCAATCTGATTTGAGTATCACACCAAATTTCTTGGAATAATCAGATTGGGTGAATCGATATTTGTTCATAGATGAAGATAAATATCCAAAACTATAACCTTATAAAGAACAGATGGAGCACCATAATTTGAATGAATATATATTTTAAGAAGCCCATAATGGAGTCCAAATAACCGATACATAGAAAATAAATATATTGGATTCTCACAGTAAAAGGGAGATATTTTATTAATAATCAAATTACTGTTTTTCTCAAAAGAAATTATCAACGTACCCACATATTGAATATTAAATTAATGAATCACCTTTTGAGACAACACTGAAAGGGTAGTAAGAGGTTTCAAAAGTAGAAACCCAAAAGTGGGTGATTTATACTTCATCATACCACCACTATGTATACTATACTAAATCATAAAGGATGATTATCTGGTAAACATTCTCCACAGGTCATTCCATCCCATCAAAAATGATGAAAAAGTTAGGATAATCTACATGTGGTGGTTAAAATCCAACAATATCCCCCCACCAGATTATGGATAACAATTAGTAGTTCCATATAGAGGTAAAAAAAATTCCTCTCGCATTTGGAAGATCACAAAAATAAGTATCCCATTACATTATTTGTAGGGTATTAAATTTAATTTTTAGGATTATTACAACATGTATCCCACTCCATCTTTACTTTTTGAGCATAAATGACACGATCATTGTGAATAATTGGGTAATTCTATTCTCAATGGTCACGATGGAACAAGAAGGCCCCAAAAAATTCAATGAAAGAATAGGTCTAGAGTTTCAGGATTACGTAAAGATCATCCTAATATTATTTATCATTACATTCAATACATTTATTTCAAATTTAATTTTTTGAACATTCAATTGGAAATTTCAGTCGCATATATGAATTCTGATTTACATGATTTATTTATGAGACATGAGTTTCGTAAGAATTATGTAATTATATGTTTTATATTACAATGAAAATGATATTGGATGAGAAAAGTGGTGAATTTGATGATTAATTTGAATCATGTATTTTAAACTCAGGATTCCTGATTATATGGAAAAAATTGATTCAAGTAAATTAATTTCTCAAAAAATATATAGCATTGACTTTGTGTCATTAATGTGAATTGATTTTTATTATTACTCCTTACTTTAGTGATTTCACAAAATCATATGTCCCAATACCAATAGTATTTTTGGACCAATTAATTCATATTATATTATTTAGAAAATTTATTGTGTGGTCTTGGAACATTCCACCTTCCACAACATTCCTTTGAATTTTTAAAACCAATTCCAATGAAAAAACACATTTAAAATTATTCATGCATATTTTGAAAAAACCATATCCTTGGATCTACCATTAAATTAATAATTCAATAAACCATTGAAAACATGGATGCTCTATTTAGGAATGATCCCTTTTTCAAGAAATTTTATCTATTTCTATAATCGTATTAGTATTTTTCATGAAATTTTTAACATGAAGTGTAGGGGTGAAGTGATTCATGGTGTAAGGGATGAAATATAGTGTAAGGAAGAAGTGAGGGGGTGATATTAATTGGGGTTGAGAAATGTTTTTCTATTTATTAATTTTACTCATTATTTTCCACCCATTAATTAAAAAAAATTAAAAAATGAAAAAAAGGAAAAAAATTAATGAAAAATGTGTTTTAACTTAGAAGAATAAATAATCACCATTAATAGATAGATTATTTTTCATATATTTTGTTTCTTGATGGATTTGACGAATATTTTAAGCATATAATATGAAAATAAAAAATGAAATATTTATTTCAAATAAAAAAAAGTGAAAAATAGGAAAAAATTCAACAATTTGCACAAATTATTAGTTATTTTTTATTGTATCATGAAATTTAATTTGTTATTTGGGGGAAGAATGTTTTGTAACAAATTGAAATATATAATTCCATTAAATGTTTTCTTTTGATATCATAAACATTATATTTGAGATAATCCTCCTCTATTGGCCTTAATATTCAAGCATCAATTCCTTCCTACCGAAATCTTTAGAGTCATTTCAACCTATAATGAAATCAATTATAATTTTATGTGTATTTTTATTTACATAGTAGAGAATGTAGTTTATTTTCAATAAAATGGATTTGGAGAATATTATCATGATATGATCATAACTCTACATGAATTGAATCATGATAGATGAATGAAAAGATTAAAAATGAGAGATAAATCATGATTTGACATATTTAATAATAATAAATGATGAACATGAATGGATGGAAGAATATGTTCCAGAATTTTAAATATATAGACATTAAAATAATTAATTTAATTATTTATTTGATAACTTAGAAATTGAATTGGCATTTTTTTGTGAAATTTGGATGTTTGATTTAAAATTGATAAACATTCTTTATTTTTCATTGACATTTTAATATTGATAACATAACTTCCATTATAAATACAGTGTTTATATTATTTTATAGAGGAATAGAATGGTTTATGTGTTTTTTTATTTAACAAATTAATATTTTCATGAAACTATTTAGTCAAAATTTATTTTTTGTGGGGTTTTAATCATATTAAAGGTAAATTTTAGTGTTTTAATAAATTATCTGAAATTATAAAAGTAGAAATTGAAATTGTGTAAAAATATTGATGAATGTTGAATTTTAGATATTATAATTATTTTTGAAATTTTTTTGATAATTTTTTATATTAATATATTATATTAATATATTTGTGAAGGGTTTATTCTAAAAAAATTAAAATCTTGGTTCAGCCCTAAAAAAGTTTTAACACACCACATATTCGCCAAAAATGGGTCAATGGAACTAACATGACTAAAGTAGTGTATCCCTAAGATGAAGGATACTAAGGGGGTAATCATTGTGAAAGGGACCGCATTGGTGAAATATTTGGGAAAAGATGGGGAACATCCCAGGAGAAACGTTGCATGGTGAGTATCCCTATAGTTGTGGGAAGAAAACATCAACAAGATGTGGTGGTCTATAATATAGATGGGGTTCCTCTGTCCACGAAATAAATTCATTTAGGGGGAAATCCAACCTTCAATATTATATGTTCTCAACTTCCCGACCACTAATTCTATGTGGGATGATTTTTTTTTTTTGAAAAACAAAACTCCATAATTTTTCATCATCATACACACTGAGCCTTAGAATTAGATCTATCTCGCACTTCATTCCCTCTTCCAAACTTATCTTGTCAAATGTCACCTGCAACTCTAGAAATCCACCATTTTTTTCCAACTAGAAACTCAATATGGTTCTCTCCCCCACTATAATCAAACAAAAATTCAACATTATAACCTCAGAAGATGTTGATGAACACAATGAATTGTTTTTCAATGGATCCTCAAACCAATTTAAAGGATGGAGTAAGAGGAGGATGCCCAATCCAACTAATCCCTAGTGCTATCCACCATTCACTATTCTTATCCACTTCGATGTAGAATAGGCCTTGTTGATCCATATTTTTATTCATGCTAGGGAAATACAAAATCCATGTCCTTAAGGGATCTTGAGACACCCATATCCCATGTGTATTTCCAAATCTTCCACCGATATTATCTTAGGGAGATCTTGATACGAGAAAAGATGATATGAATATATGAGTTTGAGGATACATTACCCCTTTCCTAAAAATAAAAACTTGTTTTCACCACTTGAGGGAGAGTTTACACCTCGTAGAGGATAGGTCTAATTCTACCCCCAAGACACCATTTCTTCATCAATTTTTATAATTTTTTTTAAATTTTTCAACTTTTTATTCAATTGTATTTTTAATTTTGTTTACTAATTTGAATTCCATGAATTAAACATTAATGTGTCTCTTCTTCCACCTAATTTCTTCCACTATTATTATTCTTATTGATTCATTATTTTTACTTTCAATATTTATTTCTTCATTTAATATTTTATTTTATGTGTTTCTATTTTTTATATTAATTTGTTTCATTCCATTTTATTTTCATTCTCTTCCATTAATTTTAGTTATTTTAGGAGTTAGTCTTATTACACATATCCTCATTCTCATTTCTCTTAATTTTCATTCATTATCTCGATCTATTATCTTGTCTCTCTTAAATAATTTTAATTTATACACTTTTTTATATCCATATTTCTTATCGTACCATAGGGTCATTTCACACTAAAAATGAGGGGATAACCATCTGTTTGTCCTGGAGGAGGAAAATGGTGATTTCATTTCATTCTTAGGTAAATTTATTCTGTTTATTTTTGTTTTTTTGATAAAGAGTTTATTCTATGAGCATGGTGATTTCTCACTAAAAAAATGAACTCAAAATCATTTATAACCACTTTTTAAAAAATATACTCCTTACACTAAGAAAAATATATTCATTTAATGATTTTTATCCTTTTTAAGGGTCAAAAAACCTACTATGGATTTGTGTCTTGATTTTTTCACACTCTTGATTAATGTATTTCATCAACCATGATTATAAGAGGAGGTGGAACAATGATTTAAAAAGGAATTCAATATTTCTCACAAATATGTAATATAAAAGTAGTTTCAATGTGATGCCCCATGATCAAAATATCAAACTAAATTTAAACACAAAAAAGGATAACGATGAAACCCTTTAATTAAACCATAAATGTCAAGTTTATTCTTTTCCAATCACATTTGTTCATTTCATATTATTTTAATAATCGAATTCTTTTAAATTCTATATTTTTCATAGAATAAATTATAAACCCAAAAATATGTAGTTTAGGTGAATTTGATTATGTATGTGAATCAAATGATAAATTTACTCAAGTGAGAGAATCATTGTGAGCCACTATGATCTAGTAGGTGTATCAATATTATTTTTACATGCCCTATGACATGCGTTCCTTAAGGTAATATGCTACATTTGTTTTAATTTCAATCCATTGGATCATAGGAAGCCCATTTAATGCGGATGAAACTAACTCTACTATACTCTTTCCTCATTTAATGGGAGTATAATGCCTCCTAAGATATAGATAAACTCCAGACTACATAACTACATGGATTTACTCTATAGAGTTATGACATACCTGGGAAATTTGAAGGGCAATATATCTCCCATGTGAAGAGGAATCTTAATTAAATTTTATCAGCCACCAAATATTCTTCAGTGTTATCCATTATGTGAACAATTTATGATTCATAAAAGTTATATAAATATATTATATAGTCCCATATTAAGAAATAAAACCCTTTAAAGGATAATTTAACCTCACACCGTCTAATCCAATTACATGTTCTGTTAACAATACTCTAGATTATTGAGACCCTAAAACGATTTGGAATAATGGAGAACCATTGGAGACTATTATCACTAAAACAAGCCCATGGGAGAGCATAATCCATCAGAAACATAATTTTGAACCTCACATCAATCATTATTGTAACAAATAAATATTTTTAAACCATCAATTTGATACTAACTTGGATTGAATTTGTCATATAAAAAGCCTAATTAATGAAAACACACACTAAATTAGACCATAACATATTAAAATTACAAGAATAATATAATTATTAATAAATATGACGGTAATAATAAATCTAAATAATTACAAATTGTCATTTTCATTGTAATTTTAAAAAATTTACTCTTAAAGTGCTATTTTAATATTTTTAAAAAGTTAATATTTTTTACTATAATAAATTATATACATCATATTTATATTTGTTTATAGGAAGAATTTATATTTATAAAATAATTTATCAAAATTCAATAATTTTGAAACATTTAAAAAATAGGATAAAGGTATATGACGTTTAAGAAGCTAATTTTTTTAATAGTATCTCTCCATTATATTTTATATTTTATCTTAAGAGAAATATATATTATAAATATAATTTTACATATTTTTAAAATAATTCATTGATAGAATCATAATTTTAATATTACATTATGTTATTTATTTTGGAATTTATTAAAAAATTGTTTTTTTATATAGATAGTGAACATAACATTTTTACTTAAAATTTGACCTTTATGAATTTATCAATCTCTAATAAAAAACTAAATATTTATAAAACATATATATTAATCTATTATGTATCAATGGAGTAAATATATACGTTTTCTAAATAATATTATAAATTAAAAAAATATTATTTTTAACTTTTTGTTATTATAATGAATATTTTCAAATAAATAATTTTTTTTCATTAAACATAATTTTATAACAAAAAAATAATTATATTTTAGAATTCGAAGAATAGAAAAAATATTTAATATTCTCTGATATAAACTAATTACACTCATTAAAATCAAATACAATGATAATTATATTTTAAAAATAAATTTTATCATAAAGATGATCATTTTCTAACAAATGGGATTTAAAATGTAACATGCACTAATGATAAAAATAATAGTTCATAATATATAAATTTTATCTGATTAAATATATTTTATATTAGTAATAATTACATTAAAAATATTTAATAACATAAAATTTATATTTTTAATTATAATTATATTACCAAGGAAAAAATTACATACCCTTGTAAAATAAAAAATTCTAAAAGTGTAAACTTGGTGAGTAATACACATAATAAATCATTAAAAAAATTGAAAATTAATTTTTAAGCTATTATAGACTATATATAATCATAAAATCCATTATTTTATTTCCTCGAGTCTTTTTAACATGTGAAAAAAATGCCCTATTTATTTTAATTTTAAATACTTAAAAATATTCCATTCCCACCGCAGATAAATGGGGAATTTATACCCCAAAAATATAAAAAAATTTCAATTTACACATAAAACCTTAATTTTATTATCCGTTATTATTATTCAACTATTACTTGTTCTTATGGTCACACACAATTATCCTAAGAACTCCATTTAGAAAGAGTATTCAAATGTAAAATCAAGGTCCAAAATATGTATATTTTTTCAAATCATGTATTTTTATTCGAATTTCTAATAATATGTTATTATAATTACAATAAAATTACATATTCATTTTTTTATACTGAGTTTTTTATTTCATGTGAATAAATATTAAAAACATATCCTCTTTTCCAATATGAAATATAAATATTCATTTTTGAGTTTTCTATACATTTTCCTCCACAAAGAAATTACATATATTTGTTCCAAGACATTTACTATATTGTTATAAGGATGACATTTAATAATAAATTTCAAATATATAATATAGGTTTGATTAAAAATTGTAAAACTATGATCCTATTTATTTTCCAATTATTCATTTAGAAATGAAAATGATAATGGGGTGTTGTGTAGACGACCACATCCACAATGTAAAATATCTCATTTTTTATTTTGTCTCATTATAATATATTAAAATAAATTAAAATATGATTCAACACCTAAAAAATTTATTATATAAATATTATTCGTTAATAATTATGCACTTCAATCAGAAAACAATGTAATAATCATAATTGTCCATTATTAATTATATTTGTATGTTTGTTTTAGAAAGACAACCAAATTGAATAATGAAATAAAATAATGCCAAGGATGAAAAGTAGTAATTAATTTTTTAAAATATATTATGTGAAGGGAAAAATAAATATTTTAATTTAGTTTTGCAATGTAAAATATTAAAATCATTAATTATGATACCAAATTAGGTTTGTTAAAAATCACTAAAACATTCTCATCATAGATTTTGTCGATAAGAATATTAACCCAAAATGATATTCAATGTAATTATTAAAAAACAAATAATTATAAAATATCAATTAAATTAAATATTATGTAATAAAAATGATTTAATTTTTAATAATAATGTAGAATGATACCATAATTATAAAAAATAGGTCATGATGATCATAATTACTCACACATGATATTGAAAATAGATTATTAAAAATGAATATAAATGTAGAGAATAATTATAAACATTTTTTATAAAATATTATATTTATGAAAATGGTTATGAAATATTTGATTAATTTATTTATGTATATTTTATTACTGGTTGTATTACATTCGACAAAGTTAGGAAATAAGGTAAGGGATTCTTATCTCAAATTTTCATCCATTGAGACAAATTTTTTATTATAATACATTTTTATTTGAAATGGTGTATCTAATAAAACCTTAATATTTTTTAACATGTTCCTATCATTATTGATGATAATTTATTTTTCATTTGAAATATTAAACTTTAAGGGATGTGAATTGGATAATTCTATGTTTTTAATGTGTTTTGTCTGAAATTTAATTAACCAAGACATATTTGATGTTGGAAACCATTATTTATTTTATATGTTTTATTATTAGAAAAATTTCATTAATTTATGAATTATAAAAAATATCATAATTCTATAATTTATATTTCAACAAATTCATATGTTGATCCTTTTATTTATATTTTACCAATATCATTGGGGTTTTGGGTCCAGTATCTTTTTAAATAGAGAATTATTTTAAGGATAACTGATCAAGTAAATTTTCATACCTTTAACTCTATAACACATATAATTTTAATATCTTGTGGTTATTTATGGGATTTCAATTTAATCCTACATATTCCATTTCCTCCTTGGTTTGTTATTTACATATTTAAAGGAAACAAAAAAACTATTATTTTTAGTGGGGAACATCCCTTTTCTATAATAATATATTATGAATGATTTTTTAGGAATGTCTTAATCTACAAGTAAATAATTTATTAATTTAGTTTTTATAAAATTTTACCTTCTTCAAATGTTTAAAATAAAATAGAAACATCTTCCATAAGTGTTGTGTTTTGTGAATGCGTGAGTTTTATATATTCCTATTGTATTTTTTGTGATTAAATTTTTCCACAACTCTTTTTATTGACTATGAAACATTATCTCTATGATTATCATTGTTTGTAAATGAAAAATTATTTACTAGTTTTATGAAATAGTTTTTAAAATTAAGAAAAAAATATCAAGGATATCTCTTATTTCCATAGTTATTTTTTCTAAAAACACTAAAAACTCAATTTTATCTTAGACATTGTCCTTTGATTTATCAGTTACATGAATAAATATTTTCTTTAAAATTATTATAACAACAATATATTCCAAGATGGATAATGAATTCATGTTTCTTTATAATATATCTGTTACATCATTTCCATTTTTTCTAGTAAATGATTGTTTATAAGCCCAATTTTTTCGTACAATGTTATTCATTTTTGAATACCATATTTCCCAATTATTTGATGATAGAGTGTTCACTTTTATGCAATTCAATGATTGATTAGGGAAAATATTGACTAAATCATATAATTTTTATCTATATGGTATAAATTTCACGTCATATCTTATTTGAAGGGTATTTTATTAGAGAGTTAGTTAATAATAATGTACATCCATTTATATTTATTAAATTTATCAATTTTACTTTTGAAATTAGGAATTTTCTCCTTATAGGGTTCAATTTTAATAATATATGGAAGCAAATTAATTTTCCTCGGATCATTATTATATTATTATGATTAATATTATATTCACTAATATGGATAGAGGATAATGGTTGGGGACCAATATTTCCATTCAATTCATTAGATAAAAGCATAAATCTCATATGATTTGAATAAATGTGAATAATTTAGTTGATTGTATGAATTATTGCAATTGTTCGACTCAAGATGGTGATATATTCGGGTGTATAATTTTGTTTTCTCAAAATAATGGGTGAATGTGTGTGAGTCATGAAGGAAATGTTTCCATATTCCTATGGTTGTTGAAAAATTATCAATGTCTTCATTTTATATATGATATAGATAATTTTGATTCTTTATTTTTATGTTATACCTTTCATTATTTTATGATATGTGATATATTAATTAATCGGAATGACACTATTATATATACATATTATACAAATATGATCATCTCTTGTTCACTTATGATGTTTCTTAATCTCTTATGTTTACCCTTATTGAGAATATAAAAATACCACTTAAATATATATTCATTTCCCTGTGTTATAGGGAATTTAAAATAATTATGGGTCAATAATATTATATTATGTGTAAAATTAGTGTTACATATTGAAATTTTTTATAGATTATGAATTTTCATTTATATTTGTGAATTTTTTCAATATGTTTAGAAAAATATGGGTTTCCTAAGTTCATTGTTTTTTTAAAATCACAAAAAAATCAACCTAAAAGTCCATTATAGTGTATGTAATATAATAATTTCATTAAGTAATTTAATTATGAGAGTCACATATTTGTGGTATTATAGTTCATATCAAATTTTGGTTTACATAGGTTAATAGGTTAGGATTCATTTTTGGGATTATATAAGAATTAATGAGTTCCAGTTGATCATAATTTTATAGGAATATAATACCCTTTTATTCGTAAAGTTTATATTGATAATTTTAGGGATGATGATAATAGAAATTTTTGAAAACTCTTGGATAATTCTATGTGATTTCAATAACTATATGTTAAAATCCTATTATTTTAGTAAAATAGGGATATTATGGTTCTCTAAGAAATTACAACCCTGCCTAGATAATGGAATGTGTATGTGGATATAAAATAAATGCACCTAGGTGTATATATCCTCAAAAAGTCGTTATTAGTATCATATCAATGTTTATTTGGGTGCATGATTAGTGGGAATAAAACCACACTACTAGATAAACAATCATTGGGATATAATTTTGTTATTTGACATTATTTTTTGAAACCATTATGAATGGTTTAAAAATGTTTAGTATAGTAATACTAATAAATAATTATTATTGATAACACAACTTGAAAATTTTTGAATCTTGTGTTACATTACATGTTAAATGATATGTGATATTAGGAATAAAGGGTATATTGAAAATTTATTTCACATGTTTCAAGTAATTTTTAATTTAGAATATTTTTAGAAAGAATATGATAATTTTTGGACAACACATTTTGGGATTCAGTTAATTGTTATAAGAGAAGCTAAATGAAATCAAATAGATTTAATTAAAAGTAGTAAATGATGAAATTAATTCATCATTTGTAAAGAAATGTTATTATTGTGTTTTTAAATTTGTATAATCCATAAGATGATATTATTGATTACCATATTGGGTTTTAGTGTTTGGTTAAAAAACAGTCACAAAAAATGAAGCTGATAAAGGTGTATGTACTAAAAAAATTTATTTTATATATATAAAAGAAAATAATGAAATGGTATATAATCTAAGTATACACATGTTATATTTAAAAAGGTGAGTTTCCAAGACATACCATAGGTAGTGCGGTTGATTTCATAATAGAAATTTAATCTTCAAAATCATAGCCATTTTCCAAAGTCAGTTATATTTATCAATGATATATTCATTCATTAAAACTATTGTGGGGATTATATGAAATATATATGGATTGTACATCCATAGTAGTTCATTAAATGTTTGGAAACAAATATTAAATGGTATAAATATGCATCATTATTTATTTTATATCAATGTTATATTTTTTGGGAAAAATATTGAAGAATAAAAAATTGAGGGATAAGTAAATATTTGGTTTAGTATATATAATCTTTTTTACATAATAAAGGGTTGATCAATTATTAAAATTAATTTATTCATTATTGGATACCTTGGAATTGATAATTAATTCTTGATATTTTTACAAAAGTTAATGTGATTTTGTGAATGGGGTATATTATTGATAGTGTGTGAATTAATAATGTAGTGAATACTAATCTTTTTGGGTTATAGATAATATTAATGTTTGTAGGAATATATGGTTTCATATGGATTAATATCTTGGTGATCCATATGGTATTGTGAAATGTTAATTTGCAGTAATATATAACATATGAATATTTATACATGAGTGAATTCCTATAATGTTGGATTGTATTGTTTAGGGTTAATTATGTATCATAATACAGACTATGAGATCAAGGTAAATGTCATGTCAAATATAATATCAAAAAATATTACAATTTTAAGAATACGAGGTTACACTTTCATCAGTATGTAATAATTAAATTATTGAGGGAAGAATTTATTTAAAGGGGTTATAATTTAATAATAATTAATTTGGAATAGATACTTTTTACATGAATAGTGAAAAGTATCTATGTCAAAATATGAATTTTTTATAACTAATTTAATACTAAAAATATTAAAATACCTTTGTGAATTTATTAAAACTATGTTTATCATTATATGAATATAAATTATATTTTGAAATAAAATATTATTATTAATTAAATATTAATTTAGTAAAATTTATTTGTAGATTTATTTTAAAAACAGATAAAATATATTTATTTTATAATGAGAAGATTTATTCCATTTTTAATTTAATACTAAAATAAAATTTTATACTTAAAATAATTTTTTCTATTTTCGAATGGTGTTTTACATGATAGAAATATCTAATGTTAAAATTATATTTTCATAAAAATGTAAATTTTATCTCATAACAATTATTAAATATTTATTTACTAATATGTTTTAATTTTTGAACATAAATAATTTTTTATTCAAGAAAAGTAAAATACATAGTTAAAAAAAAGTTAACAGAGGAAAACAAAAAACGATAGAAGTGAAGCATTTAAATGTAATTGACTTAAGTGTATGATAAATTTTTTTTTGAAAACTATTAGTTAAGGGATTATAGGGTTTTCTTCATCCAAATTCTTTTATTATCAATTTTGGTGTTATAATAATGTTAAAATATGTTCTTTATTTATATTATGTATATATATTTTCAAACATTCCATTCCCACCACTTATAAAATAGGCCACCCATCTACATGTCACAAACACCAAATAAATTTTGTTTCCCCTATAAGAACTACCATTTTTAAATCATTTATAATAAACCATATTTTCTATGACTGTAACATCTCCCAATTCAGAACTCTCTCACATGGATAGAAAGGGTTTATTTTAAGACCTCCAGCGCAACTTCTCGTATTCCAAAGGCCTTCGACTACTTAGAGTGGTGTGATCATTTTATTTGAGAGACAATACCCCCTTGAATAGAGTTGAAATACCCCATAATTCAAAATTTATCATAGTGACATAAAAAATAGTGGAAGAAAAATATCAAAAATAATAGGAAACAAAAAGGAACTACCAAATATTAAATTTCAGTGAACCATGTAATGACACGTTGATGTATATATAAATTTCAAACTAAAATAAATACATTTAATGAATATTCACAAAAATATAAACTCAAATACCCCAGTCCCTATCCTTATATCGGTCTAGTCTACAATGTCCAGCCAATCTACCAAGCAAAAAAATCAGCAACAATGTCACTTTCCCTTATCCACACCAACATCCCTGTAATCATCTCTAGAAACAAACAGTATCCCAAGTATGGTTTGAGTAAAACTCATTTGGCTTAAACCAAATTGTGTTGAAGAAACGTTTCTGATAATAAGTATATGGAATAAATTGATAAAAATGTTTATTAATTTAAATAAATCAATAAAATAGATCAATCTAATTAATTCATCACCATGTCACAATGTCTCCTTGTAATTAACAAAACCATTCCATAAATATCTATATATCCCAAAAACCTTCTTCAAAACCATAAAATATGTCTCTAATAATGTATCAAAATCATTCCAACCTTACCCATATATACATGGCCATAATCATACAAGTCTTTTCTATCCCCGCCAAATAATAATTTTAGCGTATGTCAGGACATAGCCTGATATATAATAATTTCAACATGTGTCATGGAATAGATCAGAATATAATCATTTCATCACGTGTCATTGGGAATTTCCTTCTATATAAAAATTTCAACATGATTCCATATGAATAGCTCAATATATAAGAATTTCATTATGATTCACCAAGAAAAGAAGTCAATATGATCATTTCACCATGAATTCGATAATTCATAAAATAATGGATTTCACATTATCAAATCATAATACATAATGGTCATTTTCTAAAATCACTATTTTAATTCAATTAAACTTTCATTTATATATATAACTATCACCATCCATACTAATATCCCATAATATGTTACCAAAGTTATTCTATAATAATAAATAATTTAAGTCTCATTTAATGTTAAAAAGACTTTATGAAATTACCAATTTCAAATAATCCACGGTTTCATCACCTAAAATTGTGCCAAAAATCTAGGTCGTATGAAAAACTAATCCCAAATATATCCAATCGAACTTAATTTTCAAGACTTTAATTATTCAACTAGTAAATTAATTAAAGCACATGTTGCATCGGTGAAATCAAAATATTTTATATTCTTTGTAAATAAATATCCCACAATGTTTAGTTTACACTCCCTTACCTTAATTAATGATTTAACAATGATTCTAATAGGAATCACAAAAAATAATGGAGGTGAAACATGTGAGAAGAAGAAAATAGATTAATCATGATCAAGATTGAAATAATTCCACAGTAGATATCAAAAGAAAATACTAATTCAATGAAAAAAGGTGGGATGGGGATGAAAAAAAAATCAAGGAGACCTACTATGGATCAAACACCAAACCGAGATTTTTGGAGGTGATGAAATCAATATATAAGCAGAAAGAGTTTCCTAGAGAATGAAAAGAGTGTCTACAACGAAGCAATGAAAATAGAATCAGCCAAACTACTGATATAAAACCATTTCTCATGATAAATAAAGTGGGTGTAATCCATTTACAAATCATGTAGTCCTTTTTAAAGTATTACAATGAAAAATTGTCACATTGAGTTAATATTTTACCTTTCTGTAATGTTATACCATGTGAATGTTTTATAGGATCTCAAAATGATTTGGGATGGAATGTGATCACGACTCGTGTGTACAATACGTTACACATCATGTAACTTGTAAACAATGTCTAAATTCTATATAGACAGTACTCAACCCAAATTTTAAATAAGGACCTAAACGACCTCCAAATACTTCCAAATCATGGAATACCCTCAAAATCCCATTTAAAACATTTATACATAGAATTTATAAATTCAAATAAGCATACATCCTTGAAAATTTTGTCATTTTCCCCAACAAAGGATCTTCATCTCAAAACAAGACTCAGACTCAAATGATTTATAGAAGGAAACCCCAGCAGAATTCATTTTATGTAAAAACTAAATGTGGGAGACGGTTTATAAAAGAAAAAATATTTCATCATATGCTTTATATAATATATCATCTTTAATATTACATATGATTCCTGATGGAGTCTCGATTGACATGTCTAGCCACTGTTCCTACAAATGAGACTCCCTCTCCCATGTATCTGGATGATGACCCTCATTATACCACTACAATTTAACTAGATGTATAGTCCAACCCAATATATACTAATTAGTATTGTCCAATATCTATATGGGATTCTCCTCAAAGGATGCATCAAACCATACCTAAAAATCCTTGAAATACACCACATGATAAATCTCATGATAATATATCCAAATCCGCAACAATGTGAAACATGTGATGCATAATACTGTTGCACTATGTAGCTCTAATACTAATGACTCTAAACTATCATAATAAACTATATTAAATGGACCAATAAACCAAGGATATTTCTTTCCCAATTTTCTGATATGGTGTTTCCAAAAAATAGCTCACATCCAAAGGAAAAAATGATGACCAACCTAAAAATATAGTGTTTCCTCTGTTGGTTAGTGTAGGATTTAATCTATATCTACACAATCACCACCCATCTTAGGACAAAATAAACCTACTCAGACATGTATGACATGAGACTAGACAAAAAAACCACCATCCACTTACCTCCAACCATGAAATAGTAGATCTGAATTACCTTCCCTAAAATTCCACAAACGGTTCCATATGGATTGATTCCTTATAGATATTTTTATATTAAAAATTCTTGATTTCAAGATACTACTCCCATGAACCACTGAAATACAAAACCAAAGATCATAAAAAATCCTCTAGAGCACGAATAGTCCAGAAATATTGACTTTTAGTCATAGAATGGTATGATGTTATCAAAAGGACCTATGATCCTAGAACCCTCTGACAAACCATCTAGAATCAAAATGTGAAATTATGATATCTATTAAAAATGATTCTTCTTGGAACACTATGAAACAAAATTACCTTACTCATATAATGAATAACATATCATGAACTCTGAATGTCTTTTTTATTGGAAAAGGGGGGATAACTTCATCATTCCCTCTATTATGACCCTTAGAAAAATTAATACTCAGAGATTAACTATGGAATTATATAAAAAAACATAGTTACATCATCCAATTTACACTCAATATTGGGAAAGACTAAAAAATCTTATCTGGCCTCTGATGATTGGTATTCATATGCTAATAGGTAAAACATATTTTAAAAATTATGATAATTATTTCTTAATTCATAATTATTTGTACTATCTACGAAGATCTTGATACATCTTTTTCAATCATGGATATACCAACAATCTTGAAGGAAAAAGCTATATCATCATCTCATCATGAAATCATTTCTAGACATGTACCCATCCACAAAAATAAACATAATTTGCATTGTAAAATGAAAATCTTGATTTCCTCTCCCCCATTTAATAAATCTCTCAAAACTAATCCATCTAGATCAAACATTTCCGTATGTGGATACGATACAAAATCATTGGTATAATAGTTGTCGATGTCATAAAAACCCATAATTGAGAATCATGAAAATCTTGATTCATTTATACCTAGAGATCCATCAATCACCACTCATAAAAAGACTATTGAAGTACCTCTATCTCTGTCTTTCATCTCATATAATCAACAATGATATTTCGATTTATCGGTGTACAAGCCTACTCGATGTTCAGTGATTGTATATATATTACCGAACTACTATGCCGAAGGATCATTCACTCTAAGAAATTATAAACATTATGATCTTATTGTCCTTGTATACCACAAAAAATGTCCCCTAAGAAAATGTATCAACGATATTATGGAATGTACTTCTTAAGATAACTCTAAATCATGATTAGGGTTTCTTTTACCATGTAGTCTCAGTTATCTGGTTCCATAAGAAATCACTCAGTTCCCCTATCTCATAAATTCTAATAGTTCAACTTTATATGAATCACAGTAAAATTTATATTCTTTACCTGAAACATGTAATGTGGGGACTGGGGCTGAGGTCACCAATCCTTTCAGTTTCTAAAAGTACTTCTCACAAACATTTCACTAAACAAATTTAACTTCCTTTTTGGTTAGCCATGAAATTAATTCTTCAAAATTGGTAAATTCTCATATAAAGAACCTATAATATCACTAAAAAACAAGAAAAATCATAATAATGATGAAATTATTGGGAAGAACCATCATACCATGAATGGAACCTTCTATGGGTCCACTTATACGTTTGAAACTAACAGTACATGGCCCAGGAAGATCATCTTTACCAACAATAAACTTCATTTTTCTAACATGGTGTAAATATGAATACACTCAGTGCATTTATCAAACCAAAAAAAAACACTGTAAACACATAGATTCCATACCAGCTACTAATAGTAGTATGATTAATGTTTTATGCACTAACCATCACCTATCGATATTAATATCTTAGGAAAATCATGGAGAATATATTATTTAATCACAACTGATTGAAAGTATTTTTGATATGTGTATGGGAATACAGGTTCTTGATTTCCATCTATTTCAATCTCTGATAATCCAAACATAATCAAAACATACTGTCAAACAATGTAGAAATAAAAATTAGGTAATCCCATAGATATGTTCTAGGTGATATCCAATCTTTAGTTTCATGATCTCCCAAATGAAATCTAAAATATTGAAGAAATTATGGTGGCATTATATAAGGAGAGATTACAACTAAATCTACTCCCAACACTAACTCGATCATGAACGTAATCTATCACTCAGTATGTAAGTCATAAATCAAAACAAGAAACACTTCTTGAAATAAATACCAATCATGGAAGGAATCATTTTATATTCCCGCATAATCTTTTGGAATAATATCTATATGAGCGGTGATACAATTAATTGATTACTAAATTTATCTTTCATGAAAATCCTGAAGATCCCACTCACCCTAATTAGAATATATTCATCTTTTTGATGATATAATGGTAAATATAATCTATTAAAATTCAACATAATCTTTGTATAGAACTATCAAATCAATAACTATAATCAAACCAAATACATTCATTTCTATTAAAACATGTTAAAAAAATAAATTGTACTAAAAAAATCCATATGAATCAACTTATATTGTTTTAAATTTAATGAAAAAACTCCAAACAATGTATAAATTTTCTAAACATAATCTATGATTTCCACAATAAATGATTAACCCTTTATAAAATGAATAGTTAAAATGGAATGTTTATGCCCCTAAATAAAACAATGTATAAGAAAAGTTAGATTATATGAGAATTCTAATTATGTTAGTAGATTTTCCAACAATTACAATTTCCAAAGTAGTTTTCATAATGTTAAGTTGACCAAACCCTCCAACCTAGGCTCTAAACATACTCTAATATAGTATTCTATCATCATGGACCTTCTGTTCCTTCAATGGGGCACCACATGCCCTATATTGACTAGAACATCCAATGGCACTCCAAATACTATTCTACTAAGGTGTAGGTAAGTCCTTCATAGCCTCTAATACTAGTCTTGATCCCCAATTACCAAATTATTACTGTATATTCCTACAATACCTATATATTTGTACCATACCTTCCCATTCGTAAAATTCAATATTTAATTATAAACAATTATGACACTGTTGTATCATCATTCAACATTTATAACACTACAAAAAAATCTTGATATGGTTGGACACTGTTTTGACCTCTCTACCCACTTTTTTTGATGAAAACTATCATTAAAACACATCATTACAATCGAATATGGGTTTCCAATTCACCATACTAAATGAGTATTGTCACTTCTTGGGGCATCTCTCAGATTCCCATCACTAAATGTGTTCCTAATTCATCCCATCCTCGCAACTAATAAAATATAAAATGATCACCTATTAATATATATCATAGATATGATCAACCTGAAAATGACTATCACTGGAGAAGTCAATAATAGATACTGATGGGGTAGTCCACTACATTTTATTGAAGCATTTGATGTTGTGAAAATTAAACATTTTTGTCCTTTATCAGGTGCATGATTTCATGATCATTATCATCCATCATTCTAAAATGGGATAAATGTACGAGGATCATTATTTTCATGTCTATCCATGACAAGTCCTCATGATTCTTATCCTATTATAGAATATCACACCAATGCTTGGTAGGTCATCAGTTCCAATATGAACAACGATTCAACCTCCAATCTGTGGGTGTCTTGAGATTCAAAAATTTCATATACACTATCTAAATCATTATCTTTTCTTCCTAGGGGTCTCCCTATCATATGAATTTAGGTTTATTCAAAATCTAGAACTCTCAACTTAGATATTAAAGTCATGGTGTGAATATTCTCCCTTTCCATTAATCTCATGACCCACAGGATGGTATCAGGAAGCTGAGCATTCATCTGATCACCAGAACCCATAAAAAGATATGGAACGTCTAAGGTAATAGAATACAAATTACCACACTACTAAAATTAATATTGAAGATACAGAGGAGTTATTTTCTCTACAATAAATACACACTCTTTAGAAAACATGATTCAACAGTAGGGTCAACCTCCAAAGAACAACAAAATCCAAGAACACCATACTCTTCGACTCTGTAGACATGGATTACCTATTTTTTATCATGGAATATGAATTAGGTGTTTTTATTAATGAGATATAAATGATATCACATATCATATATTAAATAAGGAAGTATATATCATTTTATATAAATATGTCTCAATCATGAATAATCAATGTCGATATATATCACTATGTTCCTATCATTGTTAATAAATACTCATCACATTCCATATGAAACCATGTATATGAATATCAGGAATAGTAATCATCACTCAACAAGTGAATTACACTAAGTGAAATAACATCAATTGTAATAAGAGAACAACAAAAATAAAAATCACATCATGACAGAATTGTATTTCCCTCATACAAGGGTTTGCTACTCGCAATAAAAATCTCATTTCTATGTCCAGAAACTTCCTAGTCTACACTATATAATTCCCAACAAGTAAATAAACTACAACGAAATATAGTTTAATATGATAACACTTTATTACATCCTATGATCTGGTACCCCCTCATGTGGCCATAAATGTTTAGTTATGAGAACTCAAGTATAACACCCTGTATAGTAGAGTTTGCTGACTAGTAGTGTGGGTGTGATTAGTATATTATGGAATATATATCTCCTTATATATATTTGAAATAAATTGAAAACAAAAAAATAAATATGAGAATAATATAAACATTGGTGAAAAAAAATATCATCAAACTGGGAAATAAAAATTCAAAACCAAATATTCAAATAATAATGAACCATGTAACGATACATAGATCTATTTCTAAATGTCAAACTAAAAGAGATAATATAAAATAATCTAATCAAAAAAATAAACTCAAATACCCTAGGTCTGAACACCATGTTAGAGCCACCTCAAAACTCAAACCCATCCAGGATGAATCAAAATCATAAATACAATTCTTTTACCTTATCTAAACCATCATGCATGTAATCTACATTGGTACGAAATGGTGTCCCGAATAGCGTGTGAGTAATAGTCAATAGGTTGAAAACACACTGTCTAAAAAAACCTATCAAATAAAAAGTGTATTCAAAAAATAGTTACATATGTTTATTAACATATAACAACTAATTTAATACATCAATCAATCTTCTTCATAACTATTCTAGAAGGCCTTAGAGCTTGTAACACAATCATGCCAACCATATCTATATACCCCAAAAACATTATTTGGACCCATGCTTGTATGTATATATTTATGTATCCAAAATTTCCTAACATAACCATATTACAATAGAAACGGTCATACAAATAGTTTCCAAGGATACTATATAAGAATTTAAACATATGTTATGGAATATCTAATAATAAAATAACTTCATCATATTCTATGGAATTTCCAGGTATAAATGTTTTTCATTTAATGTTAATGGAAATAGATGAATACATAAGAATCTCTTGATGAATCATTGAGCATTTCTCACCATATAATAATTTCGTCATGAATCACTACATATATCCCACCATATGACCATTTCATCAGGAAATAAAAAATTCTTTACTATAAGGATATCACAATATCTCATCATAGTGATTAATTTTAAATTTTGAAAATCTTCATTTTTCATTCAATTACACTATAATTTATATATAAAATTATCAAAAGCAAAACCAATAGCTCATAATATTTTACAAGGGTGATTAAACACAAATTAATCCAATATAAAATCCACAAAAATTAGGGGTTTGCTCCCAAAAGGTTATCCACACATCTAGTCACATCAATAACTAAGGCCAAAGGGATCCGACCAAAGTTCTATTCCATGATTTTATTAATCAACGAAAAAATTAATTAATGTACACATTATGCTGGTGAAATCTAAATATTTCATATAAATCAAACTCATATAGATAATATGGTTATGTTTAGACTCCCTTAATTAAACCAATGAATTTGAAATGATTCTATGAGAAATTTCCCACATGAAAAGTGGAGTAGAAGATCATATAAAGATCCTAGACTAAACCAGGTATTGAACAACATTGTTTCAAATCAGAGATCAATAGAAAACACCAATATTATGGAATAATTATGAAATCTGAATAAAACCAATGCATGGAGACCTACCTGAGTTCAAACAATCATCCACAAAGTCTGGAGGTGATGATATCACCTAATAATTTTCTAAAGATACCAATTCCTTGAGAAGAGGGGCTTTATTGATGTAATGGAGAAAGAATCATCCTTACTTCCCTCTTGAAATTGTTTCTCGTGATAAATATACAACATGTAATCCATTTACACTTTATGTATTACTTTTTAATGGGATACAACAAAAATCCCATTTCATTGGGTATGTATTTTACCCTGATCAAATATTATATGTTAAGAATGGTTAACACAATGTGTAACTTCTTCATTCCATATATGGATTCCTGACATGTTTCTGGAGGTAGTTAAACGCCTTATAAGATGTACATGGCATATCAATTCTATGCACATAAGTTTCAGTAATAATTCAACTTTAGGACTCGAACCACCTTCAAAGACATCAAATGCATGGAAACCCCTAATATTCCCATTTAAAACATTAATACATGTACCACATTAATTAAAATTAAAATACATTATTTAAATTTATATCATTTCCTAAAAAAATTGCTCTCTACCACAGAATAAGACACCACCACTAGTGCTTAATGTTATAAGAAACCTCCTCAAGAGAAATTAAATGAAAAAACACAATATGGGACATACCATTAGAAAATACAGGGTATGATATTGAACTTATGGTTATAATAATGTATCATTTGAATTACATTTCAAAATATTATTCCAAAGGAATGCTCAAGTTTACAATGTGATTTCTTCTTCTAAAAATATTTTTAATTATTTCCTACATTACATAATATAATTTTTTATCTCCTATATAATCATATCAGTACAATTTTTATATTTAATATTATTATTGTAATGTAATAACTATATACCACCATTACATTTTTCATTTCAGATATGTGAAACCATAATTTAAGCATTATGTAGACTACCACATACCCAATGTGATGTGTTCTATTCTTCACTAAAAACTCTTTTCATTTGTTATATGGTCGAAATTGAATAATTATTGTGAACATTATAATATATTCATTATTATATTGTTTAAAACTATAATTCATCACATATATCTCTCATTAGTTGAAAAATAAAAATTTTAACCTTGAATTGTCTACACTACAGTCATTATGAAGAAATGTATATTTGATTTCATATAAATTTCCATATTTATTATAGTTAATAAAATATGATTAAAAAAATTACTTATTTTAGTAATATCACTATTATTCTAATAAAATGATAGTATTAAAAAATAAACCACATTAATATTTATAATCCTGCATCAATTATGTTATGTTCTTGTTTTGATCATTTGAACAACCAACTTGAACCATGCTATAATATAATATCTTTGAAGACTGTGATAAATTTATTTATCATAATTTTTCAATATAATTTGTGAAAACAATTTTTTCTTTATTTCTATATATGTAACATTTATATTAAATAATCAAATTATGATACCAATGTTCGTTCATTACAATTCTCCAAAACATTATCATCATCCATTTCATCTTTTTGAAAACTAACCAACACTCCAATATAATGATATTTTAATAATATTAATTATTATAAAATAAATAATATTTCTTGTCTTAGGATCATGAAATGTTTGACATTGGTATATAAATGATGAATACAACTTATATTTTGAATATAGTTTAGACTGATCAAGATTACATACAACTGATATTGACATTAGACAATAACTAACTAGAATACTTGTATAAGATAAATATACAATAAAATTATAAAATTTTATTTCTAAAAATGATATTAATTTGGTGATTACAATATATACGGGTTTATAGAGGATCATAGAGTGTATTAAACTATGAGTGAATCTAAGGTAACAGTTTTCCATATCAAATTTTAACTCCTTGATAATTTCAAAATATTATACACCATGTTTTATTTGGAATGTTGTATCGAATTATAAATTAATATGTTTATGTCGATACTATAACTATTCATGATTTTAATTTTTTTTATCTGAAATCATATCGATGAAGTCGTTTTGACATGATGGTTTTTAAGGTTTTCAGCGGTTTTTTCCAAAAAAAAATAATGTCATGATACATTATTGATATTTTTCTACATTAATTATTTTATAAGGTGTATATAATACAATAATGATTTCATGTATGAAATAAATTTCATTTTATTGGATTTTAATGTATTTCATGTGATATTCTTCTCAATATCCTCTGATATATAAATTACAAATATAGAGAGGTGTTTATCTCCAATCATAATTTAAAAGTTTTTTCTCTCAAAATATAATACATATATAAAATTTTAATATTTTATAGATGAATAATTTGACATTTTATTCTCCTCTATCCATTCATGGTTTTTTACTTGTATTATCTATATTTTAATTCCCCAACTCACTCAATATTTTCAAATTATAAATAAACCATCATGTGTTATTATTTTCTTTAGGGAACCTCTATTTTTCCATGTCCATATTCATTGAATGATTTTTTAATATACTTATATATGTTCGGAAAATTTTTAATGTCAATTTTCTATAACATGACCTTATTTAAAAGTTTAAAATAAATTAATAATGATCTTTGAAGGGTATTTTCATCAAACATTTAAAGGAATCTCTTAAAAATCGTTTCTATCCAAACACTTCTACGCACCAAATTTTTCATTTTATATGATACAATTTATCTATTATTTCATAGTTTCTAAAATAAATTATCTTTATAGTTGTTTTTAAAAATAGTTAAATTAAATTAATTCAAAATATCATTGATTTTACATATTTCTATTTTAATTTTCTAAATATAAATAAAAAATTATTTTCTATAGTTCTTTGTACATTGACATATCATATTATTTAATCATGGATACTCGTAAAATTATTACCATCTTCCTCCAGATGGATTTTAAAATACTATTTTTTAGAAATTAAATGATCTATCATTGAAATTTTCTTTTTAAGTCATTAAAGGTTAATAATCCTTATTTTTTTACCTTTGAAATTCTATAGTGAGTACTTTTTTTCATTTATTTTATTAAATGGTGTTATACTAGATTACATTATCTGATTGAATTGGTAATTTTTTAAATATTCTATATAATTATTATCTATAAACTTTAAATACAATTTTTAATAATATATTTAGGGTATTTACATAGAGAGTAATGTAATATCATTGGATAACCATTTTTTATTTCATTCGTTTATCATGTGTATTGCTGGAATTGTAAATGAGACCATTATATTATTTCATTTGAATGGGTTTGGAAACCCATTTCTTTCAATTAGAATTTATTTTTTTGTGTTTACCACATTTATTTTATCTCATTTGTGTGTATTATAATCAACTGGATCTAATATCATCCTATAATTCATTTGGTAAAATTATAAATCTTGTGAGATATGTGTTAGTAAGAAAAATTTAGGTGTTCCTAAGATTGGGTGAAGGTGTGTTACTCATGATGTTGATGTATACATGTGTAAAATTAGATTGTCTTTCTTGAATGTGTTTATGTGTGTTACTCATGATGGTGTTGATGCCTTATTATTATTTATGATCCACAATTCTTCATTGTATGATTTATTTCTATAATATATAGTATTTTAATTTTGTATTATTCGATTATCCGAGAGTTTAGTCCACTTTTTATGATGTATGATCTATTAGAAATTTCTCTTTTGTACATATTGAATGTAAAAATATTATCATTTCCTAAATTATACTATATTACATTTATTTGTATCTCGTATGTTTTCCCTTATTGATCATCTATTTTCTCCCCTTTATTATATTTTCATTAATAAATTTTATGAGGAAATAAAATTTCAGATGATTCATGAAGTGTATCTTTTTTGTAGAATTTTGACGAGAGATTGATCACATGGTATGGATTAAGTAGTTTCATATAATTTGGGGAAAAAATACATTATTTGTAAATGACTTCAGTCCATTAGTTAAAGTTATGTAATATTTGTGAATAAATTTAGAACTAAAATATTATTTTGAATGAATTTAATTAAATATTTTAATTATTTCATTTAATAATGATTTTAACATAATTTATAAACCATATTTGGTATAACATATATGTGTACAAAAAATGAAATTATAGGGATTTAATTTAGGATAATTTAAGGGTTAATATATTAGGTTTGTTCATAATTTAAAATGTACTTATAAACATTTATTCTAATTGAGTTAATATTGAATATATTATTGATTTTTATAAAATATGATTATTGAAAACCACAGGATAATCATATGATATTTGTCTATTTATTTGATAACGTCTTGATGGGTTTTAACGTAGAAATTTTATATTCTTCATATAAATCATATCAATGTCTATACATAATCATGTGGATGTGACTGTTAAATATATGCACCAAGAGGAAATAAACTTGAATAATCTAAGATGTTTAATACTGTATATGTATGGACTAGTTTGGATGAAAAAGGATGTTTGAATTTTTATCTACAGGATGGATTGAATTTTTAACTGTGTTTTGAAATGGAATTATGAAAATTTTAATCAATTGATGTGGTATTTTTGAATTTTGGTTGAGGCCCATGATTTTTCTTATATTGATAGGTGTGTCTTAGAATCTTCTAGTTGAAATTGAGAGGATTGTAGAGATTTAATCATGGTAAAATTTTGGGGTTGAAGATTATATTTAATATTATGTGGGTACCCTAATAAAAGAGGATTTTTATTTCAATTTAAATATAATATTTTTTTCTGTCATGGAATGTGAAATTTTTCATGAAAACTATGAGATTTTATAGGGACCCCATATGGCATGGCTTGGACCAGAGGTTTTGCACATGACTGATTATGGTTCCCTAAAAATAGTTTGAAATGTTACATACTAAGGTATTTCCAATTCCCAAAATTGGAACTAGTTTTAAAAAAATGTGTGTCTATAACGTGCCAGATGGGAGTACATAGATAGTTCCTACAACACAATTGACAGATGATTTGGAAAAAAATTGAAAAAATGTATTACTTAATGAAAGTTTTCTTACTATTCCCTAGTTTGATTTTATTCCCTGACCATCTTTTTCCACTTTTCATGTGTATACACCTTCAAGCCGAATGATTTCCTCCAATCCTCATCCACAAACATTGATTTTGGGTGGTTTTGGATCCATTAATCAGTGTTTTAGGGTTGGTTTAACAATCTAGAAACTTATTAATTTTCTTTTTACGTACCAGATTATTCTTAGAGTACATAGTGAGGATTTTTATTTGAGATTATAATATAGTGTTTTGTAATCCCTAGTTTATATTAGGAATATCATGTGTCTTTCATGGATTAAATCATGTATTGAGATATTAAAATTTTTAAAAAAAAATTTTGGATAGTGGGTGGAACGTCCAAATTTCTTTTCATTATTACTATAATTTAAATTAAATATTGGTTTTCTTGGAACTATGGGATGATGATTTAGCATATAATATGGATGGATGCACACCACAGGTAATTAGAGGGAAATTGGCTACAATTATGATCTTGTGAAAGTTTCAAAGTGGTGTTTCATGGATTTTAAAAACATTAGTTGTTTCAAAATAAGTATAATGGTTTATAGTTATTATTTTATGATTTAATGGAAAGGTTTAGGTACAATTTTTGAATGTTCAAGTCTTGGGAGTCATGGATGAAACTTTTATCCCATTTTAAATATACTTTAATGTCTGGGAAAATGGTAGTTGGTTACTAAATTCACCCATAGTTTTATTTTTTTCATTTATTTAATGTGGGGGTGGTATCAATAGGTTTTATGAGATAGAAATTGAAATTCATTAAATTTATTAAATTAAAGTTGTTCTTAGATAACACCATAGTTATGATTTCCTCTATTTGGAAAATTGATTCAATTTATAACCCCTTAAAAATTAAAATGAATTGAAATTTTTTATTATTTAATGGGATTTTCATGAAATTAGTAATTGAGTTTTATATCATTAAATGGAGTCTTGGAATGTAAATTAATTTGTTTCTTATAATGGGATTTTTTGAAATAGTTATATGAAATGTTTCTAAAAATTTTATTTTAGAAATGATAATAGGGATTGGTAAACTATAATTTGTTTATGATATTAAAAAATTGTAAAAATAGACTAGGGTCTAATAATAATTAGGTTTTCAAAGTGACAGTGTGATTAAATAATTAGAATGATATTTAATATTTAAAAATTCATCGATGAGATCCCAAATTATATACGACATATTCTACTTGAGACTATCTAGATGAGATACTAGATTTTAGATGATTCTTAATGGGTGTAAATTCTTAGATGAGACCCCATATTACATTTACTATTTGATGAATTTGGAAGGTATGGATGTGTTCTATGATCAAAATGAGCTTTTATGATTGGTAAATCTATGATGATATCTCAAAATCCATTAGAATTCCAAATTGTGATCCCAGATTCCATGTGATGACTGATGATTGGGGAATGTTGGGACATGAGCTCAATTACCATGATAATTCAAAGAAGCATGTAAAAATTCCATAGGTTACATGATGTATTGGAATTTTAGGATGATAATATAGATTCCATATGTAACACGACGGTTCTAAATGCATGGATGAATATACAAAATCTGTATATTCCTCATTATACAGTGGAATTCATAGCTGACTAGCTAGAACACATGTGATTTCATATGGAATAGATTTCACCATAACGTGCTCATATATTTCTCATCAATGGTCGAATATGGTTGGATTTATTGAATCCAGGAGCCTAAGGATTGACAATGTTACAAATGTCCTTGGTTTTCACTATGAGATACGACATCTTGGGTTTTTTTCTTATTTTATATTGAATTGATATAAATCTGTAAGTTGATTAACCTTGTTATGTATTAAACATATACATTCACTTCATTTCTGTTTGTTATGTAGGGATCCCATTGTTTTTGGTCTACTTTCACGACCCACCATCACTAAGATGAGGGAAGGGGAAGCAGATTACTAGTCCCTTCCTTCATCAAGTTGAAGGAGAGATAATGACCCCTGAGACCTGCTTCCAATAGGTATCGGAGTGGAGCCTAACGCCAATGGTATATATTCTCATGAAAAATGGAAGGAATTTCCCTTTTTAATTAGTAGGATCGGGAGATAAGACAGTAAATCCCAAACAACACCAAAAAGTGAAAGTTAAAGTAATGCCAAAAGAAGCCATTACCATATACATGTCTCAAATAATAAGTTCTACGATACAAGAAAACTCCAAAGTTAAATACCAAAGAAAAGAAAAAAACAACAACAACTATCCCAACATTCCAACTAGTATGGTCTCAAACGGTCCTCGAAGTCCTCTTAGAAACCAAAAAGTAGTTTCATATATGTAGGGTGAGTATTCATGTATACTTAGTATGGAAAATCAAAATCTATCATGCACAAGTGGGGCAGAATTCTAATGCCCCATGAGAAAAGGAGACAACCAAAGCACCTATAAAGGAAGTTATACACC
The DNA here is from genome assembly GCA_963277665.1 of Viscum album. Taxonomy (NCBI): domain Eukaryota; kingdom Viridiplantae; phylum Streptophyta; class Magnoliopsida; order Santalales; family Viscaceae; genus Viscum; species Viscum album. The sequence continues at coordinate 2,115,670,896 of OY728137.1, forward strand.
GAGCCTCACCAATGCACAGTCTTTAAAAATTCAAATTAGCTAATGTAATAGTAATATAACATTGATATTTGGGTACCCTGCACCACCTACCCACTAGTTATTGAAGACATCCTACACATCAGACCTTTCCCACCATTCTCACTGCAGTCCCAATACCATACCCTACCCGCACACACCAAGGATATCAAAACAACACATAATGCCCTAGGATTCTTGGGCTATATGGGAAAAGGAGTAGAAAAGGACATAATAACCAGCCACTCATAGGAGTGTTGGGGAAAACACCCTCCCCCATTTATATGCAGGTGTTCGGCATGAAGTGCTCAAAATGGGTGGGCGTGAATAAGAAAAATAAGAAATGAATTATTCATATATGAAAACAATCACTCATCCAAACCTAGGGGTTTGGAAAAAATCTTATACACAATCATCATCATTACTATTCATTCCTAAAAAGAAAATCAATCACAGCAAAGTCACAACTCATTCCCAAAAAAAACAGTTTACCACTGAACCCATCATTGTTTTCATATTCAAGTAATTCCATTTAAATAATTCTTGATCACTGGGAATCTAACTGGGATAGTCACAAGCCAAAGAGGGAAAATTAGCCAAACAAAAATTTAAGCATTCTCACCTAGTTCTCTTGTAAAATCACAATAACAAAAGAGATTCGTGAGATCCCACAAAGTGCTGGAACAAATCCAATCCCCACCATACGGCCCCACAAGGCCTTAGATATAAAAACCAACATATGCACCACAACAAGGGAACCCATCCCCATCCATGTCACCCCACAAGAATCAAGCAGAGGAATCACAGATATTTCCAAGACAGTGCAAGGGAGTTTACAGATTCTATCACACCATTAATTGAGTTTCTAATTTTCTTTCTGTTTAACCAGGGTGTTCACCCAAGGATTCTTGTTTACAGGATACTAATTTAGTCAACCGAGATTACATGATTAACCGATTTCTATTTTATAGCCAACCAATCATCACAGAAGACGGGGTTCTATTAGTGCACAAGGAATGACCACCAATGGGAATGATTTTCAGTGGGCACAAGCCCATACAGTTCACAACATATAAGAACAGGTAAAAGAGTAAAAAAACATCCTCAATACAACCTTTAATTATTTAAAAGTCCATTTATTATCTTCATTAAGTTTTTTTTTAATCCATTCCCATAGAAATATTAGTATTCCCACCCCATATGATACAAAGTAAAGAGATAACAAGGAATAACCCTAAATGGATGATCAACAATCGAAGTTTCTCTCCATGCGCCAAGAACAGGGGATTCACAACTTGTAGGGGAGGAACAATGAAGACTCCAGAAGTGAACAAAAAAGCTCTAGCATAGGTGCTCCACTTTCCCGGTGAAGGGGAACTCCAAATGCACTAATGAAAGAAAAAGATACAAGCCAAGAATAAGAACTAATTCCCATCTGATAAAAAGCCATGATCCTAGATTTTATGGATATGTAAATATACAATGGATATTAGGGTGGATCATGGTTTCACCATGCAGTTGGATTGTTACACATTATGGAATTAATTGTAATTTAATAATTTTCATCAAAGTGGTGCCCATAACAGCTGTGCATTAAACATTTTACCTTAATCAGTGGAAAATGCGTAATAGGGGAGTAACTGAATAGTACAAGAAAAGGTGTGACACTGAGGAAAATCCACACATATTGTTATGTCAAGGGTTACTCGACAGTTGGGGAATTTTAGATATCATATATGGGCTTTTAATGGATTTTAAACGGTTGTAAAAACTCTTTTACGTCAAGAGATACATTGCGGGAGCAGAAAAAGTCAGAAACTGGAAAAAGAACAAGGTTGGGACACCATAAGTAGTGCCACGGTCATAGTGCCACCCTCACGGTGCCACCGTAAGGGGTGCCCCCATTTCGGTGTGCTACCGTTATGGTGCCACCATTACAATGCCAGCTTTATGGTGCCACCTTCATGGTGCCACTGTTTTGGTGAGCAACCATGATGGTGCAACCATTATTGTGCCATTGTTATGGTGACACTGTTTCAGTGTGAAACCGTGACCAGTGACACTATTTTGGTGAAACCATTTGATGGAAATGAGTTTTTGGGAAACTCTTTAATGAGTCATTTTCTAGGCCATCACATTAGATACCTCTCTAACAATTCTTACCCTCGAGAATTAAAACTAGACACAAAGAAAAGAGAGGGGTCCGATCAACCACCATGAAAGATACCTCTCACGATCAAACCTCCTCGACATCTAGGAACAACCCTCCCTCATGTTACCGCACAAACATGTAAAGTTCATACCATCCAGTTATATGGATTAAAGATTCTCTTCCTCTATGTCATGATACTATCTACTTTGGGAGCCACTGACTCACCGACATGGGTTTAACCACATCCACATTAATGCGTCTTGATTAGGGATCACGTCCGTCCCTCCCCAAGTCAGGACTCTCCACACTCATCCATAGGGCAAGGAAAACAATCCATTTTATAGCTAACAAGGAAAAAAACTATATCACAGACAAGTAAAAAAAGAATAGAAAAAAAACTCAAAACACGTAGAGGTATTGAGCGTGCATTTGTGCCTCTCATTCCTAGGTACTCTCATCGAGGCCACCATGCCTCAAAAACACATGAACCACAAGAATGAGTCGTCCATGAAGCACACTCTACTAACGATCCTCGATACTCAGTGGTCTCTCTACAACTGATGCATCTTCATTGATATATAGCCTTCCCCAGTCGAGGACATGTGAATCATCATGTAGATACCGACAGAGCTGAGACACATGGAAGACATCACACAATCTCTATAGTGGTGGTGGTAGTGAAAACTGATAAGACACTTCACCGACCCGCCACCAACACCTCGAAGGGTCTGTCAAACCTGGGAGAAAGTTTACTCCCCCTACCGAAACTCCTTTTTCCATGATGAGGGGAGACCTTCAGAAGAACATGGTCAAAGACCTTGAACTCTAAGGGTCTCCTCCTATTATTAGCATTCGACTTCTACCAGTCCTGGGCCTCCTTCATCCACTCTCATATAAGCTGAACCTTCTCCATCATGCTTTGCACCACTTCCGAGCCAAGAACACTTGCTTCCCTGACCTCTGTCCAACACATGGGAGAGTTCCATGACCTCATGTAAAAGGCTTCAAACAGAGCCATGACAATTGTAGAGTGATAACTATTGTTGTATGAAATCTCTACCAGAGTAAAGTGTCGTACCCATGGTCCCCTAAAGTCCATAACACATTCCCATATCATATCCTCCAATTCTTGGATAGTGCGCTTTGTGTTCCCATCTGTTTGGGAGTAGAAAGAAGTGTTGAGGCATAGTTGGGTGCCAAAAGCTTGTTGCAACCCTTTTCAGACCAGTGAGGTAAACTGGGTATCCCAATCAAAGACTCTATTCCTAGGGACTCAATAAAACTGCACCACTTCAACCACGTATTTCTGTGCTAAGGCATCCACTATACTCAACACCCTGATTTCCAGGAAGTGAGCTGATTTCGTAGAAGATCCACCACTACCCAAATTGCATCACAACCTCCTTGAAATCTATGTAGTCCCATGAAAAAATTCATCGAGATGTCATCCCACTTCCACTCACGGATATCTAATGGTTGTAACAGACCACCTAAGATACGGTGTCCAGCCTTCACCTGCTGACACATGAGGCACATTGCCAAAAACTCTGCCACTACCCACTTCAACCCAGGCCTCCAAAATTGACCCATAAAGGTTTGGTACAACTTGAAAACTCCGGGATGTACCTCTAGGGGAGATTTGTATAACTCACCATTAACTCTCTCACACATTTACACTGGGACGAACAACATTCCATGAAACAACATCTGATTGTTCCCATCTTCTGACCATCAACCTAGAGCATCACCCAGGCTAACACGATCGTGCATCACTTCAGCCTCTAAGTCCCCCACTGAGACTCCTCCATCTGCTGAAATAGAGAGGACTGCACTGTCATCTAGAATAGAAATCCTCTTCCATCCTCCACCCTTTCATCCAACCATTGGATAGTAAACTCATCCATCAACTTACAAGCATTTTCAGACTCTTGAACCACATCCTTCAATGACATTCTTCTCAACACATCAGCCACCACGTTCCCCTTTCCCGATGCATAGGAAATTCCGAAGTCGCAGTCTTTAAGAAACTTCATCCACCTATGATGGGAGAATATATAACTCAATCTTATGTTATTCATGAAGACCATGAAGCTCTCCTCGATGAGTTAGTGCCACCACAACTTCAGTACGAATACAACCGATGTGAGATCTAAGTCATGGTTGGCATATTTACGCTCGTTGGGACGTAACTGCGTAGACCCATAAGAGATCACCCTCTACTGCTGCATTAGCACACAACCCAAGCCTTGGCCTAAAGCATCACAGAACACCTTAAACGCCACCCTATATTCTAGAATCCTCCGTAACAGGGCTCTAACCAACTTCCCCTTCAGATAACTATAGGATGCCTTGAACTTCCCACTCCACATGAATTCCTGGTCTTTCTTTGTCAAAGATGTCAATGGTGCTACACCTCGGGAGAAGTTGGGCATGAAACTCCCATAGTAACCTGCTAGACCTAGAAAACTACAAACTTCTGCCATGTTCTTGGGTGTTGATCACGAATAAACTAGTTCATCCTTCAATGGTTCCACTATTATTCCTTACTTGGACACCACATGTCTATGGAAGTGCACATCTTGTGTATAGAACTTTCACTTGGACAACATCCCATAGAGCTAGTGTTGTTGGAAGACCTCTAAAAGTATTCTAAGATGCTCAGTGTGATCCTACTCTAATCTGGAGAAGATCAGAATGTCGTGAATAAACATGACTATGATCCAGTCCAGATATGCCGTGAAGATTATGTTCAGGAGCCCCATGAATACTGTTGGCGCATTCGTAACACTAAATGACATGACCACAATATCAAAGTTCGTATAACTTCACCCGAAGGTAGTATTAGAGATGTCACCCTCCTTCACCCTCAACTGGTGATATCCTGATCGTAGTTCGATCTTGTAGAACCATCCTTCCCCCTTTAACTAGTCAAAAAGGAATTCTATCCTTGGGTGATAGTAATGGTTATTGACCATTACCTAATTCAGTATCGGGTAGCCAATGCACATCCTGAGACCACCATCTTCCATCTTCACAAATAAGACATAGGAACCCCATGAAGAAGCACTTGGCTGAACAAAACCATTCTCCATCAGATCATTAATATGAAACTGTAACTCCCGTAACCCAGATGGCGCCATCTGATAGAGAGCCATCGAAATCAGATGGGCACCAGGTTGCATGTTTATCCTGAACTCAAAATCCCGTTGAGGGGTAGGGTCACCACCTCTTCCGGGAAGACTTCCATGAATTCAATAAATATCCCCAATTATTCCTCCATTTTTGTATAAGCTGACTCTACTGACAGCTCAGCTAACAAAAAATGAACGGGCTTCACTCACCGGTTGCCACCCTGGAAACCCCACTCACCGAAGAAAGTAACACATTGTCTGCCCACATCTGAAAACACGATCCTTCTTTGAAAGTAGTAGATAATAGCACATAAAAAGAATAGATAGTCGATGCCTAGAATGGAATCATACACTACATCAATAGAAAAAAATGTCTCCAATAGACTGATGTGGTCCCAACATCAATCTACATTCTCGTCTAACACCTGACAAGCTGGTCTGACCCCCCACTGGTGTACTCTAAACCAGGGGTATGTAATGTGTATATGTGCCTATAACCAATGCATGGGATTGACTCGATGCAAAAAAGGATTATGAATCTCCTGAATCAAACAGGTGGTAGGAAATAGTACTAAACAAGATGATCGTACCTTTAACAACTTCTAGCCCAGCTGGAACTGCTGCCTCAGCAACGTGAAACTGCCCATGCCTAGATCCTCCACCAATCGGATGTTAGATGCCACCCTGGCCAGGCCCTGGTCGAGGTCCCTAAGGGTCACCCAATGGTCAACATCCTCCTGCAATGCCTTCTCTCGGAGGAGCGGGAGCCCGCTATCCCTACTGATGCTGCTGAAAGGGCCTAGTTAGAAACTACTGATGCTGAGGTGGGTGATGAACCGGACCACCCCCATTATACTGTACTTGGTCCAAGCACAGAATCTGAAGGTTCCCGTGACTTCAAATGATAAAGCATGTCAGTCCAGGCCCCGGAATGAATGGGCGAGGACTAGAAGATCGAAACTGAAACTACTCGGGCCATCTCCTCAGTGGATGAAACCTGGAAGGCCCTGATGCTAGAAGCCTGTTGCTGACATCCTTTCACTTTGATGAGCCTAACTAGATCCCTTATTAGGTAACACCTCTCAGTGTGTGCATACTCTCCACCACTTCTGTCTTCTTCTAGACATCCAAGTATGTCGGTAGAGTGAAGGGTGTAATAGCATACTGAAGAGAAGGTCGAAGTGCCTCTTCTAAACGTATCGCCTGATACTCCCCATCTAGAAAGAAGTCTAGATAAATGAAAAGGATATCTTTGAAATTGACCACCAACTCTCTCACTGACATAATCCCCTGTTTCATGGAGAGTACCTTCTGCCTCTTGTCATCCTCCGTCGTGGAATAGAGGAATTCTACTCAGATCTCCCTCTCAAAGTCAGTCCCTGTAACCCCAGCCTCCCTCTTCCCCCCAAGATAGAGCATCCAACACTAACGTGATCCTCCCCACATCGGGCATACAACTAGAGAAACCCAGTACTCCATAAAAGCCTATTTTAAATTGAAAGCTATCACCAGCTCCCCAATCCAGCTCTATGTGTCCAAATCTAAGACATTGACCTCGTACTTCCCAAGGGTCTTCCGCTGAAAGGAACAAAGCGTCCTTTCCCACTGATCCTCCTCCTCCTCTTACTCAACCCTCTACCAATCAGCCAAATCAACCTCATAGGCCTCGGTCTCCAACACTACCCATGGTCATCGTCTAGATGCCACAACTGCTAGGTAAACAAGGAATGCCTATACTCGAGTAGCGTAAAATAATCCTTTTGATTTTTCATATATTTTTTATTCATTTTAAATCCACAAAAGACCCAATAAATTCAAGAACACAAGACATTATGATGCATGTACCTTTCCAAGGGTCTCTATCCTATAATCAATGTATCCTCACATGGTCGTTTGGTAGGCCTAGTGTCCTTGCATCAAATTTGGGGGCCCTAAAATCCCATGTCCTAGCCGGTCTTCCCTGGCCTATTCACGCACCAAGATTCCCTAACACTATTTTCCTACCATCCCATAAAATATTTATAGTGCCTATCTCTGAACTCCATCCAATCTCTCAACCATGCCTCTATTACTATTATGTCATGACATGACTCTCCAAGATGAGGTAAGGGGAAGCATATTGCCATCCCCTTCGTTCTTCAAGTTGAAGGGGAGATAATGAACTCTGAGAACCACCTTCAATAGGTCATGGAGTGGCAACTAGCACCACATTTATAGATTTACATGAAAAATGGAAGGCATTTCCCTTTTTATTTTGTAGGATAGGGAGATAAGATAGTAAATCCTAGACAACACCAAAAGTGGAAGTAAAAGTAATGAAAAAAACCATTCCCACATGCACGTTTCAAATAATAAGTTCTATGATACGAGAAAATTTCAAATTTAAATACTAATGAAATGAAAAATAGCAACAACAACTATCCCAACGTCCAAAATAGTACAGCCCCGCATGGTCATCGATGTCCTCCTGGAAACATGAAAGCAATTTTATATATGCATGGTGAGTATACAGGTATACTCAGCAAGGAAAACCAAATGCCCTCATGCAAAAGTGGGTAGTAATTCTAATGCTTGTGAGAAAAGGTGACAACCAAAACACCTAGCAATGAATATACCCACCCAACCTCATCAAGGAACACTCCCCAAATAACACAAGTCAAGTAATGTAATAGTAACATCACATCGATATTTGGGTACCCCGCACCACTTTCCCACTGGTTATCGAAGAAATCCTACACGTCAGACCTTCCCCACCATTCTCACCACATTCCCACTACCATACCATACCAGAAAACACATGTGCTATCATGACTACACATCCCGCCAGCAAAAACTTGTGCCAAAAAAACCCCATCATAACCATGTCTGCACAGACCAAGGCTAAAACAACTACCACCTCACATGAAGACACCAGGGCTCGAACAACTTCTACCACACCCAAAGACACATGGGCCTCATCCCGCAGACACTTGGGAAACAGCCTTCCTTCACACCCCTGATCCAACCACCACCACGTACCATGCACGATGGATCTAGGGATATAATGGACCTAAAGACATCCAAACCATCCCAAAGAGTCTGGGGATATATAGGAAATGGAGAAGAAATGGAGCTAACAACCAGCCACTCATAACGAGTGTTGGGAAAAACACCATCCTCCATTAAGATGGGGGTGTTCAACATGAAGTGCTCAACATGGGTGGGGTATGAATAAGAAAAAAAACAACTAAATTATAAATATAGTTAAAAACACTCATCCTAACCTATGTATTCCAAAACCAACCTATACACAAATACCCTTGTTACTATTAATTCATAAAACGAACAACACTCACAGCCATGTCACAACTCATTCACAGAAAAAAAAATTCCCATTGAAATGATCCTTGTTTTCATATTCAAGTAATTCCATTTAAATAATTATTCATCACCAAGAAACTAACAGGAATAGTCACAAGCCATGGAGGAAAAAACAACCGAGAATCAATTTAAGCATTCACACCCAGTTCTCCTGTAAAGTCACTACAACAAAAGGGATCTATGAGATCCCATAAATTAATGGAACCAAACCACACCCCATTATACGACCCACATGACCTTAGATTCAAAAACCAACAGCTACACCACAACAAGGGATCCCATCACCATCCATGTCACCCAACAAGAATCAAGCTGAAGAACCACACATATTTCCAAGACATAGCAAGAGAGTTTCCAGATTCTATAACACCATTCATTGAGTTTATTCTTTTCCCTTGGTTAATCGGTGTTTTCACATATATATTCTTGGTTTCTGGAAATTCATTTAATCAACCGAGTTTACTTGATTAACCAATTAACATGTTACAACCATTCAATCCTCACAAAATATAGGTGTCCATTAGTGCGCAAGTAAAGACCACCAATAACCATGATTATTTTTGGAAGCATTCCCATATAGTTCACATCATATAATAAAGGGTAAAAGAGTACATCGACATCATCTATACACCCCTTAATTCTATAAAAGTGTGTTTGTTATCTTCATTAAGGTTATGATTCATCCATTACCATAGAAACATTAGCATACTCACCTCGCATGATACACAGTAAAGAGAGACGAAGGATGAACCCTACTTGGATGATCAACGATTGATGTTTCTCTCCATGTGCCAAGAACTGGGGAAGCAGGACCTGTAAGGGAAGAACTTCGAGGACTCCAAGAGTGAGTGGAAAAGATCTAGCACAGGCTCCCCACTTACCTCAGGAAGGGGGACTCCAAACTACCCAAGGAATGAAAAAGAGACCAGCCAGGAATAAGATATAATTATCGTGCGATAAAAAGGTGATATCCTTGTGATTATAGGATATGAAAATATTGAATGGATGTAATGGTGGATCGTGGTTTCACCACATGGTTGGATAATTACACACATTGTAATTATTTTTTATTTAATAATTCTCATTGGAGTGCTCGCCCTAACAATTTTGTGTTAAAAAGTTTCCTTTAATCATAATAAAAACATGTAACATGGTTGGAAAAGGATAGAATGGTAAAATGTTTGACACCGAAGTAAAGACACACGTTTTGGTATGTCAAAGGATTCCCAGCTCTTGGTGAATTTTTGATATCATTTATGGGATTTTAATGACATTGAAAGGGGTATAAAAACTTTTTTACGTCAAAAGATACATTGTTGGAGAGAAAAAAATCAGAAACTGGAAAAAAAGGGTGGGACACCGTTTGGTGGGACATTGTAGGCGGTGCCATGGTCATAGAGCCACCCTCACGATGCCACCATAAGTGGTGCCACCGTTTTGGTATGCGAACGTAATGGTGAGACCGTTATGGTTCCATCGTAAGTGGTGCTACCATTTCAATGTGTGACCGTGAATAGTGCCATAGTTTTGGAGGAACTGTTTGATGGAACTGGGTTTTTGAATATTCATTAATGAGTCATTTTTAGGACATTACAGCTACATATATATTACTACAAAAATCTTCAGAAGCAATCACACTTGGGAAATTGATCAAATATTAAATTTTTTCCTAGGTATATATTTTATGGAAATCCCTTACATTGATTTTTGTTGATTGAATTCCCCGGTTTGAGTTTCTTAATGTAAACGTGTATGATTTAAGAGTTCTATGATATAGGTTTTTAAAAGTCCATTTAGTTTTTTTTCCTTTTTAGTTATTGTGTATGATACACTCATGGGGGATATGGGTTATTATATATTTTCCATTCATTTTATATTTCATTAGATGTTGTATTTATAATATCGACAGTCAAAATATTATGATAAGTATATGTATTTGTATCTATTCTATATTATTTATAGTATTATTATACAACTATATAAATTAATAGTTTCCCACATCATGTTTTTTTAGGTCCTCATCACTTCATAAATCTATGGAATATGAAGAGTTGAACATAAGATATGCGGCATATTCGCTCAATGAATGAGTTATGAAAATTCTAGTTTTAGGCAATACATATTTTTTTAACAAATCTTTTTTATTTATTCATATGATTTTATCATGGAAAACATTACTGTATAATGTTTTTTGATATTGGTAATGTTTTTGTTCTTCGATATTCTAGCCATACGTAAGGGGATATCCATGTTTCAAGGGGTGATAATTATTGTTCATGCTTTATATTTGTATAGATGATTGTATTCCAACAAGATTAGTGCACGTGGATGTGATGATGTAGATTTTTATGATATTTACACTTGTACGATATGATACTATGGTGTGTATTTTCATGACTCATACTAGGAACATACTATATGGATGGCATCCGGAAGATTCATATCATTTAATTCTTCATGGATTCACATGATTTGTTGTTTAGTTTAATGTATGGTGCTTATTATTTATATAATATATATATATTATTGTTATGGATGATTGATATGGGTGTTTATATTAATATTTTTTATCCAATTTGGTTGTTTACATATAAATATATAGAGAAATTCTATATTCATAAATCCTTATATGGAATCTAGTAAATAGGTAGGGATAATTTAATTATAATGTGATGGTTTTTATAAAGTAAGTTCAATTAATAAATATATAATGTTTTTTTCAAATAAAATGTTCATAAAATTATATACATATTGAAATTTGAGTGTTAGTTATAATAAATCATTATAATTATAAAATTTAGGGCAATTAAAATTTTTGAAATGAGATTATATTGGTTTTTAAGATATATTAATTTTTAAATAATTTAAAATGAGAGACGGTGGAACTTTTTGGGGCCTTATAGAGGATTGATATTTTTATTATTAATAGACCCTATATATAGGATTTTGGTGGATAATTGGAGAGTCCAAATGGTGAGACACTTGGATATGTTTTATGAGACCCTGATGGGTCTGACACACCTGATTTCACAGTGTTTCCTAATGTCCATTTAGTTGGTCTATCCCATAGGGATGTTAAGATTCGTCTTTTCTCTTAGTTTATAGTGTGTTTTGTGGGTTGGTTATCCATTTAGAATTTGTAGGAACCTAGATTTGGTGTATTGGAATGCAAGGATGGAATATAAGGATTCTTCACTATTAGTGTGTGAAGTACAATTAGTGATGTCCTTCAAAGATTAGATGTTGTGTGTCTTGGAATGAGGTTAAAAACGCCACTATGATAAGTGGATTGTGTAACACCTAATATTAGGAGACAGGTGAATTATTAGTGATCGTTGGATTAAAATTTGTTATTTTTGTGTAGAGACATTGTGTTTAGTGATTGAGGGCTCCAATTAAAGTGGTCATCCTGGTGTTGTGGAATGATTGGACTTGTGAAACAATTGTAGATTTATTGTTTTCTAGAATCAACACACAAGTAGTTCTATCATGTTTTTGGAAAAGACGTGGTTATTCCTTTGATATTTTCCAATGGGAAGTTACTTGACTTATTGTGCTTTTTTCACATTGGTTTCGTTGGATTGATTATTTCATATTCCTCACCCTTCTATTTTAAGGCTATATTGAGTAAAAAATATGTGTTGACCCTCAATGGTTAGGTTTAGGCCCAATGAAGAATATATAAACACATCTTGTGTTGTAATGACTTACGAGCTAATCTGTATGTGTAGTTCACTATTACAAAATGGGTATTTAACAAAACTAGAATTTACCATTATAATCCTTAAAGAATCACTGACTAGAGGATCATTATTGAAAGAGCTTGAATATTATAATAATTTGAAATGGACGAAAAATGTGGTCCATTTTCAGCACTAAAAAAATATAAAATAAAGGATCCCTTAATCTGGACGTTTAGAATCACTGATAAAGGGATCCATTTATCTACTATTTATATATCATTGATAAGGGTACCTTAATCAATTCTTCTAAAATTACTGATAAATGGGGCCATTATCAGTTCATTTAGCAGTGCTGATAAAGTGGCATACTATAGTGTTCTAGAATATATCACTATAGCACTAGAAAAAGAGAATATTTTAGTGTGTTATAATAGAACACTGTAGCACGAGTAAGAGAACCATAATGCATCAAAATCAGTTACAAATACTTAATTTTATTGAAATAAAATTTTAAAAACAACTAATATAAAAAAACTATATTATATACATTTAAAACATTTTTTATACAATTAAATAATTAAATATTATCATATACATTCAAAAACATCAATATTCATTTTTATTTTCCTTCTATATATAACTCATGTTATTTTCTGGAAAAAATCTAAAGATCAAGAAATTGTCCAAAATTTCAACAAAAAATTGTTATGTTAGTACTAGTATAATCAAGAAAATTAAAAAAATATTAATTTAAATATAAATATTAAGTCATTCTAGGAACAATGATTATCAAATTGAGTTGTGGTTTATTATTAGGTCAAACAATTTCCTATTCTTCTTGAATATTTATCTCTATTAAAATTAAATAAATATGTATAAGATAAAAATTATAAGGAAATTAATTGTGTAATTTTTTAATGTATTATATGAAACTAATCATGTCTTATTTTATTGGTTACGGCCATGTGATGTGCATGTTAAACTAAAATGACATATTTATATTTAAAAGAAGAACTTTGAGTTATACTAGTGAAAATTTGTGTCATATTGAGGTGAAACTAATTCCTAAAAATATTTAATGAAAATTGGATCATTTTCCTAACGTATCAAAAAAATATAAATCTGTTTTCTTGGTGTTGAGATTTTCATGTTTTTTACTAAAAATTCATTTTAAACTAGATTCATGAATTTTGAGTAATAATTTTCAAAAATAATTTCATTTTGATGTGAGAATAAATCTTACATATCAAAAATTATTTTAAAATAATTGTCCGAAGTTAAAAATAAATTAAGATTATTTTTTCTTGGTTCTACTGAGGGACACTTTTCGAAATAAAATGTCAATTTTAAATTGATTACAGACACATGAGTCATACCGAGAACATCATGTATCATATGGAGGGGAAGATGGCTCCTATATTTCACAAATGACTTATCAATCATTTTCATAAAATTAAAAAAATCTATAATTTTTTTATAATCATTGATTATTTCAGTTGTCTTCTTACCAAAATTGATGGTAATATTAAATGAGAAACAAACATGGTATCATACTAGTCACACCATGCATCATTATAATATGCTAATGATTTATTGATTTCCTAGAGGACAAATGGATATTTTTTCCCTTTTATCAAAACAATCCATTTGGGTTTTCATGGTTTTTGGAACACAAACTTCATTTTTACTAAAATATCATTTTAAACATGATACATGCACATTGAGTCATATCAGCCACATAGTTTATCAGTTTGAAATTAGAATGATTTAAAAATGTTACAAATTATATATTAATCATTATACTAAATTGGAAATAAAATCCATGAAATTTTAATCTATTTTCATTGGGTGACACGTTCTGAAAAAAAAATGTCAATTTTAAACTCATAACGGACAAATTGTGTCATAACATGATCTTTTTGTATTTGATTGAGGTTTGGGTAATTCTAACCCATCCAAAATGAAATATTTATTTTTTATTAAGTATCAACAAAATGAGAATGTGTTTTCTTAGTTTGATTATCTCTGTTTACTTTTTTATAATAATTAAAGTAAATTTTATGTAACAAAGACTCTCTTGGATTCATACTAGTTACACCATGAATCAGATTGGAGTCTAGGAGAGTCAATAAAATTCTAAATGACACATGGATATTTTTACTATAGTATCAAAATAACCTGAATATGTTATATTAGTTTTTAGTATGCCACTTATGTATTTTTTACTAAAGTGTTATTTTAAAATGAAAACATGGACATTTGGTCATATCCGTAACATCATGGGTTGGTTTGATGTGATACGGGTTCCTACATATAAAGAATAACATTAGAATGGTTTTTGTAAATTATCAATGAAATATGAGTGTGTTTTCTTGGTTTTTAGGGATTGAAACATTTTGTACTAAAATATGAATTTGAAACACATGACAAATACTTTGAGTCATGTAAAAAACATCGTGTATCAGATTGAGGTGAAGATGATTTCTACACATCTAAAATGATAAATGGATCATTTTCCTAATGTATTGAAATAATATGAAATAATTTTCCCATTTTTAAATATGTCAACTATATTTTAACTACAATTAATGTCAATTTTAAATATAAAGACGCACACAGATTCATAATGGTCACACCATGTGTCATATTTAGGAGTGTAATGTTTTTAAATTTCCCAAATAACATGTTACTAAATTATAAAAATAACTTGAATGTGTTTTCATTATTCTTAGTATACTTCATTTTTAACTAAACTGTCATTTTATAATGAAACACAAACATTGAGTCATCAATGTCCCATAATTTGACAATTTTAGAAGTGTCTAATTCTTTCAAATCACAAATGGATTGTGAATGATTTTATTAAATTATCGAGACACTCTGATCATGTGTTCCTCATTCCATTGAGTGGCAATTTTTGAAAAAAATATCATTTTTAAACTGATTAATAAGAAATATAGTCATATATGGATCATCACGTACTAGATTGAGGTGTGGTTGATTCTAAAACATACCAAATGTTTTATAGATTTTTTTCCTAAAGTATAAAAACAATATGAATTCAATTATTTTGAGTAGGTATTTTGTTTTTTTAATAATAAATGTCAATTATAAATAAAAAGGCACAATTTCAGTCAAACTGGTAATACCATGTATCATATTGACATGTGGCTGATTGATAAATATCTCAAATTAAATATGGATTATGCTACGAAATTATAAAAATAGTCTGAATGTGTTTGATCAGTTTTGAATATGCCACTTGGATTTTTGTAAAATTCTATTTTAAACTGGACAGATGGACATTGAGTCATAATATAAAAATAGTGCATCAGTTTGACATGAGAATGATGTGTTTTCATGTATTATAATGTTAATCCAAGTGCTTTTTCACAATTTTTAGTGAGTGAATACTTTTTGTATCAAATGTCAGTTATTAATGAATAAAAAAACATTCAGTCAAACTCTTCTCATCTTGTATCAAAATAAAGTGTGACTATTTACTATATGTACCAGTTGACTGGTGAGTCGTTTTCGTAAATATTCAAAAAAATAGAATTCCTTTTTCTCGACTTTGAGTATGTCAATTGAGTTTTTAAATAAAAATAATGTCAGTTTAAAAAAAAGACACACCTAGAGTCATATTGGCCACAACTGGCATTATATTGAGGTGAGAATAATTTCAACACATACCAAAAGACATATTTATCATTTTACTACTGTATTAAATAAAATAAGAACCAGTTTTCTTGATTTTGAGTAAGAAACCTTAGTTTTTTTTACCAAAATGTTATTTTAAAATGTAAACATACACACTATTTCATACTTGACACATAGTGTGTTAGTTTAAAATTAGGCTAATTACTATAAATATATAATGAATTATTAATATTTTAAATAAATTATTAATTACATATAATCACTTTTTCTAGTTTTTTGGCAAGTGACACCTTTTGAACTAAAATGTCAATTTCAAATAGGTAATATACACATTGAGCCTTACCAGACACATCGTCTTTCAGATTGATGTGTGGCTGATTCTCACATGTATCAAATGACATTTGGATCATTTAATAAACATAAAAAATTCAAAAATAATATGGTTTATTTTATTTAGTATGTTACTTTTATTCTTTACTAACATTAATATCAATTTTTTATAATACTATCCACATAGAGTCATACTGATCAGATAATGTCTCTAATTGAGGTGTGGGTAATTCATACATATTGAAAACGAAATATGTTTTTCATTCCAATATTATAATAATAATATTAACAAGTTTTATTGGTTTTGAGTATATCCATATTTTTGTTTACATAAATGTCATTTTAAACTCAAAGAACATAATTTGAGTCATACTGTCACATCATCTCTCAGCATGATGTGAGACTGGTTTATACATGTCACAAATGAATTTTTAAATACTATAATAATTTATTAATAATATCCAAGTGTGTTTTTTTATCATTTAGTATCTCACATTTCATTTTTCAAAAATCTAATGTCATTTTTTAATAAAATTATGCAGTTAGGGTCATGTTGGGCACACCGTGCATCAGATTATAGTGCATCTGATTCTTATAGGTCAAAAATGACATACATATTTTCTTCCAAAAGTATAAAAATAATATTAATTTTTTTTGGTTTGGAGGTTTTTGTGTGTCTTTTGAACAAAAATGTAAATTATAAATTAAAAACATAATGTTCCAGTCATACTGAGAACATTGTCTATCAAAATTGGTTACATCTAATTAAGAATGAGATATAATTTTTGATTTTAACTATATGAAAAAAATCCATAAAAGAGAGTACATGTTCCATTCTGATGGGAGAGAAACTCATTCTTTCCTAAAATAGTACATATTTCAAGAATCATGGGGTTTCCTCATCCATAAAAAAGGATCATTATCTCTCTTTTCTAGCATCATACAATTATTTGAAAAAAATATGACTTCCTAAAACATATGTGACAAAAAACTAAATATGCATTAGACAAAAATGATATGGAAATTAACAAAAAAATAGTAGATAAAATCATGAATGTTTTTTTAAAATGTTTTTTCAATTCACCTTTTTATGATTGTTGATCTTTTTTATCCAATTTTCTTGTTTTCCTAATATTTGTTGTAGCCTCGAAGACATATCTCTCCTGAACATGAGAAGCTTCGAAAAAACCACCCCAACTCGAAGAAAAAATAAAACTCCATGAAAAAAAAATTCTTATGTGAGTAATACTAAAAATAATATAATCATTAATATGAAATAATATATTAAATATATGGATAATTATTTTATTGTGAAAATATCATGATTGCCTTTTTGATTTTGTATATTTATCAATTTTTATGATCCTACAAAGGTAGTGGAGAGAACATGGAATGAAGTGAGACATGCTAACACAACATGGGTTAAAATGTTTTGTTTGATTAGTTGTTTGAGGATGTTTTGGTGTAGAACAGCATGAAATATGGATATAAATCTTTAAAAATAAACAAAATCCTTATGTAATAATGAAAATTAAATTTACAATTCACAATATTTTTTTTAAATTAGAGAATATATATCATAAAATTAACATTACATCGTCCCAAATGGGTTTCTTCATTATATTTTGTTCTTTATATGGATTGGTAACACCATCATGTGCTAAATATATTGTCTACATGAGTAGTAAAACAATTAATTAGTATTATTTTAATGCATTAGTGAATAGATAACATTACGGGGAAACATTTTATATTTAAAAACACATTTAAATTCTCTTTGAACCCTCTTTCTTTTTTATTTGTTTAATGATTTTTGTCTACTATTGAGAATCCAAATCCCCTCATTGTAGTCCCCTATAATGTATAATACATATCTATATTCGGACTAACAAGAAGTGATTATTATTTCCTTATGAAAGGGTCATCTTAGATTCAATTTTCATCCAACCATGTCGTTGTTGTAGTACCCAAATTAAAAATTGAAAAATTCTTGGTTACATGACCAGAGAATTAAAATACATGCACTGCTTGTTCTTCCAGTATTAATGACTCACAATTTTCCCCTTTTAGAGAGAAATTCACCTTTCTAAGGCCCATACCATCAAATTTCACTACACTCCTATTGTCATCCCATTTTCATCGAAAACCCAATAATAGAAATTTTTTATAATCAAACTCATATATCTGTTTGATAATTCAAAATTTGTATATATTATGCTAAATTGGATTTCTATCATTGGAACTATATATGTGCATAACCAATTCCACATTTTCCAGTCCACTATTTTGCATCAAACTATAGTAATACACTACTGGAATTTAGCTTTTTCCCAACGGCAGTATACCAACGGTTTACTTAAACCGTTGGGATATTGAGTCTTTGCCAACGGTTTAAGAAAAACGTTGGCAAAGATAATTTCAGCAGAACTTTTCCCAACGGTTCACTGGAACCGTTGGGAAAAGGAGACATTTCCCAACGGTTCAATGGAACCGTTGGGAAAAGGCAGCTCAAACTCACACATTCCCAACGGTTCCTGTAAACCGTTGGGAAATGTGTGCCTTTGCCAACGGTTTTTATAAACCGTTGGCAAAGGTTTCCCCCAAATTGCAGGCCGCGATCTCCTCTCCCCATTCGCGTTACAGAGCCCTAACGGGAGCAGCAGCAGGCGATTTTGGAGTACTGCCGGCCGGACCTTGAAGCTCTTTCTTCAGGTTATTCTTCTTTATCTCAAAAGGTATTCAAATGTTTAGATAGTATTGAAACTTATTTTTATTTTTCCCTTCAGTTTAGACGATTTTGGAGCTACTGCCGGCGCCTAAGGGTGAGTTTTATTGAAAATTCCTTTTTGGATTTTAACCTTTGAACATGGGATGTCATTTGTGAAAGGTTATATAAATCGAATTGATTGTTCGATTTCTGAATTGAATTGTAAAATAAATTAATTAAGGGTATTTTATGGTTTGCATTCCCCTTTTTAACACATGAATGCCAATTATTCTTTAACACATGTTTTAATTGTATTGCCTTGCCAATGTGAGTAAAGTAGAGACTATGCTATGAATCTATGAAATTGGATTGAATTTATCTTATATTTTATGTTACCATGTTAGATATATTATAACTAATGCATGTGATATCTTTATAGTCTTGTTAGGAGTGTTCTATTAAAAATTCCCATGTGAGTGCTTGAATTTTCATTGAATTGCTAGCCATTATGAGTTATGTTGATACCTTGATTATTTTATTCCTTTATCGTTTACTTAAATGTATATTCTATTATAGTTAATGCCTATTGAATTGTTTATGACAAAATGACTTATATAAATTCGTTTTACAGAATGGACAGAAGTTGGATGTATGAAACCGATCGGATCTCAGATGATTTTCAAAACAATTTGGAGAGCTTTATAGATTTTGCATTTGACAATGCTTCAGATAGTGGTCGCATACACTGCCCATGTTCCAATTGTGTTGGTAGACCTTGGTTGAGCTGTGAAGAAGTCAGCTACCACATAACCAAAAATGGGTTTCAAGCAAACTACTTTCTGTGGTATCACAATGGGGAGAAAACGAAATCTCAAATTGGTGATGATCGAAATGAAAAGACTGGAATGGAGAATTTGTTAGATGATCGGTTTCCGTTTATTCGTCATCATGAAAAAGAAAGGATTTCGACTCAAGAAGACTTCGATATGAGGACAGCTGATGCATCTAGTGAAAATGATGATATTGATAGGGTGAAAAAATTGAATGATGCTGCCACGACTCCAGTATATCGGCAATGCGATAAAATGAAAAAGCTGGAATTTTTAATCCGATTATTTCATGGGAAAACTATGTATGGGATTTCTAATACAGCAATCGATTACATTCTTACCCTCTTGAAGGATTTACTTCCAGATGATGCAGATATTCCCTCAAACCACTATATGGCATGGAAGTTAGTTGAGGAACTTGGATTTTCAAGAAACAAAATTCATGCTTTCCCGAAAGATTGCAGTTTATTCTGGGAGGAAACCGCTGAACGAAATGATTGTATAAAATGTGGCACATCCCGCTGGAAGTCAAAATCTGATGGAACACCATCCCGCGTTCCACAGAAAGTAATGTGGCACTTTCCATTGATTCCCAGACTCCAGAATCTTTTTATGTCTGATGACATATCAATAAAAATGAGATGGCATGATACCGAGAGAAAGAAGACTGATGATGAGTTGGTTCATCCTGCAGATTGATTTTCATGGAAGAGATTTGATGCTCGACATCCTGATTTTGCAGCTGACGTGCGTAATGTGAGGCTGGGTCTTTCATGCGACGGTTTTAATCCGTTTGGGCAGATGCTTACTTCGCACAGCACATGGCCAGTTTTTATACACATTTATAATCTTCCCCCATGGTTGTGTATGAAAAAACCTTTCACTTTCATGAGTATACTCATATCTGGTCCTTCTGATCCTGGCATTGATATTGATGTATACATGCAACCTTTAATAAAAGAGTTGAAGCTTCTTTGGGATGTGGGTGTGCGCACATACGATGCATGTTCGAAAGACATATTTCAGATGCGCGCTGCGCTTATGTGGACAATCAATGATTTTCCGGCTTATGCAATGATGTCTGGATGGAGCACGAAGGGGAAACTGTCATGTCCAGTTTGTATGAAGAATACACGATCCAGAAGACTGAAACATCGTTGTAGTTTCAGTTTTATGGGACATCGACGATTTTTGCCAAAGGATCATCCATATAGAATGAATCGTCGAAGATTTGATAATACTATAGAGACCGATGATCCACCTCAGCGTATGTCTGGAACTGATGTTCTTAATGAATTGAAAGATTTCAGTTTTTCGTTCGGGAAGGGTCAAATGAAATCTGGAAAGAGAAAGAATGTTTCCACAGAAACCTGTTACAATTGGAGGAAGAGGAGTATCTTTTTTGATTTACCTTATTGGTCAACCAATTTGCTACGTCATTGCTTAGACGTAATGCATATTGAAAAGAATATATGTGAAATGTTGCTTTCAGTTCTACTAAATGTCAAGGGGAAGACAAAAGATGATTTACGATCTCGACGTGACTTGGTGGATTGGGGCATCAGACCAGAATTGCATCCTGTGCGTATCAGTGAAAATAAATGGCAACTTCCATGTGCTTCTTATGTGATGACACCTACTGAAAAAAAACAATTTTTGGAAGTATTAGAGACTATTAGAGTTCCTGATGGCTATTCAAGCAACATATCTAAACGGGTCAACAGAAGAGAGTTGAAGCTAAAATCTTTGAAGACTCATGATTATCACGTTCTACTGCATGAGTTGCTTCCAATAGCAATCCGTCATCTTTTGTCCAATAATGTAAGGGTGGGTGTTATTCGGTTGTGCCATTTGTTTAGAGATCTTTGTGCTAAGAAGTTGTCGAAGTCTTTCTTGCAAAAAATGTTGACAGATGCCCCATTAATTTTGTGTGAGTTGGATAAAATATTTCCCCCATCATTTTTCACATGCATGCTGCATCTGACTGTCCATATTCCAACTGAAATACTTCTCGGAGGACCTGTTTCTTTTCGTTGGATGTATCCAACTGAAAGAAATATGTTCACATTAAAGTCTTATGTTCGAAACAAGAATCATCCCGAAGGTTCTATCGTGAACGGTTACTTAGCTCAAGAATGTATGGATTTCTGTTCAATGTATTTGTCTGATCTTACTACAAGAATGAGCAGACCAATGAGAAATGAAGAAGAACAATATGAGCAAATTGAACCCAGTTTTCCATCACTTCCTCAAACAGGAGGAATTCCTGGATCATATACATTGAAGACATTAATCCATGAAGAGCGGGAGATGGCACATCGCACAGTTTTGTTCAACTGTGATTTGTTCGATGACTATATCAGGTAACAAAATTGAATATGTATATCTTACATATATATCTGTTAAACTATTCATATTTTTTTATCTACAGGGAACATAAAACAATGATAAATAGGAAGCATCGTTCTTTATCTTTGAGAAGGAGAGAGACTTTGCATAGCAAAGAGTTTTCTGCTTGGTTAAAATTGAAGGTAAAAATATTACTGTTTAAATTAATTATTTCAATATTTACTTATGTTTAGCTGTCATTTATATTGCAGGTATTGAGTTTGTCTGCTGACTCTGTCTCTGAGGAAATAAGAGCTTTGGCTTTTGGTCCTAATACCGTGGTTCGTGACTGTAAATCAATTGTTATCAATGGGTATAGATTTATTGTCACTGAACGAGCCAAAAACATGAGAACACAACATGATGGTATTATGGTTACTGCCACAACAGATTGTTATGCCAGCGCATCAGATAGTAGACCGCGACTTGAAAATGTGGGTTATTATGGAGTCGTTGAGAAAATAATAATATTGGATTATTACTCTCATGGACGAGTCACAATGATGAAATGCCATTGGTTTGATTCGATGACGAGACATGGCACATTTATTGATGATTGTGGATTTCGAGTAATTAATATGACCCGCACTCTTGCAACCGAAGAACCATATGTGTTGGCATCAATGGCTAAAAAAGTTTTTTATGTCAAAGATCAACTTCAACCTGAATTTGGTGTCGTAGTTGAAGTAATTCCAAGACATATTTTTGATGATGCTGATGATGGAATTGACACTGTCCCTATTGCCATTGGAACCAATCCATTTATTTCTTTTGATGACTCCAATAGCTCAATTGTCAGAGTTGATTGTGAACCTGAAGTTGTGGTTGGAAATATATAGAATCATTCATCCATGTTCTCAATTCTTTTGGTTTACCTCGAGTTGGGTTGTTAAGGTTGGTAATATTCATATTTATTTAGTATTGATCACAAATATGTTTTAGCTGACTTGACCGTTATGTGAATTTTCAATGTTTATTGGTTGCTGTTTTATTTGAATTGCATTTTCTAATTTGGAATTGAACTGTATTCAAACCAAATCAAACAATATTTCTAACTTGGTGAACATTACAACATGTATGTTTTATTAAATTCATTCAAGCTCTTCTGAAACAATTGATAGCTAAATTACCAATGAATCCCCTCATTCCCTCATATATTTAGTTTTTTGGTTTACACATTAATTTTCTTTTTCTAATTAATTACATATTTGTTTTCCAATGCAGGAAATGAAGCCAATTGAAGAGAGACGATGAAAAAAAATGGCGGAGAACAATCGTCGGATGGAGGAGATGGGCATTCCACCATTAGTGCCTACAGTGAGTACTTTATTTCAAATATATATATATTTACAGAATATATAATGTCATGTGATTAATTTTTTTTGTAAACTTTTTTGTAGGATCCACCATTACGTCGACAGTTATTCGACGAGGAGCCTAGTACTGGTCCGAGTACTCAGGCCGGTGGTACGAGGAGGGTTCGTACCATAGGTGGACATAGAGCTGCGCGTGCCCGACTAGACCCTGCCCCTCCCACTGACATTTCTGCCTTCCCACATTCTGATCCCGGTGTGTCGTTAGGGACACAAGGGATATTTAGACCTCCCATGTTTTCGCTACCTTCTGCATCTTCTGCCCCATCATTTTCACATCCCATGATGATTCCCACTCCCCAGTCAGCATCAGGTCATACAGTTGTTCCATCTTCTTTTCCTTCTACTTCTGTCTCTCCGAGCTTTTATATTCCATCGTCTTCGACTCATGTTCCACCAGAGGGTGTTCCATCAGGTTCTGTGGATCCGGCGCCACTCATTGATCAGACTAGCACAGGTATATTTATAAAACCCTATCAAATTTTTATAGTAATATTTATTTTCAATATAACATGTTTTGATAAAATATTTGTTTTTCTTTCATGACAGATACATCTACTGAAAGGAGGCGGGGGCGGGGCCGTACACGCATGCGTTCGGTGTGGAACCGTCGCACACAGGTTATGGTGGAATATAATGAAGACAATCAGATGGTTGAGAAAACAGGGCAGCAATGTCGGAGTTTTATGGCGACGCTTGCCAAATACTCCGACATCATTCCCGTCAGCCCGCTGTCGTGGAGACATTTGCCACATGAGGTCAAAGATAGAGCTTGGGCAGAGATATGGGTAAAAAAATCTGTTGTATTTAATGCCATGAATTTTTTTTGTATTTATATAAATTAATATTTTCATTTCAGCTTCGATTTAATTTTCCTGATGGTGAGGGTGCACGAATGGAACGTCTAAAGGATTTAGGCGAGCTTTGGAGAGCCTACAAGCATGAGCTGTATATTGGCTGGCATGCTAGAGTTGGCACTGAGTTAGAGGCGGTACCAGTCGTGGATGATTGTCCTATAGAGCAGTATCGTCAGATGATTACTCATTGGACGAGTACCCAGTTTAAGGTATGAATTACATTTGAGGTATTTAAATAACAACTTTCAAGTTTTGCATTAATATTATCCTTTGCATTATCGAATTTTATTTAGGAATCATCTGGAAAAAATAAAAAAAACATTGATGCAAAAAAATACCTCCATACACTAGGACGCACGACGATGCCGGATCATGAGAGGCAGCAGGTATGAAAATTGTTTATAAGTTTTCTTTACGACTTACATTTTCTTTTTTTTCCTCAATTATTTAATTATTTGCTGAAGTCTTTATATAAATTTTGTTTTCAATGTCATTGTAGAGGAAAGTACAAAATATTGAAGGACGTGTGCCTCGAGCAAAACTGTTTTGCTCGAGTAGACGAAAAAAGGATGGACGTGCTGTCAACGAAGCGACTCAGCAGCAGATTGTAAGTTTTAATCTGTTGATTTTATATTTTAATATCTATTTCGTAACTTAACAATATATTTATATTTGTAACAGTATGCTTTAGAGGCCCTCGATGCCCAAGAAGCAGACAATTTTGGGCCATCTGATCACTTACATCAGGTGTTGGGAGATGATCATTCTGGCAGAGTACGCTGCCGACCTAGGATAGCCCCGACGAGGTATTGGCCTGCCTCAGGTACGAGTTGTAGTGCCACCGAGCTGCAGCAAGTTAGGGCACAGGCAGAACAGGCTGAGAAAAGGGCCACAGAGACGGCAGAACAGTCTGCAAGGGCAAACAGTGCATTTATGAAATTTATTGAAGTTCTACGTCCAACACTTCCAGCAGAGGCCAGCCCAGCGATTGATGAATACATGTCGTCGATACATTCTATATATGGTGCACCAGGTGGCAGTTCCAGTGGTGGTCAGGCCGATGTCGAGCTTGAAGATGATGATGGCGAGCAGTCTGATGCGGAAGAGGATGGAGATGAGGAGGGCGAGGAGGAGGGCGAAGGCGAGGAGGAAGGCGTTGTGGAGGGTGATGACGATGAAGAGGACGATGACGAGGGCGATGATGATGATGATGATGGAGATGGTGATGCTGATGTGGGACATATTGATCCGTTACATTTTTGACTTGAGATTTGATGTTTAATCTATTCTAGTTGTTGGTTTTATCTAGACTCGTAGTATAGTATTGTAGTTGAATTATTTTAATCAGTCGCCCGTATTTGTCGTCTGATTTCAGGCCATTCCGACATTGTTCGGCCCGTTTGGACCCCCCTCACGCGCGTTTACGAAGCGCGCGCATCACTTAAAACACGAATATTGAGCCGTACCGCGCAAACCGCATGTCCGATTGAGGTGCCGTCTGCGCGTACACGTCACGAATAATAATTAGAATGTTCCACGGTGGTTTCAGATCAATCCGAGGCCGTCCGCTATGAATTTGACCGTTGGACGCCCGTTCTGGCCGTTTATGACACCATAACTGCGTTGTCGGTCACCGCGGGCACACGACAAGTCCGATTGACGTGCCGTCTGCTCTTCCACTTCAGAAATCACTCACCCGTATTTGTCGTCTGATTTCAGGCCATTCTGACATCGTTCGGCCCGTTTGGACCCCCCTCACGCGCGTTTACGAAGCGCGCACATCACTTAAAACACTAATATTGAGCCGTACCGCGCAAACCGCACGTCCGATTGACGTGCCGTCTGCGCGTACACGTCACGAATAATAATTAGAATGTTTCACGGTGGTTTCAGCTCAATCCGGAGACGCGGTGTGGCCGACACCACTCAAAGTGTCCGTCTTTTGTTTCAAAAGGACGTCATTTTAAGTGAAAAGAATCAACTGGCTTACGGAAAACCGACCAAACGCATTCCGAATCTGTTGATAATTTATCCCAACAATCCATGGGTCATATGTGACGTGTACGAGCCAACCCGGGATGAATCCGAGTCGCGGTGTTGCCGGGATAAGTTTAAGTGGCTCTCTTTTGTTTAAAATGAACACCATTTTAAGTACATACGGAAAAACGACCAAACGGATTCGGTTTCCGTTGAAACTTTAGGAGAACGATCCATGGGTCATATGTGACGTGTACGAATCAACCCCGCCACAATCGGAGACGCGGTGTGGCCGACACCACTCAAAAAGTGTCGGTCTTTTGTTTCAAAAAGACGTCATTTTAAGTGAAAATCATAAGTGTTTTTGATGATAGGAAATAGGGTGCCTAGAAGCTGGCCCAAGAAAAATTCAAAATGGACTGTTTAAGTCCACCGGCCAGCCGGTGTGAGACCACCGGCCAGCCGGTAAGGTCACCGGCCCGCCGGATCCAGCCCATCGGCCAGCCGGTGGACAAGGCAGAAGGCCTTGCCCTCTGCCAGGTGCCACCGGTCAGCCGGTGTCTGGCCACCGGCCAACCGGTGGGCCCAGACGGAATGACATACCTTCTGTCCAGACCACCGGCCAGCCGGTGCCAGACCACCGGCCAGCCGGTGCCAGACCACCGGCCAGCCGATGCCAGACCACCGGCCAGCCGGTGGAACCCAGACAGAATAGCATGCTTCTGTCCAAACCACCGGCCAGCCGGTGGCTCAGCACCGGTCAGCCGGTGGAGCCAGAGAAATCCCTTGCTTCTGTCTGGTGCACCGGCCAGCCGGTGGATCAGCACCGGCCAGCCGGTGTGCTCAGTCAAACTGACCAGGCTTGCCCACTTGATCCCCAACGGCTCCGAAAACCCTCCAACGGCTATTTTGAAGTATTTGGGAGCATTTCTCCTATAAATAGACGTCCATGGATGCCGGGAACACTACCGATCATATACCGAAGCATACCAAAGCTATTTTAATCATTTGAGGCTCCTACGACAATTCTCAAAGGCTACTTGAGATCCAATTGCCATCCTTGAAGCTTGGGCTGCCTCTACATCAACTACACTCACCTCTTGGCGCTCAAGGCTTCCTCTAGTTTGTTCTAAATTATTTACTTCAATTGTTTAGTTCTTAATTGGGTTTGTATTAAAACAAACCACCCTTTTTCTTCTTTCAATTTGGGTTTCTTGCTACAACCATAATAAAAAAGCAAGCTATAAGAAGGTGATCTAGCCTACCTTAAAACGGCTCGTGGGTTTCTTGCTATAACCATTAAAAAGCAAGCGGTCGTATAAATCTCCTAACGGTTGAGTTGGGAGCGGAGACGTAGGCTTGAGTTTAAAGCCGAACTCCGTTATCAATTGTGTCTTGCCATTTTACTTTCCGCTGCATTTAAATTTGTTTTAAATTGTTAATTAATTTTAAAAAGGCAATTCACCCCCCCTCTTGCCATCACCTCCGACCCAACATCCATCAGTCATATGTGACATGTACGAGCCCACTCGGGCTCAATCCGAGTCGCGGTGTGGCCGGGATCAGTCTAAGTGGCTCTCTTTTGTTTAAAATGGACATCATTTTAAGTACATACGGAAAACCGACCAAACGCATTCGGTTTCCATTGAAACTTTAGGAGAACGATTCATGGGTCATATGTGAGGTGTACGAATCATCCCCGCCACAATCCGAGGCGCGGTGTGGTCAACACTGCTCTAACTGTGTCTGTTTTGTTTAAAATGGGTAGGATTATAAGTGAAAAGAACTGGCATACGCAAAACCGACAAAACGCATTCGGTTTCCATTGAAACTTTAGGAGAACGATCCATGGGTCATATGTGACGTGTAACAATCATCCCCGTCTCAATCCGAGACGCGGTGTGGCCGACACCGCTCTAACTATGTCTCTTCTGTTTAAAATGGGCATGATTATAAGTGAAAAAGAACAACTGGCATACGCAAAACCGACCAAACGCATTCCGAATCTTTTGATCAATTATCACAACAATCCATGGGTCATATGTGACCTGTACGAGGCAACCCGGGTTCAATCCGAGTCGCGGTGTGGCCGAGATCAGTCTAAGTGGCTCTCTTTTGTTTAAAATGGACACCATTTTAAGTACATACGGAAAACCGACCAAACGCATTCGGTTTCCATTGAAACTTTAGGAGAACGATCCATGAGTCATATGTGACGTGTACGAATCATCCCCGCCTCAATCCGAGCCGCGGTGTGGCCGACACCGCTCTAACTGTGTCTGTTTTGTTTAAAATGGACAGGATTATAAGTGAAAAGAACAACTGGCATACGCAAAACCGACCAAACGCATTCAGAATCTTTTGATAATTTATCACAACGATCCATGGGTCATATGTGACGTGTACGAGCCAACCCGGGTCAATCCGAGTCGCGGTGTGACCGGGATCAGTCTAAATGGCTCTCTTTTGTTTAAAATGTACACCATTTTAAGTACATACGGAAAACCGACCAAACGCATTCGGTTTCCATTGTAACTTTAGGATAACGATCCATGGGTCCTATGTGACGTGTACGAATCATCCCGCCTCAATCCGACATGCGGTGCGGCTGACACCACTCAAAGTGTCCGTCTTTTGTTTCAAAAGGACGTCATTTTAAGTGAAAAACATCAACTGACATACGGAAGACCGACCAAACGCATTCGGATTCTATCGATACTTTAGCACAACGATCCATGGGTCATATGTGACGTGTACAAGTCAACCCCGTCTTAATCTGAGATGTGGTGTGGCCGACACCGCTCTAACTATGTCTCTTTTGTTTAAAATGGACATGATTATAAATGAAAAGAACAACTGGCATACGCAAAACCGACCAAACGCATTCAGAATCTTTTGATAATTTATCACAATGATCCATGGGTCATATGTGACATGTACGAGCCAACCCGGGATGAATCTGAGTCGCGGTGTGGGCGGGATGAGTCTAAGTGTCACTCTTTTGTTTAAAATGGACAACATTTTAGGTACATACGGAAAACCGACCAAACGCATTCGGTTTCCATTTAAACTTTAGGAGAACGATCCATGAGTCATATGTGACGTGTACGAATCAACCCCGCCTCAAGTGGAGACGCGGTGTGGTCGGCACCACTCATAGTGTCCGTCTTTTGTTTCAAAAGGATGCCATTTTAAGTGAAAAACATCAACTGGCATACGGAAAACCGACCAAACGCATTAGGATTATGTCGATACTTTAACACAACGATCCATGAGTCAAATGTGACGTGTACGAGTTAACCCCGCCTCAATCTGAGGTGCGGTGTGGCCGGTATCACTTCAGGTGTATGTATTTTGTTTAAAATGGACATCATTTGAGGTAAAACTATATGGTATAGAAAAAACCGATCATATTATGAATTGAATTTCAGATTCCACATATAATTGTCATCTAAATTTTATATTGAATTCTATATGAATTATGTATGTTTATGAATTGTAATTTAATTATGGATTTGTATAGTTTCAGGATCCATTATATGTTAAATGTGTATGAATTTGTTCGTAATTGAATATGTATGTTTTATTTTATTAGTGGTACAATAGTTGGATCGAAAATGAGGTGAAAATGAGGTGAAAATGAGGTGAAAATGAGGTGAAAATGAGGCCTGATGACCGGTGGTGATGGACAGGGGACAGGGGGCTGTGCAAATTGCAGGGTGCTGCAATTTGCAGCATAGGTATGCCAACGGTTTCAAACCGTTGGCATATAAGTTTTTAGCATGTCTTTCCCAACAGTTTTAAACCGTTGGGAAAGACTTCACCAATTCCCAACCCACTTCACCAATTCCCAACGGTTGGAACCGTTGGGAAAATGTTCCATGGTATTTGGTTTTCCCAACGGTTTGGGAGAACCGTTGGAAAAACTATCCCAACGGTTCAACCAAACCGTTGGGGTAGGTAAATTTTATGGCTCTATTGCCACGGTTTCCTGTAAACCGTTGGGAAAAGTTTTCCCAACGGCTTACTTCCCAACGGTTCTTAGAACCGTTGGGAAAACCTTTCCCAACGGTTTCAGGGGC
This sequence comes from Viscum album, assembly GCA_963277665.1. NCBI lineage: Eukaryota > Viridiplantae > Streptophyta > Magnoliopsida > Santalales > Viscaceae > Viscum > Viscum album. The sequence continues at coordinate 2,115,701,441 of OY728137.1, forward strand.
TTTCCCAACGGTTCTGAACCGTTGGGAAATAGTGTATTTCCAGTAGTGATAATATTTTGTTGCATAGACGATATAACAATTGAATACAAAACAAGTGTAAAATATAACATTGTTATTTGGTCCCTTGGCTAGATAATGTATTTATCATGAAACTGAATTCATATTTTTAGATAATTACATATAAATTTAAACCCGTAACCATCCTATAGATATTTCATTATTGGTATTTAATATCCATCCTTTATAAATTAAAGGATTAAAAACTCCATGATTATTTATAGTAATCAATGTAGGGATCAACATGTACATGATTATCTAAAATGTGAAGGTGTTCATTCCCACTCTATGTGATGGTATTTGTAGGTACGGTTTTTCCGAAATTCACTTCACCTATAAAACATCTAATGTGATGAGACATTGGGTGGAAAATGATGTCAAAATATTGTGGGTTATTTTTACCAAATTTAATAGCTTCTTCAAGAGTATATATCTTTAAAATACTACCATATGGACGAATTTAATTATTGACTGACGCATTTAAAATTTTCATATACCATTAAATGGGATACATCCATATATAATGGATAGGTCCACATCGTTAAACCCATTTAACAAAGTTAACCATTAGTTTGACCATTATATAGAATAATTTTAAGGGGAATAACATCTATAATTCAGATAATATGACTAAAACCACCATATTCCTGATTGGAATCATCAACAGGTCTATAAATTTAATGTGTATGGATTTAAAAAATGATCAGTCTTTGGTTGATGTATTTTTCCCATTTTAAGGGAGAATGAAATGTAAGTAAAAATTTATAATATATTTCAGTAGAAAATTAAATTCTGGTGATTTTAGTCCATATTACATAAAATTATTCATTTACAAGATATTCATTATATTTGATGAATACCCCTATGGGACCTTTACCACATTATTGAAAACAAAAATTTCAAAATTTTCCCATCCGGATAGAGTGTATGTGACCGGAGGAAGAAAATTAAACCCCATGCCATTCACTAATAAATTATCTTCCTCTCTCATCATTTCAATCATTCCCTACCTTTTCAGGATTCCATCATTAATTTTTCTAGGAAGATGATTTAATTTTCCAATAACACTATCAAATGAAATTTATTTATACATGTATGAAACCAATAAAATTATGGATGTAAAAAAATTATAATATGATAATTTAGTAAAATTTGATCACTTCTTCAGAACTGATTTCATACTATTTATATAAAACAGTTTTCCAAAACTAGTTTCAATATATTTGACTTTATTGAAAGATTTATCACACGTTACATGATATGGTACTGTATATTGTTTGGTATTCCCATCGAATATTGTCATCCAGTATCAATATTTATGGAATTTAAGAAACAATTCCAATGTCCTAAAAACATGGTCTTTATAAAATATTTCATCCAAATTGAGTGTGTGCATTCATCACAGATGTCACGACCCGTCCTCGAGGCCCATGTCATGACTACCCCAAGCTCGCCTTCCATAGGCCAGGGGCAGGCGACAAGCACCAAGTTGTAGTTCCCGGTAAAAAGGGAAGGCATTGCCTTTGTAAAGTAAAAAAACACCACGGAGCAAGCAATCAGAAGTAAAACTAAGTAAAAACTTGGTACAACAGTAAGTGCAGAAAAGTAAGTGGGCCAGAATAAAAACCCAAACTGAAAATAAAGTACAACTGGAAAGGGAAAATAGCAACTGAAAGTAAAGCTGCAACCTCGAGCCGTCCACTGGAAGTCCTACCTGAAGGGTGGGTACAGATAGCCTCCACAACTCCCCGGGTCCAGCCGTCCGCTCCGAGTACACCCCGCCCAGTGATCCACCTCCAGGTACCAACCTGCTCCTCGTGCCTCAACCACGAACATCGATGTCCATCGTCTGAAACCAACACATTGTAGTGCGGGGATAGCCCATGCAGGGGTGAGTATAAGCTACTCAGAAGGGACCCGGAGACCCCTGATGGTATCCTAGAATCCACAAATTATAATCCACAAAGGAAAGATACAAACATGAAATGACATCCGACACTACTTAGGTATATGCCCATAAATATACCTAAGTCATCAATTCTCGTTCGGCTCCAACATCCGAGCTCAAGTACAACATAGTCCACACAGGAAACCACAACCCAATCAACACAAGAAAGCATAACGTAATCCATATAGGAAATCAAGTCGAGATTCAGCTCACACAGGTATACTCCTTTGTATGACGATAGCGATAATTAGATATAGCCCCTCGTTCATCTATGTCGTCAGACCCACACAGGATCATTAGGTACCAACCCCCGCAATGACCCACAAATGATCGATAGGTACTAACCCCCGCAATGACCCACAGAGGATCTGACCCACACAGGATTGATAGGGTACTAACCCCCAAAATGACCCTCATAGGATCGGACCCACACAGGATCTGTAGACGTTGGTCCACAAAGGACCGCTGAGCTCTGACCCACACAGGATCGGTAGCACTTATCCACATAAGATCCCTGAGTGCTGTAGTTGTTGTCGTCGAATCCACAGAGGATATCTGTAGAGTCGCCACAGTCGTCGCAGTCACAGCCAGCACTAGGGTTCTTCCACACAGCAAGCTCGTTCGGGTGGGTCCGCTCCACGAGCTGAAGGTCTGATACATGAACTGACACAAAGTCCAGAGTTGATGTATCCAAAAGTTCCGTATCGTCAACAGGAACTCAACGTCATAGACGGCGCGTCAATCGGACGCCCTGTCTGAGAGTTATTGGATTTTTCGTCCCAGGGGCCCGGTTGGCTATTTAAGTCAAAACCCAACCGACCATACTCCAACTGCATCCAAACCTTGAGCGGAGTAAGCCCAAAGGTCTGTCTCACTTATAAGAATTCAACAAAGTCGACGACTAGTCAATCGGACGTCTGGAGCTCATGTTATGAGCGTTTCTGCTCCGATGGCCCGGTTGGTTTTGTGTACGAACCAACCCGGCCGAACACAAGGTACACCAAAACCATGAGTGTAATAGACTGAAACGACCGTCTCGATCCAAGGATCGCTACGTAGCTGATAGTGCATCGATCAGATGTCTGTAGCCCATGTTATAGGCAACAGACCGAAAAAGTTCGGTATTAGGGGGTTCGGGCCCGTCCGATCCGGCCTTGTACCCCCTAGGTAAGCCCGAATCGGGTCGACCCGACCCGGGTCTAGGTCCGGCCCGCTTGGGCATGGCCCGGTTCGGCTTACGTGGCACGGGCCGGCCTTGGTACGGCCTGGCTCAGCCTGGGCGGCCCGGCCCAGCGTGCTGGCGCGACCAGCGGCCTAGCGGCTCAGCTGTAACGGCCGAGCGGTGAAGGGGGGGGGGTGCTCTGCCTCCCGCGTTGAGAACCCGCGGCCCCCATGTAGGGGGGCCACACCTGATGGCCGACCGGGGGTTACGAACCCCCGGTTTTCCCCAGACCGGCCGACCCGCTCTGGCCGGGCGGCTGCTGCCGCCACGGGACCGGCAAGGACCGGTCACTCTGTTCCAACACCCGCGGCCCGGAACCGGCCGCCGGTCCCCCTGCTCCGCCGCGGCCCAAAACCGGCCGCAACCTTGGTCCGTCCGGCGCGTCGTGATGACGATGTGCCCCTCCGTCACATCTCCGCTCTGGCCATGGTGCTTTTTTGGTTCTCCGGCACGGTGAAACTGCGCCCTGTCTTTGGTTTATCTTCAACGGCGCGGAGCGACGGTGCTGATCTTCTTCGCCATTCCTTAATAATTCCCGCGGTGTGCTTCGGCACCGCGTTTCCTTGTTCGTGCCGCAACAATTTCAGACAACCAAAAGGGAAAGGAGGGTTGTCCATGTTAATGTGGTCTGACCCCCTCCCATTATTGCGGTAATAGGCGGCTCCAATAGAGAAGAATAAAGGAAACTAAAGATTTCAAGAACAACAATTAAAATAAATCCCTACCTCGTTGAATTCGATGAGTGAGGATTCGTCGCGGAAATAACCGTCGCGGAAGAAGGCGTCGCGGAGGGAGGAGCTTCACGTCGCAGAGAAGCGTCATGGACGAATCATCATGGAGGAAGCATCGGTAGCATTGCAGTACACGTCGTCGCGTAGTTGATCTCCGAGGATTTGGCGTTTTTCGAGTTCATCGCGTTCTTCACGAGGAAGAGAAGATCTTCAAGAGCCTGAGTGAAATCTCCCTAGCCTCTCAACACCACCAGCCCAATAAAAATAAGATATGTCTTATTTTTATTTCACAGGGCTTGCGTTTTAAAATTCAAAAACGAAAGAAACAATTAAGTGAATTAATTGGAATGCTTAAAGCGCCACATTAATGAGGCGTTTCTTAACCAGAATAAATGCAAGGGTTGACTCTATTAACAGGGGGTGTGGGTGCGTTACTTATTTAAAGGAGGGGGTTTATGAAGAAAAAAACGGTGGGGCTCATGTGGTCCCCACCTCACAAATATCCTACATGTGGGTAGGATATTGTGGGTCCCACAAAATCCACTTAACTTAAGTTAAGATAAAATAAAATAAAAATTGGTTGTACCAATTTTATTTTATTTCTTAACTTAACCCCAAAAATTAAAAACCACAACCGAGCAAACGCATCTCCGGAAAAGGTGTTTCTAAGAAAATATCAGCGCTGTGAATCCATCAGTGCCCTCAGAATTTTATTCCAAGCACCGGTTCAAAAGTTAGAAAAACCATCTCATTCGTTCACGGAATGTACCTGAGCTAAACTTTGGAAAACGATTCTGGGCACCCCGGGCCTCGGAATTAGGTTCCGTCAGAAACTGCGTTCTTGTATAATTCCCAAGAAAATTAAGAAAAATACTTCATTGAATTTTTCGTGTCTTTACATCACCCCCACCTCAGGGATTTACGTCCCCGTAAAGATAAATCAAAAACTAGCGAAACAAATGTGGGTACTGAGCACGGATCTGAGCCTCCCGCTCCCAAGTGCTCTCTTAGAGGTTCTCATGCTGCCATCTGATGCGCACTAGAGGAATCGACTGCCCACGTAGGACCCGCTCCTATCGATCCTTGATCTCCACCGGGACCTCTGCGAATGTCTCCCCATCATCAACGTCCAGCTCCCCATGGTCAACGATATGCATCAGGTCGTGCACATATCTCCTCAGCAGTGATACGTGAAAGACGTCGTGCACCCGGTGCAACTAAGGTGGTAGAGCCAGGTGATAGGCCACCACGCCAATCCTTCTGAGTACCTGGAATGGTCCGATGAACCATGGAGACAACTTTTCGCCTTGGCCAAATATCTGTAATCCACATCGAGGTGAGACCAGCAAGAAGACGTGGTCGCCATCCTCGAACTCCAGTGGCCTCCACCTCCTGTCAGTATAAGTCTTCTACCAGTTATGAGCTTTCCTCATCTGCTCTTGGTTGTCCTGGACCTTCTCTGTCGTGGCCTGAACCATCTCCGGTCCCACAAGTGCTGACTCCCCAGGGTCGTTCCAGCACATCGGTGATCTGCAAGGTCGGCCGTACAACACCTCGTATGGTGCCATCCCGATGGTGGAGTGGTAGATGTTGTTGTACTCGAACTCCACCAAGGGTAGGTGGTCCTCCCAACTACAACCAATGTCGAGGACACAACCATAGAGCATGTCCTCGAGAGTCTGAATGGTCCTCTCCATCTGACTATCTATCTGAGGGTGAAAGTCGGTGGTCAGACGTAGCTGTGCCCCCGAACGCCTCCTACAACCCCTTCCAAAGCCAAGAAGTAAAGCGATCATCTCGATCGGAGATGATAGATGATGGCACGCCATGAATCCGTACAATCATTTAAACGCAGAGATGTCCCAAGCTCTCTACTGAGCCCTGCTCTCTGATGGGTAATAAGTGTGCCGACTTGGTGAGTCGGTCCACAATCACCAAAATGGAGTCGTGACCTCTGGAAGTTCATGGAAGTCCCGTCACAAAGTCCATAGATATCCCGTCCCACTTCCACTCCGGGACCTCCAAGGGCTGTACAAAGCCTGATGGTACCTGGTGCTCTGCCTTCACCTGCAGGCAGGTGAGGCATTGTGAAACGAACTCTGCAACAGCCTTCTTCATTCTCGACCACCAGCGATATCGTCTGAGATCTTGGTACATCTTCGCCACTCCTGGATGTACCACCAAAGGGGAAGTGTGAAACTCTCTCAGCAACTCCACCTTGAAAACAAATGGTACCAAGGTACGTCCTCTGAAAAGGACATCGTGCTCTCCTCCAATGGATAAACCATCAGGTGCCTTTCCTGAGGATATCTGCACACGCCGCGTCTCACAGTCAGCGTCCCCACGCTGTGCCTCCCTAACCCACTACAGTAGTGGAGGAGTGACTGTGAGTGAGTAAAGGAAGGCTTCTTCATCTCAATCCATGAAGGTTATCTGCAAAGCGGCTAGCTTCTCTGTCGCCTCCCCAAGTAGCTGAATGCCCATCCTCCTGCTGAGAGCATCAGCTACCACGTTCCCCTTTCCAGGAGTATAGACTATCTCAAAGTCAAAGTTTTGGAGGAACTCGAGCCATCGCCACTGTCTTAGGTTCAGGTCCTTCTGAGAGAAGATGTACCTGAGACTCTGATGGTCAGAATATACTATAAAGCGCTCGCCCATTATATAGTGTCACTACATATTTAGAGCGAAGACGACTGCTGCTAACTCCAAGTCATGGGTAGCATTGTTCTGCTCATGCGGCCTCAACTGACAAGATCCATAGGCGATCACTACCCTCTACTGCATCAGGACACATCTGAGTCCGGTCCTTGATGCATCACAGTAGACTACGTACCCTACTCCCTCCTCCAGCAACCTCAAGATAGGTGCGCTGGTCAATCTCTATCTCAACTCCTAGAAGCTCTGCTGACATTTGACTAACCACATAAAGGGTTTCCCCTTCTCCGTCAAAGCTGAGAGTGGTTCCACAACTCTGGAGAAGTCTGGCACAAATCTTCGATAGTATCCAGCTAGTCCGAAGAAACTCCGCACCTCTCCCACGCTTTGGGGTGGCTCCCAAGCTAGCACTGCCTCGATCTTTGCAGGATCCACCGAAACTCCCGCCTCAGAGATGACAAGTCCCAAGAAGTGGACCCCGCGTATCCAAAACTGACACTTTGAGAGCTTACCATAATGCTGGTGCTCTCAGAGTGTGTCCAGTACAGCCTGCAAGTGGTAGGCGTGCTCCTCCTCAGGTCGTCGAGTATATCAAAATGTCGTCGATGAAGGCCATGACAAATCGATCGAGGTATGGCAGAAAGATCATGTTCATGAGGCCCAGGAACACTGCTGGAGCATTTTTTATGCTGAATGGCATAACCAAGAACTCATAGTTTCCATACCGACATCTGATGGCCATCTTCAGCACGTCCTCATCCCGAATTCTGAGCTGATGATAGCCTGATATAAGGTCTATCTTTGAGAACCACCATGCTCTCTTGATATGATCTAAGAGGACATCAATCCCCAGTAGCAGATACTTGTTCCTCACTATCACCTAGTTCAGTTTACGATAGGCAACACATTGTCACAAGCCCCCGTCTGCCTTCTTGGCGAACAATATCGGGGAAGCCCAGGGTGAAACACTGGGTCGGATGAATCCCTTACCCTGCAAGTCCTCCAACTGTACCCATAGCTCTCGAAGCTCAGTGGGGGCCATCCAATATTCTGTAGTGTATATTGGGGCTTTCCCGGGGTACATATCAATATAAAATTCTACCTCTCTGCGAGGAGGTAGTCCTGGATCGTCATCGGGGAAAACGTCCGCATATTGATCCACCACTGCAGGAAAAACAGGACTCTCCATGTCAACTGCTCTTACGATGAGGCTAGACAACTAATGAGTGATGGGTTGTCCTCTCCTATGTGTGATTCCATCCCGTGCTGCATTGTCTCCCTTCTCGCCGGTGAAGGTGAACCTGCTCCTGTCAGTGCGTACACACCGCAACTTGCTCCTAATACATTCAATCTGAGCATGGACTGTAGATAACCAATCCATGCCCAGGATGACATTGTATGGCCTCAAAACAACTATAAGAAGATCCTAGTCGAAGCTCTCGCCTCCTAGAGTAAGCTCACACTACCTGAACCAGTGCGTAATCGTCGAGTCTGCTCCCGTAGGAGACTCTAGCCGTAAGGATTGAGCCAACGGCTTTGTCGGAATCTCCGATCTCTGAACAAGGGAAGCTGCTATGAAAGAATGACTTCCTCCAGTGTCTATAAGAACTGCAACAAGGGTGGAATAGACATAGATAATACCTTGAATAATCTAAGGCGCTCCGTGGTTGTAGGCCTCCGTTGCCTGGAGATGTGCTTGTCTCTGCCCGCTAGCACCCTGTGGTCAGGGAGGACCTCCTGGGGGTGGTGGGGGTAGAGCCTCAAAGCGTCTCCCATCACCTACTGCTCAGCCAGCTCCTCTGCCTCATCCGCATGCTCCCTATGGACCGCCATAGACGACTCTCTACCTCTTCCTGGGTGGTCCCTCAACCGTCTGCTGGTCCTCGGTATGGCGAGTCGGGCAGTCACGAGCCATGTGGCCCTTCCCACCACATGGTATCACTGTCTGCCTCTCGAAAGAGTAGCTCCGCGCTGAGTGCCCCGTACCTCTGAGCTAGTGTCCCGAGGTTGTCTACTTGAGGGTATAGTCTGCTTGGACCCATGAGTCATCCGTTGATTTCTTGATGCAAAAGAATCTCCTACGTGCCACCCTGCGGTAGGTCACGGTGCTGATGTAGGCCCAGCAAGGAAGCTCTCGATCAGAAGGGATCTCTCCAGCACCCCTGCCTGTGTCGGAATGCTGAGGGAGACCAGCAATGCCCTGATATCATGTCTTAATCCCAGTTCAAAGGTCCGGGGCCAGAATAATGGGTCCCATACCATGTCCATCGAATAGCGCATGAGATCGGTAAATCTCGCCGAGTACTGGGCAACCTTCAAGATGCCCTGCTGTAGCTGTAGAAGCTCCTGGATGCGCACTGCACAGAGGGGGGCTGGGACGAACTCCGAGTGTAAGAGGCTCTCAAAGTACATCCAGAGGATAAATGCCTCATCGTTCACCTAGAGCATAATGCTCCACCATCTGCACGCTTCTGCGTGCAGGAGGCTCGCTACGAGGATCACCAGGAGGTCTGCTGGTGTCCTCACTAACCTGAAAACTCATACAATTGCCTCCAGCCAATCCTCGGCTGCCTGAGGGTCCATCTCCCCGCAGAACCTGGGCGGTCGCTGGCGCTGAAACTCGTGTAGTGCACTAAGGCGACGTGCATCGTCAGCGGCTGGGACCGGTAGCATCAGTGGCTTGGCAGGTAGAGGTACCGACGGTGCCTCTGCTGTCAAAGGTCACTGTACCGAGGCCTCATCGCTCGGTGGGATGTCATCACGCACAACGCTCGGAACCCTAGCTGGCTGCGGTCATGGGGCCATCATTAAAAGAGACAGGTGAGCCACGGTAAGAACATTATACCTGGTGAGCTGACACAAAGTAATCGAAAAGAAAACTTGAAACACACATTCAATCAATGCTTCGTGCATTAAGTTCGAAATCAGAAGTCAGGGTCCTGGTTTATGGATAAGTCGGCCGCCGCACCAACAGTGGACCCCCTGAACTGATAACCACACTCAATACTGTTAACACTATTGGTTCACATAGAAAAAGATCAGAGTCTTGAGTTCTGCGGTAGAACTGAACTCCCTCTGATACCAATTTGTCACGACCTGTCCTCGGGGCCCATGCCGTGACTACCCCAAGCCCGCCTTCCATAGACCAGGGGCTGGCGACCAGCACCAAGGTGTAATTCCTGGTAAAAAGGGAAGGCATTGCCTTTGTAAAGTAAACAAACACCATAGAGCATCAAGAAGAAGTAAACACTAAGTAAAAAATGGGTACAACATCATGTGTGGAAATGTAAGTGGGCCAGAATACAAACCGGAACTAAAAGTAAAGTACAACTGGAAAGGGAAAACAACAACTGAAAGTAAATTCGTAACCTCGAGCCATCCACTGGAAGTCCCACATGAAGGGTGGGTACATATAGCCTCCACAGCTCCTTGGGTCCATCCGTCCACTCCGAGTATGCCTCGCCCAATGATCTACCTCCGGGTACCGACCTGCACCTCGTGCCTCAACCACGATCAGCTCTGTCCGTCGTTTGCAACCAACACAACGTAGTGTGGGCATATCCCGTGCAGGGTTGAGTATAAGCTACTCAGTAGGGACCCCGAGACCCCTGATGGTCTCCTAGAATCCACAAAGGATAATCCACAAAGGAAATATAAAAACACGAAGTAACATCCGACACTACTTAGGTATATTCCCATACATACACCTAAGTCATCAATTTCATTGGGTTCCATCATTCGAGCTCAAGTACAACCCAGTCCACACAAGAAACCACAACCCAATCCACACAGGAAAGCATTACGTAATCCACATAGAAAATCAAGTCAAGATTCAGATCACACAGGTATACTCCTTCGTATGACGATAGAGATGATAAGATATAGCCACTGATTCATCTAAGCCGTCGGACCCACACAAGATCGTTAGGTACTAACCCCCGCAATGACCCACAATGGATCGATAGGTACTAACCCCAGCAATGACCCACACAGGATCTGACCCACACATGATCGATAGGTAACTAACCCTCGAAATGACCCACACAGGATCTGTAGGCGCTAGCCCACACAGGACCGCTGAACGCTGACCCACACAGGATCGGTAGCACTGATCCATGTAGGATCGCTGAGGGTTGTAGTCATCACCATTGAATCCATTAAGGATTTCTGTACAGTCGTCACCGTCGTCGCAGTCGCAGCCAGCTCTAGGGTTCCCGCTCACAGAAAGATCATTCTAGAGGGTCTACTCCACGAACCGAAGGGCTGATACATCAACTGACACATAGTCCGGAGTTGATTTATCCAAAAGTTCCACATCGTCAACAGGAACTCGACGTCATAGAAGACGCGTCAATCAGACGCCCGGTATGCGAGTTATTGGTTTTTTCGTCCCAGGGGCCCGGTTGGATTTTTAAGTCAAATCCAACCCAACCATACTCCAACTGCATCCAAACCTCGAGCAGAGTAAGACAAAAGGTCCTTCTTAATTATAGTAATTCAACAAAGTCGACGGCATGTCAATCAGACGTCCGGAGCTCAAATTATGAGCGTTTCCGCTCTGAGGGCGTGGTTGGTTTCGTGTACGAACCAACCCGGCCGAACCCAAGGTACTCAGAAACCTTGACTATAATATACCAAAACCACTATATCGATTCAAGGATCATGACACAACTGACGGTGCATCGATCGGAGGTTCATATCCCATGTTATGGGCCACTGACAGAAAATTCTGGTATTATGGGGTTCGGGCCCGGTCCGATCCGGCCCGGTACCCCATGGGTCGGCCCGAACTGGGTCGACCCAACCCGGGTCAAGGTCCGGACCGTTTGGGAGCGGCCCGACCCATCTGGCGCGGCCCAGCCCAGCCTTGGCATGTCCCGACCCAGCCTGGGCGGCCCAGCCCGGCCCGGCGCGATGGCGCGGCCAACGGCCTGGCAGCTCGACCGTAATGGATGAGCGGGGAAGGGGGGGGGGGGGGGGCTGCCACCCGCACTGAGAACCCGCGGCCCCCATGTGTGGGACCACACCTGCTGGCCGACCGGGTGTTACAAACCCCCAGTTTTCCCCTGACCGGTCGGCCTGCTCTGCCCGACTAGCTACTGCCGCCATGGGACCAGAAAGGGCCGGTCCCTCTGTTTTGACGCCGACAACCTGGAACCGGCCGCCGGTCCCCCTGCTCCACCGCGGCCCAAAACCGGCCACAGCCTTGGTCCGTCCAACATGGCGTGACGACACCGTGCCCCTCCGCCGCGGCCCCATTCCATCCGCGGGGCTTTTGTGGTTCTCTGGTGCGGCGCGACGGCGCCACGTCTTTTGTTCGTCTTCAACGGCTCGACGCGACGACGCTGAGCTTCTCCCCCCTTCCTTCATAATTCCCGTGCGGTGCTTCGGCACCGCGTTGTCTTGTTCGTGCCACAACAATATCAAACAAACAAAAGGGAGAGGAGGGTCGGTCGTGTTCGTACGGTCTGACCCCCTCCCATTATTGCGGTAACAGGCGGCTCCAATTGAGAAGAAGAAAGGCAGCGAAAGAATTCACGAACAACAATTAAAATAAATCCCTACCTCGTCATATTCGATGGGCGAGGATTTTTCACAGAATTAACTATCGTGGAAGAAGACATCACGAAGGGAGGATCGTCACGTCGTGGAGAAGTGTCACGGAAGAAGCGTCACGTAAGAAGCGTCGCTAGCGTTGCGGTACATGGCGTCACGTAGTCGATCTCTGAGGATTTGGAATTCTTCACGTTCTTCTCGTTTTTCGCGTTCTTCGCATTCTTCGCGAGGAAGAGAAGATCATCAAGAGCCTGAGTTAAATCTGCCTAGCCTCTCAACACCACCAGCCTAATGAAAATAAGAGTTGTCTTATTTTTATTTCACAAGCCTTGCGTTTTGAAATTCAAAAAAGAAAGAAACAATTAAGTGAATCAATTGCAACGCTTAAACCACTACATTAATGAGGTGTTTCTTAACCAGAATAAATGCAAGGGTTGACTTCATTAATAGGGGGTGCAGGTGCGTTACTTAATTAAAGGAGGGGGGTGTATGATGAAATGAAACAGTGGGGCTTATGTGGGCCCCACATCACAAATATCCTACCATGTGGGTAGGATATTTTGGTTCCCACAACATCCACTAAACATAAGTTATGCTAAAATAAAATAAAATTCGGTTTTACCACTTTTATTTTATTTCTTAAATTAACCCCAAAAATTAAAAACCACACCGATTAAACGCAACTCCGGAAAAGGTTTTTCCAAGAAAATACTGGCACTGCGAATCCATCGGTTCCGTCAGAATTTGATTCCAAACACCGGTTCAAATGTTAGAAAAACCCGCACATTCGTTCACTGAATGTACCAGAGCTAAACATCAGAAAAAGATTCTGGGCACACCGAGCCTCAGAATTAGGTGCTGTTAGAAACTGCGTTCTTGTATAATTCCCATGAAAATTAACAAAAAAACATCCTTGAATTTTTTGGGACTTTACAACATATGGGAAAAATCGTCATTCCAATAATTCTATAGACTAAAAAATTTCCATAAGCAGTAATGTTATTTATCATATCACATGTTATGTCCCTGATTCTGAATTCTTTACATCCATAAGAATAATACATTGTAGAACCTATATATCATATTAATTTCAAATCCTCGATCAATGGAGTCAAATTGATATCAATATAATATTTGGGATTCTTTGATCTAGATATATATGCAGATAAAACATAATTTATTTTTTCTTCCTGAAAAACTATTGTGGAATGTTATTTTTTTACCAACATGAAATATATTTTCATTACAACTATGTACACATAAAATATGTATTATATCTGTATATAACAAAAGGATAATGTTTAATTTATCATTTATAAATTTTGGATACATATAATGAATTTTATTTCAATGATGATAATATATTGGATGACATAGGATTCCATTCTGAAATCGCGAATCATAATTCCCTATCAATTACCTGGAGATTTCATAACATGTAAATATTCTTCTAAACCATGTAATGATTGGAATGTACTTTAAAGATTTCAATGGAATTGATTTATTTATTCTATCTATTCAACACTTAGTTTTTATTATGTGTTCTTTATGACCATTGTGATATGTATAAGGCTTACGATATAGTCTACTAGGGCTTTATGAACATGGTCTGTTCTAGTATGGGTGTAGTCACCCGACCCTAGAGAGCCAAGAGAAACTGTCTAGAACCACTAAATTGGTATATGATACATGTCAATTGTTTCCCAAATGACTGAAACGTTTGTAGTATTGGTAAACCAACTATATAGATGAGTCGTGTTTTAAAAATGAATACAAAAATTATGACACATTTTTTTTCATTTAGAATAATATCTTCATTCTATCGATCATATCCTTGAATATCTTTTATAAAAAATTATTTGGAATCATGGGTAATGAAAACATAATAAGGGTGAAATCGATTCCTAGTAAGGGTAATTTTCAAGGCAACAAATATTGAATCGATGAGAATAATCAATATGAAAATGTCATATCTGAACATAAATTACGTATAACATATTAATTTAATGAACTTATATTATGGAAAGATAATAACTTAAAACACATTCCATTAAAATAACTAGATATAGCATAATCAATATGGAAAGGAATATAAATAAAACACATGCTAATAAATCAATAATCTAATAATGAAATGAATCAATAGATATTTTGATAAAAAATATACTGGATACAAAATAAATTTATCTATATGATAGAAATTCATAATTACTAGGAACCACATTTTCTAGTTATATGGAACTTCTACCATCAATAACATGAAAAAGACGGTTCATCATATTTTTGTAAAACCTTATTTAAGGCTATAAAATAGACTTCTCCCAAAATAATCCTATTGCATCATTTGTTTATCTATATCTGTGACCAACCCATGTTGTACCATTCCATCACATTCCTTATATATCGAATAATATATTAAACAATGTGTCTTATTGAATAACCATATAGAGTATATGATATGGATTTATAAACTATTCTCTAGTTAAAAAAATAACTCTCAAATACCTATCATATGTAAAAATAATATATGGTTTTGTCAATAATCATATCCCTGATAAATGATATTGGTATTTAGGGGAAACTAAATGTTCAATGATCATTGGAAATTGATTAATTTAAGTGGACTAACAATCGAATCTTGGAAGTGAATGTCAATATTATCCTTGGTCATATGAATTATATGTTGTCCAGATGAAGAATAATTATGGTATCTATACATCATATCCCATGTGGAAGAAAAATAATGTTTTTTATCATTTATTAATGGAAATACTTTAAAAATATCTAGTAAAAATTTACTGATGAAAATATATGTATCATTAAAAAAAATTTACATTATTTTTATTTGAAAATAAATATTTAAAATAGATTTAATTTAAAATAATTCATTAAAACATGACAATTAATCGTTGATGAAATGACCATGTGTAAATATCTATATTCTATTTTATGTATAAAAGAACATTCCTTCTACATGGTAGAAAGATCTAAAAAAATTTCTTATTCTGGAAGTGGCTTGAATATTCCTTTGATAAGATTTTTAAAAGAAATAAGAGTAAATATTTCTTCAATAAATCATTTTTTGATAGATAATATATTTTGTAAACATTTTTAGAAAATTCTTTTTTTAGAAGGAAATTGGTTCTCTGACAAAAAAGATATATGAAGTTGGGTTTTTTGAAAAAAAATTTCTAGAACAATTTTGAGTACCCATGACTGGAAAATTGTTAAAATTACATGAAAAGGTCCTGAACAACAAATGTAGAATAAAATTAAATGGTTTATTAAATTATTATCAAATAAATACCTCTAATATAAAGTCGTTAAAAATAATATTGAATACAAATTAATATAAGGTAAACACATTAAAGATTTATAATGTTGATGTGAGAATAAATCAATGAATAGATTATATGTATCAACTAAAAATACATATATGAAATGTGGAAATATAAAAGTAGATATTCCAATTTATTTAAAATATAATTATTTAATATTAAAGAAAAATATGATGTTATATAACTAAAATAAATGGAATTTTGTTTTTATCATCTTTTCCATTTGGTAATATTAATCTAAAATCCACTTAGAATCAATAATTATAATAAAAACTGAGAATACCTGAAAGAATGAATGAATAATTATATTACATGTAAAAATGGCCATATATATAGAATATATAAGTAATTATGTTTATAAGAAAAAATTAATCCCCTAAGAATGGAAATTCCATTAAATGATCATTAAAATTATTCTTAAAGAGAATTATATTTAATTAGAAAAAAGTATCACATACCACTGTGAAAAATTTGAATAATATTCCTAATAAAGTAAAAAAATTAACTAAATGATTTAAATACCATGAATATAAAATAATTATTGATATAACATATCAAAATTTATATTAGATACACCACACAAAAGAAGTATGTGTTGAATATGACATTTATCTCACACATATAAAAATGAGATGAAAATAACTTACCACGAGTCCGAATCATCGCATGAGTATTGAACATATTAAATAATAATTTTTTTTAAATTATCTAAAATTTTCATAATGATTTTATATTTATAATTAATATTCCTTTACTTATTATAGTGATTTATACAACAATATATACAATTACTTTTATGTCGGGTTTTTTTGACCATATTCGGTTCATGTGTTAAAATGAATTTGGTATGCCTAATATGGTCAATGAGTAATTATATAGAAATATATTGATTAATAATCATGAAATATTTATCATATTTATACATAAATTATAATTTTAGAACCAATAATGAAATATGGTTATGAAAAATGAAGCAACATTACAATAATGGAGATAGTATGTCATACATATGAATGATTGATGTTCCCATTTTTTATGATCATTATGGAACCAAGGTATGAAAAATTATGTAATTATATAATTATAATTTTTTCATTAATAAGATGTTATTTATACATATATACTTATATATATAATTCTTTTAATGTAAAATAAATCGCATCACATCGAGGAGGTGGTAGTCCATATGTCCAAGAACAATGTTATCCCCATTTTAGTGTTCAAAAACGGTAATACTGAAAATGGTATATTATATTTCCAGAAACGTAATTATGTCAAAAATATCATATACATTTCATTTATTACACAAATATTTATTAAACCCATCGTTTATATGTTATTGTTATAGTTCAAACAAATAACGTCTATTTGAGGAGGCAATAGTCCACACTTCCCCAAAAGATGTTATTGTTTTCCTACGAAATTGAAAGAATAAGGTTACAGATTATATAGGAATAATATAATAATAAAAAGATATAAATATCATAAATATAAAATATAAATATAATTTACATCATATTTCACTACAATTAAATTTGGAAAAGGAAAAACTAATATTCATCATTTTGTAAGGTAGTAGTCCATCATACACAAATTGTAACTCACATACCCATAACATGGAAGTGTGTGTAAGTGTAGTTATAACACATAAAATAAATAAAAATTATTACATTTAGGATACTGATGTTATTAGGTAATGTTTGAATATTAATATATGATCTTTGGAGAATGAAAAGAAAACTAACTGTTTGAGGTCGGATGTTACCTCTTATTCGGGTAACTCATTTTGGTTTGCACCAAATGGATTACATGGATGTATTAATGCCCAAGTTGATGATTCTATGATTAGGTGGTATTTTAAGGATCTATTTAATTTATATCTACATCTTTTCGATGTGTTTCTAGAGGTATGAGGAAGTGGGAGAGTTTATTTATTCATTATTGCGGCGGAGGAGTGACATTCATATAATGATTCTAAATAGAAATTCTATCCATGTTTTTTCCATGAAACATGGATCCATTATTGGTAAATATTTGTGATAAATGATTATAGGGTCTAAATATGTCCATAAAATGGATTTTTTAAATGTTTCTATGAAATTGTTTCTCTTATTAATATGGTTTAGTCCTTCATTATGATATTATTTCTCTCAATAATTATAATTATTTTTAATTAAATTATCAAATATATTTTGTTAAAAACAATGTTAAAAATTTTATAAATTATAAATTATTCTCATTCATTATATGGAATCAATTTTTCTGTATTCCAAATACATAAATGAAATAAAAATATTTAAATTTAATCTCATATATGGGGCGACACAACGGGGTTTTAAAGTAAAAATGACCAAATGGTTGTTATGTTTTTATATCCAATTTCAAAGTGAAAACAATGCCAATGAAATATATTAGACTAAATGATATAATATTAATCTATTTAATCCATAGAACTAATAAAATATTATTATTTTTCCTTATTAATAAATTAGATAAATAATCTATTTTGATTTAAAATTTTCATTTTGATCTATTCATAAAAAACGCAAGCTCATAGAAAAATTCCTAATACTCATCATTACCTAATTTTTACATTTATATTTAAAATTTGTTTTTTATATATAAAATCTGAAAAGGTTATAAAATTTATATTCAAAATAGTTTCACCATTAAAAAGCGTTAAAAGTTCCTTTTAATAAATAATTATTTTTATGCAAAATATTGGGTTTGTTCCTATCATATGATTATAAAATCCAGTATATTAATATATATAATATTTTATTAAAAATATAATATATATTTCATTAATATAATTTAAATAATGTATTTAATTTGATTTATTTGGATAAAACTATTTCATGACCCTAAAAATAGTTTTTTTAAAACATTTCATTTATATTAAATTAGTTCTTATTTCAATTTGTAATTAATTTGAAACTAATTATTTCATTTTATATTTTTAAGCCTTTTATTTTCACAAATTACATAGTTAAATTCATAATCTCTAATATTACAGGTTTTTTATATATTAATTTATTTAGTAAGTGTATTTCAATAATATATTGTTTTTCTGTATAACATGGTCTTGTATATAATGTAAGATATCAAATAGGGTAGTTATTACATGTATGGAGATCTAAATTATTGTTCCTCTTCATTGAAATCTATATGATTGATTTAATTTATATTAAATATTAATTATATTTAAATATCTTAGAATATTTTATTCCCTTACGTGCTTGATGTTGCGTGTCATAGACACCGTTGAATACAGTGTTATTACGTTATAATTTCAGAGAGTTACATTCTCCCCACCATAAATAAATTGTGTCTTAACAATTTAAACTAGATCTCAGTAATATATTGATAGACATTTACTATATTTAAATCCCACATAGTGATAAGGTTTTTTTTGAAATATTATATAAAAAAAATATAATGGGATGTATAGAGGTCCCATGAAATAACATGTATAAAGGTCTATATGTACGATAATATTAGTTGAATGTAGAGATACATACAATGAAGAAAAATATAATTATTTATAGGTAGTGATTAAATTCAATAATCACAAAGAAGTAAATTATCAATGGAATGTTGAAACTCTGAATGTGATAAATATATAATGATTTAGAAGGTGATTGGTTAAAAAAGTAGTGTATTTGGACAATGATTTTTTAAATATTTTCCTAAAGTAGTGGAATTATTGTATTAACGAATAACATAAAGAAAAATATTTTCATGACACATTTCAATTTTAATGGATCAATTTCATATCTGGGATAGGAATCGATCAAATTATAACACATCACTATCTTCCTTGAAATGAATATCCATAAATATTTTCCTATACATAATGAGGTAAAATATATTTTCAGATGGTAGGTCCCATAATGTATTTCCATGTGTCTATAACTATTATCAAAATCAAATATGGTTAATATATTAATCTAAAAACATAAGAAGTAAAACTAAATGTTTCTTATTAATAATTATTCATCTGTTTTAACTAAAAATAATTACACATTAAACATGGAGTTACGTAGGTTAGTGTCTTGCGTTAAAGAATTATGAATATCTTGTAATGGGTTTAATCCATATTTTGCTATAGGGCATGATGGGATGTTACCTGGATTACATTGTTCCCTTTTCTGAAATCATATAATTTTCAAATTAACTCTGATGGACATCCTTGAAATATCTTTAATCAATAAATATTTATTTAAATGAGGTTTAAAATACAACCTAAATACATAAATACTTCATCCATTTTATTTCCACATGTATCCTTCCTTGTGTTTAGGTTTATGTAGGTAATCAATTGATATTATTTATTTCAATCATTCATAATGATTTGTAATAAAAATATAGATTAGCCTTAGAACATCCCCCTACTGTGTTAAAAAAGGTGTGAAGTAATGACCATTTTTAATTACTAGGTTATGCCGAGTCAGACCCGACTCACATTTCTGGAGTTGTGCCACCTATGTACCTATTTAACCGAATCAAATCTACTTATAATATCCAAAAATAGATGTATTTATAAGAATAACCAAATAATATCCACCTTACCATTATTCTAGGATGTTTTTCTATACATTCCCAAATATTTTATCTTATGTTTATGTTACCCCTCCTTCATTATACTAAATATAGATATTATGTTTAATACTAAAATTTATTTGATACCTACTATAGAGAGTCGACACCAGAAATGTCAAAGACAATGTATAATATCATTACACTGTAATATGATACAAGAAAATCACATCTAATGGGACCAAAATTTTTATTAGTTTTCATATAAAATATACATAATTGATTCTTGTTTTAAAATCAATACACTAATTATAACAAAACAATCCTTGAGAATAAAACCATTATTGAATATATAGTAACCTTTAAAATCATTCTTAGTACACATTATGGAAACCTGGAGAAATTAAACATGATAAGGGTGAGCTCAAATTACAAGTAAGGGAAATGTATAGTGGAAGAAATAATGAATCAATAATAATTATAATTATGGAATGGTAATATCTAAAAAAACATTTCATATAATCAATTAACTTAATGAATAATAAATATTCTATGGTAACACTTAAAAAAATATTCCATTGAAATATATATAAAAGTCATATCCAATATGGCATGGAAAGTGATTGAAACACATGTCATTAAATCAATGAAATTGGAATGAAATGAATCCATTGATATATAGATGACAAATTTCAGGGACACATAAAAAATGAATCTAAATTAGGGAAATTATTAATTGTTGGATTCTAGGTTTAATAGGTACACGGTAGCTTTATTTTTAATACCTTTTATAAGGTTTTTTAAAATATTTAGTAAAAAATCATTTATGTCTATCCATCTGACTTATCCCATGATATGAATGATTCCCTGAGGGTATATCAATAATTAGGACCAACATTTGTCATACCTATCCAAAACAATCCTCATATATTGAATAACAGATTTACCAATGTGAATCTTCAAATTTTCATATGGAGTAGAAAATGATGATTTATCAATATTTCACCGGTGAATTATATTACTATAAATTACATGAAATATATAGAAATGGTATAAATTTTATGTAATAATCATATTAATGATAATTTATATGCATATTTAGTGAAAATTAAATGTCCAATGGTAATAATGAATTGAATATTTCAAGAGGAATACTAAATAAATCACGAAAGTGAATATGAATACTATCACTGCTAAAAGTATTTAAAAACATACTAAGAAATTATAAGGATGGTATTGATACAACATATCCCACATGTTGTAAAATAAATTCATGTTCTCATTAGTGAATGAAAATATGATAAAATGACATTTTAAAACATTATTGGGGAAAATATCACTTTGATTATGAGAAAAAAAACAATATTATTTTATCTAAAAATAACTTTCATTAAAATTTTCATTAAAATAATAATTTTAGAATTGAAAAGGATGCATCGATGAAATAATGGAAGGTAAATTCTTAGATTTCATAGGTTGTAAAAAGAACATTAATTATGCACAAAAAAAGGAAAAAATAGCATTGTTCTTAAAGGGATAGAAAGATTCATTTGAAAACATTTGTAAATGAAAAAACGGAAAAATAACATTAATAAATATTTTTTTAAATTTTAAAACATTTTTGAAAACCATTTTTGAAAATATGGTTTTAGAAGAAAATATGTTCTTTTCTAAAAAGAGAAATGATATTGGGATTTCATAAAAATATTTTGAGTACCAATGAGTTGGAAAATAGTATTATTACATGAAAAAGGTCATGAAATTTTTAGGAAAGTAAAATTTATGGGATTTTAATAAATGATCAAATAATTTACTATAATGGGAATTTAAGTGTAAAAAATACTGAATTAAATGTTATTGTGAAGTAAAACCTCGAAAAGACAACAAAATTAATGTAAGAATAAATAAATGAATAGAATAAGTGTATCAAATATAAATCTACATAATAGAAGTGG
Source organism: Viscum album (assembly GCA_963277665.1). Lineage (NCBI taxonomy): Eukaryota > Viridiplantae > Streptophyta > Magnoliopsida > Santalales > Viscaceae > Viscum > Viscum album. Next base: position 2,115,723,442 of record OY728137.1, read on the forward strand.
AAATAAATAAATAAATAGTCAATATTATTTGAAAAGATAACTATATAAATTAATGATAAAGATGAGTAAATATATATCAATGAAAAGGAATTGAGTTATGAAATGTTTTACCAGTTACTAACATTATGTTTAAATCTTTTTAAATGATATAATTTTAATTGAAACTCAATATATCATGAATAATGAATGAATCATGATATTAAATGACAAAGAGTCATTATTTACACAATAAATAATAAATTAGGTTAAAAAAAAATAATGTATGTCTCATATAATGGATATACCATTAAATTTTCTTTTAAATTATTTATGAGGAAAATAATCGTTAAACATTCTAATGTGTCTCATAAAAAAATAGATCATTTAAATCCTAAGACTCATGAAGGAATAAAATAATGTAAAATAAATAAATACGATGAAGATAGAAAAATTCATGATATAATATATCATAATTGAATGTTGATACAGCAAACAAAAGAAATAAGTTGTGAGTATGGCATTTACATAACAAATGTTTAAAGATACATAAAAATTCCTTAAATTGAGTCTTACTGAACAATTTTAACTTTACATTAATGAATAAAAAAATTACATTAAATATTTAAATTATTTAGAACAAATATAAGGTTAGTAATTAATTTTATATCACTTATTACAATGTCGTATACAACTACTAAAACAATTATGTTTTCGGTAGGTGTTTTGATCAAAATTGGTCCATTTGTTAAAATTACTTTGGTTGGTCAACTATGCTCACGCGGTAATAATATAAACATATCCAGAATAATAATCAGGAAATAATTAAAATAATTATTCAATAATTATACTTTTAAACCTTATAATTAATGATGGTTATGAATAATGAACCAAGATTAATGTCCTCGATCCAGTAGGTCATATTTACACCTGATTAATGATCTCATTTGAAATGATCATTTTTGGAAAATATTATTAATTATTATATGTTTCGATAATTATTATTATTTCATAAATAAAATTTTATTTAATCATATATACTTATAAATAATATTTATTACAATTTAAATGGAACCACATCGTGTTGAGGAGGTGGTAGTCCACACATCCATGAACAACAAAATATCCTTTTTAGTGTGTGAAAAGGATACTAAATAATATTATATATTATATATCGAGAAAAATAGTGTGAATGAATACCATCACATTGAAGATGCGGTAGTCTAGATTTCCATAAATGATGTTACTATATTCACAAAATTGGAATGCATGATTGTATGTGTAGTATAAGAATTTAATAATCATAAATGAATAATAAATATCATATTTATCCTATATAATTATTTTTACATCATAATTACTAACCATAAATGTTGTTGATGGAATAATGAACAATCATCATTTCACGAGACTATAGTTCTTTGTATATGAACAATAATCTCATTTCCCTTTAGAAGAATGTTTGTGAAATTTCCAGTCAACCCGTTATAATAAAAACATATCAGTATATTATAGATACCTAGGTAACTATGTAATAATTATATTATAAATTTTTAGCGGAGGAGAATGATGATAAAACTAAAGTGCTTGAGGAAGGATGTTGCCTCTTATTCGAGTAACAACTTTTGGTTTGCAGTCAACATATTCAATGGATGGATTTCAGACTAAGATGAAGTATCTAATATTATGGGATAGATGATGAGGAGGTATTTGGAAGGATATTATTTTTGTCATAGTGGCTTGTGATTTTTTAGGATTATAGAGGATTGATTTCCTTTTTATTTCGGAGGTGGAGTGACATTCCAAATTTTTGATTTAAAAAGAATCCCACTAAACGTTATTCAAATGAAATGCTTATAAAATAGTGGTAAAAAGTAGATAAAAGGGAGGGTATTTTCTACATGTTTCCATACCATTTTATTTGTACATGTTTTAATGTCATTTTGGCTAATATGTTTAACAGTTAGTCCCATGTTTTGCTATTTTTTATCTTATTCATTTTAATTTATTTTAATCAAATTTACTAATAGTTTTGGTAAAGAATGATGTTTACATTATTATATATTATAAATTATTTTTATTATAAATATGTAATCCTTTTCTCAAATTCCATTAATAGAAGTGATAAGAATTAATCTAAATTTAATCTTGTATAATGGATGATAAAGAGGGGTTTTAATGTAACAGGATTGAAAAGGGTGGAATGATTTTAAAACTCATTTCAACGTAAAATAGTTTAAAATTAAAAAATTTGGATAAAATTATATAAAAATTATCTACTTAATATTTAAAAAAAATAAAAAAAATAATTTATCCTTAAAAAAATTAGATTAAAAACTAGTTTTGATTTAAAATTTATTATTTTTAAATTTTAATAAAAATGAAACTTCATGGAATAAGAAAAAAATCCCTCAAATAATTTTTCTGTTTATATAAATATAAAGAATTATATATTAACATATAAAATCTGAAAATTTTATATAATATGGATTTAATATAGGCACTCCATTAATAGGTGGTTAATTTTCTTTTATAATTATATTGATTTTTATGCGAACTATTGAGTTTGTTTTTTTTCAAGTATAAAATATATTACCAGAATATGAAAAATAGTTTATATAATAATATATATATATATATATACTATTTATTAATACCACTCAATAATTATAATTAATATATCTTATTAAGATATAACTACTTTTTGAGCATGAAAATAGTTTTTATTAAAACATTCCCTTTACTATCAATATGTTATTATACTCATTTATGATTAATATAATAAAAAATGAATTCAATTTAGATTTTTTATATCATATATTTTTATAATTTAGTTAATACTCTTCCTAACTTCTAGTTTAATGGATTCGTTATATCTTTTTATATTAAATAATAATATTTAATTTAGATATTTTTGCTGGGTAAAACCTTTTCTTGCATGTAGTGAATGCCATCGAAGAGGTCCATTCTTTCATGTAAGGAAAGATAACATTGTGTTTCAGGCATTGAAATCTATATGAGAGTTTTAATTTATTTAGAATAGTAATTATATTGCAATTTCTGGGGATATTATATTCCTTTATGTGTTTGATATTTTGTGTTATACACGATACAGAATAAAATGATCTTAAAATAGAATATCAAGTCATTATAATGGTATTATCCTCTTGGTAAGATCATATGATTTTTTGGAGTTATATTTCCTCATTTATGTCTATCTATTTCATTGGGAAGAGTTATTGTTTCCTAAAATAAAAATGGGATTCAATTATTATGATCCAATATCCCTAAGAATTTCATTCTCACCCATGATTTCCTTAGCCGCCTTATCAACAAGATAATTATAATAGTTTACATTATTACATTTTGTTGTAGATGAAACTCCCTCTCTAATTTCCATCCTATGTTTATAGATGAGAACATTATAATATTTAACATGATAAATAGATATATCCATAGGTTTAATGAAATTCATGAACCCAACATCAAATTGAGTGCAAAAAACAAAAATCATGAAATGATATATTTATTTACATATAGAAGGTTCATGGATAGCAGTGTTTGTTCAATAAAATCTAGATATGATATTTAGTGACGTTTTTCCACCATGGAACACATAAGAACCACAATCTCTCCATAGAGGATTCAAATTAACCATTTTAATCATATTATCGAGAGGACCATGGGTTATGTTATGGACTGGAAAAATAGATAACAAAGCTTTAGTGGTAGAATTGCTTTGATTAACCGTGTATTATCCTATATCCCAATTAATTCCTGTTTGGATATCAATGTCCCAAAAAGTATCTTCTTTATCTTCAATAATATTTGTTCCTTGTACATCGGGGACACACATGATGCATAGATAAACATTGGGCCTCCTAGGAAAGGATGGATAGAACCATGAATGATAGATGCATCAATGTGAGAAATATCTCTGACATTCTGAATGGAATGAGTGAGATGTTATATTGGGATTTCATTAATGAAGGAAACCTACATGGTAAATTTATTGTTCTTATAACTATAGTAGAAGCAGGAATAATAGGAGGGACCTCATCTTTAATTTGGATCATGATTTATAATATTATCCAGACTCTATGATGCCTTAGTTGATGCTTACTAGGGAGGGTAGACCTATCCTTTTGGGATCACCAGAAGTATGGATCTAAACATGAATTCGGTTTTTGTACAATTACCGATATATACTATAGAAAATCTAGTATGCACCACAATTTTATCAATGATAAACTAGATTAAAAAATGTGTTGTTTTTTACAACATTGATTTTAACAACAGACCACAGAAGTTTTTCATCACCATGTCGGCTTCAGTTTCATTCATAGAAAAGTATTTTCGAGAGTTGACAACTCCTTCAGACCATATTGGTAGATGGTGTGAACAAAAATGGAGTAAGGAAATACATATAAAGTGTAACATCTTAATTTGGAGGGCTAGAAATCATGTCAATTCCATTAATGATATAATCAAAGTAAATTGAATCAATTTAGCTTCTATGGGATCGTTTTGCAGGGCCCATCATGATGATAGTATAGATCATATTTTTTTATAGGGGGACTGGACAGATAAGGTTTTGTGAATTTTTAGGGATTTCACTAGAATTTATCCCTATGAGATTTTGGGGTGACCATTCCTCGAGCGTTGGTTCAATTATTTAGGATCAGCTCGGTGTAAATGGAGGGATATAGATTTTAGGATAGTGTAAGAATGCTGGATCTTTTGGAATGCATTGAGTTCAACTTGTTATGATGGAAAAATATGCTAAGGGAAGGCTCTGGTTTCTTATTCATGGAATATTTTTTTCAATTTGGTCAGATTGTTCAAAAAATGAGACAACACCCCCACCCTCAGACTGCTTCGGTCTGCTCCTTCTTATGACTATCTGATTCACAGATGCATGAATGGTCACTAGGTGCACTAAAACTCCCTCTCAACGGTTAAAAACATAATACTGATGGATAATTTTATATGGGTGTTATTTTTGTAGGTTATTTAGTTTTCAATTAAAGGGGAAAAAATTCTTCCATTTTCTATGAAATGTAGTTATGGATATTCCATCTTGAAATATTCCATGGATATTTTAGAAGACTTCACCTTGGTAGAAAAAAGTAACATTTTATGGAAGCAGTGGAAATAGATTACCAGATTCTTCATGATTCCATACATGGTAAGGGTAATAGTCCTTGGGTAATATATTATATCATTATAATATGTTGGATGATCATCGACATAGATGTGAATTAATTACACACCTAGAAAAAGGGAACAAGTGTACATACATTCATGAAACCTTGTTCATTCAAGAGGACACCATTACTTGCTTCCGTAGAATGACTTCATTGATTCCTGAGGGAGTTAACCTATTATGAGTGGATTCACATGTCCTTATATATTTTAGCCTTCCTAGACTCTTTTTTTTCTGATATATCATTATTTTCTTTTTGTATCTGGACCCTTTTATACATGCAGAAAAATGATAACGATAATGATGAAAAATTTGGACTATAATCAAGGTTATTATCAATTTCCATTTTAATTTCTTCTATGAAATCATCATCATTATATACACCAGTATACATATAAAATGATCCATCAACTACAGTATCATCCCAATCAGTGGGTACATTATGTTTTCCCCATGTTTAGTCTATCATTAATAAATCTGAATTTTCTGTGAAAAATAAAATTTTCTTCCAACTCTTTTTGATTTTTTTTGAAATCAACATCATAAATACAGATAAATGATATGATATGGGTCATATTCATTCTGTATTTCAATCAATATGAAATATTTAACTATACCCTCATAAAATTTTATCAAATTATTTGCGTTCATCCATCTACTATTCATATATATACGTTTATGTTCACAAAATACTAATTTTTAAATTAAATAAATAAGTACACATATTATATTTATTATCAATGTTAAGATATATAGATAATTCTGATCAGGGGAACTAAACAGTTGATTGTTTGAAATATTTTCAATATTCTTTGAATGAAATGTTTTATTGTATTTACAAAAAGTATTACTCAACTATGGAAGGTTTAATCCTCTAAATTCATCCAATGGTGAATGTTAATGACAACTATCATCATCATCATCATTATCTCCCAAATAGATATTATTGAATTTTGTTTCTAGAGACTCAACACCCATCTCTTCTCAACTTGCACCAATGATTCTTTAACTACTATGAGTAGATGTAATCCCATACCGGGTACAAGTGATTATTTTGGATAACAGATTCACAAAGTAGTTCAAGAATTATATAAGAGATGGGGGATGTGTCTCACCAACAAAATGAAATAATAATTTTTCTAGAGATGAAGTTGTTGATGATGAAACCAAACCATTATTATCTTAAATAATGGGGTGCATATCATTTATCAACGTTTCTATTCCTAAAATAACTAAAACTTATAATAAAATAATTAAATGTGTTTTTTACAATGGAAAATAATAATAAATCATATAGAATAATGAATATATCAGATAATGTCATTTTTTAATCTAGAGTTGTATACTTTTTATGAATAATATCTATAAATATACTTTAAAGAAAATTATTCCCTCTCGACATTGATCTAGTGTTTCATCTAATTTTGATATAATATAAGACAATAAAGATGATCTGTGAGTTGTACCCAAATACTGTAAAAGACCTATAATTTAGAAAGATCAATATAATGAATTCATATAAGTTGAATCCTTCAATTTTGTTATTGATAGAGTTCAACATAATAATTTTCTAAAAATATAACCAATATATTTAACTATAGAATATGACCAAAAGTTATATAAAGAAGATTTTTTTCCAAAATATTTTTCATTCTACAAATATTCATTTAATGATGAAATAGATTATATTATGAGGAATAATAAAGGCATCATTCCAAATTGGATAAAATATTCTAATTAGATTGCTTGTAAATTTTTTTAGAAGCATGATTAACTAAAATGATAATATTAATATTTTTAGTTCATGCATAGTATGAAATTTTTTTAAAAGATGGAGTAGAAAGGTTATTTTTATACTTATACTAATTTCATTCAAATTCTTATAACTATGATATTATTTTTCATAAAATAAAATAAATTATTTCAATGTTTATTAAATAGATGTTAAAAATATATTTCTAAATAATAATCTATTTAAGTATATTTACATGGAATAATATTAATTTATTATATATAATATATTTAAAATAAATTATGAAAATTAGACAAATATACTTATTTTTGAATGAAAAAACGAAATTACATGATGATTATGATTCTATTATTTCATCTAATAATTTTTTATAAATTTTTTGGAAAGTTTACTTTTTTAATGTTTGTAAAATATTAATATTTTATTATGTGTATCTATGTCAATGATATATTAATTATTAAAAACAATTCCACTATTATTAGTAAGCTGCGGAAATATTTATCATCCGTTATCATAATTAATAAAATTAGAATAATAGATACATTAATAATTTAAAATGTAATAATAAAAAATGGGGGTTATTATTTATGTCAGCCTCATTGTATTTTGAATATTCTGAATACATTTGACAATATTTGTTTCAAATATTCAAATAATTCCTTTGACACTAGTGTTAGACTTATTTTAGTATAGATATATTCATATCAAAACATGACAATCTAGTGTAATTTGTTCTTTAATGCATGTTATATAATATAATATTCTGAATATCACATTTATGCGTTTTCAAATACATTGAATATATATTAATGCTATCGTGGATCATAGTAAATGTATTTTTAAAACATTTTTCCTCTCAAATAATCTTTAAAAACTCAATTTTATTTATTAATGATTAAATGAATACATTAAATATGCACAAATTCATGATGAAATCCCCTCATGGGAGATTTTTATTCTTAATTTGGACAAATATTTACTCTTATATATGAGTCCATTTTAGGATGGGAAATAAATATTCATTTCACATTTGACATTAGAGCCAAAATTTAATACATTGATAGATCGTAGAAAAATAGAAAATGCATAATGAATATATTAATTAAATTTTAGTAATGTAATTTTCAAATTCAACATATTTATTATAATTATTTAAGCAAGACAATAATTTCAGAAGATTATAGTTTAATGTATAATGTAAATAAAAAACATATATTATTTAAAGTGGGGTTTTGTTCAAAGACCCAAACACTAACTTTTTTAAATAAAAGTATTACATGAGAATAAAAGATATATTTTATTACAATTCCAATCATAAAGAGAATGTAAATCAACAAGGAGTTCGTTAAACTAGGTTATGTCATGATTGAGTCCAATATTAGCAAGTCCATCTGCAACCATGTTTTCTTCACGAATGGTATGGGTGAAAATATAGCTGATATCCATAAGAGAATGTAGACAATAAATCCTAGGTGATGTATGTGGAAGTAAAAGGTTCACTATACCATTACAATGATCTAGCAAAGTGGTCATCGAATAGTTTCTGATCCAAATATTATTCTAGCCATGTTTGTTCTCAAATAAAAGAGAGTAAATCACTCCCATCATTTCATCCTCCAAGGAAGTGGAGACCCCAAAGATTCCATCGAATCACCATATATTATTCCTAGAGTAATTTTTGTATATTCTTCCCAAACCTTAGGGACCCAATATACCTTTAGAATCATCATAATTGTTGACTTCTATCTAACCAAGGGGAAAATATTTCCCAAAAACATCAATAGTGCGTCTAGGATAAGGACCTATACCTGTTACCCAAAGACGACGTAGAATCTAAATGTGGCTAAATATGTTGTTTCAAAAACCCTTTTGAATCAATTGGAATTCTGGAATGGAAATGAGAAATCTATTTTTTTATAAATTAATACTAAATGAGTAGATGTTATGAATATGGGAATTTATATCATACCTGATCACATGGGGATGCTCATCTATGACAGTTATGAGGGGATTATTTAATGGGTGAGAGGCCATCACATCCACATGGAATTAGATTTGAGATCTTATTGAGTCATGAAGTAACCATCTGGACTCAAAAATATTAGAAACATTATTCCAAAGAGCAGTGGATTTAACACAAGATAGAAATAGGTGGTTAAAGTCATCATGGTGTTGATTACAAAGATGAAATGTAAAATAAAGTTGAACCCCAAAATATTGAAGGCAAGTGTTAGTGGGAACCCTTTTGTGCACAACATGCGAAACAAGAATGAATATATTAGGGTTTAACCATAATTTATCAAAGTTTTTTATCGAGATCATGTTATTGTAAGAATTTATGAGTAGATGTATATAAAAATAAGTTGTGCATAGAATGCCATATTAAGAAGGTTCCTAAATTAATAAATTTTCAGTGTGGGTAAATGTATAGTTATCAATGAACTACTTAATATTGTCAGGTATGTTACATCATTGAGAGATTATCATATCATTACTAGTAATAATAGTGTGCTCTTGTGGTTGAATGGGGGAAACCATTGAAATGAGAGGAGCACCAGTCCAGTTGTCAATCCAAATGTTAAATAATGAATCTTTATTCAACATCCTTCTAGAGTTAGAGATGATGTTGGAAGAGGAATTCATAATAAAAGGATATATGGAAGATCTCATATAATGTGGGTTTATTTTATTTTATATATCAAGAAATAATTTTATGAGGAATTCCATGGAATTAGAGTTATTATTGAAAAGGATCCAAGTGTGTCTATCCTATAGATAATCATTAATGAATTTGATATTTTTTATGCAGAGACAATCTTTATCCAAAGGCTTGAAATACGTAGACTAGGAAACATTCACCAATTTTCTTTTATGCATGAATCCACACCACATAATTTTTTTGATGGAAACATTCAATTCTTTAGTATACCAACATGCCAATTATAAAACATCATGGAGTAGACCATTTTAGAGATTTTTGTGCATTTGAAAAGATAGATCATTCCATCCATAACGAGGTATTTTAATTTCTATGAGGTAAGGTACTGGAGGATTTGGGAAATAGTAGAAGAAAAGTAATAACACATGGGTATTTTTCATAAGATGGACCTAATGAGACATGTGAAGGGAAGAGATCCTTAATTAATGCCTAAAACCTTAATAATATTATATTTTATTTTAAAATGAATCATTTTCCCAAAAAATATGTTGGATTTTCTCGAACATATGTTTTTTACAGAAACATCATCATAGTTCTAAAGGGAACAATTAATATTATTGATATTTTATATCACCTTGAAAGAAAGAGATGATGTCCTCAGCATATAATAAACATGTAGGAGCATTAAAATTCCCGAAAGCATTAATCAGTTTATTCTTGTTCTGATCCACATGAGTAGTAAGTAATATTATTATGTAATATTCTATAATAAATAAAATAATGGAAGAGAGGGGGTCACCCTATCAGAAACCTTCAGTGTATTTAATGTATCCCCAACAAGATTCATTAACAAGTATTGAAATACAGGAAAAATTGAAAATATTTTTAATTTTAATGATGAAAGTGTCATCGAACCCAAAATTCTATATAATGTTGAAAACAAAAACCCAATATATGGTATCAAAATCTTTTAAAATGTCAATTTTGATGGAAATATTTCCACCCCTATTAGAATTATTTATAAAATTAGTGAATTATGAGGTAGGTAAAATAGTATCTTGGATGAATCTTCTACTTAAAAAACCAAATTGGTTCTAATAGACACATATAATAATTATAGAAAAGTTTTTATTGGAATTAACCTTGGTGATGATTTTATAAAAAGTGTTAATAAGGTAAATGGGTCTGAATAGATGAATCTCTGATACATTCTCCACATTATGTGTAATGACCCAAAATTTTATTAATGAAAATTGATCTTGATAAAATTAAGTGTCTTGTGATATGAAATGGTTATAAAAAACATCTTCACTTTCTTAATTTTATGTTTTTTATTTTAAAATACTATTATGAATTGTTATTGTTGCTAATATTTTTGTTGAATGATGAAAGCATGATTAGAATAAATATAGGGCTATAAAAATAATAATTTACTGAGATAAAGGATGTTATGGCCTCATCCAGTTGAATTGATCTATAAGAATCCCATTTTTCGTAGCTTAGAATAGAGGTAGAATCACATGGATTTTCTCTTGGCCAAGTCCAATCTGAGCTGAAACACGTTAAGGTTGCACGGAACTGCTTACGAGTGAAGTGGAAGTTGATAGAGATTACCACCCGAGCGATGTTATTCGAGCCCCCCAAGAGTCTATTACCATCTGACACCTTACCCTTAGGTCTTATGATAGTGTTATAAGGATATATGTAACAATACACTATCACCATGATTAAGTACATTATTTTTTTAGAGAATATACATTCTTTTTATTATGGTTACATTGGAAATAGTTTTTAAAGGAAAAAAATAGTATTTTTAGTTAATATTAAATTAGGAAATATATTTGGGAGAATAAATGGATTTTTGAGTTAAATAGTATTTTAAGGAAATATTATTACTAAATAACTTTTTATTAAATATAAATTATGATTTAATTTTTAATAATACAATTGTAATTTTTATTAAAGTTTGAATGTTGTTTTTTTCAAAACCCATGAGTTTTAGATAAATGTAACTTTTATATTAAAAGTAAAAATTCACATATATTGAAAATTATTTAGATAAAATGAATATAATTTTCTGATTCAGGATGTAGAATTATCTAACACTGAATTTTTCATAATTTTCTAATATAGTTGAATTTTTTTTGATAGAATTAAATATCGTTAATCATATAATGTGTTTTATGACAACATTATGACCTGATAGTAATTAAATAAAATAATATAAAAATATTGTTTGGAAAATATATTATTTACATTTCAAATAATGTGATTTTAGTTTTTTTTATTAATTTTATGGTGCCTTAGTGGACCCTCCAAGAGTTATAAAACATTTTATCTTTTAAAATTATTTCCTTGAGATTATAACTCACCTATACATAATAAAGCCATATATATTAAGAATATATTCCATTGGACTTATAAAATAATTTTTTCCACACCCATTTGAAAAAATATGAGGGAAAACCCATGGTTTGGTTTGTGGGTTTGATTAGTTTAATGTGTGGTGTCCAAAAACAAAATAATAAAGAACTCATATCTTTTTCTATATAAAACCACAAAATATCCTACTTCTCTTCACTAAAATCCCTTGGATCCCTTACCTACCCTTACCACTTCTCTTTATGATCCTCAAAAGGCTCCTCATGTTCCCAATAAGCCTCTCTCATGCCCCTCTCAAGCCTTTGGGATCAAACATCTATGTAAGGGATTTCTTCATTCTCATTTTTGTAAAATTTCATTATATTGTTATACCATTTTATTCAAATATAAATGTTGAGGTATGATTTTAAACCTCCCTAATACTACCATACTTATGTTTGGATAGTTATAGACCTCTTTATCTATCATTAATGCCTCCCATTTACACTTGTTACCCTGCTGAAATACCATAAGGAATTTCTATATCCTCATTTACATTCATGAAATTCATTTGTATAATGATTCTAAATTCCATTACATATGATGGAAATTGGATCTATTAAACCCCCATTACAGTACAGGTCATGTTAATATGATGAGAAACCCCTTTCAATCTCATCATCAAATTTTTATGAATTCTTTTTCAGGTCATTTTTCTTAGGAAATTGCACCGTGATTTTCCAAGCTACGGTCATTTGGTAGTGAGTACTGTTCCCATTTCTCAATAAAGGTTATTCACCTATATAAAAATTTAATTATTTGTTATAGTGTTTCGTGTATGAATTCGAAATTCCTTTATAGTGCAATAAATTATGACGTTTAATGAATCCTTTTTATATGATCCACATGGAAAACTTATGCATGAAACGAAATGATTAAAAAGGGTGTGCCCTGATAGTGCTCCAATTCGTTGGGTAATGATTAGTATCCTTATACATCATTTGAAATGTTGGTTTAATAATGATTATTCAAATGAACTTAGGGTTTACTAATGATCCATGTGCAATTATACATGGATCATAATATATTGTTAAATGGTGATTCCAGGTCTCCATGTTATGATAATCATGCTATATCGTTCCTTACTGTTCATACTTCTATTGTTCTCCATTTATATGCCTATATCATAATTTGTAATATATTATTCATGTTATTCCTTTTTCAATACCTTTGTGTTCGTTATAGCTAAATCTTTTTCTTATGGATGTCCTCAAGTTATCCCATGCAATGCTATGTACGAAGGAATGTTTGTGCTCATGTAAAATATGTTTTCAATAATGATATTGTGTTTTATGTCATATGTTGTTATGTAATGTTTGTAATTTCCCAGGACACTATACCTCTTGATCCTAAAAGTTCTTTTAAGAGCATGTTTATGTAATAAATCATGTTTATGTGTATAAAAATGAGTAGGGTTGTTGTAGCCTGTATCAACAAACTTGTGTAGTTATTTTTGGGATTATGATTTGAAAACCCTAGTAAATGTTTTAGGGATAATACTAAGTATAATAAAAACATCCCTAATTTTCAGTGAGTATTTAATGAGTGTTTTATAATGAAAATAAATCCTAGTGTGGATATGCGAAGGTAGTGGTGACTCTGGAATTGATGTATCAAGTGGTAAAACCCGAAATCACTGCTTTGAGCTAGACTCGAACGTGAACTAGTGCATGATGAATTGCCTTTCTAAACTCTTGGTTACGACACTCCTGGGGGATGTGCTTTGGTAAATTCACTAAATTAGAATGAACCATTATAAACGGAATAAAAAACCCCCCTAATAATATATTTTGGGAAGTAGATCATGGATAACATAGATTAAAGCCTATAAATTCATATGTTAAGGAAATAAAAGTAATTTTTATGTTTCTCCTTTTTGTTATTAAATTCCCCTTTATTGTTTACCCCTAACATTCCTTTTATTCTAGCCAATGGATGGTATTAGAAGCAATATGCCTAATAATATATGTGAAGGGAAATGTGATGAGTGTCCCAATGAGATTCCCAATCAAATGGGATCTCATGTAGGACATATCATGATTATGCCAGACCAACTGTCAAAAATCACGAATAACAATTCGTACAATTTTGAATTCCCAAGAAAAAAAAGAAAGTGGAATATGACCACTCATGAAATTCCATTTGATAATGGTGATAATAGAAAGAATACCCAATTTCCTTTGTGCAACAAATGAGGAAGGAGACAATAAGGGAAATGTCACAATGGTACTGTGAGATGTTTTATGTGTGGAAAGGAAGGGCACAAAGTATCCAATTTCTATTAGAGAATGGTTAATGTGATGGAAGGAAACAACGCCCCATCTATGTCATATTACACAGTTCTATTTCATAAATTTGGAGAAATTGTGCATTATACAATACGATTCTCTATTGAAATTGCTGAGAATAATGATGAGCATAAAAAATATCCATGATCAAGTGATCATGAGACATCGTGTTATATGATGTATAATCATGAGTGAATTAAATTTAACCCCTAATAAAAAGTAGTTTATGACATAGTTTATTTTTATCCATGTCCTATTAGAATATCTTTTATGTTTTCTATAAAAATAGAGTTCCCAACAGAGTTGATATTAAATCATTAGTAAAAAAGATTTATATATGTTGTTCACATGTTGAAATTTGTGGTAATGTTATTATTGAAAATTTTATATGTCTCCATTTAATGGAATATGAGGAAAAATAGAAAAATTCATTTCCTATGACTCATGGTAGTCCTACACATGATTTTGAGTTGGTGGTTGTGATCTTTGATTTAAAAATCATGAATCACTATCTCGTTGAGAAGATGTGTGAAATATATGCAGATCAAAAAGGCCTCATGAATATATTCACACATAAAGAGTTGAACATTATACAATAAATATGGTTAAAATGATAAAACAAATATGACTTCTCAATCCATTACAATCATGTGAAAGTGAACAAGTTAGCCGATTCTCTATGTTTGAAGGACTAAGTGATTCTGTTATAAATGATAATTGAAAAGGATAATGTATTCTAATATTTTATGAATATAGACATGGGAATCCTCAAAAATGGAAAGTCATCAATCATTTCACAAATGATTTCTCCGCCATCTCTTTTGGAAAGGTTAAAGGATGATGAAAAATATGATGTTTGAATTCATAAGAATGTAGAAACTTTTAGAAAAGGGAAATCCTTAGAGTTCATTGTCAATGAAGAAGGAATTGTGAGATTTGGGTCATGACATTATGTTCCATTAGACCTTGAGTTAATGAATGATCTTATGGACGATGCACATAGTTTGAATTTGGTCATTCACCCATGAAACAAAATAATTTATCGAGATATTCGAGAGGTTTATTGGTAAGACAACATGAAGAAGGAGATCACTGAGTATACATCAAAGTGATAGGTATGTCAAAAAGTGATGTATGAGAGGCATAAGTGTAAGGGGATGATGCAACCATTACCCATACCTACAATGAAATGGAAGAACATCACTATGGACTATTTCACCGCACATCAGATGACATACAATGGAAACAGTGCTATCTGGGTGGTTGTTGATTATCATACATGGATTTCACACTTCCTTGCAATTTGAAAGGACTTCTCATTGGATCTACTGGCACATATATTTATCAGAGAATTGTTAAGGAGTAATGGATTGCCCCTATATATTTTATCATATAGAGATTTAATATTCACCTCTATGTTCTAGATGAGTCTTCAACATGCTTTGAATACTGAGATGATCTTCAGTGAGGCTTATCATCCTCAAACTGATGGCCAATCTAAGCAGATGATCCAAACACATGAGGAAATGTTTAGAGCATTTTCAATGGACAATAAAGGATTATGGGATCAACGTTTTCCTATGGTTGATTTCTGTTACAATAACAGTTTCCACTCAAGCATCCAAATGGATCATTATAAACCCCTTTATGGGAAGAGGTGTAGAAAACCTTCATGTTGGGATAAAGTTGGGTAGAGAAATATCCAAGGTCCAGAAATCGTCTAAGAAATTGTCGAAAAGGTTAGGAGCATCCAACAACACATTAAGGCTACTTAGAGTCAACAAAAGATCTATGATGAAAATTTTTGATGACACTTAATTAATGATGTTGAAAAAATGTTATTCCGCCGCATATCACCGTGTAAGAGTGTTATGGGATTTGGGAAGAAGATTAAGCGTATTTCGAGGTACATCGACCCTTTTAAATCCTTTATTTCATTGGAGAAATGTCATATCGACTTGAACTTCCTCTGAACCAATCCCAAGTACATGATGTATTCCATGTTTCACTCCTGACATTGTATGTACCAGACCCGTCACATTTACTCAATCCATAGATGGTACCATTGTAGAATGTCCTCTTGTATGAGGAGAAGCCGATAAAGATCTTAGATCATAGGGAAAAAAGTCTAAAAATAAGACAATGCTTCTCATCAAAGTGTTATGGTGAAACAACATGTTTGAATAAGAGACATGGGAATCAGAGGAAGTGATGAATTAGAGTTACCATCATCTATTTTAATTCGGGAAAAGTAAATTTCATGGGCGAAATTTATTAAGGGGGAATATTGTAACCACCCAAATTTTTATTAATGAAAATTCTTCTGGATCTATTTTAATGTGTTATTATGTAAAATGGTTATATAAAACATTTTCAATTCCTTAGTTTTATGTTTTGTATTTTAAAATACCATTAAGAATTGTTACTATTTATAATATAGTTGTCTAATAATAACCACATGATTAGTATAAATATAGGGCTTTAACAAATCCAACTTACTCAGACATAGGAAGCGATGACCTCATCAAGTAGAATTGATCCATATGATGTCCATTTTTCAGAGCTCCAAAAATATGTAGCATCATTGAGGTTCGCTATTGACCATTCACAATCAATGCATAAACATTTCAAGCTTTAATCGAACTTCCTATGAAATAAGTGGAAGTTGATATAGATTACCACCCAAGTAATGTTATCCTAGCCACCCTAAGAGCCTGTCACTATCGCACACCTTACCCTTAGGTATTATATAGGTGTTATGAAGAGATATGTAACAATAACATAGCACTATGATTGTGTACATTATTTTTGTATAGATAATATACAACAATTATATTATTTTCACTTTGTAAATAGTTTTTAATGAAAAAATAGTATTTTTAGATTAAATTCAATGATGAAATCTATTTTGATAAAATAATGGATTTTTGAATTAAATAAATTTTTAATGAAATATTACTACTGAATTACTTTTTCATAAATATAAATAAACCTATTATTTTTGTGAATACAATTTTAATTTTTATTAAGGTTTGAAAGTTGTTTTTTTCAAAAACAATGAATTTTAAAAAAATAGGAAATTTAAATTAAAAGTAAAAATTAACATAGGTAGAAAATTATTTCTATAAATTTAATATCATTTTTCGATTTTGGAGATAAAAAATATCTATTGGTCAATTTTTCATTATCTTTCAAGATAGTAAAATTTTTTGGTAAAAATTAAATACCGTTTAATTATATAATTTGTTTTATGACATCATAATGACCCAAGAGTGATGTAATAAAATACTATAAATGGTTTTTTAGGCCATTATATTATTTACCTTTTACTTAATGTGATTTTTTAATTTTTTTTATTAATTTTATGGTGCCTTTGTGGACCCTCCAAGACTTATAAAGCATTTTAACTTCTCAAATGATTTCCCTGGGAGTGTGAATCAACTCCACTTAAGCGAGCCTAATATTTTATGAATTTCGAAAATTTTACCTATAAAATAATTTATTCCACTCCCCTTTTAATTAATCCATGGAAAAAACCATGGGTTGGTTTGTGGTTTTGATTAGTTTAACGTGTTGTGTCCACCACCTAAATAATAAAGAATTCCCTCTCTTTTCCTTTATAAACCCTCCCATGATTTCACTTATCATCACAAAAACAATTGGATCATGTCTATAACCTTTCCCCCTATATCTAAGATCCTCCAAAGGGGCCCCAATCTTCCACATATCCTCTATCAAGAACCTCCCATGCATTTGTGATGGCACCTCCAATTAAGGGATTTATTCCTTCCTCAATTTTCCCCAAATCTCATTATGTTGATATAACTTCTTATTTTAATTTACAAATGTTAGGTTATGATTTATCACCTCCCCCATACTGACCTACTTTCTTTCGAATGACGATAGTCCACTTTCTCTCTCATTAATTACTCCAATGATCATCTGTTACCATGCAGAAATCGCTTAAGGAATTTCCCTCTTCTAAATAACATTCAATACATTCTATTGTATTATGAGTCTAAACTCCATTACATATGATGGAACATGTCTCTATATGACCCACATACTGTCAATTTCATGTACATATGATGAGACTCCCATTTATCTCTTATCAATCATTTTTATGAATTCTTATGTCATGTCGTTATTCTGCTGAAATTTCACCATGATTCATCCAAGCGAAAGTCATTGTGTAGTGAATACCATGCCCATTTACTTATCAAGGGTATTTAACTTTACAGACATTTATATATTGATTATATATTTTCATGTATTAATTCCAAATTCATATATCTTGGAATAAATGATGATTTTTAATGAATCCAAGTTATATGATCCATGATGCACACTTATGCAAGAAATGAAATGACTAAAAAGGGTGTGCCCTAAAAATGATCCAATGAATTTGGTAAATATTAGTATAATGATATGTCATGTGCAATGAGGGTCATTCTAATTAATGTGCAATGATGGTTTACTCAAGCTCCATTTTCCATGATCCTTGGCTCATAATATAATGTTAAATGTTGATGCCACATTTCGATGTTATGGTAATCATGCTATATCATGCCTTTATGTTCATGTTTCTCTTGGGATCCATTGATATGCACATTGCCTAACATGTACTTTATTCTTCATGTTATTCATTTTTTTCTCCCTTACTATTCTTTATAGATCACCACTATCTTATGCATGTCCTCAGGTTATCCCATGAAATTATAAGTATGAAAGAATATTGTGGTCAATTAAAAGAATTTTTCAATAAAGATGTTGTGTTTTATGTTATATGTTTTAATAAATTTTTTTTATTTTCCCAAGACACAAGACCTCTCAATCCTCATATTTGTCTGAAGTGCATTTTTATGTAATAAATCATGTTTATGTGTGTATTAAAGATAAGGGTTTCTATATTAGGGACTAATAAGAGGGGTTGTGAGTTTATCCCACGAGGGAGCATACCCTTAAGAACAATTTCCTAACTAATCTCCGAACATCATATTCAATAACACCACAAAATTGCTGATTAAATATATTTTTGAAACCATCCAGTCCCGGGGCACTGTTAGGATTTATGCTAATTACAGTATCTCCAATATCATGGTCATGGGTAATAATATTGAGAAAGTATTTGTCCTCTACATTCACCACTACTGAAATGAAATCAGGTAAATGTTCTTTATTAACATCATCCCCATTGAAAATATTTTCAAAGCGATGACATGAGGGAAATTAGTAATTAAAATTGTGTACCCCTTATAAATATTCAAAAAGTGCATATGTTTTAGTAAATAATTATAAATTATTTAAAAACATATGTATATATATATAAATAATGATGAATACATGTTGAAAATATTAAAACATAAGAAAAATTACATATAAATAAATAATATAAAATCATTAATTTACCAAAAATCAATATTGAATTAATAAATAACATTAATAATATTAAGAACAAATAAATAATATATATCAATTAAAGGAAAAGTATATTAAATGTGTCATGTTATAATGAAATTATAAAATAAATACTAAAATATGAAGAAATTATAAAAATATTAAGTGTATCTGTTTCTATATAAGATATTCTTGTATACATAAATATTTGTTGGTGTTCATTGTAAATAAAAACAGATTATTTATGCATATATATTTGAAATAAATGTAACACATTTTTGATATGTTAAATCGAATAGTCCGGCCATATTCAATTATTTTTATTACTCTATGCAATTATTCAGTATTTTTAATAAATATTAATTTTTTATTATAAACCATCCTTTACTAAATATATGACTTATTTAGTGTAAATAATTAATATTTTTTATTATATAAATCTTTTTTTTGTAAATTTTATATACGTTTATATATATGTGTGTGTGAATATTTTTTCAAAATAAATATATTTATGAATAATTTTTTATAAAAATTATTGAAAATGAATAAGAAATTAATTTGTTTTAAATTATTGCATTTTAATTATTTTATATATTATTTTTTAATATACATAGTTTATTATGATGTCGAATATATATATACATATATATTACACTAATTTTTTTATTAATAATTTATTAATTAATAACTTTTTGATAATTATTTATTATAATAATTTTAAATATTTTTTTTCAATTATTAAATTCATTTCATTTTTTATAATTTTCGTCATTTAAATTTATTATGTTATTATTATTTTTACCTATTGAAATTTATTCTTTTTATATATAACTAAAATATAATACTAGTTAAATTTCTAATATATATATATATATGTGTGTGTGTGTATAATAAATATATTTAAATCTATCAATAAATTTTTATTTAATAAATTTTTTAATTTTTGATTCAATGGTGTGCATAGGGAATTTACACTTATTTTAATATATTGAATATGTTTATGTGAATGTATTTTCTTGATTTTCAGAAGATAAATATGAATTGGTAGGTTTCTGAGTAAACAAGTGATGAAAAAATGATGGAATTAAATTATTTTTGTTATTTAGAATGAAATCAAAGGCATTTGAACCCTTTTTCAAAAATGTATACTTATATGGAGTCAACCAAGATAAGTTCCCCTACTGGAAGGCAATAATGATCCTGATTTTTGATGACAAAGACACCATGCACCGTCTCCCTATAGTTAGTCAAACCATGCAGATTGCCAACAAATTGTGTGGGGTGTGAATTTTGGAGATAAAAGACCTCACATAGTCTTCACACAGTTACAAAAATAGTGCGGCCAGACCCTCATACCATGAGAGGTCTGAATATTTTGGGATAGAGCCCATGTTCTTGGGCTCTGCATGGTTTCTCAAGCCATGCTTCTGATCCAATTGCACAATCAATTTTTCTTTGATAGATAGAACTATGTGCACAGTTGGTGAATGTTTTTCCAAATTGTGTTCTGTAACTATGTGGTTGTTAACAACCCCTTACCTTCCCATATCTACCATCCTACCCATCTTATGTCCTGAGAATAATACCCCGAACTACCATAGGATAGGTGGGGAAAACTGTTATGGGAGAGGAGACAGTTGGGATCATGGGGGATCATATAGAGAACATATATTTTGGGATAGGACAAACATAATAATCATTCTAGGAAATTTTTTTCATTTTAATCATTGGATTTTGATTTTATACTTCCTCTATAATACAAACTTTATGTATTTTCAGTTTTATTCTCATCATTTATTTCATGAGTAGCTGAATTCTCTCATGTGTTGGGGATATGGGAAAAATTTTGGTTCATTAAATGATCAATTTTCCTATGCTTGTGTTGTTTATCATTCTCACATAATTCTCTTGATTCTTATATTTAAAAATTAGTAGAAAACCATTATTAGACTAAGAACGGAGTTTCCAGGGATCCTCGGGGGAATTAGGATAAGTGAACTCCTGATCATTGGGTGTACTTGTCATTCTCAATGGGAGTTCTTTAATAAAAACTACTAGGAATCAAATTCCTTACCATGGAATTGATTCATATTGACTTAATCGGAACTCACTGGATCAAGGGGGTTCTGACACATTTGAAACCTAGAAATGTGAGTTATCATTAAAAACACAACACAATATGAGAATTGATTTTTATGACATCCTCAAGCATTCATATCCCCGACACATTTTTTATCGTTTAACATCAAAAATCAATTTGATTTTTTATTAATCGGGAGTTTAATCATCCTCGAATTGGAATAATTTTACCATTTTTTATTTTGAATATAATTATCATCTACAACAAATAATTGTTTTTAAAATTCTTTACCTTCATTTAATAAATCAAAAACCAAGCGACACAAACAGCATAATTTTCCCTGTGGATCAAACCCTACTTACACTATATGAGTAAAAAGTTTTGTAATTTCAATTTGGTTTGCCTAAAATAACACCTCAGAGGAATCCACACAAAATTATGGCACTGTATCTGAGGAGTTAATTTAATGGTGTTTTTTTTAAATTGAGTTGTATTGACTAATTGAAACCAAATATAAAAAATTATAAAAAAAATTCTATTTCATAATCTTATTTTTGTTTTTATCTTTCCTTGCCCCTTTATGTGTTGTGTATTGTTTGATTTTGTGCAAGATCATAGGTTTATGAGTGGTTGGTTCATGCATTCCCAGAGTTAAGAATCATCAAAAATACTTCTTCTTGATCTATAAATCGAAATAAATGTGTCCAGGTGACGTCGGTCACATATGGGAGTTCACAACCCAAATACCCCCATATATAATATTGAAGAAGAAGAACAAGATACTATCCAAAGAATTGGGCATCAATTATCACTTGATAGAAATCCACAATTGGATACTAAGGGGAGAAAAACTACATTCTTCCAGCAAATTTTATGGAATATGTATCTCACAACAAGTAATCACCAACAGTGCACTTTATGTTGGGATTTTGATATACATAACCAAGACAATATTTTCCACAAGATCCATAACCATACATACCACCAAATCAGCAGAGTTATTTTCCTCAAGAGCAGCTGTTTATAACATAAATGCCTCAAGAAAAAATTCCTCTACATTATGCTCTATTGTAGTGTAGGATACCTTTCATCCCTATACAAGACACTATAAATTTAATACCACCCATGAATGCTAAAAAATTTTAGATCATGCATTCTATAATTCAACTCATTTGTAACATAGTTTAGATTAGAGGATTACCATGTGAAGACCCCAACACGCATCTTTTGAATTTTGTGGAAATATGTGACATATTCTATTACCATGAGGTGTATAAGGATCCCATTTTACAACGATTATTTCCCTTCTCATTAGTAGATAATGAAATGTGTTGGATTAAGGGTCTTCCTAAATGATCCATTATCACCTGGGATGCATTGGCCCATGAATTTTTATCAATGTATTTTACTTTCTCTAATATGGTCAAATTGTGTAATGAGATCCACAATTTTCTGAAACATGGTTTAGAATCATTATATGAGTCTTGAGAGTGAATCAAGGAGATGTTGAGAAAATTATGTTATCATGGCCTTCAATTATATATTCAAGTATAACCATTTTTATGGAGGAATCACCACAATCACAAAATCATTGGTGTATGCAGTTACAGGAGGTAGATTTATAAAGATATTTCCGGAGGGACTTTCTTATTTATTGGATGACATGTCTGCAAACATCTTCCTATGTAATTATGATTGGGGTACTAAAAAAAGAAGAATAAAAAACATTGATGCCACTAAAATGCTTAATACCCAACTTGATGTCGTATCCAAGAATATTGATGCATTGAATCTGAAACAAACATCTCATTTTAAAGTAGTTAATCACCAATCATGTAGTGAATGTGGTGATAATCATGCCATGGATGAGTTCCTAGGGACAAGTGTCGGTCCATTAACAATCGAGGTGAACTATCATTCAAAGAACCGAGGACCAAACACGTATCCTCAATACTAAATCCAAGACTGGAAAGATAATCCAAATCTGGCATGGGGCAGCAACATCAAAATCAATAGCCCTACCCACATAAGCCTCCTGGTTATGGTCATCAGAAATTTCATAATTCTTAGCCTAGGAAACAAAAAAGAAACCACTTCCAGCATGGAACCTTCCCACAACAATGATATCAACAACCTCACCCGACACAGCCACCAAGGAATCTATAAACTCAGTAATCAACCAAACTACCTCAGCAGGAACCCCAAACTGGGCTAAAAGAAATGATGTATAAAATCATTATAGCTACTGAGACATGGTTTTAGAATATAGAGGAATCCATTAGAAGCCACAAAAATTAGATTGGGCTACTTACCAATCAACTCTCTTCAAGGAAACCTCGTACACTATCAGGTAATACACTACCTAGTACCTGGCAGACAACAAGGTGAAGGTAGTCATTTCATTCTTAAAGAAATCTTTTCCAGTAGGTTTGGAGTTCCATGAGTTATGATAAGTGATCTAGGGGCCCACATTGATAAAGAATTAATGAGGAATGTTCTATTGATGTATAAAGTGAATTATAACAAGGTGACCCCTTATTATCCTCAATAATGTGGTCATGTGGAGGTATCTAGTCACAAATTGATGAAAATTATGGAGAAAATAGTGGGAGCCTCATGGAAGGACTGATCCAAAGAGAATTTTGATGACTTATGGGGATACAAGAAAACCTTTAAGACACATAGTTTTGTGTCTCCATTTCAATTGATCTTTGGTAAACCGTGTGACATACCAGTGAAACTAGAGCACAAACACTATTGGGCTGCGGGATCCTTAAACTAGGACCTGGAGGCTTCTAATGAGAAGAAAAAGATTCAACTGACAGAGATCGATGAGCTTTGAAAGGAGGCCTATGAGAATGCCAAGATTTATAAAGAAACTACAAAGGTGGTTCATGAATGCATGATATCCTAAAAGTCCATCCATATCAGTGATGAGGTATTTTTTTAAACTCTTTTTTGAGATATTTCTTAGGGAAATAGATGTATCATTGGATGGGACCCTTCTGAGATGTCAATGTTTTCCACTATAGTGCGGTGGATGTTTGAGGAACTGACAGTCAATCATTCAAGGTGAAAGGGAAGTGCCTTAATCCTTACATTCACCTGGAAGACATGGTTGGGACAATCTCAAACATGCAATTAGGGAAACTAAAGGACTATGTATGAGAATCTTTAGACTATAAACATAGCGCTGATGGGGAGGTAACCCGATATTATAAAACATGTTTCTTAAAATATTTGAATGATTGAGTGTTCATAGATATTCATGATAGTTTTTTTTAATTGACATTGTGTTTTATTTTATAATCATTACAGTAAGTGAGATATAGTATTTAAAGTCTATAATTATAATATTATATCTATTAGGACAAATGTCAAATTATCTTTTTAACTTCACGGGGTAACAATAATAGAAATTTTAAAAGGGTGTTTTGATTTCTAAAGAGTAAAATTTTCAAAATGTTTTTAAATAGAAACAAATGCATTACTGTTATACGTTTTGACTAACTGTTCACCCTGAAGCCCCTTACCAGTGGCAAACCCCATGGTTGTTTCATAGGTTTCCAATCCCTTCCCCATAACGGTGTGTCCACATAAGCCCCAAACATTTCATAAAAACCAAAATATCCTCCCCTTTTCAAATCTTGTATACCTCCTACGTCCATCCCATGAGCAATGGTCTTCTCATCTCATCTTATCCATCTCCTTCAAACTATCTTATCCTTCCCACCGAATCTTCTATCATGGTACTCTTATTATCTTCTTCTTTTATTTTTATTTTCTTCATATCCTCTTATTTTATTATTTCTCTTTTTTTCCTATGGTTCGTCCAACCCCTACTCTTCCCCCAATTTCTTATCTCTTCCTCTTTTTTTTGGATTTGATTTATTATATATTTGTCTTTGTTTCTCAGGGATTCATTTCCACACACTTACGCACCAGATAAATCCACATAAATTCTTAATTCCAGACATTCAGTTTCGATATTTAAAATTTTTACCAGGTTATTTCAGTGTTTACATTTTATTTATTCAATTTTCAATCTCCTATCATTGTATATTGTGTGGTTTTCTTGTGTGTTATACACTACCTACAGGTTCCAAAAACCCAACCAATTATGTCATCCTCCAAGTGAGCTTGCAGTTCCTATTTCTCTTCCACCAATGACCCCCATTTAAAATCCAGTAAAAAGAAATATATTTTGAGGTATAAGACATTTGTAACTCAAGAGATTAATACACCTACTAATTTTTCATTGGAAAACATTGATACTTTGGGGGTTTTATAGGAACTACTGATGCTCATAGCCTGAGGAAACCTGACCAATGCCCATCCCATTCACCCAACATCCTATAAAGAGTTTGTTCTGAAATTTGCTGCAACATTCCAGTTCCATAATCCATACAAATGGGATAAGAAAGGCTATACATGTGAGGCTAAAGGCGATGCAACATTCCACCTTATGAACAAATCATTAAGTATACAGCTCATTTATTTCCAAATATTCATTGGAATTTATGATTTTGCTTATTTGTAATTTGTCTCCTATGCCGAGGTGCCTCTTGAGTGGGAACCCACCACTGCCCGAACCATTTGGGCCATATTACCAATCCCAGCAAGTCAAATGTGCCTCAAACAGCCAAAGAATCCTAATTACTTAATCCAATTCATCGATTTTTACATCATATTGTAATAACCTTCTGCACAGCCCAATCGAATAGTGAGGGAAATCAGATTTATCTGAATTTATTCATCTTTCACTCCATGATCACCAGTTCAAAGATTAATTTATCATTAATCTTCTCACAATACATAAAGATGATTATTTCTAAGTTGGTGGGGGACATATTTTCCATTTTGTTTGTCACTCTAATGATGGATAGATTGTACAACGAATATGATGAGACAAAATTTATTGGGCTAACACTGGACCCTTTCATTGAAATTAACCTTATCTGGAATATGAATATTCTTGAGTATGATGGAAAACCTTTCTGATTTCATGGAAATTCTAGTAATTCCTTAGTTAAAACCCAACATGAGGCTGCTTCAGAAGAGGCACCTCTCGTTGCGTATTCCACCTCCCACCACTCCTCTCCCCCAGAGGCAACAATTCTTTCCCCCACCTCCCCTCTTTATATGATCCAACCACATTAAAAACCCTATCTACAAACCCCAACCTATATGGAACCCCCTATGCTGACCCAGACCTCTTTTGGAAATTCCAACTGGACCAATACCAGATAACCCCGTGGAAGTTAGAGAAAACTTTGCTAGAGGTCAAAGGGCTAAGCCTAGATAACCTTCAAACTCCCACTCATTATGAGGACATTCCCAACCATCCTCCCTCATATTACAAATACAGAGCAACCCCATTTCAAACTGATCCTTCTTGGGGGTCCGAATCGATGGGTGATCCCTCCACCACCTCGGCTCCCGCGGATGTAATGGCCACACGTAGGCATACTGCCTATCCATCCCTTGAATGTTACTTCTCGTGCACAGTTTTTCCCTCTGATGCTTCCATGGGATGAAACTGATGATGTTTTTTTCCTATTCTTTTGGAACATTTATCATGTGTGACTTTGTTATAATATCTCTACCACTTTTTTTTCTTAATTTTCATGGTGGGAATTTTTTATTCCTTTTAGTATCACTACTTCTGCTCTATTTTTTATTGCTTCACTTTTCTAGATTCCTTTTTTAGACAGTAGGTGACTCTATATTTTAATATTGAAGATAACCTTCCACTATCCAGGATCTAGAAAACCCATTAAATTCCACTACTTCATACATTCCAGGGTAGTTTTTTAGTTCTAAACTATTTCTTTAATTTGTTTTTCTCCATTATGTTATCTTCTTAACATTCCCACACATTTCCACCTTACATCCTTCACGAGGGACCATTATCAGTTTTAAGTGTGGGAGAGGGGTCCCACATATGGAAACCCAGTTGGTTGACTTCATGAATAGTTACCCACGATGACAAGTTTTCAAAGGAGTATTCTAAAGGGTTGTTATAGGATATATAAGATTAGATCAATTGGATAAAAATGAATATTGGGGAATTATTTCAAAAAATTAATCATATGTCAGGATTGAAAAACCTTGTTCGTGATATGAATATTCATTGAAATTCTTGAAAAAGAACCTTTAGTAATTTATTTACAATAAATTTTGTTTAAAAATTACTTTTGTGATGGAGTAATATAAATTAAATAACCCATTAAATTTTAATTTAATTTATTCACAAATAAAGGTGAGGCTTGGGAACCGTTGTTTCTACACAAGTGGTTATCACATGGTCTTAATTTCATAATAACTTGACTTTCTCTAAATATTCATCATGAATTGACATGACAAATTGGGACCAATTGAATGAAAATATATCATTACATTGAAAGATGTATTTTTTTTTCAAGATATGAAAGGCATTACTAATATTTTTTATGACCCATCACCATGTTCAAAAAGATGCAAGTAAATGAGGGTGTGTGACCTATAAAATTCGTATCCCGCCAATTGGTGATGGATGAACCTAAGCATAGACAATCTATATGTATGCTGAGATGGAAATTGAGGTTGGGAATTTCAATGAATGAATATGGGAAATTTTATTATTAAGCAATATTACATTATGAATGAATGGTTGGATGTTTTGGATTATGTCTACCTTGTTAACAAGCTTCACAAATTTAGGGATCCATGAAATATGAATGTATTAATTTGTAACAATAATTAATTCAAAATCCATAGTCATTTGATTGATAAAATCATTGAAATTTATATATGTTTCTTTGGTAATTACTCTGAAATAATTGCCTATGCATTTTTAAAGGACAAACAGTCAATCATATATGGGGAGTTTGATGAACTAATTTGGATAGGGAATTTCCATGAATTTTAGTATCTTAAAAAATGTTATGTTAATGGATGTCCATGATTTTTACATGTTAAATATAAATTGATAGATTTCTTACTCAACAAGGAGAGAAAAATTTAAGACATTTTCATTATTTGGGTGATTCGGAAGGCAATCATAGGCATTCATGCACTTTTTATTGGATGCTTGAGGATATAGAGTCACCCAGACCGATCATCCCAACCTAAAGGCATGACTGATCCTAATTTTTGTAGGTAGAGAAACCTTGCATGATCTTGACATTGTTAGTGAAAACATACAGATTCCCAGCAAACTGTGCAGGGGTGCATTTTTTGAGACAAAAGATCCCACACGGTCAGTTCATGATTATCCAAACCATGCGGCCCAACCCTCAAACTATGCGAGGCTTAGAAATGTTTGGAAAGATCCTATGTGCATGGGCTCCGCACATGTACCCAAACAATAGGGCCCAAAAAAGTTTCTGGTGAACTTTTTCAATAGTGGGAAAATCCATGCACCCAATTGGTGCACGATTTTCCCAACCATTCATTGTGACCCTTATATTGTCAAAAACCGCAAATCATTCCTTATCTACCATACTACATAACCTATTACACAATAATTGGACACATAACTACCCTAGGAAAAGTTAGGGATGACCAATAACAGAGAGGAGACACTTGGGATCAAGTGGGATCATCCCAGGAACACAATGTTTGGGATACGAAGATATTCATACTAATTCTAGGAAATTTTTCATTTGTAATCGTTTGTCTTATCTTTTCATTTTCTACTATAATGAATCCTTCAGGTATTACCAGTTATATTTTCGTAATTTATTCCATGAGTAGATAATTCTATGGTGTGTTAGGGATTTGGAAAAAATGTGGGTTCGTTATATGATCAATTTTCCCTTCTTTTTTTATTTTATCCATCTTGAATAATTATATCGATTCATCAAGTTGAATTCCATTGGAAACCACGTATCATACAAATAATTGATTTTATAGGGAACCTCGGGGGAACCAAAACAATTTCCCTAATGATTATTGGGTTTACTTGTGGTTTCAAAGGGCTTTTCATTAATAAAAATTAGTAGGAATAATGTTCTAGAATATGGAATTGATTTCTATTGATATAATAGGTACTCATCAAAAGAAGGGGATTCCGACACATTCGAAACATAGAAATTTGAGTAATCATGAACAACACAACACAATAAGAGAATATATTCTTTAATGACCTACACAAGAATTTTCATCCCCAGTACATTTTTATCATAAAACAAAAAAAATCAGTTTGAGTATTTCATTAGTGTTGAGTTTAATCATCCTCAAATTAGAATAATATTACAATTTCTTCTTTTGAATATAATTATCTCCAAAAGACAATCATTTTTAAAATTCAGTAACTTTACTAAATTAATTACAAAATAAGCAAAACGAACACCAAAACCATCCCTATAGATTAACCCCATACTAACACTATATGAGTAAAAAGAATGGAAATTTCAATTTTGTGGCCTAAATAACACTTTGGTAGAAAAGAAAAAAAATATTTATCTTAATTTATTCATTTTTAATATTTATATTTTCAATTATATCATTTTTTTATTTTACATATCTACCTATTTATTATATACTATTATTAGTATATATACATTAGATATATTTTTATATATTAAATATATTCAAATTTATCAATAATTATTCAAATAAAAATAATTTGATACTTTTTAAAATTTACCCAATTTTTAATTTTTATTCCACTCATTATTTCATTATTTTTGAGACCATTTTCAATGTGAAAAAACAACTAATAAAGGATATCTTTTATCAAGGATAAAAATAATGTGCTTTTAAATGGTTCCTTTTATTTGTGAGAAAACAATAAAGTGGTGATTAAGGATACATTTTAACCATATAAAAGAAATGTACTGATAATTTTACCCTTTATCAGAACATAAAAAGTATTTGTTAATGGTTATAGTTTATTAGTGATAAAAAATAACTGATAATAAGTACCCATTTGGTGTTTTTTTAGAACTATTTAAGGACAATAATATTAATGTCAAAATTTGTACTAGTGGTGATATCTTACAAATGAGGATAGGAAGGCTGTTATATGCCTGAATTTAGGATTCTTTGAGTTTGATGGAACTAATGGGATAGGAGGTATGTTAATATGTATGAGTAGGATCTTGAGCCCAATATTTTAAATTCATCACACATGAGACATTTATCCAGTTTTGATAAATGGTCACAGGGTAATCGTGAGGCTTCTATGAATTTATGGAATATTGGTGGCCTATGCATTCTTGATATACATAATGTCATTAGGCTTCCTGGTAACATGGCGTAATGGAATGTAGAAATTTCGTTTTTTTGGATAATGTTATTGTGTGTGTGCTATTCATTATCCTTGAATAAGATTGAGTATATGAATCATACACTCTACATTTTTGTTGAGAATTGATCGTGTTCTTATTAGAGGAAAATTTATGGGGTAACAGTAAAGGCATAAAGGAAATTAGATCAACGTAATTGTCTAGAGAATCATGACGTGGTTATGGGTTTTGATGGGTTTTCCTTCTTGATTTGGGGATTCCTATAGTCGGTGATAATCATTGGGGAAGGTGGGATATGCTTATTGAATGGGATTTCATATGTATTTTCCATGAGGGGTGAATTCATAGAATGATCATATGGTTCTGGCATTGAAAATCAATATTAGACAGGGATGGGTTGTTAAGTGTCAAAATAAATTGATGAGTGAGACCCTATATTAGTTAAGGTCATTAGGATGATATAGCTCCATGATTTACACATTAATTGAAGTCCAAGTTAATCCTTATTGTAGGGAGTTCCCATTAAGTTGTTTAGGGGAGTGAGCCTTATTATGGAATTGATATTACTGAATTATTTGTTTGTTATTCTCAGAAGCCATGAAAGAATCATTTATTTACTACTGCACAAGTCAGTGTGGGATGGACACATCTAATAAATGATTTTGTTTTAAAATGGATATTGCGATATAGTAGTTTATGCTTTTCAATAAAATATACTACAAAAAAATTATTTTGGGTAGAGAAGTATTATTCTTAAGTGCATAACCCTTGTGTTAGAAGGGTCTTGGATTAGTAGAGTGATTATGGAGATGTAATAGTGGAATTGGGATTTTGGGGACTAGTAAATGATATATTTAATTATATTACTATGAGAATTATAAATCATAAATAAAATGAATTGGTGGATTGTGACTATATAAGGACATCAGGGATAGGTTTATTTTGAAGTTATCTGATTGTCCCAAGATCATATATTCCGGATGTGTGTTGTAGGGACCACATCAGTTTTTTATATTTAGGATTTTTCTCTAGAATATTAAAAGAATATTTATATTTGATTTAGTGAGATTATATGATTGGTCATAAGAATCCTCTTGTTTTAAAGTAATTATGACTAGGTGTGTTTGAAACATGTTAGAATCTTGAGTTTGGAATTTTTGAGAAGGGTCAAATGAAGATAACCTATCAAATATTTTCATTTGAAAATGGATTTTTATATGTTATGAACTACATCTAGTGTGTCATATTTGACACTATGGTTGAATTTGGGTAATATAATAATGATTTAGTGAAAATTAAATCTGGCGAGTTTGAGACTACACTAGTTTTACTATGGGAATGAATGAGTGGGGTTTAAATAATTTTTCTCAATGTCATCGGTTCCCAAGCATCAATGTTTTTTTATTGATAGATGATGTTCAGGATGGGGAGAAGCATACTCCTATTGGATTTTGGGATCAAGTAACTATCATTTTTCATAAAGATATGGTCATGGTAATAACCGTATTAGTTTTATGGTTTTTATGGTTTGAATTTGAGTTTATTTTGGGTGGTATGATCATTTTTAATTAGAGGTTTTTCTTTTGAATTTTTTTAGTATTACATAATGTAATGTGGCAATTTTTTATCACCCAAATAGGTCGATGATATAGTTGGATGACTATAAAGTCATTCAATGGATGATAATTTTCACGGTTGAATGTTTGTAACAACCATATGGTAAAGAAGTGTTTGGTTTTCTGAAGATGTATGAATATTTTAAAACCAGAAGGGTTATATTTTCAATACAGTTTTGGAATCTATTTTTAAACATTTTTATATATTAATTTGAGGTGTTCAAATGTGGTTTGAGGCCCTGTTATGTGCATCATGAAATTGCAAAAGTCTCAGATTATTTTTGTTGAATTGATGTGCTTATGGAGATATGTGAATATGGTGAATAGTTTTTTTTCATTATATAGATTATGTAATTTTGTTTGCCTTATGTGTGAGGTGTTATAATTAAATCTTTATTAAGTAAATTTTATAAAAATGGATTGAATGTTTTGTGTGGAAATGATGCGGGTATAAGGGGAAACCAAGCCGATTCATTTTGTTTAAAAGATATGTTTTTAGATTACACAAGGTAGATGACACCCCATATGAAATGTTGTAGACTACAATGCTTATAAATCACACATTGTGAAACAAAGTTGATAAACCATATATCTCAACCATGTGATATGTCTCTATATAGATAATTTATATTGAATAGTTAATGAAAAATTTTAGAACCCATGTTTTCAAACAATGTGGTTTATTAATAGTGGGATTTATCATTTATATATTTTTGATTTTATTACCATATTGAACCAAAATACATGACCATGGATAAATCAAGAAGTCCATAATCATTCATGAATGAATCCATGCACAAACGGGGCTAAAATAATCTTTTAGGGTTTACATCATGATGTCATATCATGATGTCCCATGACCCTACATGAAAAAGTGAAGGGCCTGAAAAAAATACTCCATGTATACGAAGAAGCTATACGACTATGATTAATGTTGATATATGACACCATAGGTATGAAAGTTCCCAAAACATCCATGGAGACCCTATTTTCTTCTTGTTGCAACTACTAGCATCATGAGACAATATTTCTAATAAATACCAGTATCATTTCACATTCAAAAGATGGCTACTCTGACAATTTGTCTTTTTATTCCCAGATTCGCGATGTACGTGAGCACCACGAACCAAACTACGAAATCAATCATCCAAGGTAAATGAGCTCTACGAAAACCCATTTCTTTTTTCCTATATTCTAACCCTATTTTAGGGAGCCTTTCGTGGAGACCTCCACCCAACTCTAATGAAAATGTATAATGATGTATTTGAGGTTTCATAGAGAATTAATCCATCACCAAGAACACCTCTCCCAATTCGAGATTTAATGTGAAGACAGGGTCACCATGTGTCTTGATGCCGATTCCATCACAAAGACCCAAATTTGTTTCAATCTTCTATGATTTGTGAATCACCCATCAATAAAGCCCCCTAATTTATAGAGTCATTATCTTATCCCTCTCAAGGTTTCCTCCCTTCTGTTGACACCTATTCATGAAGGTTGTGTGATCTAAACACCCATTCCCTTCTAGGATCTGTTGATCTATGCTTAAAGTATTTATATGGAACGTTTCACTCATTATAATGACATACTCCACTTTAGGTGTTTCCCTATATTTCCTACTTCTTTATTTTCAACATTGGTATGATAATGCATCTTTGTTTTCAGCATAGACATGCTAACGTGGGCCTTGTGAGTGGACATTCATCCACACCAATCTAGCATGACATTTCTAATTCCATCCCACAGTAAATGGTTTATGAAAATAAGTTATGTATTCCCAAGCGGTGAGGATTGAGTCCCTTGATTTTATACCACAATATGTAAACATACCATGTACCATCATCCTCATCGCACAATATTAAATTGTGTCCCTGCCATGTAGAGTAAGTGTAGGGTACTCTGTGTATGAGTGGAATGAGATGGTTTTCATACTTCCTATGCTCACATCGAATGAAATGCTCTTAACATTAAAGTTTATCCTCTCCACTGAGACTGATATCCTCATAGTAATTCATTACGAGGTAAGATGATTGGTATTCTTGCAAGAGGTAGTGTTCTTTATCCTCTCAATATACCCTAGTTAGAACTAGCGAGGGGATGGGCACCAACAACACTCAGCCACCCACCCCTATTACTATGGGAACTGTTTCCATGGTCCAATTACACACATAAACCTATGTCACATGGATTGATATCCTCCCCACATGGAATGTGATCCTCATTGTGAAGCTTCTATGCATAATCCCCACATCATCTCTCACGAACGTATCTTTCTCGACATGATGGTTAGGTCTACTATTTATTCTTATTTATGACAACAATAATGACTCACATGGGATTAGATGATAGTAGTGACCATGATACCTAACCATATGATCCATGTCATTGTTCCTCCTCCTTATGTGTAATATCCAATTCCCCAATGTAGAATTATATGGGATATTTGTCCCAATTAACTACAATATGTAAGGAACATCCATATGGTTCAGGCCTAAGATCCCCAACACATCATCCATCTCATCAATACCACCCATAATCCTTTTTGATATTACTGGTTTCCCCACATATTAATGAGATAATTCCATCTATATCGTATGTTCTTACACATTATCCATGTCCACATCATCTTTTCATGAAGCCTCACCTGAGTAGATCCCTTGTGTAAGAACAACACAATCCAATATATTCCAACTAAGAGAAATCCTCTTGAAAATGAATGCTTCCAATAATTATCACCAAATCATTCCACTTCTAGAACTACATGGGTTATGATCACATTCCTATAAAAATGGTATATAGGATTCCTCTCTAAGGCTCAATCTTGTAAAATGGTAAACCCAAGTTCCCCACTCATAGGGGTTGAGCCTTCCTCATCATCCTCCCATATGATGTTTTGATAACCCTTCACAGTCTGATATATTCCATTTTTAAGATACACATTCTAGGTCTATCTCAATGGGGAATTTTGGTCCATCCATCAGTAATCCATCATGGTTTTCCCTCCCCATGACACACATCACTTTTCCACCTCAACTGGGTTTCCTAATCATCCAATCAGTCTCTATAAGATGTTAATATAATGACCTTCCAAAATAAAACACCATTTTAATCTATGTATTTTTGAGGAAACCCTATGATGATATGACTTTGGAAAAAGATACATCACGATATTTTTGGGATACCTCTGGTTCCTTGCCCTTGAGAATCCCTCTTATGAGAAAGAATACAGGTGACCAATGTTCTATTTTCAAAATATTCCAATGATGACATACATGAATACTTCCCTGAATAATGGGTTCCACCATTTCTAGCCCCCTTGAAATGTCTACATAGAAGTACTGTAATTTACTACTATCCACTAAGAGATAACACTAGTAATGAGTTCATTGAACACAATTCAAACCCATGAGGGAGACCCAGACTAAGCCACACGATCCATAGAAAAATACATGGAAAGATAATTTGATAATACTTCATCCTATTTCAATAAAAACGAATACTTAACTATACGAACTGATGAAAGACTCCTTCCATTGGATAAAAATAATTTTGGGGGAACAAATAACATTAGTGAAAAACAACACATAAGGTATTGCACCCCAAAAAATGTGTCAGAAATAGAAATTGTGAACCCAAAAGGAAATTTCTATCCTTAATATGTGGGATAGTATCAATCATGGAATCAGTAGACATGCATGTCATCATTTATAGATATATATTGATGTGGCCCAATAATGAAATAGTGGTCTTGGTGTGGAACTCATTTAAAATTGGGGCAGTTAATCATTGGTAATTCTGGTTTGCGACATCGTCGATGTGGATATCTATCAATTAAAACATGGGAGATTGGATGACATTAATGAATCAAGAATATCTATACTAGCATCTATATTGATAGCTGAATATTAATTCATTGTAGGAACCAAGATACAAAAAACCAGCCACCTCCAGACAATGACATAAAAGATGGTGAAATCTCAATTCTAATTCTTTCATGACTTCGTAACCACCACAATGTCATACACCACTACATATACCAGTTTCTCACACCAAATGTCACGAACCATCTCGGGTCGACCCTGAACCGGTCACCTGAGCCAGCCCATGGGATGTCCCGAGGGGCACTCCTGATCCCTCCAGGATGAAAACTAGTGTCGGGCATCAAAAATTAAAAGTTGGGAATGATTTGGCCCATGGGAAAAAGATAAACAGGAAAATAAAAACGGACGATAAAAAAAACTAGCTGTGGAAAGAAATAAAACTAAACAGTAGACATACCTCATTGCGACCCTTCAGTCACCTCCCAACCAAGGCCAACATTACTCCCAAAATGAGCAACTCAGCAAAGGAAACTTGAACAAGGGAAACCTGAAACTGAAATGATTAAAAAGACGTGATCATTAAAAATGATCAGTAGGGATGCCGAAGTAAACCACAGAATCCAAGCAAGACCACATTCTAGAAATAAACCCAAAAACACTAGTTTTCACATACAATGATAGAAAAAGAGGGTTTTCATAATTTAACGGGAAAAAAGGATCCTGATTTACAACTTCAAAAACCAACACACCAAAAAACGTTTCTCCAAAAACAATGTATTACTTATGAAAAATTGAATTTCAAATCCATGTTTATCACATTTGTGAAAAAGAAGAACAGATAATAAGTAAATGCTAGAAACCAAGTGCAAGTAAATGAAACCAAGAAGATATAAGAAATAACCAGGGGATATCCTAAACATCCTTAGAAAAACCCTGGACGTACTCGGTTTCAGACTACCAATCGGTGTGGTAATCCATAGTCAATAACCAAATGGCTTCCCTAATAGCCAACAGTGGCACACCCCACAAGGCATATCTACCCAGGGGTAACCAACCCATCTAATCAGGGCTGGATAGAAAACTGTAGCTCGATATTATAAAGGATTCCTAGGAACCCATGGTGATTTTGATAGTGCTATGTAAGTAGGAGGCCCTCACCATGCACTTGCCAACCCCTTACACGGACACCACTACACGACAATCCTCGAAGGAAATTCCCCCTGTAGAGATGCCTAAAAAATATGTATATATGAAATTCCTTCACATTCAACAAGGTTCCAATTGGTTCTTCACTGCATGTGCAGTTTCAAAACATTTTTCAAATGAGTTATGTAGCAAATCGGGCACACACACCTTTACCAAAAGTCAGTATAAACACCCCACTCATAACACAATACCAAATGGGATTTCAAACCAAACAACCATTCAACCCACAATAAAGGCCAATCAGGCAAACTTATATTCATCCATCTTTGAAATAACACATTATTTTCTCTGAAACCTAGTTTTATGAAAACATAGCTTTAATGTGTCATTTTCATTTGGAGGAACATCCATGCGAGCACCTAGTGCTCCCATGGATGTGCCAACATCCAATGGCACATCTAGTTTTTAGAAAAATCACCTTCGAAAAAATCTTTCATAAAAAACTTTAGCATTGAAAACCAAACCCAATTCATTCACAACACATTATAAAAGAAAAATGAAATTTTCAAACCAACCACTATTTCCAAATCATTCCTAAAACAAATTATTGGTCCATCTTCTTTTAAACAAACATACCAAAGAAATTCTATATCTCTAAAACACAATCAATATCAATTACAACCAAACACATCACAAAGCACTTAATTTAACATTACCAAGAACCTATGCATTTCATAAGAACCAATATCAAAATCCACTTTCAAAAATTTAAAACAACAATATCACTATGTCAGATGCATTTCATAAATCCAATATAGATGAAAATGATATAAAAGGATTAATTGAAAACATTCAAGTGCTCATGGCTTGAATCAAAAAATGAAATTGTTGGAAACCCCTACCTCATGGATTTGGCCGAGCTAATGCATTCGAAAACACACCGCCATCTGATCACGTACAATAACTCCCACAAAAGCGCACACACTAGAAGAAAAATATCACCACACATTAACCATATAGTTGACACCCAAATTCAGTGCGGCACAGACCAAAGCACAACCAAATAAATTCAAGAGACTCAAAAACAATATAAGACACTAAATCAAGCAGTGAAAAACCAATCAATTGTATAAACTCTTTCCCGAAATAACAACAGCATAGTGAAATGAGTTCATCGCCTCTCCCTTGGCGGTATATGCCATATCCTAGTCCAATGAGTCCCAAAACAACAATTTCCTATTATAAACACCATGAAAACAATGTGAATCACAAAATGAGACATCAAAGCTGGTTAAATTGAAAAAAACACCAAAATTGAAATGAGATGCAAACTGTGGTTTGACAGTGAGGGGAAATGAGGCTGTGCCTGAGCAAAGCTGAGGTGTTTCACAATGGAATTCTGGTTTGTAATGGAAGATAGTCGGACGGTATGGGTTGGGGTGTGCCGGAACAAGGCGGAGGCACTGTGCATGGGGTCGGGTCTCACCGGAAGATAGTCGGATGGTGGGGTTGGGTTTGCTGGAAAAAGGGCATGCAATGGGGGTTCGAGGCAGCAGGTCCCATGAGTTGGTTATGCCGGGGATGGCTGTGGTCGTCCGGCGGGATGCAGGTGGAGAGGAGGGATGCCGGCGGAGGGGAGGGATGTCAGCGGAGGTTGGGGGAAGGGAGATCTGGCGAGAGGCCGAGGAGGAAGGCTGAGGAAGGGTCCAAGAGCGGTGTTTAGGGGGGTGCGGTGCGGTCGGCCGGCGAGAGCAGAGGGGGATCCAGTAGGGTCCGTGAGCGGCGTCAAGGGGGGTGTGGCGCGGTATGCTAGAAAGAGCGGAGGGGGAGCTGGAAGGGACGACGAGATAGGGTGAGAGGAAATTCCGGCTGGGGGGGGGGGGTTACTGGCAGACAGAAGGAGGGGGGGGGGAGGGGCGCCAAATAGAAGAGGGGGGGGGGAATTAGGGGTAAACTATTTTATTTTTCTTTTTTTAATTATAATAATAATGATAATAATAATAATAATAGTTATCTAATTATAATAAAAATATTTATTATAATCAAAACATTTATAATAATAAAACCATTTACAAATATAAACACACAGATATATATATATACATATATATACATTTGTAGATATATACAAACATATATAAATATATATATATATATATACACATGACTTTAAAACATAAAATTATATAAACATATATACTCATCTACATATATTTATTTATCTTCTCAACAAACTAATTTAATAACGTTAAAACTAGATGACCGTGTGGTATTTTCACACCGTACGGTACCCAAGTGGACTGCGCGTCTTAAACGTATGGTGTTCGTGCACTATTCGAAACTATAAACTCATCCCAACTTTAAAATTTTAAACTGGGACTCCCACGAACTTGCGAAAAATCACACGACACCAAGTGAAATGAAATAAATAAAATGACAAAAAAACAGGACTGACAATTCTCCCCACCACAAACACTTTCATCCCCCAAAAAGTCACCCAGCCAATAGTTAGCATAAATCGAGTCCGTGCCCATGCTAAAACAGAAGAAACTCAGAGGCTCGGGGTGACCATTAGCAACACAAGTCACACCCGACCAAATCGAGTACCATCATTGTCCGAGGCTGAGGGGAGAACATAGGAGGGATCTCCCTACCACATAAATTCACTAACACAAAGACCTTGAAACTCGAACAAACCACCCAAGGGGTGGAAATGCAGGAACTCCCCAAATAAAACTCATCCTAACCTCTCAATTCTAACAGAACAACTCCACCACTAGGATTAAAACTATTCTAGAAAAAACTGGAAGATGGAGACACCGAGAAGGAGGAATTCCCTAAAAAACTCGAACACAATAGATGAAAAGCCATTGACATGAATCTAGCCTAATAAAGAGCCCAGAAATGATACACATTAATTTTGCCGAACCAAATATCCCACATAACGTATGCATGTGACACTGTCCCCAAAATCAAAACGGTTTTGTTTAGTCACGGACCCAATGCCCTTCAAAGAATCTATACGATTTTGAAACTACACTAAGAGAAAATGAGGCCACTTGGATGGCAGTAGAACAAGCTCATCGTGCAACCACAACAAGGATGATCTTACAACGACGACATGAATTGAACAAGGAAAATTTGGATATTTCCCATCAGAAGACTGTAAAACATGGACAGGACCCAGATTCCACACACTCTCGGCAAATCCTGACTATGTGCGAGCATCACCCTGAGACTTGTGGGTGGGTCTCTGATGGCTGAAGAATCTCCCGCCTCACAGTCAGCCATTTTCATTCTCCAGTTCCCAACTTATTCTCCTCAATGATTCAAACTCCCATGACTGTGGCACGTTTTCAAAGGGATTCCAGATGATGGCTTAGAATGCCCAAAGAGGCTACACTAGTGGCACATAAGAGAATAGTAAGACATCATGGAAGTCGACACCGACGAAGATGTTGTCTCGGCGATAGGTTCCTCCGGAATGCACTCCTTGCCAGATGGGGAACCCTCACTAGAGACAATTACCATAAAAAACACCTGAAAATTCAATGATGCCGAGACAATTCGCCTTCACTAGTCAAAAATTAGACCCTCAAATAAACCTACGACAGTACGAACCCTAACAACCCTGGGAGTTCCCAACAACCTGAAGACCGACTCTAATTCCACAACCACAAAATTGCCCATCACGGACTTTGATTACTTTGATCGATAGGCACCATATAAAATGAACTGAAAAGTGGGCATGACTCATTAGAAACCATAGAGACCTTTCTGGGCGGCATACTCATAATAACATGAAAAACATAACTAAAAATGGAATCTATCCAAAACTTAATCAATAAAACATCCTGATCCAAGGGCAACAAACTCATAAGATAAACATATACAAACATGAGTGAAAAAAACTATTTTCCAAAAATCATCATTTCGTTATGTTTTAAAACTTGCCTATGGCCCCTTCTAAACTATTACATGTGCGTTCACCCAATCCCAGCTAAATTGCTCACGGAAATGTTCTCCCACGCACTCTCTGCACATATCGATGCACATGTGATCCTCCATAAGGAATACCAAGGTTCGGACACTTATTTCCCTCATCAAATCCAAACAAGCAATAAAACATTCCAAATCAAAACACTCCCACCTTAAAACCCCAATTCACCAATTTCAAAAAAAATTAAAATAAAAACTTTTCCATTTGAAAACCACATCCATTTTTAACACACGCTCACATCGACTGAGATCAAAACTAAATACAATCAACAACAAACCACCTGAACAAGGAACTAGTGCATATGCCCAACTCAGCGACATGGGGGTGAGACATATCCCATGTAAGGTATATCACTAAAAGAACCTTGAACTGGACATTTAGACTCCACATGGGTCACCACCCCATGAGAGGCCACAATATGAACCCGTTTTCCTTGATTATCATCCATCAAACCATAACAATGAAAGGAAAAAGACTCAAAACCCAGACTACCCCTAGAAAATCAGTTCTCGTCACGGGTGGTGGGGATCAAGAAAAATCCCACAACCTACCTCCTAAGTCCCGAAAAATCCTAATATCCTTATACCAAACATCCCAAATATCAAGGGCCTCCTCTGATACCATTTTGTAATGAACCATCCCGGGTCTACGCTGAACTAGTCACCTGAGCCGGCCCACGGCATGTCCCATGGGGCGCTCCCGATCCCCCCTGGATGGCAACTAGTGTCGGGCATCAAAAATTAAACATTGGGAACTATTTGGCCCATGGGAAAAATATAAAAAAGAAAAAAACCTGATGATAAAAATAAAAACTAGTAGCAGAAAGAATTAAAACTAAACAGTAGACATACCTCCATGTGACCCTTCGGTCACCTCCTAACCAAGGAAAACATTTCTCCCAAAATGAGCAACTCAGCCAAGGAAACTTGAACAAGGGAAACCTATAACTAAAATGATAAAAAATGTGTGAGCATTAAAAATGCTTAGTAGGGATGCTGAAGTAAACCACAAAATCTAACCAAGACCACTTTCTAGAAATAAACCCAGAAACACTAGTTTGAACATACAAGGATAGAAAATAGGGTTTTCATAATTTAAAGGGAAAAAGGGATCCTGATTTACCCCTTGAAAAACCATCACACCACAAAACGTTTTTCCTAAAATAATGCATTACTTAAGAAAAACTGAATTTCAAATCCATGTTTATTACATTTGTGCAAAAGAAGAACAGATAATAAGTAAATGCTGGAAACCAAGTGCAAGTAAAAGAAACCAAGCAGATATAATCAATAACCATGGGAG
The DNA here is from genome assembly GCA_963277665.1 of Viscum album. Taxonomy (NCBI): domain Eukaryota; kingdom Viridiplantae; phylum Streptophyta; class Magnoliopsida; order Santalales; family Viscaceae; genus Viscum; species Viscum album. Next base: position 2,115,766,340 of record OY728137.1, read on the forward strand.
ATCCTAAACATTCCTAGAAAACCCATGGATGTACTCGGTTTTGGACTACCTACCGGCATGGTACTCCATAGTAAATAACCAACTGGCCGCCCTAATTGCCAACTAGTGGCATGCCCCATAAGTCATATCTACCCAGGGGGGGGAACCAACCCGTATAATCAAGGCTGGATATCAACCATTGCTCGATATTATAAAGGACGCCCAGGAACCCATGGTGATTTTGGTAATGCTGTGTAAGTAGGAGGCCCTCGCACAGGTGACTCAACTCACCGCACTTTCCAACCCCTTACACAGACACCACTATACGACAATCCTCAAAGGGAAGTAACCCTATAGAGATTCCTCAAAAATATGCATATATCAAATTCCTTCACCTTCAATAAGGTGCCAACTGGACCTTCACAGCATGTGCAGTTTCAAAACATTTCGTAAATGAGTGAAGTTTCCAATCAGGCACACACACCTTTCCCAAAAGTCAGTATAAACACCCCACTCAAAACCCAATACCAAACGAGCTTTCAAACCAAACCACCATTAAACACACACTGAAGGCCAATTGTGCCAAATTCATTTCATCCCTCTTTTAAATAACACATTATTTCTCTGAAACCTAGTTTTAAGAAAACATAGATTAAATTTGTCATTTTCATTTGGAGGCACATCCATGTGAGCACCTAGTGATCCCATGAATGTGCCAACATCCAATGGAACATCTAGTTTTTAGAAGAATCACCTTAGAAACCATCTTTCATAAAACACTTTAGCATTGAAAACCAAACCTAATACTTTCACAACACTTTATAAAAGCAAAATGCATCTTTCAAACCAACCACCATTTCCAAATCTTTTCTAAAACAACTTATTCGTCCATCTTTTTGTTAAACAAACACACCAAAGCAATTCTACATTTCGAAAAAACAATCACTATAAATTACAACCAAACACATCACAAATAATTTAATTGAACATTACCAATAACCTATGAATTTCATTGGAACCAACATCAAAATCCACGTTAAAAAATTTAAAACAACAATATCACTATGTCTGATGCTTTTCATAAATACAATAGAGATGCAAACGATATAAAATGATTAATTGAAAACATTAAAGTGATTAAGGTTTGAATCGAAAAGAGAAATGGTTGTAAACACCTACCTTAAGGATTTGGCAGAGCCAGTGCATTCAAAAACACTCCACCATTTTCTCACGTACACGAACTCCCACAAAAGCGCACACACTTGAAAAAAAATATTGCCACACCTTAACAAGAAAGTCGACAAACAATGTCAGTGCGGAGCAGACCAATGCAGAACCAAATAATTACTAGAGACTCAAAAACAACATAAGACACTAAATCAAGTAGTGAAAAACCAATCAACTGGTATAAACTCTTATCTGAAGCAACAACGGCATAGAGAAAAGAGTTTATCGGCTCACCCTTGGCGGCAGATGCCATAACCTAGACCAAAAGGTCCCAAAACATCAATTGCCCATTCTAAACACCGTGAAAGAAATGTGAATCACAAACTGAGACATAAAATTTGGTTAAATTGAAGAAAACACCAAAACTGAAATGAGATGCAAAACGTGGTTTGACATCGATGGGAAACGAGACCGCGCCCGAGTAGAGTGGAGGTGATGCACAAGGAAATTAGGGTTTGCACCAGATGATAGTTAGACGGTAGGGGTCAGGGTGCACCGGAACAAGGTGGAGGCACTGCGCAGGGGGTTCTGGTCGCGCCGGACGATAGTCGGACGGTGGGTCAGGTTCGCTGGAAAAAGGGCACGCAAAGGGGGTTCGAGGCAGCGTGTCGTCAGAGTTGGTTTTTCTGGAGACGGTTTTGGCTGGCCGGGGGGATGCCGACGGAGGGGAGGGATGCTAGAAGAGGCGAGGGATGTCGGCGGAGGTACGAGGGAAGTGAGATCCGGCTAGTGTCCTAGGAGGAGGGCCGATTCGGGGTCTGAGAGCAGCGTCGAGGGGGGTGTGGTGCTGTCGTCCGGCGAGAGCGGAGGGGGAGCTGGCATGGTCAGGGTGCTGCGTCGAGGGGGGTGTGGCGTGGTCGGACGACGAGAGCAAAGGGAAAGCTGGTGGGGACAGTGCGATAGGGGGAGAGGAAATTCCGGCCGAGGGGGGCGGGGGGTTTCGTGGTGGACAGAAGGGGGGGGGGGGGGGGGCGCCGAACAGAAGAGGGTGGGGGGGGGGGAATTAGGGTTAGGCTATTTCATTTTTCTGTATTTTTCTTTTTTTTTCATTATAATAATAATGATAATAATAATAATAGTAATTAGTTAATTATAATAAAAATAATTATTCTAATCAAAAAATTTATAATAATAAAACCATTTAAAAATATAAACACACACACATATATATATATACATATATAGACATGTATACATATATACAAACATATATATTTATATATATACACAAAACGTTAAAACATAAACATATATAAACAGACACACACACACACACACAAACACACACATATCTATGCTCAACCAACTAATTTAATAATGTTAGAACTAGATGACCGTGCAATATTAGCACACCGTACGGTACCCAAGAGGAATTCACGTCTTAAACGTACGGTGTTCGCGCACTATCCAAAACCATAAACTCATCCCAGCATTAAAATTTCAAACCGGGACTCACCCACACTTAAGTAAAATCACCCGATGCGAAGAGAAATGAAATAAATAAAATGACAAAAAACAGGTGTGACACTGAAGATTATTTAGAGGAGGATAATATATCCCATTGTACAATGGTATCAACATGAGGGGTTATTATAACATGTTATCTATCCCGTCAGGAATTGGTGTTCTTGAGTAATCCAGAAAATGCTTCCCCTAAGTAGTATATAGGGAGTTTTTGCTCACTGCTCTGACATTCTACCAGTTTTGGATCCTCTCCATGGATTGTACCTATGACTCTATCCCCTTTTCCAAGGAGGTGGGGGATTAATGAGTTATCCCGGATACAACTACATATTGGTATCCGCCAGTGAGGGATCCCAATCGGCCTCATAAACACTATCAATGTCTGGCCCCCTTGATGAAGAACATGTGGTCTATACCCATGCTATGTTAGCCTTAGTCTAGATAACCTGACATCAACATCAGGTGAATTTCCAGAAGGACAACCATTAGGGAAAATCCTCTTTTATAGCTGTAGTAGCCCATGGAACCATCAGAACACTGTGCTAGCGCCCTACTACTACAGAATGGGATCCCACCAATGTGTAGTCAACATTAAGACACCATCCACGACATCTGTAGGTTGGGATTACACTTTCATCCTCTAAATAAACTACCATCCATTATGATCAATCCTGTGATGATGATATCTAGTATGGCAGTCCTAACTATACAATCACTAACCAGAGTGTAGGTCTTCTATGCTCTCATGCCCGACATGGAGGTCCTCCCCATGTTCATAACATCGATCAAAGTATAGGTCCTCCACACATCGTAAAAATCTAGCACTGAAGTCCACCACATTCCTAGGGTTCTGAATATGGAGGTCATGCCTATGCCATAGACAATCAATGTGAAGGTCCTCCTCACATCATCACCAAATTCAGCAGAATACCTTCATTATCCATCACCCACCAAAGAGGAGGCCCTTCTTGCTTCACTGTAGATCCATATAAAGGTCCTCTACATGCTATCACAATAGGTCAATACAAATGTTCTCTCCATTCAATACCCAACCGGGGTGAAGTTCATACAAACTCTGAAGATTGTTGACAGGGAAATTTTCCCCATGTTTCCATTACACCTATTCGAGTCCCTTCCCACAATATAACATACAACCATATAAGTCCTCGATTCATGAATAGAAATCCGTACCGAGGTTCTCCTAGTAACCATTCAACTAAAACATTGAGGTCCTCCTGGTTCCTACTTTTTTGAGTGAAATCTATCACAGCTCCTCAAATAAGACAATTAGATGACCCCTGCTATAACATGAAAAATAGAGGCCTTCACCATTGTCAAAAAACCAATGAAGAAGTCATACCTTCCATATCAACACCTAGATTGGAGGCCCACCTCACACTCATATATGTACAAGTTGATGTCCTCCCAGCTCTGACAACAACTAATACAGAGGTCCTCCCAGCACCATTACTCACCAGCACAAACTTCTTCCATATACTAAAACTCATACCTACCCCAAATAACCATCCTGGGGTAGAAAGGTGTACTTTCACCATCAAATGAAATAATTCAAGAGGTTCCATGTCCTTGTTAATCTCGTTCTATAGTCATATTATAATGAAAAATTTGACTCAATGATGGATTCTTCAAACCATTCATATTGATCAGAGACATGGGTAGGAGCTCAACGGGTGGGATTAGTCATACCGAATGTGGAGATCCACAAGATTAACAAATCTCATTGTATTTATATTTAGGAGGAGGAAAATTTGGATCCCATCTAGGAAATTTAGGGGAAGTCATCTTATTTATCGCCTGTTCCATTTACTACCTCTACCCAAGATCATAACGATTTTATATGGAACATCCCTCATGGTGACATTAAAATATTTTTAGGTTGACTTTCTTTCTGTGAAATAATGTTTCCATGGTATATTGAAGAGTTCTAGAGATATTTTTGACATGGTGGAAACACCTATAAATAGGCCTCTACACCCATCAAAAAAGAAGCAATTCATAGAGAAGACTATAAGCCTTTTAATATGAGAAGGAGGTATAGAACAATTTTCCTTGATAAAATTATTGTGAATCAAGGTGGTTTGTGAAGGTTATCCACTACAAAAAAATAGCATCATGAATGTAATTTAGTTCCCAAACCATATAAAAATCCAACCCAATTTTGTTTACATCGTAAAGTTCGTGTGATCTTTCTGATATGAGGTTGCTTTGTGAAGGTTATTTGGAATTCACAAAAGTGGTGATATTCATGAAATTAGTGAGAATCACGAATATTTCATGAAAAATATTTCCCATTAAATTTTTTTATAGTGGTATTCATCAATTTGAAGAATGTTGGAATTCAATAAACTATCTATGTACAGATGAGGATGTTTTCATTAGTGATAATTAAATAACCTACTTGTCTATAAATCGTGTGTGAATCCATTCCTAGATCAGTGAGAGAAGGAAGAGGAAGAAGGTGATCCTTTCTACCAGAAGAGAGCTAGATAAAGTTACATAGGGATTGACCAATGTTAAATAATTGGGCTTACCATAACCCACATAATGGATGTGAGCCCAGGTATAGAAATGATATATCCTGAACAAAATTTTGGTAGAGATCATTAGTGTATTCGGTACATCGACACTTTGTCATTGTATACTCCATGGATATAGAATAATGAGGGTGAACTATGGGAAAATATGGGTCCATGTGATTTCATTCCTATTTTACATTTAGTGCATCATAATCATATAAAAATAGAAATACTAATATCTACATGAACACTTAATGGAAAATAAATTTACACTCATAATAAAAAGGTTATGATCTAGTGGGGCATGAAGAAATTTGAAAATAATAACCATACACTAATTCACCCCCTTTTTCAGGTTATATTGGCTACTGTTGGACCTAATAATTATTATTAGAGAATTTGTTTATTTTATTAGATTTTTCTTCTCTGACTTGGTTCAATTGATGGTTCAAATCAATGTTTCATTTTAATATTATCTTAGTGCAACATATAAAAGGGTATAACATCAATGAATAAGTACAATTATGGTGGAACTACTATGTGTGGATGTATATATGGAAATATAGTTATTTAGTTGAAGGAAACAAATATTTTTCTGAAGAATATTTTTGATGAATCATACTATGAATTGTTGACTCATTCAAAGATGATGAAGTAATGAGTGTAAAGCACATTATTCCATGAGATGTAGATACTAATGATGTTGAATAAATTTCTACAATACCAAATTTTGTTGTAGTTCACAAAATAAATGAATTGGATTATAATTTTCGTGTAGAAAATAAATCTAAATATTCAGATCCATGTACTAGAAATTCAGGTCCACCAGAAAAAAGGATTAAATAAATTATCTATTAATGTGGCTATTGATATGAGGGAGATGAATGACTCACATTAAGCATAACTACAAAATATTTCTATAATGATAGAAAAAATCAAATATTAAGACAAGGTAATGAATCTGAACACATAAGAAATTCCGAATCTGAAACCCATAATTGACGATCATAACACATAGCTATCTAAAATCATTTACGAAAAGAAAGATAAATCAAGATAATTTATGCTTTAATGATTCTATTCCACAAAAAAAATATGAAATAAATGATAAATATTCCATGATAGATATGATCTCGTAATAATTTTAAGATGAGACATCTAGTGGGAGCATTCTAATAGGAGAAAATAATGATGAACTTGAATCTAGGGTCAACTAGATTCAAAAAATAGCATAGGAGTAAGAATACATCAAGAAAGAAGTGGATCAGTCTAATTCTAAAGGAAATAAAAAATTGAAGGATACTTTTCACTTTTTATTTGATTATCCTAATATCGGTGATAACGAAATGATAAGAAAATACGAATCTTCATAGGAGAAACATGATAACATTGTATCATCCCAAAGGGCATCGAATTTTAGAAAGGCTACTATTAGAGATGATGATCCCTATCCCATGATTGATATGTTTAGAGCATTTAATAGTTCATAAAATAGTAGAAATCCTATAGGTAAAAAATTTAAACTAAAAAAACATTTATAAGAAGTAATGAAATCATACGATTTTTTTGGGGTTTCATGGTCATACCTCATATTTTTTTTCTGAAGGATTGTACTATATTTCATATTCTAAATAAAAAATACTTCAATATCTATGAATAAGTAGAACAATATTGAAATATATTAATGGAATGCTTATTAGAATAAGTAATCTATCAGATTACATTATTTTGGCTGATAGGGAAACGCCATGAGTTTGTGACAGGAAGCTGAAGGAATCAATGCCAGAAGAAGAAAAACTCAAGATGGATTAACATATCATCCATGAAATATTGACTAGAGATATGTTTGTAATGGGATATATTTTATATGTTCTATTCACAAGAATTTGGAAATATATTGTCATTGGAAGAAAGTAGGGAATGAAATGGAAGTTTAATAGAGATCCCCGACTCTAGCGATGTATAACAGGAAATCCTATACTATGAGACAAAGTGATTATTTTAATAATTGGTTTAACGTCTCGAAGGAAATTCTAGGGGATACATGAAAGGTGTATTGAACACCTCCTATGTTACACTTACAACATATCTCTTTGAAATAATGTGATTGAACCATGAATTAATTGCGAGGATAAGCTCTAGTAGTGAATTATAAGAATGTGCATTCCATTAAGGATCCAACACCAGCAATAAAAGGTGTACTGACTCAGATAAAAGATAAATTGAAAATGATTAATAATATGTCCTAAAAATATCACATGATCCCCATGGTGAGAGGAAAAAAATGGAACAAACCCTCTAATAGATGAATAAGAAATAGTAAATGACCAATATAGTGATTCTTACTCAGAGAAAGAATCTTGAAAAATGGAATTTTTGGTGGAACATCAAATTAAAAAATTAGTACTACTAGTTTTATGGTGAATACCATGAAAAAGGATAATCCTACATAATCTAAATATCATGAGACAAATGGGAATGTGGGAAATTAATGTCTACTCTTATGGCCAGAATAGTTGAAGTTTTCCATGTAGATAGAATAAGCACATAATGTGTACAATTAATTTCATGAAAGTATCAAATTATTGATCCATCTTGATCGATCAAATTCTAGTTCTTGATAATTATAGAGATACCCCTCTTCCTAGGTGGATAAATTATATTAAATAGTGTTAATTTCTTTCATGTTTTATAGGTTATACAATCCATTGTGAATTTTCATCAAAATATTCCAGGTGGTGATTTGATTTGATACAAAATATCAACTGGTTCAAATAATTATAAGAAAATGTTTTACAATATATAAATTATTAATGGATGATAATTTTAAAATTATTTGGGGAGTAATGAGGAGTCAAAATAATTGGTATCTAGAATTGAGTGTCAATATATAAAATTGATGTCATATCATATTTAGATCCATGATACAGAGGTCAAGATAATTCGATCTATCTGACATTGGATATCGAGGAAATAAAAATAGGATATTAGAGGATTCATGATATATATGCAAGTAATAGTGTGAAAGGTATAGTGATGGTGTTATTAAATTTATCTCTTGTTTCCAAAATCGAGTTTCGAATCTATAGGATTATTAGTTTTGTGATGTCTCATTACCATGTGCTATGTTCACTCACTAAAAATCTTATTGATGGAAGTTAAAACTAGAAAATGTTATTGAGTTAGAGAAGTTTCTCAATCCTATAGTAACATGTGAGGAAATAGTGCAGGAAAATAATAATGTTTTTGGGTCTAAACAGTGGTCCTAACAACAAGAACAGTTCATTATCATCGGGGGATCATTTTATCTCTTAATGACATCCATGATATCAATGGTATAAAAAAGATTAATTTTTTATTTTGCTCGACATCATGAAGACAGATTGGGGGTGAAGCAACAACATTCCTATATTTCATTATTATCTATTTTATTATGATAATATTATATAATAGGACAATTTTCCGGATATTAAGAGGATTTTGGAGAAAATTAACTGTGTTTGACGATGATGTTGGGAATATGGGTTGAAATTAATGATGTATCTATATTAAAGAAAGAGTAGAATCATCAGTAACATAATGACCAGTTTTCTGATAAATGTGATGAGGAGGTAAGAGACTCAGAGGGATCATAAGTGGAAAATGATAACATGTAAGAATATATTGATGATTTATAGGGGATTTCTTACCTAAATAATTAATAATCTGATGATCTAAGATGAAATAGAAATTCAAAACATCATCGGTGAACCAGAAGCAGTAGTTAAAATAAAAAAATGATGACTCTTTAGAAAACACCAATTTTTATCGGATGAGCATAAACATTTTGAATAATAATCTAGAGATATAAGTTGGATTAAGTCTATGGATGACAATATTAACAATATATTGAATAATTTGACTTGGGAAATTTTTTCGAGACCAGTAGATCAGAATTTCCTCAGGACCAAATGAGTTTTTTAGAAAAAGGTGAATGATGATTTACAATGATTTGAAACAAAGAATGATTTATTTTAAAAGTTTACTCTTTAATAGAAGGTATTTATAATGATTATACATTTTCACGTATTTCACGGTAATAGAAATCAATATTAATCATAGCCATAATAGTGTAATGAAAGTGAAATGTATTTTAGATAGATGAGGAGTCATCATTTTTTTAATGGGGTTGTATGAGAAGAAGGTCTTATTGAGTATCCAGATGATATCCTCAACCATGAATATGAGAATATCACTTTTCAGATAAAGAAAGGAAGCACTAAGAGAGTGGTATTCAAGGATTTTTCAATTTTTTAAGAATTTTGGTTTCTAGTATGGTGGAATTTATTTAAAAATTTATGTTAGTAATGATAGTATTCAAATGAAGATGTTTTTACTGCATATTGAAGAAATAATATTATGTTTATTATATTATTTACTCTAGAAAGAGTTCACATCATTCATGTAATGTTAATTTGAAATTCCAATGACCGTTGAACTGATGTTTTCCCAAGTTTACATGGGACATGAGGAAATAATGAACCATTCATTTTTCAATAAAAATATTCCTAGGTGGTTTTTAAAATATTCTAAATAGACATGTTCATGTATATGATGAATCAAATGGTTTCCCAGATGAAATTATCAAGTGATAATAATTTATTTAAGGTAATGTCACATAATATTTTCAAATAATTGGAAATATATTTTACATAACAAAGACATGACCTGAAATTGTTTTTGATACATTCCATGTAGTGAAATATCAATGTAATCCCATTTAATTAAAATTCAATAATGTGAAAAGAATACATCAATATATCAAATACAAGGAGGATTTATGATTTTTTTAAATTTAAAATCATAGTAAGTTTTATTGGGTTATATAGAAGGAGATTGGGCTAAATCAGTAGATGGTAGAAAATAAATGTGAGGTGTTTCATTCTATCTTGGAGGATTGTGTATTTATATTCTTGAAAAAAAATATTTTTATTTCATTGAGAATCATAGAATATGAATATATTGAGGGTACTCAAGCATTCACATAGTTAATATGGGTGAAGTAGTATATGGATGATATAAGAGTTAAAGTGAATTCTCCGATCAAAATCAATTATGATAATTTCTATTCTATAAATCATATTAATATTACATTCCATCACTTGAGGAAAAATCAGATTAAAATCAAGTAAAATTTAATGAAGGAGAAGGTGGATATAAGATATTAGAGTTTGATTATGATCATAAAAAAATACAGGTTTCAGACCTTCTAATAACGGCCTTACCCAAATATTCATTTGAATGGAATCAACTAACTATGGCCTTTTAGTCAACTCCATGTATTTTAAAATGTGTGTATGTGGGACCCACTATCATCGAGGTATGATGTGTCTTTTTCAAATGTATTGATCTATGTTCTTTACCCTTTTATAGACAATAACAAAGTTACATTCATGTTTATTAACAAAGGGGAGATATTGGGGATATAAAAGTCGATAAAATTTTATAATTTATACAGGTCGAGAAACTGTTAGGGGTATAAGTGATGTAGAGGGAATATAAAATCTAACATTGTTGATGTTGATTGATCAAAGTTCATAAATCAAGAAACATGAGGTTTGTGATGAATTTAGTTGAGTGGTTTTGGTATTAAGTGATCATTGACAAACATTCCATAATACTCTTGTTTCTCACACCAAGCACGGATCTTGTGGTATTTGAGTATGTAATGATTAAATCAGTGATTTATATATTAATATAAAGAATCCAAATTTGTAATATATTGTAATAATCTTCATTGAAGTATAAAATTGTGAAGATTTGTTAGTAAACCTATATGGGAGATTGTTGGAAAATCTATCAATGTAACATTGCAATATTTTTGGGTTGGTTATGTTTGTTGAAAAACAGGGTTCCCATGGAATCTTTTGGGGTAGCAGGGAGATTTTTTAGGTGTTATATATGCAATTATAATAGAAAAAATAATGGATTCTATGGATTTGGTATTAATAATGGTGTAAATGGAATTAGTTTCCAAAATATTGGTCTTTGTGATGGGTGTTTCATAAAGGTGTGATGTATTTTATGTTGATCATCATGACTGTGAAAAGAATCACGAACATAAAATTCCCACAATGCATCACAATACTGGGAGCATCATGAACAAAGGGAGGGAGCATCAAGAAATATAGATAATGTGACTCTATGATTTTGGAAAATACAGAATCATATTTAAATAGGACTCTACCCACCATTAGAAAAGAAGCGAAACTTAAAAAAGATTCTACGGCTCAATATTCATGAAGGTTGTTCACAACAGTTGTCCTTGAAAAAATGTTCTCCATGGAAGGTGGTTTTCAAGGGCTATAAATTCTGATAGAAAATTGTGCGAATCGAGAATGTAATGTAGTTCATGAAGGATATGAAAATAAAATTGAATGCCGTGTGATTCTCAAAGGCTATTTTTTGTTTGTGAAATGCAGTTTGTATTCGAAGGCTATTTGAGATTCACGTAAGAGGCGATCTTCGCGAAGGTAGTGAGAAACATGAATGTGTTTAGAAATATATTTCCCTATAAATAAATCGTAATGTGGTATACATATATTGGATTAAAGTGTGACTTAAATAGAGAATCAATCAACAACTAAGGATGTATTAATTAGTGATAATGAATGGAAATACATGTCCATAAAAAATATGTGAATATCTATCAAGAGTGGTGAGGAAAATAATATAAAGAAGGTGATCCTTTCCACTAGAAGTGATCTAGTGATAGAAACATTTGGAGTCACCCTTGTGAGAGGAGTTAGATGAAACTAACCCATGTAAAGGTAGTGATCCTAGGATTATAAGTTATCATTCATGAAAAAAAATTATGTAGTGGGCCTTAGTAGACTTGGAAAAATCTCATATTGTCGTGGTATGGCCCTTGTGTGTAACCCAGTGAGGGTGAACCATGTAAAACCCTTGTGTACCTTTTAATTTATTATTATTTTAAATTCATTTCATCATCATCAAATAATTAAGGAAACATAATAAAAAAATTAATACATAAGGGAATATAATGTGAGCCTCATAATAAATAGTTTAAGACCAAGTGGGGAATCATTTTTTTGAAAAAAATATTAATACCCTAATTCAACCCATCTAAAGGTATCTAGGCCTATTTTGGACATAACATTCTCAGTAGACATTATTAGAAGAGGATAAACTGCCAGACTCACAACAAATAGATGATTGCCCCACATAGGTGTCTATGGGGAATACTCGGTCCTCTAAAGACATGATGATGTATTTGGTACTACCCCTGATTGATGACCTAGTGAGCGATGAGAAGTTTTATCATGAAATGGTTTATCCACCAGCCAATCCACTATTTTTTTTGTCCACATCGGCACATTCACCAATTAATCATCCAACACCTGCTGAAGCAGGGGCCAATGATTATTTAGACCCCAATTGCGAATATGGAATCCTTTGGAACACACTCACTCCAGATCAGTTTTCTAAGATGTTATAGAAAATTTCCACCACCAACATGGACATTCCAAATTAACCTACCAAAATATGAAGTCATTTGTTTCTCCCCAACTATCTAGGTGATTCATTTTCACTTCTATGATTATCGGTTGGTCAACATGAAAAGTTGAGAGCATTATAGTGACATTAGTCAAAAATAGCACATGTTTGAGTTGGAACCACTATCAATGGATCAATATCCTACGTCCCCCACATACCATAAGATCCTTCATTAAATATTAATTAATACATTAACTTTTCTTCACAAGATCATTCAACATGAGTCTCTTCATGTTGAGATTTAGGGCTACATATTGTATTCTAATATCTACATTAGTCCCATCCCATGCCATCCTTACATTCCTGGTGATATTGAGGATATGACACTAGGTAGAAAAATGGTTAATATGTATAATATTTTGGAGGAATAAATTATAGGGTCCAAAGAAGAAGAACCACCCACTCAGGAACCACAATATCACATGGAAACTCATACAATTATCCTCACTCACCATCAAAGCTATGCATCTAGGCATGGAGAGTCCTCCACATCATTTCACATCAGTTAGGATCCCAACAATATTAAATGAATGATTTTGACATCTAAACCTTCTAACAAATCCAATTTCACATGAAGGATAATGGTCAATCCCACTATGGATTTACTGATTTATTAGATCACAAAATAGAGTATGGTCATTGAGGAGCTCATTAATTATTTCCTTATTGTTTTTTTTCAGACTATGGGGATCCTCAACACAATAATGTCCCTCCTCTATTGGGAATGTAGTGTAAACCACATTTTCTCCTCATCTATCTCTCACTGATCAATCTTGTAAATCTCTTGAATCATGATAGGGTTGAAACCACGGTTTATGGATAATGAATTTGGCATGTGTCATGGAATTTACTTGAGTAGGGTAATAATCCCCATCAGGATCACCCCCTAAAAATATGGACCATGCCTATATATAGGAACCTCCACATTCCCCTCCCCATGTTGCTCCCTGAGTCTCTTATCCCATTTGTCATTTTGGTGAGTTTTTCAACCCCATGGTTATCAAGAATTCATTCCAAGACACAGACTTAAATCCTCAACCAGACGACTCTAAAACATTTATCACAGATCACCTCTAGACTCTCAAAATTTTCTAGGTGGAAATCCCACCTAATGAAAATTCATATTTGGCGTGGGGGGATGATATGATTTCCCACTATTCATGAATGCTACATTTTTCCTCTTTATTTATATGAGTGACCAACTGTAGAATCTTGTCCCCTCCATCTAAATGTGCAGACTCATGTTAGGAAGTCCAGAGGAATAAGAAGCATCCCAGCTCTAATGTTATTTTTTCATAATTTTGAAGGGAATGCGTTTATCTCGTATATCCAGTAACCCCCCACATGTATTCTCTCTCTAAACTCTGATCAACCATACACAATACCAATATTTAAAATCACATCAAGTGAAATCAATTTCTAGATGATCACGACGCATTATTTTTCACCCTATGGAAAATCATACCGTATTCACTCAAAATATTTGTAAGTCAAGAGATACTGGTGATGATGAGTGCGTGGAATTTGAAGATTTAATTGGTCTCTTACCTCATCACTCATAGCATCCTAGGTGGATTCCATGATTTGTTTTTTAAGGCTTAGGTCCTAGTGGAAGCCTTGCAACAATCCATGATGTCATTCTCATTCCCTCTCCTTGCTCCTATAAGAAGATGTACCAAGGTTGATAATACACAAATTTCCTTGGTAGAGTACCCCATGTAACCCCATGTACATTTGGAATAATATTTTTTTATGAAAATGTTTCGTATAATATTTTTTTTACCAAATGTAAATATATTTATTTAACAATGAAGCACTTATAATTTTAAAAGTGAACATTGAGTGTCAACCATTATATGATCATTGTTCAATTATGAACATTGGACAATATGACCGTAGGAAAAAATACTGTTAAGAATAATTTTAAAAATATAATTATATGTTTAAATTAATATGGAAAATCAATACAGAAAGGAGAGTCGATATCCTCACCTAGTAGAGTGATGCCATACAGAACCCATTTTTTGGTGGTTGTGGAGGTGGTAGAGTAATTGCGCTTGGCTCTTGACCAGTTAAAATTCGAGTATCAACATTTTAATCATGATAAAAATCGACTACGATATAATTTCATGTTAGTGGAAATTTACACTCGACTGATATTAGACAAGCCACACCATGAGTCTATCTCCATCGCACACCTCACCAATAGGTCCTATGTGGGTGTTATATTTTAATACATATTGAGGATTTAGATACATATTGTGTAGTAATTATTTATAAAAAAATTCTTGTTTTATGAATTCTATTGTGAGTTATGTTTTTCTTCAAAATATGTAGAATTTGAAAAAAATCGAACGAAAATTACTCTTTTCAGAAAAGTTATATTTCTTATAATAAACAAAGGTATTATTAATAATCATTATTTTTTTGAAATAGTTTTATTAAAATACTATTATTTAATTTTAAATGATAAAATAATTTTAGTTTTTTTCATGTGTCAGAAATTTTACTATGCATTTTATTATGCATTTTCTATCTGCAATTTTTTTAATAAACAAGTTTATTTATATTTAATAAATAAATTTATCATAAATAAGAAAATTAATATGATAATATAAAAATAATTTTTTAATTCATAATTTCAAAATTTGATTAGAGTCAATTTAAGATATTTTTATAAAATATTTTTTTTTCTATTCATAGTTAAAATACAGTTATGATTTTTTTGAATGGTTAAAAAAATAAATATGATTTAATAAGTTATATTAAATTCTAGAGAAATATTCGGGATTAAAATAAAATATTATGTATCATATATGGTCTACACCATGGGAATGTACCATGGTCAATCCCATGGGGTTTCAAATACCATTACAGAAGTGTGCATGGAAAACAATAAAACAGTCCACCACATTTGCTATAATACCCACCCATTTCCCCATTATAAATAATTGAAAATTATTTTTCCTTGAGGATATGATAATTTTACCTCCAAATGTGTCCTCCCATAGTTATCTACATCCCTCAATGACGCAATCATCGTGTTTTAGGTGTTACTCTTCATGTTAAGGGAGATCGTAAATCCTCTTTTCCTTTCACGTTCCCATTTTATGTGTTATGCTTTTAAAATTTCCTTAATATGTTCATATGTGAATTGTATTATATCCTTGTATTTTATAAATATTATTTTATATATGTAATACCTATGTACCCTCTATGTTTAATGTTTTCTAAAACTATGTTTTGTACCTATTATGATGTCGTATTTTTTTCTCAAAATATATCTCTTTTTTCTCAATAAATTCTCATACATTATTTTTTGAACACTAAAACCTATTTATATTATAGACGTATTCACCTGTAAGGAAAAAATATATATATTATTATGGGGTTAGCATACATAAAATCAACCATCCTTTTTCATGGGTTAATACTGACATAAAGATCTTGTTTTAAATAACTTTTTAAAAATCCATGATTTTGTTAAAAACCCATTTCTTTTATTCTCCACGGGTTCTATATGATATAATTTATTATGATATATGTGTCTCAAATTAATTTATATATATCAATAGTAAATCATTATATCTCTCTAATGAATTGTGTAAATAATTTAGTCTCTATAGATAACATGTTTGACGACACCTTGTTGATTAACCAGGGTAATTTTTACAACACCTCGAAGACAAAACACAGTGATATGTTTATGAATATATCATTAATATGTTGTAACAAAATTTAAAAGTTATGATACATGTTATTTTATTTATGAAATTCCTTGTGGTCACTTTTTCATTTAATATTGATTTTCATCATTTTATTATTGAATTTCATAATGATCACATGTAAATTGTTTCCCTGTCTTTCCCTTAATGGGACTTATACTCACCCTATCCTTTTATGTAATACCCGAATTTATGATCATTAGTGATTGTAAATTGTTTGATCCTTTGATTAATCCTTTCAAGTGGATTAAAATAATATTATATGATTTCTGGTTTTATACACCTTTTTCCCATGAATCTATACTTTAATATTTCCTCTATTTTTTCAATGTAATATATATTTTTTATAATAAAAATAAGGGATACCAAAGTTGGTATTAATAATAGGATTAGTAAATTTCTTATATTTGATTATAAAACTTTACAATTAACCATAATAAATAATTTAAATATAGAAAAACAATCATGTCATTTTGTTAAAATATTATGTTTGTGGTTTCTGAGAAAATAAATACATATTTTGATACAGAAAATTGGATTTTTCTATGGAATAGATGTACCTAGGGGTAAAAAATATAACAAGGTGTGTTGGTTTAGAATTGGTGTATCCTGGTACACAATAACAGTCTTTTCTTGACAGCTTCTTTTACACTATTTGGGGATATGTTTGGTTAATCACAAAATTTTTATTAACTATTATAAAAAATTTATAGAAAAAACAATTGATGATAAATAATAACATCATTAAGAATGGTGTTTTAAGATATTAAATTCCATAATAATTATAATAATACTCAATGAAACATATTTATTAATATGGTTTTATTCTATTATATGTGGTGGGAAACACAATAAAAAACATAAAAAGTGAGCGCAACACATTAGTAATTGACAAACATCCAATGGATGTTAGAATGGAAAAAATTATGAGAATGATGAATCAAATGACATCAGTTATGAGAAATAACCTACATGAATTTTGGATACTGTATTCACCATGAGGGGAACTAATTTTTGTAGAGACCTTTATGCTTCAATGACCACCTTCATTCAGTGGATCTAATAACCCACTATTTACAGAGTTGTGGATAAGATCTTTAAAAAAGATATTTTCTATACTATATTGTTCAGAAGAAGAGAATGTCATATATTTTGTGATCTACATAGAGAGAGAATGTACTCCTTGGAGAAAACTGGTTAATAACATGTCCCCAAGGGGGGATTGAATCTATGGTGTGGAAAGAGTTAAGGGGAATTTTTACCCAAAAACATTTCTCCCGTTCAACGAGAATGAAAATAAATAATAAATTCTAGAGATAAATTTGAAGGAAAATGAATTTTTTAGAATCTATTAGGTTAACATCACAAAGAATTAATGTTACAACTATATCTTTGTGAGGTATCATAATTGTAATGTTGATAGATTATTTGATGCACTAAGACACGATCTACAGAAGAATCTAGCCACGAAAGACAGTGAAAATAATGAGGAGGTAGTAAGGAGACCTATGAAGGTTGAGAGGGAGTTTGGAGAGACGAATTGTTCCCATAGATAAAATGAAAATAGAGATATTTGGTTCCAATCCTATGGATGATCTATGATCCAGAAATAGGAGTAGAGCTAGTGGAACATTCCACATGAAAAAAATTGGGAAGAAGAATTTTTGGAACTACATTCTAAAGAGCGGGAAATGTTACATGTGTGGAAAAGAAGGCCATATTTTATGTATCATCATGGTGAGGTGAAGATTCAACTTCTCAGTAATAACAAAAAAGGGAATATGGTGTAGGCCCTAGCTTATGTCCAATGATTCATCTATAGACATCTTGGAAATGATTCTAATCAGTGTCCAAATCCAATGTAAAAGGGGGGAGGGGAATCAACATCAATCACATCATAGGAAAAGGGATCATGTTCATTATTTTTCCTTCACAAAACCAGAAGTTATAGATCCAAATAATTTATTGGAATATATTCTGGTTGTAGCATCGTAGAAATCATGTAATTTCTTTAATTCTAGTTTTACGCATCTCATTAATTAATCCATGGTTTGAATGAATATAGAATCAATCTCTGAATTTATAGAAGTAAAACTATTGGTCAACACTTATTGAGGGATTATACAATAATCAACAGTGTATTGAAACTCTTTTATTTAAATTAGTGACCAAAAATTCATTATAATTCAAGTAGGAATTCTCATGATGGAATTATACATTAAACTAGGGATGCAATGGAAATCAATGTATAATTATAAGATAAACTATTAAAGTAAGAAAATTTCAATAGTCATGAATGGATAACCTACATTTGTTATCAAATGAGATAAATATAGACCTGAGATTTGTCTATAAGCACCACCAGTCATCTTCTTTATGGAAATGTTCCGTGAAAATGAAGAAGGAAATGAATGTATTTGAATAGTGAATGTCCCCATCATTCATGACTATGTAGATCTATTTCATGAGGAGTTACCTGGAATTCCCCAAGAAATAGATGTAGAGTTCTCGAATAAACTCATGACTGGATACAAGCTGGTATCAAAGACCCTAAATATAAATGAAAGTGTGGATCCAGAGGAATTAAGGAAACAACCCCAATATCAATTGGATATGGGGTTTATCCAACCATTTCTATCCTCTCAGGGAGAACCTATTATCATTATGATTATTTTAGATGGATCATTGTGGTTATGCATTCATTATAGATAACATAATATGATCAAAGTTAAAAACAAGTTCCGTCTTCTATGAAATGATTATGTAATTGGCCAGCTTCGTGGTGCTCAATTCTTCCCCATGGTTGATCTTAATTATATTTATCATCAATTTATGGATATTAAAGAATATATTCAAATTATTTAATTCCAATCTCGATAAGATAATTATGAGTTTTTTATTCCCTTTAGATGGACTAATTCTCCTTCTATATTAATGGATTTAATCAATAGAGTCTTTACGGTATACCTTGATAACATTGTTGTAGTTTTAATTAATGATTTTAGGATATATTCCAAAATTCTTGAGGATCATGGGGATCATATAATGGTTATATTTCAAAACACAATTAAATGGCAAGCTATTTTTAATTTTTAGAAAATGTTATTTTCTTCCACAACAAGTTGCATTCATGTGGAAAATTGATACTAGTGAAGGAATATCTCTTTATTCTATGAAGACAATGGTTGTGGAGGAGTGACCTAATCATATAATGGTGACAAATATTCATAAATTTCTTGGGTTATAAGGATATTATTGGTGGTTTAGTAAACAAATTTCATACCATTCTAAACCACTAAAAAAGTTAACTCAAAATGGAATAAGTTCTTCTAGACTATGTTGTGAGAAGATTGTATCCAAGAGATGAAGAAGCAATTGCATATTACACCCATGAAAAATCTACCCACTAACAGTGAAGGATTCATTATTTTTATCGATGCATCTCTAAAAGGGATTGAGATTATCCTCATGCATGATGAAAATTTGATTTATTATGCATCTCAATAGTTGAAGCCCTATGAGTAGAACTATCATATGAATGACCTGGAGCTGGATATGTATGTTTTTAATCTGAAGATATGTAGGTACTATCATTTTGGCGATAAATTTTATATATACACGGAACTTTAATGTTTGATGTATATTTTCATGAAAATTTAATTGAAAATGATAAAAAGGATATGGTTTGAACTTCTAAAATATAATGATTTTACAATTCATTATCTCCCTGGATGATAAAAAAAGTCACTAGTTCATTTAGTATGAAGTTCCATGTTGTGTTAGAAATTAGGAAGATTCAAGGAGATCCCTTGATCAAAGACCTATAAAACATGATATGGAATTCATTAGGTAACACACATCATGAAAATTATACAAAATTATTTCCCAAAATTCAATACTGGAGATGATAACAGAAACTCAAATTTAAGATTATTTGTTATAGAATATGATAGAGGCTATAATGAATGGTATGTTTCCTTTGTAAAATATTGATCAAGAAGGTGTACCAAGATTCCATAAAATGATATTTTGTACATCATTTACAGAAATAATGGAGGTGACGATGGATAATGATCATATATATACATTCTCTGTACTCCGTGGTTGCAAAACAAATGTATATGGACATTTTTTATCATTATTTGTTGGATAACATGAATAGGTTGATTTTTGACTACACTATAAGGACCTCAGTGTGTCAAAATTTGAAGGAATAGAGACAAATTCCTAAAGGGGTATTAAAACCACTACCCATACCATCATGGAAGTGGGATAATATCACTATGGATTTTCTCACCGGTCTCCCGAAACAATCCAATGTAAACATTGTGATATGGTTTATAGTGTACTGTCTAACAAATATTTCCCATTATGTATCTATTTGGTGAGATTTATTTATTATGATACTTTCTATGATATATGTATATGATGTGGTGAGGTTTCACAGACAACCACATTCAATCGTTTTTTATCATGAAACAACGTTCACATAAAAATTCTAGACAAGTCTTCAACTTATTCTACAAACTAAATTTAATTTCAGTAAAACATTTCACCATTAAACTTCTGGCCAATCAGAATAGGATATTAAGACACATGAGGATATGATGATAAAATGATCAATGGAATTTAAAGTTTGATG
The DNA here is from genome assembly GCA_963277665.1 of Viscum album. Lineage (NCBI taxonomy): Eukaryota > Viridiplantae > Streptophyta > Magnoliopsida > Santalales > Viscaceae > Viscum > Viscum album. The sequence continues at coordinate 2,115,787,471 of OY728137.1, forward strand.
GGATAAACATCTCAAATTTGTTGATTTATAATAAAATAGTATCATGTATTCATGTATTCAAATGAAACCCAATGAAGTTATTTATGTGAATATATGTATAACTCATTATTTTTTTGGATGAAGATGTTGATAGAATGCATATCCGACCGACACTTGTGCAAGAGAGGATAGAAATGATTGATTCTATCCAACAACACATAAAGGCTTCTCAGATTTGGAAGGAGAGATATGATGACAACAATGAAAGTGACATGGTGTTTTATTTTGGAGGCAAATTCACAATGAATTTAAATGTGGAGTTGAGTCATTCGGTTTGGGACGAAATGGAAGCTCAGCCCTAGGTACATTGGCTTAAATGAAATCCTTGATCACATGGGAGCACTGGCCAATCAACTTGCACTTCATCAAAATATATTTCAAGTTGATGATGTATTCCACATATCTCTTTTTAGGGTGTACATTCCAGACCCTTCACTATACCGATTCCTAATTTGGTACAACTAAAATAAGACCTCTCTTATGAGGAGATGTTAGTGGAGATTGTCGACAATACATGGAAGGTTATTCACAATAGGACTTCCCTCCTCATTATAGATCTATAGAGGCATCCCAAATATGAATAATCCAAGAGGAATAAATGGAGACAATGTAGAAAAAATAACCCCTCCTTTTCCTAAATAATGTATTAAGATGAAATTTATAGGATGAAATTTCATATGGGTGAAGAATCTTACATATTGAAATTTTTTAATAAAATTTGATTCTGAAAAAGTGTGTCATATTATTTCATACTCAAAATAAATATATCTCATTATTAATCAAGTGGGTATAATTTGACAAGTTAACATATGTTTTCAATCATTATATGATCGTTGATCGATTTTTACCATTGTAAAGTATAAACATTGAAAACAATAAACTTAAAAATGATTTTAACAATATAATTAGAAAAAAATGATGGAGGAAAATTAATGTATAAAGAAGATTTGATGGACACATCCAAAAGAGTCACGCCAAATGAATCCCACTTTTAGACTCTGGGAAGGACATATCATCACTAGGATTCAATATTGACTAATCCCAAGATGAGTATAAACATGTTATGATTGAACGAAATCATCTAGAAGGGTAGATCATGTTATTGGAAATAACAACTTTGGTGATGTTAGTCGAGCTGCCCCATGAGACTATCCCCATTACACACATTACCGTTAGGACATATATAGGTTCTATAAGGGGTTATGTGTCATGGAATTGGTTATATATTGTAAAATCCCACAATATAAATAATATTTTCGTTCCATAAATGCAGTTCGTACTTTAGTTTTTCTTTAAAACATGGTGAATTTTGATGAATTGATTTTTTGGATAGAAATCATACTTTTCATAAAAGATAAAATTATATTAATAAATTATGGTATTATTAATAAATTCTATATTAATTAAATTGTATGATTAATAAAATTTTATTTAAATTTAAAAGATAAAATACTTTTATTTTATATTCACGTGTAAGAAATTTTATTATGTATATTATTATGAATTTTCTATTTACAATTATTTTTAATAAACAAGGTTTTTAAAATATCAAAAATGTATTTCTCATATATGTACAATATAATGATAAAATAAAAAAAAATTTAAATCAAAATTTATAAATTTTGCTAAGATGAAATTATGATAATTTTTTAAAATATTTTTTCTGGTGAATAGTAAAAATATACGTGTGAGTTTATAATTTGTTTATTGACTTCATAATGATGTAATAATCAATATAAAATTCATGTCTAATATTTTGGATTAAAATAACTTATTATGTTAACAATGTTTCAAATACCATGTGAAAATACTATTAGAAAATCCATGGGTTTTCAAATACCACTACTGAGTTGTCCATGGAATTCAAAAAAATATTGTTCCATTTTATCTATAAGTACCCACACATTTCTACATTATAATTCATTATTAATTCATCATAAATGATGAAATGATAATTTTTCTTCTCAAGGAGTCATCCCAAGGATACATAAATCCGAATGGTCCTAATCAACATGTTTTAGGAGTGACTATTCATGTTAAGGGAATTCTCAACTTCTATTTTCCTTTCATGTTCACATATTATGTGGAATGTATTTAAAATTATAAAAAAATATTATTATATCCATTTAATTATATACATCTAAGATATTAGGATCATATTATTATCTATATAACCTTATCACATAACTTTTTTATGTTCCCTAAAACCTTGTTTCCTAACCGGTATGATGCTATATTTTCCTTGTGAGATTTCATGGTTTTTTCACAAGAAAAATTAATTTCTCATTTTTTTAAAACCCAAAAAAGTTTATTTTACTATGTTATTTTTCTATATGTCAAAATTAACAATTTTATTTTGGTATTAACATACATGAAAACTACATTCCTTTTTCATGGGTTAATAATGACATAAAATGTTTCTTTTAAGAACTTTTTAAAACAGCTTGATTTTGAAACGAAATAGGTTTATTTTATTATACACAAGTAATTTATGAAACATATTATTATGATATATGGGGATAAAATTAATTAATAAAAAATAACATTGTTCCCTAATATATCTCTTTTTAACTGGATAAATATTTCATTCTCTATATATGACATGTTCTACGACACCTTGGTGAATAACATTGGTAATTTTTATGACACCTCCGTGAAAAACCATGGTGATATGTTTATGAATGTCTAATTTAAATTTTTTATCCACATATATAAGTTATGAGTAATTTTACTTTATTTATGATACGAATCATTTTAACTTTTTCATGAGATAATTATCTTGTATATGTTATTATTAAGTTTTCACTATAGCACATGTAAACTGTTTATCGTGCATTCCCAAACGAGACCTTATCCCACCCTATATTTGATGTACATATCATAGTTACGATATGAAATCATTGTAATTAGGATAAACTATTGATGAATTCTTTTAATGTGGATTGAATGAGTGTTTTATCATTTCATATTGAATGTAATTTATTTCTAAGAAACTAAACCTTAAAAGTTTATCTGTTTATTTAATGTAATGAAATGTTCATGTAATAAAAAAGTGGGATTCCGTGACCCAGACCAATACAATTATTACCAAAAGAACCTCATTAGGAACCACTATTCCTATGAAAATAGAATCATTCTTAGCCCTCGGCTCAGCATTTCCCAATGCATGATCTGATGGAACCGCCCTTCCAAGATCCACTCCCTAGGAGAGAGAATCATTCTCTATCCACTCATTAGAATTCAGTCCCTCAATAAGGCTAGGTACCCAGAGCTCATTTCAAGGACAATACAAACTTAACATTTTCCTTCAATGAGGCCCTTTTTTCTTTTTATTTCTATAATACGTTGGATAATGGGATTCTGAAATTTGTTGAATATCAAAAACCCACAAAATCTGAGCCCACTGATCAACCTAACTATTTCCATTACCACATGATCCTTGGGAAAACCATCAATCCATTATTTGTTTACAAGGAATGAATCAACGTCAAAGTGGACAATGTAAAGTTATATCAGGACATATCTCAACACTAGTGGAATGAATCTCTACTAAGCCCGAAAGTAATAAAGAAGGTTTTGGTGATTGGAAACTGGTTTGTAGCCGCAGATCTTAGAAGTGTGATGACTAGTTTTCCCATAGATTTCTTTCATGTTCCCATGTAGTTATTTTTCCACACATAGGTCATCTTGAGCCACATAAATTTGCTGCACCAACATTGGATTATTCCTTTTCATACACTTTATAGTATTCTATGTCTCATAAGTGTAGGGACTAGTAGTGCAAGTGAATGCAATATCTCCCACTAGTGTGGATGCCTTCACATACTCTAGGAGATTTAATTGTTCCATAGATGGGAATCACTTCTAATATTATCCCACCAGAGAAAGACTCATATGGTGAAGGATAAGAGTATGTTCCCTTCATTACCTCCATGATAGTGGGTCTTTCCATGGTTCCCCAGGAATTGGAGTATCAGGTGAGCTCTATGATTATTCCTGGTGGATATATTTGTTGAAGAATAATCTAAGGATGTGTGGATCCTAGGAGTTCCCAGAGTAGTGTTTTAATTTTGGCCATGCATGCTACCAATAAAATAAAAATGGTTCTTAAAGTTATCCCCATGAACTATTTTCTCATCATGTTTTTCAGACTCACTACAACCATCATTCATGATACTCGACCAGGAAAAATCGTCGTGACCACATCGTTATCGCTAGTGACCACTTAAATCTAGGTCTCAACCAGCTAGTGATCAACCAGTGTAATTTGTTTTCTACGATTCTTACTAGAAGAAAAACATTGGTAGCAATAATTTTAATTCAATGTTTTAACTAGTACCCATTGTATACCCTACTATGTAGAACCCTCCTTCTATAAGAAATGAATTTCTAACCCTGATGAACCATGTCCTTAAGAACCTCATATTCATTATTGAATATCTCTCAAATCTCGATGACCTCTATCTGTTATATGTTAAGAGTGAATATCTCAATGAAACATTAAGTACCTCTACCAGTTTGAGATAGAGTTGGCTGTCGCATGGACTTTCTTTGCTAGGGATGTCAAGGGAGAAGAATTCCTAGCCATAAACTAATTTTTTACAGAGTATGGTGGCTCCCTAGTGAAGGGGAATATCCAATTATTGTAGATCACAATCTATTTTATGGATTGGATGTCCATCATTGTAAACATTACACTAATTATAGGATCAAAAACATCATGTGTCAGATGCTCCTTAATCCCTTACTGACCAAAGTAGATCTGAGTCCCTATGAGATGAAGAAACAAGATTTTGATAGGACCCAATAGATTCCTTGTGTCAGAATCAATTTGAAGACCCAGTTTGGTGGCATGGTGAAGCACACTGGTTTCATAGTTATCTCAAATGATACATCCTTTAATGCACTTATATTTATGACTTGGCTCTATTTTCATATATTAGTCCCCTCCTATTATCAAAAATTCCTAATGTACTCCCTCAACGGTCATATGAGAATAATTCAATGAGACACATCACCCATTGACTCTTTTGAATCCCACTATATGGATGATGGGTATTACTAGAACAAATAAAATCATGTCTAGACCAATTATTTTTACCAAAACATAGTCTTAAAAAGCCCATAGATATACGTGGATGATTCGTTATCCTTCCGATTAACATGTTAGAGTCCACGACACCAGACATAGGATGCTTTTTTCATTTATGGGAAGAATGTTTTATGCGTCTAGTAGTTATATGAATACTGGAAGATTACCTCACACTCTAACATTGTTTAGGATTAGGTAATACTAGAACCCCACCGCTAATAGTAATAAATATATTCATACCATAGAGTATTCCACAGCTACAGCCCAATCAGGCACCGGTGTTCCATTAGAATTAGTCATATTTGATGAACAATTTCCTCCCATTGATCAACTTACCTCTGAAGATGAAGAGGACATGAAAAACTACCCTCCATTATTTGAAGAGTTCTTCTCCACCACCATCGACAAGTTGGTAAAGAAGAATCTTGTTAGAGAAGTTGGTCTAAGGCCAATTGTAATCATTGCACCAATGCTTGCACAAATTAGGAAGTAGCACATGAACTTCTTGAACCAACACCATGATGTGTTCACATGATTTTATAGAGAGATTTCAAGACAATACCCTTAAGTCCCCATAGACCTTATTTTTCCCCAATGTAACCATCAAGGGTTCATGAAGACTCCCACGTAAATGGACACTTCTCATTCTACCATGGTCAAGCATGAAGTTGATAATTTTATCCAATACAACTTGATCATAGATGTTCACTACCCCAAATAGATGGCCAACATCATCCGAGTAAGGAAGAATAATGTGTAGATAAGAGTCTGTATTGACTTTCATGATCACAAACTCGATTGTCCAAATGTTGATTATCTCATTTCACTGACAGAGCTATTGATTTATGTGACATTTCTGTTCAAGGATCTCTCCTTCATGGATGGATCCATTGAATAAAATCGGATCTAGATGGACCCCAAGGATGAATAGTATAATGTCATCTGGGTTCTGCAAGGGACCTTCTACTATCAGATGGTGACAAGAGGATTGAAGAATGTATGATCCAACTATTAGTGAGACATTAAATTAATTTTAATCCTGATCCTCTAGATGCTAGTGGAATACTACGTAGAATACATGGGGATAAAATCCAACCAATATCAGGAACACCTGAAAGATCTTTAGAAAGAGTGTCGAATCCTATGTTCCTAGAATCAGAAGATTAACCCATTGAAGTGTTCATTCGAGGATTCCTTTGGGATTTTTTCCACTTTTTCTTCGGATATATATTAATTGAGATCAAACAATAGAAGATAAAATCCAGCATCCTGATTAACCCTCTACGAAAACTTCTGTCTATTTGCAGTCTCCATGTCAAGTTTTACTATATACACCGATCGATCATGAATCTAGATGGAATGTGCATGCTCTTAGCCAGTGTCCATAAGAAAGGTACAACCTAATTGTGTGATGAGGAGTTCTAGAATACATTTGAGGGAATCAATATGTAACGTTTATAACCCTCATTTATGATTCTTCAAATCATTGAGAGGTCAGTCATCCTTTGTGTGACTTCCCTATAGGGATCTATCGACGCCCGTTTATGATAGAATAATATCTAGGGTTAGAGAATAGTCTATACTATCTTATCTGCATGCTCCTCAACACCGAGTCCAGATACTCTCTAATCAATATTTGATGCCTCACAATGGTTTTCACAATGCAGAACTTTCAGAATTATCTTCCGCATTGTATAATACTACTAGTGTCCCTGGTGGATCTACTATAGTATATTATAAATCAACTTATATTGATAGGAAATAGTCATGTTGGGTGTTGATCCTTCAGTAGTATGACATAAGGATCCATCATTATAAATCTTTCAATGTTAAAGAAGTGTTATAATTTTAATTCTCCTACCCTTCCACTGCAAAGCAGTCAGTAGATCGTTATTTCCAATATGAGGCCTTCCTATTAGTGGAAGTAGGTATGAACTATTAGAATATTCATTTTACTGGTGCCTCTAGTAGCCCAACTAGAAGAAGTCTCAATGATCCCATGCTCAATAGAGTGGGAATGGGGATCATCTTCATCAATCCTTCTGAGTCCATTCTACCCTACAAATTCCTATTACAAATAGAACGAAACAAAAATGAGGTAGTGTATGAGGATATCATCACAAGATTCATTATTTCTCTCAATATTTATGTTCCCTAATAAAATATGAAAGGATAATCTGAGTTATTCATGATGCAGATCAATGGTGACTACATCTTCATGAATCTAGAACTCATACACTTGATGGAGTGCACTCGCCTGTTGACATTTCAGTTCCCTTATCATATAGAGGTGACTCATGATCCATGGTCGTAGATTTATTAAGACGACAACATGTTATGTTTACCCATGAATCATGAAGAGCTCGATCATGAGTACCTTTTAATCTATTTGGAAGACCAAAGGTTAATAATTCCATTCATCTGAGATGATAATAACAAACATAAGTTTATCTATTTGGATATCGGTTACATGACATATGGACCTATAAATTCATTAATAGCTGAAGAGACATCCAATTCAATGAAATCCTTCATCAAGTTTCTCTAGCACTGTGGTCTACCATCTGTAAAATCCAAATGTGATCAAATCCATCAATATGAATTATAGTTCACCATATAAAGTGGGACCAACCTTGAGAAAACTCTATACCAATGTGGGTTTGTTGGAATTATCCTCAATTTCATTCAATGAGATGAGATTTCCATGGATATGCATGATGTCCATGTAAACTCATTTGGTGCTCATGAGGTAGGGTTGTAGCTCTGTCAATATAGTCATAGGTTATCCTACTTCTGTACCACCATGGTCTATGAAATTATTGAATACTATAATAGGTTTCACACGTTCTAGATAATTTCACACATTGTTTAGTGGCCTCTAGATCCCATCCACACTATCATGTATTCTGGGCACATTGAATTTTGGGGTCTTAATGTCGTGATATTGTCTTAACTAGTAACTACTCTCTAGTGTAGGTTTGTTCTGACTACGATAGATTTATTTTACAAGTGGAAAAATGCACTTCCTCTTAATGAAGTAATGTCTCCACCATGTAATGAATTAATTAGATCTAATAACATTCTTCAATTCAAAGCCCCTCACCCAATTCTAACCGACCACGTCACCAATTTTTGAGAATATGATATACTGAAGTTGTACACTAGGTACAATATCCAATATAACAATAAATATTACTATTAAAAAAGGATAAAGGATAGACCAATGAGTTTAAAAAATCCTTCTGTAAAATTCTATAAAAGATGGTGGTACATAATGGGAATAGTTAGTAAGACTGTTTCTGAAATTCTCTCTAGGATTTGCAGATGACGACTCGCAATTACAGCCATGAGACTTCATATTCCTTAGTGTATAGAATAAAGGTAGTCCTACGAATTGAGATATAGTATACATCAATCTGAAGAAAAATTTATGATTAGTTTATGTAAGACAGGATATACAAGATTTATCTAGATAAGATGGAATCCCTCAGTGAGAATAGTCTCTAATCCTTGCACAATCCACAGAGTCACCAGAACATGATAACAAGACATTTCAACAAGGTGGTTTACCATCACTCATTCATCCTAGGTGATATAGTATTGGCTCTCTCAATGCTGATCATATAGGGTTGGAATCCACCAATGTTTGATCCCAAATGGGAAGGTCCTTATATACTTCATAATGTATACCCCAAGGGCACATACACTTTGATCACCATGAATAGATGACACATCACTTCACTAACCAGTGCCAGGCTCCTCAAGTAATACATCACATAAAGATTGATACATCCTTACCACGTGATATTGAACTTCATTGAATTATCCTAAAACATTACATTAAACTATGATGTTATAATCCTGGCCAATGAAGACAATCTTCATAGAATCCACATCCCCTGAACAAGCAGTTAGACAAAATACCCTAGTCCAAACTCTACGACCGTAAACAAGGAGAAAATGGTCCTAGAAAAAAAACACTAATCTTTTTATGGAAATTCTATGAATCATGAATTTAAACCGTTTGTTAGATTTTATATACGATGTTTCATAAGGTGTTAAGACTCCTTGGTCCTCATTCACATAAAATTATTAGGACACCGCAACACATATACCCATTTGGGACATCCAAACCATTATGGTCTAAATTAAATGACCTTAAAATACGAGTCAATATTCCAGATTATATGAGCGTAAACTAAGAACAAGGAATGGGACCCAATGTCCTCATTTTATTCTAGTTACAATTTTCACATCATATACATGACCTTGGGAACACCTACACCCTAATCATCCAAGTATCATAGTAATAAATTTTTCTACACTCATTGACATAAAAAAACGATGATAAACAAAATAGCACTAACATCATAGCAGCATTCCTTTAAACTGAGTAACAATTACCATCCATACCACATGAAAGAAACATCATAATGTCATGGGGTTCTCTCTTGATTGGACACCACCTTCATAAATAGCCATCAACCATTCCAAATTTCATGATTTATATATTTTATTTTTCATTCTTATAAATTATATGTAGTGAATCACATATCTCATATCCTAGTACATCCAGTCAAAAAAAGAACAAAAACAAAACAAAAAAACCCCTCTGTGTAATGGTCATCCCTACATGGGAATATTTCATGAAAATAACCATGTATGGCTTAATTCAAATACAAATTGGATATCTATTTATGGACAAATATTAAATCTTCATCCAACTCCCATTATATCATATTTTTTACATCGGTTAACTATCGTCCTCACCACACGATGTTAAACTACGTAAGATTCATAGAAATACCCGTGTCTTGATTCTCTTCCTTATGGGATACATTGGGATGACAATACACTTTTCATTTATGACATGATATTGTTTTATCATCCATATAATTTTTGTCTCTTTGTCCCCATTTATGGAAAGTGAGCCAACTAAGATTATTCACAATTGGTAATCAATCCATCCATTCCATATAGTTGTATACATGTATGATCTCAAATTCCTCTCAAGGAAATGTGGTGCATCAGTCCAATCAGGTTTGTTACACCATGATGCCACATGTAATTATTTTGGGGTGTTGTCTACCCTTTTTCAATATCCTTGACCATATACTATGAGCATATAGTCCAACAATTACATATTTAAAAAAATTTAATGTTCTCTTTAGTAATGTGTGGTGTGGTTTGGATTATAATAGGCCTTATTAAAGTTGGGATTTTTATAACACCTAATAAAACATATCCATTTGAGATATCCTCCTCTATGGTCAACACTATGTGACCCTAAACTAACATCCACCATCCTCAATACATGAGGGGAAACATTAACCGTGCTCTGAGAAATTTTATGATGCAGCATGATAATCACGGGATCCTATAGTTCCTTCTCTAGAAAGGATATCCCTCAAAAATTTCGGTTTCCTACCACACTGTGTTAATAAAGAACATACTCCTTCATTCCCACCCTTATTGTGTACACAGTGTTGCCCAAAAATTTCATCTTCAGTCCCATCATCAAGTGTATCAAACCATTAGACTCATGGAATTGATTTCAGTCAATGAAACATGACTATAAATTTATTTCACTATATGGGTTTGAATTCAACAATTTGTCACACTCCCATCCACACAAAAAGAATTTATTAATTCATATATCCATCACATTTCAATTCTTTAAAGACACACTCCTAGTGATGGTATCATTCAAATTTGGTTCACCTTTTGTTTTAGGACATTGATGTAATGCATATATGGTAGGAAACATAAAATTTGTTTTTTTGAACATGGTCAAGAGTTGATCCTATGTTTTCACTCCCCATTCCAAGATGGTGTGGTCATGATCCCTATGTTTCGATCATGGACAATATTTGATCGTCCCTGACTAGTCACAACCTTATTTGTGCTGAGAAATTCTTGACTTGATTAATTTCCACCACACTATATCTAGGTGTAGTTCCACCTTCGGGGTTTCCACTATTACATTATCCCACATTTCTGGTAAAACCCCATGTACCATTCCTTATTTAACACACTAAAGCTGACTCACATGGGATGAGGAATAATGGTATGATGCGTACCGATGTGGATAACCCACACATGATCCCCACATTGTCCAAACTCTACGAACATAAAATAACAGTCTTACTAGGGAAGTGTGATGCAGCATGGGCACTATGGTCCTCATGTTGACATCTATCTTTTTCTTAAACCTTGTGTGACAGATGATCCTATATTGTGTCATTCAAATCGAGTATATATCCTCCATGCCATGAAAATTTGGTGGGAATAGATATTTCTTAGTCTATGCAACATGAATTTATACTATTGTCCATGGTCCAAGAATTATGATCTTATACATTGTGAAATGTCTAAATCATATGATATTACACTATTGGATGCATCCTAATGACGTGTAGTTAAACTGCACAATGCATCATTGTTACTATATGATGTTATACACTGTGTCTGTTGTCCTAATTTTTTGGAATTAGAACTACATTTCATCTTCTTCCTTCACCTGATAGGTCATCTCCTTTGATGTTGGTCATGTATCTCATTTTTTACATATTTAGATATCGCTCGGCATTTGAGAAAATGCTCACATGTAAGATTGGTTGGATATTTTTCAGTGCAGTGCTCTTACACCAATGTGTTGTAATCCATGATTTGTTAATTCCATGAATTTTCTAATCCATTTAAACATTACATCACTCTATTCCTACGACATGGGTTCCCCTCATTTTCATCATCATCCTATTCCACAATAACAGTGACCCCCAATTGGAATGGGTTCTGGACAATGCCCACCAAATGTCATCATCCAACATTAACAGAGTCATCGGAAAACATTCCAAGAGGGGTTTTTGTGTATTGAACTAGGTAAGTAGTATAACCACATTTATTTCCCCCCATTAATGGATAAGAGATATGGATAATGTGTTTCAATCACATACAATAATTATCCTATATAGTATAAACACTCCCATTGTGCTCATGATTTTGGGTATTGTGATTTAAACTTCTCATTCCCATTTTTTGGGATAGATTCAAACACCACCAGTGAAATCCCATTCGTTCACTATACGACATTGGAAAAAGAATGATGGTAACCACCAGAGACTCAGTATCCATCCACAACCTCTCTCAGCATGAAGACTCCATCTGATTGGTCAACAGTAGAAGATCTTGAATGTTTTAGGTTATTTGAAACTATCATACAAAGTGAACAATTATCTGATTGTTGATTGTTTCTCATGTCGTTCATGACCCACATGACCTTAGGGATTGGTCATTAGATGAATCAATAATATGATAAATATAATATAATTATATAAGGTAAAATAATGTGTCCATATACACATAAAATAGAACCAATGTGATAGAAATATTGTGGAAGTAACATTGAAATCCACATGTTTATGCCTCACATGGGTTCGGGCGATATCACCGTACAGATCCACCGTTTCAATAGAGAACTTATTCTCTTCCAAATTTTTGTGTGTGGCTTCCATATCCCATTATTTCCTTCTAATCTCCTTTTCCTCCTCATCAGGCATACATCATAGCTCTTCATCCTTGTTCTATGCATGGCCGTGGTCATCTCATATATCAACCACTTGATGGGTCTCCTATCTTATCTTCTCTTGTTCCTTCATTAGTTGGCCTCTCAATTGTATGATGAGTTCCTATTGAGTTTAAATTAAGGAGTAATAGTAGTATATTTTTATCCCAATATCTAGATATCAGGTTTATACTTTGAATGCTTATAGATACTTTCATTCTTTTCCTGAATCTATGTGACATCCAAGTATTGGATACTTTCCTGTATCTCGTTGGTGTGGTATTCATGAACCATCACATGTAGACCTTGTGCATCTACCCATATGGAACCAATACTAAATATATGATGGTGTGGTAACCCCATATGACCACCCTTTTTCTATATAGGGTGAAGTGCAATGTGTTGCATTTGTTGTCAATGAGGCATGAAGTTGTCTTGGAATGAATGGAAGTCAGGGAATGTCAAGATGTGAGTGCCAAAGGTTGTGATGGTGCTGGTAGTGAAGAGAGAATGGCCATAGTACTAAGATGCATGACACTTAGAAGATTCACTAAGTGACATAGGAGATGAGGTTGAAACATTCTCTAGCAAATCAGACAATTGTTGAGCTGTTCTTAGAGTTCCAAGAACTTGTATCAAGATGATACAAAGTCAAAACATGATTAGAAGACCATGCATTGTAGTGACAATGCATGAGGAGTTGGAGTTGAAAGTGATCCATCCATAAGTTGTAAGTGGATGAAGTGGTTTAATGAAGTCCATGCACTATCACTTAGTGCGTGTGAATCAGAAGATGTTCCAATTGATCTCTGATTAGATCAATGAAGTTTATTGAAGAAATATTTGATTCAGAAGCTCGGTTGAAGATGAAGAAACCTTTTGAATTCCATATCCTAAGTGATGATTATATGTTGAGGAGGATTAAGGAATTCCCAAGAAGTAGAGAAGGGAAGAAATTGAGAAGAAGAATGAAAGGGCTTGATATGGCATTTTACATGGAGGACTTTGTTTTTTACAAAGTCTTATTCAAGACTTAGCCAAAAAATATGGCCATCCCGTGAGCACCTTGTGGGTTCAACCCCAAGGCTCATGTGGGCCTAAGGCGCCACGCCCAAGGGGGAACCCGTGGGGCGAGCTCAGGGCGGCAGGGGCGCACCCGCAGACACCACAGAGGCACTGGGGCACGCCCGGAGGAGCGCAGGGGGTCGTGTATAAGCCCCCGAGGGCACGCGGTGGTGAAACCCGCGCGCCGGAGGAGCATAGTGGGCGCTAGGAGCGCGCCCGCAGGAGCAAGAGTGGGCGCAGAGCGCGCCCGCAGGGAGAACACGGTGCGGGGCGGCACCGTGGAGGGAGGAGTTTCAACTGGCCGTTCAAGGGAGCGACTGGGTTATAAGCCGCGGATAAACCGGGCTGCGTTTCGATGTGGGACGCGCAAAAAATCCCGGGAGCAAATCTCCCCGTCCGTCTCATCGCGCGCTTGATCTGCGCCGCACGATTCATCCGCGGCGCCGCGATCTAATCCAGGCCGTCAGATGTATTTTGATCGCCCGATCCAATGGCTCCCGGCTCATCTCCTTCGTCGAGCTCGAGCCAAAGCCACCCGCGAGCAGCCACTGAACCAGAGCCTCCCCGAAGAAAAAATTCGAGTTCCCGGCCACCATTTTCGAAGCCAAAGGCTCCCTCGTGCTCGTCTGGCCACACTGAACACAGCCATGCTATAAAATTGATGTGCATGCAACAAATGAAGATTTTCGATGTAATCCGAGGCAAACGAAGTTGCCGAGGCATCGGGTGGTTCGTGTCTTGCATGGGATAGAAGAAACAGAGGCCGTGCATGCGTTATAAATCGCATGCACGAGGAGGAAGAAAATAATAAAAGAACTCGCGTGAAACAGAGGAGAAAAACAAGATTTTGAAAGATTTTAAAAGATCCGAAATATTCGGGAGTTTAGATTTGTATCCCGCGGAAGAGGTGCAGCATTCCTTGCCTATAAAAGGAGCACCCGAGGCTCTCTGTTTGCTTGCTGAAAAACTTGAAGATCCGCGTAGAGATCTCTCTGCCTCGCGAAGAAAGAAGCCACCGCGCAAATACTTTGCGCGGCTATTGTTCTCGGTGCCATCCGAGGCCCGGAAGAGATCCCTGTGCGCCTACTCCCTTGCGCGACAGGAAGAGCCCGAGGCCGCATCCTTGCGCACCCGAGGTTGCATCACTCTCTGCCCGCGGACGTGCGAGGCAGGAGGTGTTTGCGCGGCCGTTTGTGCTCTTGCACCTGCGTGCCCGAGGTGTTTCACTTTGCACACCCGAGGTCTTGCGCGGCCCTTGTGCACCAAGTGTGCCTTGCGCTTTGAAGAAGAAGTGAGGCCGCGGTTAAAGCACTTGCGCGCCTTCATATTGGCAGTATTAATTGCATTCGGGCAGTGGGTATGCAAATTAGAGTAGGCCAAGGCTTAGTGCCTTATGTAAGCATCAAGTGAAGACCTAGAATATTGGGTGTATGTGCAAACAAAGGTGAAAGGCTGTTGGCAGTAGGTGTGAAGAGGAGGAAGAACCGAGCCCTTAGTTCTTGGGTGTGTGTGCAAAGAAGAATAAAAGCATTACACCCTATAGGTTGTGTGCCAAGTGATGAAGGAAGACCCGAGGCCATGTGTGTGAACAAAGAACAAACACCAAGTGGTGTGTGCCAAGTGATGTGGAAGACCACACTTTGTGTGTGTGTAAGAATTGAATAATCCGTAGTCTTGGTTGTGCATTTGAACAAAGAAGAACACACTTTAAGTGTGTGCATTTGAAGAGGCCGAGGGTTGTGACCTTGTGTGTGCACCAAGTTAAGACACATTTTGTGTGTGCAAAATTGAAGAACAACCTACGGGTTAAGGGTGTGCAACAAGAAGAGGGAAGAGGCCAAAGTCAAGTGTGTGCAAAACAAAGAACAATTTATGTGTACATGAACAAGTAACAAAGAAGGCCGAACCTATGTGTGTGCACTAAGTGAAGTTTGTACAGACTTAGAAGAAGGAGAAGAGGACACTCACACTATTGTATAACACACATTCAGGTGTGTAAGCAAATTGAATTAAGTGTGTGAAGTTCAGTGAAGGTGTGTGCTTAAAGATACTACACCCTTTGTGGGTCTACTGCACCAAGAAGAAGAAAAGGAGAGTGCATGCATGCATGCATGCACATGCACACGTGAACAAAGTCAAATCAGTGGTGTGCAACTGAGACTGGACCAGACCGAAGATAATGATATTATTTGTCTGAGCATTCAGTAATTGGAGAGAAGCCGGGGCATCCTTAGAAGAAGGTGATAAAGCCCGAGCAAGATGAGAAGACCTGTTCACCACAAGTGATCAGAAGAAGAGCAAGGCCAGTAGTCTTTATCCCAGACAGCTGAAGATACTTGAAGAAGCTTAAAGTGAAGAAGAGCTACTCGTGCGACTCGAGGAGCCAGGAGAAGACCCTGTGGGACTCAGGGAGAAGAAGTCTTCAGTGGGATTCTGGAGCAGGCCAGTGGGACTCTAGTAATACTGTGGGACGCAGTATAAAGACCCTCCTGTGGGACTCAGGAGAGATACAGTGAGACTCTGTATCGACCATTGTAATTCTAACAAGTTATAATGGGAGAATCCATGCTGAGAGAGCATGGCAAGGATGTAGGCCTTTGGTGCCGAACCTTGTAAATCCTTGTGTCCTGTGCCTTTTCATTACTGCATTATCCGGGAAAGGTTGAGATATACAAGAAGAGTGGATCGAGGATTTAACCAGCCATAGAGGTTTAATTGATTAAGAATCAATTAGTAAAAAGTTTTAAAGGATCACTGATTCACCCCCTCCCCCTCTCAGTGATTCACACTGATCTGGGCACTTCAATTGGTATCAGAGGGAGGTTACCTCTAAAAGATCCAAGGGAGTATATATGGAGTGCAGATTTGAGGAAATGAAAGAACAGCCTCAAATGGAGATATCTGCCAAGACTATGAAAAACAGAATGAGGAAACAGGCCAAGAAGATGAAGAAAGCATGTCCTAGCTGTGATGAAGTTGAAACAATGAATGATCTTCAGAGTGCACTCAAATATATTCAGAAGACAGTTCCCATGGAAGTGGCAAAGTGTATAGCTACAGGTATCCATGATCTTCATGAAGAAAAATCACAGTTAGAAGAAGAAGCCAATGCTATGGAAGATCAGCTGGCTAAAAGGGTTGGCATAACCAACACTCTCAGAAAGCTGGTGAAGGCCAAAGATGAAACAGTATCTCTTTGCAATGAAAGATATGAAGACACTGCTGAAGAATTGCAAAGAAGCCTTTATGAGAAAGACATCTTTATGATAATGATCAATGATGTTGTCCATGCACTGGAAAAGAGGCACAAAGTGTCAATGGTTGTCAGGGATGCTCAACTAGAAGACAAAGTCAAAAGGGTGAAGGAGCTTGACAACTCATTGCTTGAAATGAAGCAGATGCATGAAGACCAGATGAAACAACTGGTGGAGAATTGGGAAGGACAGCTAAGAATTGTTGAGGATGAGAAGAACTCCCTCAATATGAAATGCTTAGAACTGGAGGTGATATTGAAAAATCAGCAATCACCTAAAGCTGAATCCTCCCAGTCAGCTGAAAGAAGACATGTTGCCACTCAAGTATGCTTTGAGCAGGATGATTTTAAGAGAAAGACATCCTCTAATAAAAGTGCAACATCTTCTAGAAAGAAGGTACCATCCATACCATCTTGTACTGATGCTTCTAATTGTGTTTCAACAAAAAGTGCAGGATGGAAAAATAATTCCAAACAAGTATGGATGAAGGCAGTAAAGAAGCAGAGCTCTCCTGAAACAGCACAACAGGTCAAGAAAAGTACCCTAAAATCAGAAGGACTGAAGAAGTCAAGATTTGTGGGTCAATGTTGGTGTTGTAATAAGTATGGGCACTGTGCAAAGGATTGTTGGTACAATCCACTAAATGTCAAAGCACAAAGGAAGCCCATGCCTAGGGGGAGAAAGCCAGAAGAAAAGAAGCAGCATCCACAGGTCCAGAGACATCTGTTTACTGCTAACAGATTTGGATTACTTGACAACATCTGGGATGGTTGCAAAAGTGGTCAAAAAGATACATGTCAATCTCCAACTGTATCCAGAGCTCAAAAGAAGAAAAGATCACAGAACCTGGCACAGAAAGAATCCTTGGGAAGCAAGCAGAAGAGAGTGGAAGATGCTCCCAAGAAGAGTTTGAAGAATGAAGATAAGTCCTTGGAATTGAAATCCAAGAAGGGTGATGCATCTAGAAGAACCACCAAGAAGTGCTTCTACTGTGGAAAGAAAGGTCATACCATGGATCTTTGTGAACAAGCCATGGACTTAAATAGAAGCAGACTGGACTTAAACAAACAATCAATCCAGAAGAAGCAGAAGGGATTGGTTGAAAACAAGTTGCCTAAGAGAGGTAGCTTGACAGTTTCAAAAGAACCATGTGGAATATCCAGAACTGAGGCCACACTTCCAAGTGACTTACTAGTCATATGGCCAAATCAGTTGCAACATTCCAATGATCTACAAAGAGCTGAAGATGAAGTTATGGCATTTGCTAAGGCAAAAGGGAAGAAGAATATTTCACATGAAGATGTATTGAGATCCACACCAGCACAATCATCAATGAAGATCAAATGTGCAAGTGTGAAGACTGGTGAAAATGGGACATCTCGGTTGAGAGAATCTTCTCAACCATGTTGTTCACGTTGATGAACCAAGGAGGTTCCATCTTATTCCCTTATAATATTGGTATTTAAATGTGCTAACATTACAGGGAATTGAAGATGATGATCATTCTCAACTGGAGGATGGTTTGGACAGAATGGAGTGCACCCCTTGAGGGGGAGCAAATCTGAAGAAGATGATGTTCTGAGATTAATATCATCTTGAGAAAAGTAAAGGTATTCCAATCATACATTCATCCCTTGATTCTTAATTGCATTCATCATGACAATTAAGGGGGAGTATTGATTGAAGACAAATGGTTGAAAGGGGGAGCTTTATCATTGCACTGAACTTTCTAATGAGTTTTGTGAAGTATGTGTAGGATTTAGCAATTCGTTGTTATATCTGAAAAATTTTCAAACCCCTGAAGCATGATCTCACATGTATAGTGAGTGTTGGACAGCATTGAGTACCTTGGTTACATCACTCTTGTTTTCTACACCGGGTTAGCCCAAGTAGACTTAGAGCTGATTTACTAAAGGTTCATTGCTCAAGAGAACATGTGACATCATCCCTCTCTTAGTGCTTTTCAAGAAGATGCTATTCGAAGGGAGGAAGAGATATTTTTGAAAGACAACCACACCACACCTTTGCATTTGATTGCCAATAAGGGGGAGAAAAGATTGGGCACACATATTGACCCATTCATATATGCTGAAGGAGTGTATTGACAACAAATACAAAGGGGGAGATTGAAGTGCAATGTGTTGCAATTGTTGTCAATGAGGCATGAAGTTGTCTTGGAATGAATGGAAGTCAGGGAATGTCAAGATGTGAGTGCCAAAGGTTGTGATGGTGTTGGTAGTGAAGAGAGAATGGCCATAGTACTAAGATGCATGACACTTAGAAGATTCACTAAGTGACATAGGAGATGTGGTTGAAACATTCTCTAGAAAATCAGACGATTGTTGAGCTGTTCTTAGAGTTCCAAGAACTTGTATCAAGATGATACAAAGTCAAAACATGATTAGAAGACCATGCATTGTAGTGACAATGCATGAGGAGTTGGAGTTGAAAGTGATCCATCCATAAGTTGTAAGTGGATGAAGTGGTTTAATGAAGTCCATGCGCTATCACTTAGTGCATGTGAATCAGAAGATGTTCCAATTGATCTCTGATTAGATCAATGAAGTTTATTGAAGAAATATTTGATTCAGAAGCTCGGTTGAAGATGAAGAAACCTTTTGAATTCCATATCCTAAGTGATGATTATATGTTGAGGAGGATTAAGGAATTCCCAAGAAGTAGAGAATTGAAGAAATTGAGAAGAAGAATGAAAGGGCTTGATATGGCATTTTACATGGAGGACTTTGTTTTTTACAAAGTCTTATTCAAGACTTAGCCAAAAAATATGGCCAGCCCGTGAGCACCTTGTGGGTTCAACCCCAAGGCTCATGTGGGCCTAAGGCGCCACGCCCAAGGGGGAACCCGTGGGGCGAGCTCAGGGCGGCAGGGGCGCACCCGCAGACACCACAGAGGCGCTGGGGCACGCCTGGAGGAGCGCAGGGGGCCGTGTATAAGCCCCCGAGGGAACGCGGTGGTGAAACCCGCGCGCCGGAGGAGCATAGTGGGCGCTAGGAGCGCGCCCGCAGGAGCAAGAGTGGGCGCAGAGCGCGCCCGCAGGGAGAACACGGTGCGGGGCGGCACCGTGGAGGGAGGAGTTTCAACTGGCCGTTCAAGGGAGCGGCTGGGTTATAAGCCGCGGATAAACCGGGCTGCGTTTCGATGTGGGACGCGCAAAAAATCCCGGGAGCAAATCTCCGCCGTCCGTCTCATCGCGCGCTTGATCTGCGCCGCACGATTCATCCGCGACGCCGCGATCTAATCCAGGCCGTCAGATGTATTTTGATCGCCCGATCCAACGGCTCCCGGCTCATCTCCTTCGTCGAGCTCGAGCCGAAGCCACCCGCGAGCAGCCACTGAACCAGAGCCTCCCCGAAGAAAAAATTCGAGTTCCCGGCCACCATTTTCGAAGCCAAAGGCTCCCTCGTGCTCGTCTGGCCACACTGAACACAGCCATGCTATAAAATGGATGTTCATGCAACAAATGAAGATTTTCGATGTAAGCCGAGGCAAACGAAGTTGCCGAGGCATCGGGTGGTTCGTGTCTTGCATGGGATAGAAGAAACAGAGGTCGTGCATGCGTTATAAATCGCATGCACGAGGAGGAATAAAATAATAAAAGAACTCGCGTGAAACAGAGGAGCAAAACAAGATTTTGAAAGATTTTAAAAGATCCGAAATATTCGGGAGTTTAGATTTGTATCCCGCGGAAGAGGTGCAGCATTCCTTGCCTATAAAAGGAGCACCCGAGGCTCTCTGTTTGCTTGCTGAAAAACTTGAAGATCCGCGTAGAGCTTTCTCTGCCTCGCGAAGAAAGAAGCCACCGCACAAATACTTTGTGCGGCTATTGTTCTCGGTGCCATCCGAGGCCCGGAAGAGATCCCTGTGCGCCTACTCCCTTGCGCGACAGGAAGAGCCCGAGGCCGCATCCTTGCGCGCCCGAGGTTGCATCCCTCTCTGCCCGCGAACGTGCGAGGCATGAGGTGTTTGCGCGGCCGTTTGTGCTCTTGCACCTGCGCGCCCGAGGTGTTGCACTTTGCACACCCGAGGT
The DNA here is from genome assembly GCA_963277665.1 of Viscum album. Classification (NCBI taxonomy): domain Eukaryota; kingdom Viridiplantae; phylum Streptophyta; class Magnoliopsida; order Santalales; family Viscaceae; genus Viscum; species Viscum album. The sequence continues at coordinate 2,115,808,533 of OY728137.1, forward strand.
CTTGCGCGGCCCTTGTGCACCAAGTGTGCCTTGCGCTTTGAAGAAGAAGTGAGGCCGCGGTTAAAGCACTTGTGCGCCTTCATATTGGCAGTATTAATTGCATTCGGGCAGTGGGTATGCAAATTAGAGGAGGCCAAGGCTTAGTGCCTTATGTAAGCATCAAGTGAAGACCTAGCATATTGGGTGTATGTGCAAACAAAGGTGAAAGGCTGTTGGCAGTAGGTGTGCAGAGGAGGAAGAACCGAGCCCTTAGTGCTTGGGTGTGTGTGCAAAGAAGAATAAAAGCATTACACCCTATAGGTTGTGTGCCAAGTGATGAAGGAAGACCCGAGGCCATGTGTGTGCACAAAGAACAAACACCATGTGGTGTGTGCCAAGTGAAGTGGAAGACCACACATTGTGTGTGTGTAAGAATTGAATAATCCGTAGTCTTGGTTGTGCATTTGAACAAAGAAGAACACACTTTAAGTGTGTGCATTTGAAGAGGCCGAGGGTTGTGACCTTGTGTGTGCACCAAGTTAAGACACATTTTGTGTGTGCAAAATTGAAGAACAACCTACTGGTTAAGGGTGTGCAACAAGAAGAGGGAAGAGGCCAAAGTCAAGTGTGTGCAAAACAAAGAACAATTTATGTGTACATGAACAAGTAACAAAGAAGGCCGAACCTATGTGTGTGCACTAAGTGAAGTGTGTACAGACTTAGAAGAAGGAGAAGAGGACACTCACACTATTGTATAACACACATTCAAGTGTGTAAGCAAATTTAATTAAGTGTGTGAAGTTCAGTGAAGATGTGTGCTTAAAGATACTACACCCTTTGTGGGTCTACTGCACCAAGAAGAAGAAAAGGAGAGTGCATGCATGCATGCATGCACATGCACACGTGAACAAAGTCAAATCAGTGGTGTGAAACTGAGACTGGACAAGACCGAAGATAAAGATATTATTTGTCTGAGCATTCAGTAATTGGAGAGAAGCCGGGGCATCCTTAGAAGAAGGTGATAAAGCCCGAGCAAGATGAGAAGACCTGTTCACCACAAGTGATCAGAAGAAGATCAAGGCCAGTAGTCTTTATCCCAGACTGCTGAAGATACTTGAAGAAGCTTAAAGTGAAGAAGAGCTACTCGTGCGACTCGAGGAGCCAGGAGAATACCCTGTGGGACTCAGGGAGAAGAAGTCTTCAGTGGGATTCTGGAGCAGGCTAGTGGGACTCTGGTAACACTGTGGGACGCAGTATAAAGACCCTCCTGTGGGACTCAGGAGAGATACAGTGAGACTCTGTATCGACCATTGTAATTCTAACAAGTTATAATGGGAGAATCCATGCTGAGAGAGCATGGCAAGGATGTAGGCCTTTGGTGCCGAACCTTGTAAATCCTTGTGTCCTGTGCCTTTTCATTACTGCATTATCCGGGAAAGGTTGAGAGATACAAGAAGAGTGGATCGAGGCTTTAACCAGCCATAGAGGTTTAATTGATTAAGAATCAATTAGTAAAAAGTTTTAAAGATCACTAATTCACCCCCTCCCCCTCTCAGTGATTCACACTGATCTGGGCACTTCATAGGGTATGTTAAATTAATTTCACGATGCACTTACATACATGGAATTAGGTGATGAGACATTCTGTAGAAGTGTCAGAATCAGAGTCATCTATCTCTTCAGGATCCACATGGTCATTCTATAGAAAAGAAACCAATATTTCATCGATAAGATATTCTTCCAAAACAAGTCAATCGTGATGGGATCCAAGTCATGTGGTTGGTTATAATCACATTTCCCCACCTTGAAAAATTGTGTCCCTTCTAGCCATGAGTACCTCCCTACTAGGGGTGTCGCTCAGAGCCACATTCATCTGCTAACAAGTGAACATGGTCTGATAAGCTCAAACAGATGGATCCTTGTTGACTAACAACCCAATTAGAGATATTTATTTCAGATAGTCCACCAAAATTTTATAGAATTTAATACGTTGCCCGCATTATTTTTCATAAAAGAAAAATGAATGTTGACAAGACCAACATACAATGAGTTTGTCTATGTGAGACATGAATGATACAGAGGCCATGGAGTGATGGATCATGATATCATGTTTTCATCATTGGGATATCAGTATGTGGACCCCAATAAATAACTTGTGGATCAATGGATTATAGGGTGGATACCCTACCCACTATATCTTCGGTTGGTCCACCGATTTCTTCTGCCATGGGCACAGTCTCTCGAGCGGGCTTCTTACCATTTATTGTTGTACTTTCATCCCCATATATAGGAGTCTATTGTTCGTGATTCTACTACATGGAATAGTTTTTATATGGAAAACCTAGATAATTGTATGGAAAGGTGAAACTTGGTAATATTAGTTAAATCTTACTCTATGAATTTCAAAAAACTTCTCCAAGGAGGTTATGTTCCCGCCATTCTTTATGGGACTGCTTTAATTGGATTATTCCACAAGAATTAATTTGATTCCTTGAGAAACGATAAAATTAAACACCATCTCAGCTAATGATTAATGTAGATATTGGTCATATCTACCAGCACCATCACTCAATATATCATAGGATGTGGGTTTCCATATGTATTAACTAGGTCATATAACACATCCATTAACTATTCCCCATAATCATGGTAGATGAGGAAGATATACATGGCATAAATAATCCCAATTAGTTCCATCCCATTCTTATTAATGTGGTACCACATATTCATATTGTCATGGATCTTCCTTTTTGACATCCCAATTTTTTCAACCCTTGGGGTAGAAGTCATCATCGTTATGTATACACAATATAAATGCTTCTAAGGATCATGGAAAGACATCCTAAAAAACCCTCAAGATGGATTCCCATAATCTTGAGTCTTCCTAAAAAGATTTTATGGTCATACTATTGCTGCTCATTTTCCTTCACATATAGCCATTATGAGTTCCTGAACTATTGGTTTCACTGTTGGAGCTCTATTTCCATGATGTGTGCTATCCCTACCATTACGACAATATCTCTCCATGAATTGGACTTAGACTAGAAGAAAATTTACAACCTTCTTGTTAGATTGTATAATATGTTGACACATTTGTTTAATGGATAGGTGGACTTCGATCTCTTAGTATATGCATAAATCCTCCCAAAACAGTAGTGGATAGAGGCATCTCAATATGAATATTTTCATCTTCATGCATGAACATGATTCAGTGCTTCCTCATGGTTTTTTATTGTACTCGTGGAATACCAATGAGTATACCATTAAGGATAGCCTCTATAGGGACATGAATTTCATTGTGAAGTAATATAGGTTGTACGATTCAAAGATCGACTCAAAGTCTACCCTCGTCACCATCACACTCTCTGGAATGGATAGAATATATTATCATTGTTCCTCATTCCATGTGACATCACCAGTCACAAACCTCATCAAGAGAGGAACTGGTGAAAGGTGAACCAATCTACTTGTCAGTCCATGACTATCACATCCATCAAGCCCATCATGTGTGTGAAACTTCTTGAGATTTTCATAATCATTGGTTGAAAATTCATCTCAGGAGGTTATATTGTGTTTGGATATTCATAGTCATCCATGTGAACCATGACCTAACTATATATGATGTGGAACGACCAACATACATGCATCAACTTATTCCCCTCACTAAAATGTTAGATTATTTTATATGGATTCCCAAATATGGGGTTCCTAAGTGTTATATGCTTCCCTATTTCTAGAATCACATCCATTATGAATGTATTTGGAAACACTCCCCATGTGTGAATTTCTCACCAAAGGATTCCACGCATAGATATGTTTCACAATGAATCCATCCATCCTGACTATGGCTCAAGGTTCAGTATTGATACTTTGTCAACATAAATTATATTTGCTATCCACCAAGTTTATCTAGTTACATCCTCCATTGACTCAATAGGATCTTCTATGATAGGTACAAGTCCTTGCTAGTAATTTATAGGCAGAATAAAAACCCCCAGCTAGCTCATCCACAAGTATATTCAAAATGAAGAAAATTCATTTCTTGAAATGGATGTCCCTCATCCACTTAACATTATAGTGGATCCCAACACTATATATACATGCACCATCCCCAAATTTGGAATCTTGTCTTGATCATCCCAAACATTTTTTTGGGAGAGAAATTCGATATACTTCTCCCCAAATATGGGGATCCTAGATATGTGATAGAGGTCGCAGAGGATAATGTAGAGAGAATGTGTTGGTCCCCATTGACCACCAACTTAAAAACATTGATGTAATATCCCATGGCCGGTAAATGTAGAATTGTGAATCCCATACTATTTTGTATTGGCCTACCCATCTCATCTCCTCTATGAAGTTAGAACATGACACAAATTACCCGTTGGCCCAAGACCACACATTAGTGAAGTTACCTCCTTGGCATAAATTTTTGTCGTCTTTCGATCCTTTCTCTGTATATTCAATTCCATTCTGGTATATTTTATGATTTTATTGTGTAGACAACTCATTACATGATATATTACCATATAAATAACTGGTATAATTTTATAGGAAGTCATATGATATTGTTGAGTGATCCCTCCAGATATTTCTTGCTTTAACTCTGTGATATTAGTACATCACTAGTGTTTATTTGAACTAGTATTCTGGTTCATCTCTTCTCACCTCTAGAATGAAGTCATCATTCCTCAAAATAAATACATATAATTTCAAACCCTAACAAAGGGGTTACACTTTATGGTCTTTCGAAAAAAGCACAAGCGATGATTCAATGTCAAAGTGGCTTCGATTATACTTCACAATTATATTGTTGTTTGGAATTTATTCCTTTTGGGATGAATCTGCAAGGAACTCCAATGTTTCTTCTCAAACATCCATTGAATAATGAATATATTGGATTATCTATGTATGTATGAGGGGGTCATTAGTAAAGGGAATTCACAGAGTACCAGATCACAAAGCCCCTTTGAACTCTTTGTGTGTCACGAAGTAGCAAAGGATTGAGATTCTTGATTCTCTAGAATTATTTTGTGGTGAAAGGTTTATAGGTATCTGGATCACAATGATTACCTTCACATTGGAAAATGTCATAGAGAATGTGATTCGTGAAATTAGTTCCCAGGAAAGACATCGCATGATGGCCTACTACGGTTTTATGTCCCCTAAAAATATTAATATGCACTTAGATTCATGAAATTCATCATGCTTGTGACCATTGCAAGCCATCACAATGACAGATCATTATAAATGAATGGTTATTTTTCATAGTATCAACGTTTATCCCCCACAATCTAACCTTACTTTCCTATTTTCTCCCATTTTGAATTGGTAATTTTTTTGGTTCTGAAATACGTGCCTCATGATATATCAAGAAGGACAAAATCATTTCGGATTGAATACAGGATCAATTGGTCCAAAAATAATCATTTACGGTTTGTCTCATGATTCCAATTTGTGATGACCCATCACCCTCCACAAACATGTGAAGGGACTTATGAAGGACTCTACGAGACTGATGAAGCTCTATAAATTAGGTAAATGTTTCCGAATGGATCTGTGGGTATGAGAGAGACCCAACCATTCATAGAGCCCATCATTGCTTCATGGGACACCTCCTAGAATTGTGAGATCCATTTTCCAATAAATAACATGGTCATTCTACCTTCAACTGATGAAAAATCAGGCCCATCGAATTTGGAATCCTCAATTTGTGAAGCACATGAGCTCTATGAACCAGACCAAGGAATGGATAATCCAAGGTATTTGAGCACTTTGAAAACACGTTCCCCTTATTCCTGAATTCCCACCTTATGGAGAGGATTCTATTCAAAAAGTAATATATCCTTCTTTTAGGAATAATTCCTACTAGAGTACATGAGTCATCATATAGAATTTATCTTTTACGAAGTACTCCCCACATAAATCATGACATCATGACCAAGAATGGTCACTATGTCTGATGAATCCTATTCCATTGAAAATATCATGACCTTTATGAAGCTATAAATCCAAGAGGTACACCTATTAGTGAACCTACCGGATTATGAATCCCTTCTCCTATGACTCCTCTAGATTCCTCTATTTTACTAGGACCACTTGGTGATTGTCATGTTCTCCAAACCACCAAATCCTTCGAGGATTAGTTTAGCTACACATAAAGTACTCGTATGACTTGTGATGTTCATTCTATTGTCCCACTATAGTTCATGTGGGGAAAAAGATTCCCTAAACCATTATTTCCACCATAGTTACACCAATTACTCTTTGTTTTTGGAATATTCACTCTAATGTGGTCTTCATAAGTGATCATTCCTCAACACCGTTCGAACCTGACATTGCTGATGGCATCCCCCTCCCAAAGATTGATGAGAGGAAGTTATATATGCTCAGGGGGTGAGAATTAAACCCCATATTTTCATACATAATGAAATAATTCAACGAAATACCATCTTCCCAATGAATGACATTAAACTAGGTCCTTATACTATGGAGTAAGTGTTGCATAATCCTTGTATGAGTGCCATGGTTTGGATTTCGTACATCGTGTCCTCACATGGAATGAAATCATCCTCACAAGAAATTTTATCACTCCACTAGGAATGATATTGATTATCCAATAAAAAATGTATTTTAATCACATTTTAATGGTATTAAATGTTCATTTTTTGATCTTATGGTCCTGAGTTAGTGGATTTTGATTTTGAACATACATTCTCATCATTTGGGCACTTCATGCCTAATGTACACCAATTTAGGCCCAACGAGTAATCTAATTATACCAAATGTAATTATCTATATTTTAATTTGAAATTTTTTTAAATATATTTTCACTTCTTTTTAAAAAAATTTCATTCAGGGTTCAATGGATGATTTAGAAAGGATGAAGGAGATATTTGGCGATGAAAAAAAAATTATGGAGAAGGCAGATTGGACCCAACCCACTGATGAGAATATGGGGCCTACAATACAGGAAAAATGAATCCTAGATTTCATAGACTGATAGAGGACATATAGAGGAACAAATCATTATGCAGGATCCAGTGCTAATTCTGCCTCCATTATGGTTATTTAATCATCCCAAGTTTGAGATAAAAGTATGGGCCAGATTCTGTGGCCCAGAAAAACATCCCACTAATATGATCATATCTCGAAATAAACATCTCCAAATTGTCCCAAAGTTTACAATCTGTTAGAAGACATCCGGGGATACATTTTATTCTTATATGGACCACTCTGATTCGGCCAGCTATAAGTACTTTAAAGCACTTCTATTCGGTGAAGGAAATATGGCTACCACCTCGGGTCAAGGGTGGAAAAGTAAACTCTCCCTTACTTTCCACCAAACTATGGAATACAACAATTAGTTGAGGAGACTTTGACTGTTGGAGGATCCACCCAAGGGATCAAAAATTCCTATTGGAGGTATTGGTATTAGAGGATTTAAGGATCTTGGATGCTTTGTTCAATTGTAATGTTATGCTGTTATTTTATTTTCTCAATTTTTTTTTTCACTTGTAAGTTGTTCAATTCACTTTAGTTTTTGAATAAAAGTTCTTTTTATCCACTTATAATATTGTTCTACATATAACTTTGATAACTTTTCCTCTAGGTGTTAATTTATTCACACAAAATCTTGTGAAATTATTCACACAACGGTGAAGTGATCATTTATTTTTGTTGTTTTCTTTACTTCTCCATGTCCTCCCTCATGTGTCTACTTTCCGCTTCCATTGAAACCATAGAATCAATGGAGGGATAACATACTTATGGGTTGATACAAGGGAGTATAAAGTGGCTGTATTGGATGTTATTTATCACCCTATTAATGTATAATCACTTCTTTAATTGAGATTTTTATTTGATGATTTTAAAACTCCATCGTCCATGTTGAAATTAGGGAAACACACATCAAATGCTAATAAGAACCATTACTTTGAAGTGATCAATACATTGATTCTTCAACTGTATAGGTGATTAGTATTAAAGGGTGTAGGCATTAAACCAGTAAGTGATGATGTTGTTTTATCACCTTAAATGAACCCATCTCAAATATAAGAAATTGAAATCATTGAAGGGGAAATACATCCAATCCACCCCAAGCGATAACCTAGGATCAACTCATTATTTTAAATTGAATTTACTTAAAAATGTTAGTGATAATTTAATCCCATCTAAAATCAACCCAAGTTGGCCACTTCATAGACAAAAATAGTCCTTAGAATGTCCGTGTCTATAGATTACTTCTTAGGTCTCTATGGATTCGACAACCCAAGCTAGACTACAAGGACCGTTCTACCTTCATATATTGGGTAAATTTTATCAAGAATAAAATAACCTCTTATAAAATCATTCTAAGGTAAACCCCTAGAATTTTTTTTTGAATTATGTAAAATTATTACTCTTTTATACCAATCCAAGATAAAACTAGAGTTGGGATCAGCACTATGAACTCTCAATACCCTGTCTGTCTATCGTTGGGATTGTCATTATTGGATTCTTCCATGAGTAAGATGAAATCACATTTATTGAAATAATCCTAATATTGAATTGTATTGTCCATATACATATTCAAATTCTGATCCCCACATCAACTATTGTTGATGCATCTTTCACAACACAAGGGTCAGGTACACTGGTTTCCCTTTTTTCTCACATTGACCTTGACTGACATGGTATTAGGGGTTCGTAGTGACCATGAAAATTAACTATATACTACATTTCCATAGTCCTCCTCTATAAGTGTAATCCCCAATTCCACCATATAGAATTATGTGGAAATTGATTCCCAACTAATAGGGATACCTTGGAAACCACCTAGTGACACATGCCCAACATCCATATCACATTATCCATATAATCAATTCCACCCTTAATCTATCACAATTTCACAAAGGACTACACAACCTAGTAAGATCAATCCATCAATATGGGATGTTCCAACACATAAGCACCATCCACATCATCGATGCTTCTAAAAACACCTGAGCAGATCCCATGGATATGCCCCACAAAATCCAATACAATCCAACAAAGAGAAATGATCTTATGGTGGAAAGATCCCATGATAATGCCCCATACCATTAACCTTCACGAACTCTGTGGGATTTTATTCATGATTTTTAAATAGGGTACATAGGACGCCTCCAAGATGTTCAATATCATCAAATGGTAAACCATAGTTCCAACATCATAGAGGTGTACCAATCCATAACCACATACAATAGTGTTTAGATCAGCCTTCATGGTGTGAAAATATTCCCATTATGGGATACCCCTCCAAGATTAGTATCCACTGTTGTTTTTATCCATCCATCTATAATCCTTCTAAGAAATCCCTCCTCATGATGAACATCACTAGTCCACCTTGACTGGTCATCTTGATCAGTCCCCTCCATCTCTATAAGATGTTAAAATCATAAACGTAGACACTGCTACCACATTTTAAACACTATATTCCATTGAAAAACCTTGAAGGATACCCCTTTAGATTTTGATACCCTCGGATTAGCATGAGATTCCTAAGGTTAGACAACCATTAGAATCCCTCTCATGAGGAAGAATAAAGGTCTCTAATGTTCCCTCATCAAGACATTCCAGTGATTCCCTTTGTGAATACTCCCCTGATAGAAGGTTACTTCCATGTCAAGACCACTATGAATGTCCAAATATATGTATTTCATTTAACTACCACCCACAAGGGGATGGAATTGGAAATGGGTTCCATGGAAAAACCCTAAATCTAAGAGGGAGACCCAGACTAGGTGATGTGTCTCAAATATAAATCAACATATGTTGAAATTAACATCCCATCATCCACTTTTGATCACTGAGAAGGAATCACCATTTAATGTAATGAATTAAATCTGCCTTTGGAATTTTGGAATGAAGTGAAACAACGTATTCCAACAAACAATAACACACGAAGAATTGGACCCCATTGAAGGTGTTAGAAATAGTCCTTCCCATCCATTTTCCTTAATCCCCATTCACACACCACCAAGCTGAACAAGATAGTCGTTTTTTATATCAATCCCCACTAAATTTAGTAGATCAAGCTTCATTATTAAATATTTTAAGGGTAATATTACCCTTCAATCTCCATACCTACTATCATGAATCCTCATATTTAATATATGGACATTATTGATAGAGTTTTTATTGGAGATTCCACAATATAGTTGTAAAAATTCCCATTTACCTTGGGTATTTCATGTAGATTGCAAAAAGATCATCATTTGGTATTTTTACATCATCTCAAGTTTTATACATGATGGTATTTTCTTTATCCAATTTTATTAATGGGTTTCCTATTATTTTATTTTAACAAGTGTTATTTGGTGCAATGGTATAATTAATTCACTCGGAATGTGCTCTTTTGTACATTGTGTGTAATTGAAGTGCATTTGAATATAATTTTAGTACATTGTGAGCTCCATGTTAGTGGTTCACCACTTATATATTTGTCTATTTAGTATCATAATAATACAAATTATATATGATTTTTTTTTTATTTTTTTGTATGATTTACGTACCAGTTGAGATTGTTTGGGGCTTGGTGAGCCTAGTAATCAATTGTTTTAACTATGAAAAATACATTAATTAATTTAATAATAAAATTTAGTACAAAAATTCTGAAATTATCTTGTTTTTCTTATACATAATATGTTGGTGTTCTCATCTGTAGTTGATTAACATCCTTAGAAATAAAATAGATGTATAAAATTCTATTTGGACTTATTTATCAAACTTTTATATTCTTATAAACTTATGTAAATGTGGTTCAAAATACAATATCATGGAAATAACTCTTATGGTGAAAAATATAAAATTTAAATATTTTTTCCTTAAAATGGTATTTAAATTGTTATCTTGAAAATATTTTTTAGTAATTTTAATTGATATCATACTAGAAATGATAATTTTGGAAATGATATTTTGAAATTTTACTTGTAATGGTATTTAATAACTATGAATGTGATGTTGTAAAATAGAATTATTTTTAAAATTGAAAATTTATTAATCCTGGATTTGGGACTAATTAAAATTAATCCTGAAGATTGGATATATGATTAAATAATTAAATTGATATTTAATATTATTGAATGTCAAAATGAGATCCCAACTCCCATAAGACATAATCTACATATCAATTTTTATATGAGTGCATGGTTGCGTCCTGACATTTTATGGGAAGTGATACCGTGATAAGGGCTTGAATTCCATATACTAAATGATTACAATATATTGCATTGATGATTACCAAAACTCATAAGATATTCGATGATTGGGAATGCTATGATGAGCGTTTAAAATCCATTAGAATGAAATTATGAATGACTAGATTCTATGTGATAATTATGACTATGGAATGATTGGACGAGAGATTAGATTCCATGATAATTATAGGGTGAGCCTCTAGATTTCAAAACTAACATGATGACTAGGAATTCTAGGATTAGCCTACATATTCCACATGTCACGTGATCATTGGGAATACTAATATGACAACTCATATAATATTTAACACCTCATTATATCAAGGAATTCCAATATAACCACCTATATTTCATGTGTTAAATTATTGTGGCATGGTCACTGTGACATGCTCAAAGGCACCCCCCATAACACACTAAAAAAGATTGTTTTGATCTGTACCATGAGTTAATTGATCAAAAATGGTTCAGATTTCCTTCTTATACACTATTAACCTCAGAAATAAGTTGTTGTTGATGAATTAATTTTAAATAGTAAAATTATGTCAAACTTTTGAAAATGAAAGTGAATAATAATTCGACATGCATTTCATACTAAAATGGTTGTTCTATAGAACCATTGGTAGTGGCCTATTGATTTATTATCATAACTAGATATGGTATCATAGTACTTGGGTACCCATTAAGATACCATATTTTCTCTCAAATTCATGTTTAGGGGAAAGACCATATATTGAGGCATAATTATTTAATTACTATATAGGAGTCAGATTATGGGACTATGTAATATTTAGGACCTATGTGGGATAGACTATTAGGCTTAGTTTAACATTTTTACCCTTTTAAATAGTTGTGTAGAATCCCCCATTGGGGTTCTAGATTGGTACATACAAATCATTCATTTATTATTACATCATATATAATATTTATTTATTTTGATCCTTCCTTTTTATAATGACTATCTATATGTTTAACTAATTTATTTTAAATCCACTGATGTTAGTATATAATATGAGGGTATAATTTCCTGACAATGATTTCATATAACTTCATAAAAATTCACAAACCTATGGCATATGGGGATACATATCATAGGTAAGTGAAATAATGCATCGTGGAAATAGTTTATTGGATTATAGGTTGGGACATTGTTAGTTGAGTATCAAATCAATATTTATCTTTAGTGCTTGATATGTGGACCCAATATTTCACATCATTCTATGATCTCATGGGGTATATCACTATTAATTATCATTTAGGTGAAAATATTTGTAATTTATTTGATAAATTTTTTTCTGGAAAACAATGTAGGGAATTAGTATAGTTAACATTGAATAAAGAATAGTGATTCATATAATTAGATAATTTAAATTTTTTATTTTAGAAAACATATTTGATGTGGGGTGAGAAACAAAAAATATTACATATGAACAAAAAGTTATATCAGATATCAAATTATAAAGCTATTCCATAAAAGTTTAAAAAAAATTAATTTCTCCCACTTTGTAAACTAGATGAGATAGAGGTTATATTTGTGTCAGGTTAAAATTTGGCAAGGTCTTTGAAGTGGTATTTAAGGCTCCGACCTTAAACGTTACATAGTCTTGAATTAATTTAATAATTCACATTGAGGATCTTTTCAGTTCTCTTGATTTAGATTATTAGGTCATAACAAAGACATAAAAACATGAATATTACCAGAATACACTTATACTCACTATCCCTTTTTCATAGAACAAAATCTCTTAAAAAAATTAACATGTGTAGTTCAATGTTTTCGAAAACATGAATTTATTTTTGTCCAATAATTGACCTATTCATCATTATTTCCGGTGAAAAACATTTAAAAACATGGGATTATCATAAAAATATCAGCAAGGGATACATTTATAAGGTAAAATTTCAGTTTTTCAAATCATTATGTAAACCATTTATACATTATCAAAAAGTAATAAATTTAACCTTAATGATGATGGAAAACATTTCATTAAATATAATCTAATTTCATATGCTTGTTATAACATAAATATTATGATAAAGCCTATAGAAAACAACGTATAGCATATAAGGGTATCTTAGAACATAAACATAGTTAAATGGAATAACCATACGGTTGACTTCCACAAATATCACTAAATGGAATATCCATAAGGCTGACTTCCATACCTAATGCATTGGAGGCTATAACGTAACCACCCATCCTTGGTTTAACATGGAACCACCCGTGATTTGGATTATCACATAACCACCCGTAAAATGTCCAAGATCCAATATATAGTCATAACACCTAAAATATTGGAAATAAAAAAAATTTATTAATAACATTTCATTTGCAATCACAATATATCATAGCAAGATATTGAAATCAATAATCTATTTCAAAAAACAATTTTCGATTAGAAACAACCAAAAATTGAATAATTGATTTATTTTCACTATTAAAAAAATTATAATTTATAGAGGAACCCAAATATCAAATAACGATTATGGCGGCAGAGAGGTCATTGTCTCCACAAACATTTAAAATAAACATTCCCTTTCTCATTTAATAAAATACAACGTAGAAAAAAGAATCCCTTTCAATGAAATTAAAATTCGAAGGGGTTTATACACCATATAAAATCAAGTCATGTATATATCAAAATATGCCTCAAATAAAGGATATAAAGACAAAGTCCCTTACAAAATTTCATTAGCCTAACATCGTCGCATGAAAATTCATTAAATGAGATGATGAAAGAGAAAAGTGTATATCATCACTTGTACATAAAACGTACAACAATAAGTATATAAAATAACATATCCCAACATAATAGAATATAAATTAAAATAAATAAGATAAAAGATGCAATGACTCGCCAATTCTCATTGGCTTGAGGGCTCAATGAGTCATTACGAGGCCTTAAGCGACATCCCCAAAGCACCAAAGGATGCCAATAAATGCCGAAGGGTTTCAAAACAAATGGGGGACGATTTACCCTTTTTGAACATACCACAGAACCAAAAAACATAATCACACTAACCAATTAAAAGATGCATGATAAAAACTAAGACAACCCAACCATTTATTTTATCATAAACCAACTAAGAGTACCACAGCAGAAACCAACACCAAATCAGCGTAAACAGTGGAAAGTCAAACTCAAAGACTACAAGACACAACCCAACTCCATGCTCCACAAGCTCCAAGCTCCAATATCATGAACCATCTCAAGCATTACGACGCAGTATGGAACACTTTAAATTTGCCAAAATCATGGTACATTACATTTGTAAAAGCACCAATGTTCCAAATCAGGGGGTGAGTAGTGAAACTCAGTAGGTTTTCCCCGATGACTTCCCAACCCATGCCTCTAGGATAAAACATGTTAGCACATTTATATAAAACAAATTATATAAAACAATTCCAAATCAGTTCACAATATAATGAGTCCCATGTCAAAACCATTTTCAAACAAAACCCATCTTTCTCAAGAAACGCAACCACGCAATGTTTTTAATAAAATTCCAATTTCTATTTTGGCACATTGATTCCATTTCACAAATCCACACAACAAACCATGCATGCAACCCATACGTCCCTATACTCATGAGTGGTGAGTTATCCTTCCACTAAGTCATCACATAGTGGACTACCTTGGTGGGGGTACTTCACAACCTTATCTGTCCCTTTTGATGGGGGTACTTCTTTCCATTATCCATCCCAACATTTTTTATGGGGGTAATTCTTGCCCGTATCCATCCCAATGCATATGAACACAGATCACAACCCATAAATGTCCATGCTCAAAACCTTGTGTGTTTAAAACCTTTCAATATAGCATATCCATTTTATTGAAAACCATTTCTTTCAAGTATCAAAACCTTAGCCAATTTAAAACCACCATTTTAAATTTATTTCCACAACCAATTACCAAAAACACACAATTTCCATCACCCATTACTAAAAAGGGGTTTCAAACTTTCCTTCACAACAGATAAACATTACTTTTAAATCAAGGAAAACAATGTGAAACTAAGCCTTCAAGTTATTAGAAATATGAATTTAGAGTGAAGCCACATACCTCAAAAAATTTGGAGAAACCATCAGTGGGTGAAGAATTCCAACAAAACCTAGTGAACTATTCCCTGAAACCTCCTTAGATTACTTCCCCTAGCACCAAAAAACCCAAAACCTAACTTAAAAGTCATCCAATACCTTATATATACCAACCATGGGCATAGATTTAAGGATCCATCAAGAGGGAATAAGGAGATCTAAGAAAACAAATGGAAACAAGACTTACCTCGATCAGCAGGCCTCTAAAAGCCATTGAAACCCTCCAGATCGCATCCAAAATAGATGGTAAGTGTTCTCCCATATTAACCAGAAATAAATCCATAGAGTAGAAAATCTAGGAGAAAAAAGTGGGTTTAAGGATAAAAAAGATGAGATCATTAAAATTAGTATTTTAGTTGACTTCGTGCATGGTTAGTCCGCACAGTTAGTCAAATCGAGTGCTAACTGTGCGGTAGTCACATCTTGGAAATGGTGCTCCGCATGGACTCCTCAAATGGTTTTCCCAAACCGTGTGCACACCGTACAGTCTCCTCTATCCAAATAACCACCACATGCATGGCTTCCGCATGGTATGGGCAAGTCGTGTGCCTCCCATGTGTCCCCAAATATTTCCCTTTAACACCATAAAAGTTTCCAAACATTCCCAACCATCTCCCATATGCTTCATGCACATAAAAAGCATAAAACAAGTATTACTTAGCAGAAACTGGGGGTACTACATTCTCCCCATCATTGGCCTTTCTGTCCTTGGAATGTAGAAAACCATCGCTTGCATGAAAGAGTTCTGGCCACTGCTCTTTTATTTCATTCTTGCATTCCCAAGTCTCTTCTTGAATCTGACCATGCTGCTATAAAACCCACACTAGACTGATTCTTTTTCCATTCAATAATTTCTTTTCTCTCTCCACCATCCATTTCAGGATATGTATCAACGAAGCATCCAGATCTAGGTAAACATGATCCCGTCAGATTACATGGTCAGGATCGGGCTGACACTTCTTCAACTGAGATGCATGGAACACATTATGCACTGCACTGAACCGTGGTGGTAATTCCAACTAATACTCCACCACGCTAACCTGTTCCAGTATCTCAAAAGGGCCTATATATTGAGAATATAATT
Source organism: Viscum album (assembly GCA_963277665.1). NCBI lineage: Eukaryota > Viridiplantae > Streptophyta > Magnoliopsida > Santalales > Viscaceae > Viscum > Viscum album. The sequence goes on from OY728137.1 coordinate 2,115,824,911, forward strand.
TTCCCTAATTCATAAAATGATGTTTTCTATGCCTTGCAGAGTTTCTCAAAAAGGCATGATCACTCAATGGAAATGACGACGGTCTTCGGCGATGACCCGCATATGATTTTTGACGACTCTGAGCCATCTCCATCATCTTTCTATTCAATTGGATCTTCTCCGTTGTTTCTTGGTCAAGGCTCAGCTCAACTAGTGAAGTCTCGCCTGTTTCCACCAAACAATGTGGAGAACATCAATGACTCTTATACAATGCTTCAAACAGAGCCATGTGTATCAAGGCTTGATAACTTTTATTGTATGTGAACTCCACTAAGGGTATATGCTCCTCCCAAGAGCCCCCAAAATCCATTACAGAAGCCTTCAACATGTCTTCCAATGTTTGTAGCATCCTCTCATATTTCCCATCCGTCTGAGGATGATACGCCTTTCTCATCATCAACCGAGTCCCAAGGACTTGCAATAATGATTTTCAGAAACAATATGTGAACCTTGGATATATATATATGAGACTATGAATACTGGTACACAATTCCTCTTTACCACTTCTTGGATATAGATATTTGAAAGATCTTCCACCATATGAGTTTCACGAAACGGGATGAAATGAGCTGATTTGGTTAGAAGATCCAATATCACCCAAATGGCATCGTGTTTCCGGACCATTCCTGGAAGACCTGTAACAAAATCCATTGTTATATGATCCCATTTCCACACTGGGATAGGTAAATATTGTAACATACCAGCTGACCGCTGATGTTCAGCTTTAACATGATGTCATGTTAAACACCTTAAAACAAGTTCACCTACATTTCGTTTCATAAATCTCCACCAAAACTGTGTCTTCAACCCCTTATACAACTTCTATGTACCCAGATGTACAGCTCATCTTGGATGGTGGTAATAATGAAGGAGTTTTCTTTGAGTAGATAAAGGTACAACTATCCGATCTCGAAATCTCCATACTGAACTCTAATCCAGCTTCCAACTGTCAATGGTCTCCCCACCATTGAGTTTTGAACTCATTGCGACACAGTCTACATCGGATGCCTATGCCTCCTTTACTATATCCACCAAATCAGGAACGAGTACAACTGGAAAGAAAACTTCAACATTAGCTTGATCTTCACATTCCATGTGCATGTCGGCTAAGAATGACATCAAATGCCACTCATATAAAGCTTCTTTGGCCAACTGAGTATACAACTTCCTTTTTAATGCATCGGCCACATAATTTCCCCTACCTAGTGTATACATCATGTCAAATTCAAACATTTAAAGATACTCCATCCATCTCCTCTACCTCAAAATCAAATCTAGTTTTGAGAAAATTTGATTCATGCTTTTTTGATCCGTAAACATAGTAAATTTCTCACCAAAGAGATAATTTCTCCTTGTTTTCAATGCATGGACAACTATAGCCAACTGCAAATCATGTGTTGGATAATTTTTCTCATGCACCCTCAACTGCCTTGAGCCATAAGCAACCACATGGTCTCCTTGAATGAGGAAACAACCCAACCCTACTTCTAAAGCATCAGAATACACCACATAATCATGTTATGATTCTCACAATATCTGAGTGGGTGCTGATGTAAGGAGAACTGTCAACTCTAGAAAAGATCGTTGACATTCATCAGTCCATTGAAATGCATTGTTCTTCTTTGTTATTGATTTCATAGGAGAAACTAGTTGTAAGAAGTCACAGAATAGCATCGGTAATAACCAGCTAGACCTAGAAAACATCTTATTTTAAAGTTGTTTTTCAGTGGCTACCAAGAATGAACAAATTCTATCTATTATGGATGCACTGAAACACCTTTCTCAAAAAAAAACACGGCCCAGAAAGTGTACCTCTTGTATCCAAAAATTGCACTTTGATAATTTGGCATACAACTGATGGTCTCTCATGATTTCCAATACTATCGCCAAGTGTTTCTCATGCTCATCCCTTCTTCTTGAATACACCAATATATCATCCTAAAACACCACAACAAAAGAATCCACATATCGCTAAAATATTTGATTCATCAATGCCATAATGTCTGTTGGTGCATTCATATGACGAAAAATCATGACTACTTATTCATAGTGGCCATATCTTCTTTTGAAGACCTTATTCGGGATATCCTCCATCCGAACTCCCAACTGGTGATATCTTGGCCGCAAGTCAATCTTGGAGAACCAATGAGGTCCCCTCAATTGATCAAATAGTTCATCAATGCGAGGAAGAGTATATTTAATATTTATTTTAACTTGGTTATGTTTACAATAATCCACACATATCCTCAATGTTCCATCTTATTTCTTTACAAAGAAAACTGGTGCTGCCCATGGAGACACGCTTGGCCAAATGACACGCTTGGACAAATGAAACCCTTTCTTTACAGATCCAATAAACTACACTTTCAATTCTCGTAACTCTGTTGGTTCCATCCTATAATATGGAAGTGAGATAGGACTGGTGCATAGAAGGAGATCAATTGTAAATTCCACTTATCTTACAGTTGGTAAACCTGAGAAGTTTTCAGAAAAAACATCAGGAAATTGATCCACCACAACTAGGAAACTATTTTCCGCGATCTCTTCCAATGATGCCAAAGTCAAATCTGCCAATTGGAAAGAAATTTTTCCCACCATTGGTTCGAAAAATATCTTTCCACTTTTCTTTACCATCCTCTCTCCTCTGAAGAGATACTCAAGGCCGTCCTCAGTCGTGAAACTAATTGTTCTCCCATAACAGTCTATTTGAGCCTTAAACCTTTCCCAACAATCCATTCCAAAGATTACATCATAGAAATCCATATCCAACATGGATAAGTCCCATTCTAGATAAGCTCCATCAAATGTTATAGCACGTGCTTGACTCACAAAGTCTTGCTATTCTCTTTCACCAAAAGGAGTTTGCAGTATCAAGACAGAAGGAATCATTTCCAGTTTTAAACATATCAAGTCAACATCACGAGAAGAAATGAAGGAATGTGATGCACCTGTATCAGACAACACATGCACAAAGGTAGAATTCAAATGAACCGTATCATTTACTGTTGATGGTCTAGCCTGATCGTCAACAATCATATGCTCAACTCCATACAATTGCTTTATCGTTGCACTGTTCTCCTTGTTTCCTTGCTGAGATTTCCCTGGTTGAGGAGTCATGGTATTATGATACTTACCATGGCTAGCTCTGTTATGTTGATGAGACCGACTCTACTGTCGTCGTCCTGTCGAAGCATATGATGCTTGCGACGCCTGGGAAGTGGCGCGTGCACCTGAACTCGGAGTATTTCTACAATATCACTATAGATTCCCCATCTGCTTGCAATTGTGAAATTGTCTAGGTTGCACCGTACACTCTCGCTTTATGTGATTAGTAGAGCCACCTTGAAAACACACGGCTTTCATCATGGGTCAAGGAGGATGATTCAATGATCCAGCAATCTGATTCAGATTCACACTCCAAACTTGGAAGTAGGTGTCCCTCTTCTGCTTGTTCCCAGCATTAGAGTCACCACCCATTCCTGTTGGAATCCTTATATTTCCTCCTCCGATAACTCCCTAGATGTATCTTTTAGCTAATGTTGTTGTATTTTCCATTTCCATATAATATGTAATATAGAGCACAACTATCATCGAGTGAATCTCCTGTCGCAACCCTGATTCAAAGATGTGTACCATCCGCGATGCACATTCAGCAACATCTGATGAAAAGTCCACTAAATCCATGAATTAAGCCACATAATCCATGACAGAGAGATTCTCCTTCTTCAATCTGAAAAAGTCTTTCATCCTCTGGATCATGAACGTGTGAGAATATGATAATTTATTGAACAACTCCTCAAATTCCTCACATCCCCGGCCTTGATCCACCTAGGCTTGCACCACTAGCTCCCACCACTATCATGCAAGATACTCTAACATATACGTCGCCAAAATTACTTCCAATTATACTGGTGTGCCGATAATATCGAAGATATGATTCATCCTACTCAGCCACACCTCCACCATTTTGGGTTTATAATCACCCGAAATGAGGGGTGGATTCTGCTTCTGTAATTGGATGGAATGGTCTACAAGCCATGATTCATCCCTCCGATTCCACGTTTCCACAGCCTGGAATGCTTGAACGATTCTCTAAACTAGATCTTGGTTCACATGCAGTTCAGGTGACAACACATTCTCCATAGCTTCATCAGGTTGGTTTTTATAACGCCTAATGAGTCCCATTTTCTATACAAACAACACACGTTGTTAGTCTCACATCCTTGCAATTGAAGGCTTAGAATTTCAAATTCTATCCCATCAAATATCACCACATTTTTCTCAAAAAACCCTTTCCCCATGTTCAAATATTTTTGAAAACATCCCACATGCTTTTTGAAAATCATTCCATTTTCAAAATAATCCAAAGATTATGCTTTCAAAATCATTTTAGTTGAAAACAATATCTCAATTTTTCAAAATTTGTCACCTTACAGAATTTCCTTACTCATTCCTCATCATGATATATGAAATCCTAGTGGGATGTCATTCTTATATAATGCATGTCATGTGCATCTCATTGGATAAACCCGTAATAGTGAGATTTTGAACATTCTAGAAATGTATCCAAAACACTTATGTACCCAGCACCATGGCAACTTGAAGTTCAACATAAATGGGTTAGCTACATCCTTTTATGATGTACATTTCACGTTCTGAAAATCCCTCTATTGTATTATATTCCAACCCAAGGAATAGATGCAATGGAATTTCAACTCCATGACCGAGAACATCGATGGCCACCTGTTTGGAAAGGACTGAACAAGCTGATACCATTTTTAATGACCCACCAATTCTCATTGGATCGAGAGCTCAACGAGTCATTACTAGGCCTTAAGAAACATCCCCAAGGCGCCAATGGTTGGAAATAAATTTCTATGGGTTTCAAAAAAAGTGGGGGATGATTAACCATTTCTGAACATACCACAGAACCATCAACCATAACCAAACTAACCAACTAAATGATGCATGATAACAACTAATACTACTCAACCATTTATTTTATCATAAACCAACCAAGAGTACCACATCTGAATCCAACACCAAATAAGAGTAAATAGCTGATAGACAAATTCAAATAATACAAGACAACAACCCAACTCCATGCTCCAAAAGCTCCAAGATCCAACATCACAAACTATCCCAAGCATCAACATTCAGTATGCAACACATTACCTTTTCCAACATCCCAGTACATGACATATACAAAAGCACCAACTTGCCAAAGCAGGGGGTGAGTAATGAAAATCCACCAAGAAATGTTGCCACTCAAATTCACATTTCCATTTTGGCACATTCATTCTATTTAAAAAATCCACACAACCAACCACGCATGAAACCCAGACCTCCCTATACTCGTGAGTGGTGAGTTATCCTTCCACTAAGTTGTCAGTTAGTGAACTACCTTGACAGGGGTATTTCATGACCTTATTCAACCCTTTGGATGGAAGTACTTATCATCCTTATACATCCCAACCTTTTTGATGGGGGTACTTCTCACCCTTATCCATTACAATGCATATGAACACACACCAAAACCCATGCAAGTCTATGACCAAAAACAAGTGGGGTCAAAACCGTAAAATAAAGAATCGCCCTTTTATTGAAAACCATTTCTTTCAAGAAGAAATACCATAGCCTATTTAAAATCACCATTTTAAATTTACTTCAAGAACTAATTTCCAAAAACACACAATTTCCATAACTCGTTACTAAAAATGGGTTTCAACCATTCTTTCACAACTTATTAACAAACCATTTCAATCAAGGTAAATAATTTGATACTAACCCATAATGTTCTAAGAAAGAGGAATCAAGAGTGAAGCCACCTACCGCAAAAAATTTTCCGAAACCAACAACAGACGAAGAACGCCAACAAAATCGAGTCAACTAGTCCCCGAAACCTCCTTAGATTCCATCCCCTAGCACAAAAAAAAACAAAACCTGGCTTAAAAGTTATTCACTATCTTAGATCTACCAACCATGGGCATAGATCTAAGGATACATCAAGAGGGAAGAATGAGATCTACAAAAAATAAAGGAAACAAGACTTACCAGGACCAACTGGCATCTAAACACCAAGGCAACACTCTGGATCGCTTCCAAAACACATGGTAAGTGTTCTCCCACCTTCACCAGAGAGAAATCCCGAGTTAGGGCTATCTAGGAGCAAAAACGAGTGGGTTTAAGGATAAAATGGATTAGATACTTAAAAATATTATCTAAGATGACTATGTACATGGTTAGTCTTCACAGTTAGAAAAATAGTTCGCTAACCGTGCGATAGTCACTACTTGGAAGAGGCACTCAGCACGACCTCCACACATGGTTTTCCCAAACAGTGTGCAGACCATGGGGTCTTTTTTGTACAAATGACCACCACCTGCACGACTTCTACATGGTTTGCTCAAACCATGTGCTGCCAGTGCGCCCCCAAATTTTTCCTTTTAACACCATGAAAGTCTCCAAACATTCCCAACCATCTCCCATATTCTTCATTTACTTAAAAAGAATAAAACAAGGGTTAATTTCCTGAAACCGGGGGTACTACGGAAGAATTATTTGACTAAAAGAAGAGGGTGAAAGGTTCCTTTACCTTGCGTCTGATTCGTCAAGTATGTTCCTTGTTCTTCCTGAATAAAAAACATTTATTAATTTTTATATTCTTAATATTTTATTTCAAGTTTATTACTAATTTTATATTACTTATTACCACATTATAATAATTATATAATTATTTATTAATATCGGTCGTTCTGTCAATATTGGGTACTAGAGTCCGAATGGATCTTGTTATAATTAAAATTTGTCTGTGTGGCCAGATGTCCAATACCTCCTAAATAGTATTCATTATTAAAATATCATATATATCTAGTATATATGTATTTATAATAGTCCATAACATTTGGAGATATTAAATTAAATGCCCCATTCAGGGAGACGATAAGTCATACGTATGACTGAGCGCTACATTCTTTTCTTTTTCATATTTAATGGAAATAAAAATAAATGATTGATAGATATATTATTATTCCAGTAAAAAAATAATATGTTATATTTGTTACATAATTTCATTAATTACTTCCTTTATATGTTTCATTAATGGCATGAATGAGAGATTTAATTTTTAGTGGGCGGTAGTCCGCACTTCCTCAAATGAAATTATCATATTTACAAATCAATAAAAGCATAAAGGGTATGTTTGTAAATAAAAATTACAGTATCATGAAGACAATATTAATATAATATATAAAATATATAAATACAATTCAATCATAATGGCCACCATAATAGTTGGTACATAAAAATCAAATTATCATAGTTTCGTGAGGCATTAGTTCGTCGTGCACAAAAGCAGTCTATTCCTAACCATTAGATATAGGTGTGTGGAAGTGTAATTCGAATACATACCATAAGAACAAAATACTATATTGAGGATATTAGTATTTTTTATGAAAATAATAATAATAAAATCATAAGAAGTGGAGAAGGAAAAATAATGAAAAGGAACTTGAGATAAGATGTTTCCTAATATCGGGAAACTTCTTTTTATTTGAGCCAAAGGGATCTCTTAGATTGGATTCTGCATAGGGGAATGCATATAGGATTAATGGAGGAATGTTGGGAGATTATTTTAGCGGATTTTTAATTCTCCAAGGTTCTTGAGAGGTGTGTGTAGTGGTTTAGATGTTGTTTCCTTTTATAAGAGTGATGATGGGAATTTTATGAAATTTTAAAAGTATTATTTTATTATTAAATGATTTTAATATAATAATCACAAAAAAGTGATATATTTAAAGACAATATTAGGATAGGTCGAAATACTCTCATCCAAGGGGTTTTATACAAGTTTAGATTAAAATTTATCCTTATATTTTATCATTATTGCTTAGTTAACTAATTTTACTTTTACCATCTTCTTGTATATTCACAAGATATGGTTACCATAGTTATAATAAAATTACAAGAGTCAATAAAATGGATCCTTAATGGCATTTTTAACATCATATTTTTCAGTTGAATTAATAATGTATTTTTATGACTATTATATCATTTAATAAAATACTATTTGTTTTAAATATCCATTTATGTCAATTTTTATACTATTCATATCATGCCTTTTTTAAAAATCAATAAAAACATGATTATTTCGAAAAAAATCATAAATTAAAATATAAAAGTCATTATCATCCCTAAAATTAGTTGATGGCATAAAATTTCCCAAATATATTTTTTTTAATATTTATAATATAATTTATTTAAATCATTCATTAATATGGTATTTACAACATCATTATTGTTTCATATATATACTTATTTATTTTATTTCTAAAAAATATACATAAAAAACTGTGATGTGTGCAACATTTTATAATTATAATTACTATTTTATATTTTCATTTATGACGTATATTTATTAATTTAAAAATTAGTTTAGTAAAAGATACATGTTTAGGTTATATTTTCTTTAACTTTAAATTAAAAGTAATTAAATGTCATTTTCACACAGAAGTGGCCCAATGGTGTCCAAAAATCGACCGAAGGACAGAAATGGTCCAAATAATCTCATAAAATCGGGTTAGGACATGTGTAAGGGTAATTTAATATTATTATAACATTATTTTTTACCATTATATACTGGATTTCCCCTTTAACCATTGTAAGTAAAGTATTTAGTGAATTTACTATTAATAATGTCTAAAAATAAAAGTTAACTATTTACAAAATTTTTACCTCCTGATTCCAAAGAGGGAATCCATTTTTTCAAATTCAAAACACTGATGTAGCAGAAATAAATTTAAAATTAATTTTTTTTGTCCAAATGAAAAAGGCGGTTTTATACGTAAAAACTACCATATGATTGACATGTATTTATGTCAAATTTCAAAGTGAAATTATTTCCAATGAAAAAAATTGGAATAAAAGATAAAAATATAATCCATTTATAAATTAAAACTTATAAAAAATTCAATATAACGTTAAAATTAAATTAGATTTAAATGCAGTTCTGAATTAAAATGTATTATTTTCACTATTCATTAAAAAAGTGAACATTAGTAGTAAAATACCAAATTTTCATTCAAGTTTTTTTATTTTCTTAATTTAAATAAGAATTTTATTTTTTAAAATAAAACATATAAATGTTTCAAAAAATTTATTTAGAAAGGGTTCGCCATCAAAATGCGGTAAAGCTGCATTTTCAGAAATAGACTTCTTTTATCTAAAAAAATGAATTTAATCTTATATCATATCAAGAAAACATAAAGATGAATTTAAAACATTACATTGAATATATATCATATATTTTTAATTAAATAAAAATAAATAATGAGTGTTATAAAAACACCATTAATCTATTTTAAAAAGGTTTTCATAAATACACATCCATTATTTTCAATTGGTTTTTATTTCTATTTCTAATAGATTTTGTAATCAATGAATAATAATTTAAACATGTGTAAACCGTATTTAAAAATTTAGTTGATACGATTCATTCCCTCTATTATAAAGACTTGGCATTAACTACTATTTAAAATGATATTTAAATTATTTCATTATTGTTCAGTATAACCTAATGTTGTCTGAAATGTAAGATTTTAGAGAAGCCTGTTTTTGCGTATCATATATGGTATCAACAAAATAATCCCAATTAATATAAAATTAATATCACCTTCATAAGTATTAATATGAATCAAAATGTATTTTTAAATAAATACCTAGGTCATTACATCCTTCCCCCCTTTTGAAATTGCTTCCTCGCAATTTTAAAATTGGGCTCAAAAACATAATTAAAATTTCCACATAAGAAAAAGAGTCAATAAAACAATCACTTTTAAAAGAAATAATGAGAAGTAAAAAAGTTCACATGAGACAAAAAACATGGATTCCCTAAAAACAAGTCTACAAAGGAGATACTATGTGTCATGTTTTGATGGAGAGTGATAGAAAACATGATCAGGAAAAAGATAACCACCAGAAAACCACAAACATCTGATAGGTTAAACAGTTTATGATTCCCCAGTAGTAAAAGTAAATAGATCACAATTATTTGTTTTCTGTTCCCTATAATAAATTTGGATAATTTATTTATGATATTTAATAAAAAAAATTAGGAAATATAATTACTTTTCAAGTAGAGTTTCATCCATTAATAAGTTTCTACCAAAATCTCATCTTTTCCCCAAACTATGACTATTCATGGTGACATGGTCACACCTGAGGCACCAGAACAAACATATAAGAGAATTAAATTATCCAAAATATATAAACCATAAATTTCCCATGTCATTAGTCATTAAAAAAACCAAAATTGTTATTTCATGATAAGATAATCCCCCAAAAGGATAATCTTTTATAAAAATAAATACTACTCTTAATCACAAAAATTCAACAAATGATACCCAAAGGTCATCAAATACTATTCAATACACAATTGTACTTAAAATTATTCAAAATAATACAAAATATAATTGAAACACCAAATTCATAAGTAATTTATCCCATAGTCTACCAAATAAATAATAACATTTATCTCCAAAGAAATTGGCCACTCTTTAAGTCTCATACTGAAAAGTAATTAACCTAATCACATATTCTATAAGATAGGTTATGGATTTCCAAAAATAACCAAAATCCTTATATGTCTATAATAAAAAAATATATTCTATCAAAATAAAATCCACCATTTCTCCTCAATTAAAATCCTAATGTATTCTATTTTTTAGGCATATGTTGTTCCCAAATGAGAAAACATCATTCAAAATAACCTTTATCACTTATTCCCCAAATCATATTCCTATAATAAGGATATCCATATGAAAAAACATAATATCTCAAACAAACTTAGTCTTTATCAATAAAATCATTTATCTAAAATTAATTATTCATACCGAATAGGGACTTCATGTAGGCTAGTGGTAGGTGAGGCACCCTTGTCACCCTTCGGTTGTTGGTTAGATTTCCATGGCCTTGTTGGACAGGACGGGTTGTCACCCATCCTACATGTGTTATTATTATAAATCCATATCATTCTTATAACATTCCAAAAATAAGATAATTTCCTAAAAAATAACCATAACTTATTTTATCCTCAAAGGTTATCTAATACATTTTATTTTGCATCCCAAAATGTAATACCTATTTATCACCTCAATAAAAAAAGATCATATGAACCACTATGGTTACCAATTATATCCACACATGAAATAATAATTCATTTTTTAATAAAATTATCACATATCAAACTTTACAGTTACAAGTAATAGAAAAAGACTTTCTAAGTAATCCCATCATGAAAAGAGCCTTAAAACTTTTAAGTATTTTATCATCATAAAATCTAATATAACACTGGAATCCCTTATATATATACCTCTTATGAATTCAATGTTATTCATGATTTATTAAACAATATTTTCAAATATATTCCTCAATACTTATTTCTTGAAAACAAAATAATGAATCATATCCTAAGATTCAACAATGTCAAAACATCAGCTAAGAAATAATCCATACAGTTCATTGGTCATTGTCAGTATCCTCAACCTCAATTGGAATGGATATATGTATTGCTAAAAATATATTTGTACAGTACTAATGATCCCATTCCATAAAGTATTTCATATTACATCTATTTGTATAATTACAATGCGCACCACATTTAAAACATTCAATTGATCCCTTAGAAATAACTTCAATCCCTTCCCTAGATTAAACTGGAAGCTTACTTTTTTCCATAGTATGTTCTTTCTTTATAACCATCATTATGAAATCTTTATCATATTCTCCTCCATTTAAATAATTATTCTAGGTGTTTATTTCCACATCCATGACCCATATGTATTTATTTCACATGATTTTATGATTATTACCTGAACTTTTTTAGGGATTTTTTCTCTCATATATGGTGCCTTAGAAAAATCACACAGGTTCAAGTGGTCAATCAGGACTGCATATAATTGTTTAAGAAAAAACCCAAGGATTCTCATAAAAGATCCTATTTCATTTAGTTTCTCATTCATAAAACCACCACCAATTCATTCACACCCATTGGTACTTTAGTGCCAGCTAGATCCATACATTTACTAAAACCAAAAATTACTGTGTGAGTATATCTATAAAATCATCATAAAATATCTTATGAGGAGAGTAAAAAAATATACTTATTCATGTCATATTAAACTCATTAAATTTATATAAAATAACTATGAATCTTTTGAATATTTTAAATATTACGTTAGTGTCACTTATTATTAATAACACCCTAAACTCTAATGTTATCTAAACTGACCAGTCATACCAACTATAAGGCCATATCCTAAAACATTACATTATCTTGAATTTAGATAATAATTCACATTTTGTATCTCTAAAGCTTTACAGTTTTAGAGAATTAGGTCATATGATATACATAACAACATGAAAATTACAAGTAGACGCTTCTACTCACTATCTATTTTTTCATAAAACAAAAACACTTAAAAACTAACATGGCTAGTTTTGGGTTTTAGAAAACTAGTCGTTTCCTTGGTCCCATACTTGACCCTATTATTCTTTATGTCTTCTAAATAACATTAAAAAACAAGGTATGAGACAAAAAATATCAGAAAGGATACAAAAAGAAAAAAACTGTTAGTTATTTAAAATAACATGTAAACCATGAATACAATATCATAATGTATAACTCTTCACCTTAATGAAGTAGCAAAAACAATTAACTAAATATTATCTCAAATATTAACATTTTTTGTAATCAATAGAATACCATAAATAACATAGAAAACAATTTATATCATATAAATGTAACTTGATATATAAATATAATTAAATGGAATAACCATATGGTCAACATCACATATCACTAAATGGAATAGCCATTAGGAAAACTTCCATAACCAATGAATTGGAGATTATAACGTTACCATCCAACCATGGTTTATCATGGAACCACTCATCGTCTGATTTATCAAGTAACCATTCGTCAAATGTCTAAGTACCAATATATAATCATAACACATAAAATATTTCAAATATCAATATTTCAGTAATAACATTTCATTTTCAATCACATGAAATCATATCATGATATTGAAATAATACATCGGCTTCAATAACCCATTTTTGATAAAAAAAACTTAAATGGGAATAAAGTATTTATTTTATTTATAAAAACATTAATTGTTATAAAGGAATCCAAATATCAAATAACGATTACGGTAGTGGAGAGGTCCTTATCACCGTAAAGGTTAAAATTACATTCCCTTTGTTTATTAGTAAGACTCTAATTAGAAAAAATATTTCCTTTGAATGAAATTGAATGTAGAAGGGGTATATACACAATATAAATACATGTCTTGATTAAATCCAGATATACCTCAAATAAAGGAGATTGAGAAAATGTCCCTTATAAAAATTCGACATCCTAACGACGTCACATTAAAATTCCGAAAATTAGATGATGAGAGAGAAAAGGGTATCTCGTCAAATGTACATAAAATGTACAACAATACCGATATAGAAAAACATATCCCATCATTAGTTAATTGAAATTAAAAGACATAATAGAAATTATGTATTTGACTAAAAGAAGATGGTGAATGCTTCCCTTACCTTGCGTCTGATTTTTCATGTATGTTACTTTTTCTTCCTGAATAATAAACATAAGTTAATTTATAATTTCATAATAACTTTTATTGAATTTTATTATTCCTTTTATATCACATATTGCCAGTTTATAAAAATTACATAATTATTTATGTTAATATCTGTTGTTTTGTTGATACTAGGTACTTGTGTCGAAAATGATCTTGTTATAATTACAATTTGACCATGTGATCAAAAATCTATTATCTACAGAATATTATTCAAGATTTAAATATCATATATGTCCATTATATATGTGTTTTCAATTGTCCATATCATTTTGAGATATGAAATTAAATGCATCATTCATGGAGATGTTAAGTTGTACGTACACATGAATGCTACATTCATTTATTTTTCAAAATTAAAGTAATTTAATTTAAATAATAAATTGGTATATTATAATTCTAGTATATTATAATATGTTATATATGTTACATAATTCCATTAGTTCAATACTTTATGCATTCCAAGTATGCCATGAAAGAGTCATATAACATTGATGGGGTGGTAGTCCGCTCTTCGTAAAATTAAATTATCGTATCTCACACATCATAAAAAGAATAAAGGGTATGCTTGTCAATAAAAATTACAGTATCATGATTTCAATTTAAATATAATATATATCATATATAAATACAGTTCCATCATAATTTTGACCATAGGAGGTGGTATGGAAAAATCGAACAATCATCGTTTCGTGTGGTAGTAGTTCTCCATACACAAAAATAGTATATCTGTATCCATTAGAAGGAGTTGTGTGGCAGTTTAGTTATAATAATTCAAATAAAAACAACCATGTATAAAGAGGGTATGATTTTTTATAAAAAAAGGAATTATAAGATCATTGGGAGTGGAGAAGGAAAAATAATTGAAAGGAACTGGAGAGAAGACGTTACCTCAAATCGGGTAACCTTTTGTGATTTGAGCCAAAGGGATCTCTTGAATCTCTTTCAGTCCAGGGGAAGGCTTCAAGGAGGAAGGGAGGAATGTTGGGATCTTATTTGAGTAGAGTTTGGATGAGTAAATGGGCTTGATAGGTTTTTATAATGGGTTTGAGGTGGTGACCTTTTATAAGAGGTAGGAGAGGAACATTAATAATGTTTAAAAGTATTATTTTATTATTAATTTATTTTAGAATTATAATAACACAATAGTTATATATTGTAAGGATATAATGTTTATGGGTAGAAATAATTTTATCCAATTGTTTTTAGATTTGTTTATAAAATAATTTTAACCTTATCTTTTTTTCTTTAACCCTTTGTGAAGTAATTTAATGGTTACCAAGTCTTATTGTATATTCATAATATATGGTTACCATAGTTACTATAAAAACCAAGATACAAAAAAAAACGGATCATTAATGACATTTTTAACACCATATATTTCAGTTGTATGAATCCTATTTTTTTAGGAAAATTATATAATTTAACAAAATAGAATTTGTTTTAAAAACTCATTTATGTAAATTTTTATACTATTCATATCAGGATTTTCTAATAATCCATAAAAGCATTATTATTTTGAAAAAAATTCATAAATTAAAATATAACAAGTCATATTCATCCCTCAAATTAGTGTATGTTCTAAAATGTTCAAAAATTCATATATTTTGAAATTTATAATCACATTTATTTAAATCA
The DNA here is from genome assembly GCA_963277665.1 of Viscum album. Lineage (NCBI taxonomy): Eukaryota > Viridiplantae > Streptophyta > Magnoliopsida > Santalales > Viscaceae > Viscum > Viscum album. The sequence goes on from OY728137.1 coordinate 2,115,840,234, forward strand.
TTCATTAATAAGGTAATCACAATATTATCATCCTGTCATAAATATATATATATATCTATTTGATGTATAAATACTATAAACAAAATACCATGATGTACAAAATCGTATTTATTTCTGATGAAAATTTATTGTCAAAGATATCACTTATATAGACCCATATAAAAATTGTTTTATAAAGGATGCATGTTAAGGTTATATATTTCGTAAATTTAAAATAAAAATAGTTAAATTTCATTTTCACACCCAAGTGGCTCCATGGAGTCTTGAATTTGACCCGAGGATTCACCTAGTTAGGAATATATCCTACAATAGGTTTATGACATGTTTCAATGTAATTTAATTTTATTATAATATAATTTGCTACCCACATTTAGCAAATTTTCCCTGTAACCATGGTAAATAAAATATTTTCTAAAGCTACTATACAGAATATCTAAAAAAGTATACTTTTTTACACAATTTGGACCTCCTAATTCCAAATATGGAATCCATTTTTCCAAATTCCAAACACATAAGTTACATAAATTAATTTAAAATTCGTTTCCATTGTGAAAACCGAAAATGCCCGTTTTTATGAAGTTAAAACTACCTAAATATTGACATTTTTTATGTCCAATAGCAAAGTGAGATTACATAAATTACCATAAATTGAATTAAATGATAAAATTTTAATCTAATTACACTTTAAAACCAATTAAATTTACAATCAAACTATATAAAAAAGTTTATTAAATGGGTTTTTTGAATACAAATGTAGTATTTTTCACTGTTCATTAAAAATGAACATTAGTAGAAAAACCCCAAAATATCATCCAAAGTAAATTTTAAGGATCCTATTATAAAAAATAAGTTTATTTTTTAAAATAAAACATTTAAAGGCGTCATAACTATATTAAAAAATAGTTTTCCATCGAAAGGAGTTAAACTTGTATTTTTAGACAAGTACTTCTTTTATCCAAAAAAATTAATTTATTCATATATCATATATAGAAAACATATAAGAGGAATTGAAAATATTACATTGAATATATATCATGTATTTTTTGTTAAATAAAAAACCATAATGAGTGACACAAAAACACATTTATTCTCTTTTATATAGGTTTTCATAAAAACACATCTAGTACATTCATTTGGTTTTTATTTCAATTTCTAATAAATATAGTAATCAATGAATAATCATTTAAGCATGTGTAAACTATATTTAAAAATTCAATTGATATAATTAATTCTGTAAATTCAAATGGCTATTCTTTAACTACAGTTTGAAATAATTATAAAATTATTGTATTTTTTCAGTATAATTCAATGTTTTGTCTAATGTATGATTTTAGATAAGCTCATTGTTTTATTTTAGGTTAGCTATAAAAAAACCTCCCCATTAACGTAAAATAAATATCATATTCATAAGTATTAAATGAAATCAAAAACTATTATTCTATAAATACCTGTGCCGTTACTTGGTAGGTAAATCTGTTACAGGTTTTAATGAACGCCTATAGGTTTATAATCCCTCTATTGATTCCATGATCCAATATCCAGTCTGGTTTTTTGATCCAATCAAAGTTCACTGAATTATGGTCCACTCATATCGATCTCTCAAACATTCTCTATGAATACTACTTTAAAACATTAATAACAAAATATTCCTCCATCATCATTTCAATTTAATGAAGGAAACGTTTCAGTTTAGCATCCTCATACAACATCACCTTATAGATTCAATCCAATGCCTCTGTTTCTAACAGATTTTTGGGATCCTATAACCTAACAACTTTCATCCCCTTAGAATTTTCACTACCTTATTACACATCAGTAGGTGATTTTGGATAAAAAATATCTTGATTGGACTCATCAAGAGGTTATTATGGATAGGAAACCATTAGATCTATCTATGCTCTAGACTTTGTCTTCATAAGTTTACTTATGGTTCTGGCGAAAATGGGGTTCATACTATTGGATTAGTCCTTCCTTTTTTTTTCTTTTGATTGACCATCAAATATCCAAAATCATCATTTCCTTATTTCCCCTTCCTTAGGCCACACTCAACGACCATTGTTTCTGATAGATCATCATCATAATCAACGACTATTGTTTCTTATATATCATCGTCCATCTTGAACATTCTTTTATAATGTTTAGAGGAAGTCATTAATTGATATTTACATAATGAATAATCCACATCTACCTGTGAAGAATCCTCTAATGTGGATGGACTATGATCAGAACCATCACCTTCATTCTCACCCCCCACGTACTTAATTAAGGTATCTTTAAAAGAAAAACTAAAAGAAACCGTATTATTATAATACTCCAAATGATTTAATGACCTTAATGGGTTATCGATCATTTACGGGGGACAATCCATCATGTTGAAGAAAATGGGAGGATTACATGTCCAAATTATATAACTATATAAGCCTCCAATAGCTGTAGGACCAATCATGTAACATCCCAGGTAAAAATATTTTATAACATTTTCATATTTATTAATATTCATAAATTAATTATTATTTTTATTCAAATTGAATGATATGTTCAATGGAGTACCTGATACACAACAACGAGTTTCTTTGAAATCTTACATTCCACACAACATTGAGTTGTACTAAAAAATAATATAAAATTATTATTATTTTAAATGGTAGTTAACGCCTAGCCATTGTAATTATGAGAATGAATAGAACTAAATAAAAAATGGTTTTACACATTTGTAAAATATTTTTACATTTGATCAATAAATTTTAGAGGCTTAATATAAGAAAGAATCTGATTTTAAGCATAAATACTCTAATATTCTTTAAAAGGTCGATTTACCACCTTTTAAAGGTGAACCGTCATTAAATAAATTTTTGGTTACTTTTATATGTTCTATTTGACAATATAAAATTCTTATTTAGAATTGGGACATAAAAATTTACTTTCGGTAATGTTTTGGTATTTTTCGGATAAAATTCATTTTTTGATTAATAGTAAAACATATTGTATTTTAATTCAAAACTTCCATATATTATAATATATTAATACGGTTTTATTATCTTTTTAATTGTTTTAAAGTGTAAATAAATTATCTTTTTACCATTTAATCCAATTTTCTTCGTTGAAATTAATTTTACAATGAAATTTGACAAAAACCAGTGTCAATCTTTTGACATTTAATATTTCTTAAAAAACACACATTTAGTTTTGACAGCGGGAATTAATTTTAAATTAATTTCGGCCACTTCTATGTTTTGATTTTGTCAAAATATATTCCATATTTGGAATAAAGAGGTACAAAATTTGTAAATAGTAAACTGTTACTCTTAGACAATTTGAATATTTACATCAGTAAAATTTTTATTTACCATGGTTAAAGTGTAAATCTGCGAAATAAGGGTAACAAAATATTATAATAATAATATAAAATTACCAAAACATGTGTCTTAATTCTATTTGTTAATAACTTTCAGACCATGGTTATCCTTGGGTTGATTTCGGGACCCCATGGAGCCACTTAAAAGCGATAATGACACTTTATATTAGTTAATTTAAAGTAAAGTCAAAAATGACATAAACAAATATCTTTTTGTAAATTAATTTTTTCATAGGGTTATATAAGTATTATTTTCAACTATAATTTTTTTTGGAAATCATTAAATAGTTCCTACATCATGGTATTTTTTATAATTTTTAAACATCATATAAATAAAATTAATTATGACACAATAATGATGTAGTGTTTTCCCCATTGATAAATGATTTAATTAAATAATATTATAAAGATTAATGTAATATCCAAATCCTGACCAATTTTTATTGGATGATTTTATTTCTACCATGAGTCATTATATTATAATTTAATTAGTTTTTGATCATTAGTTACCGAAAATCATTATATAATGAAATAATATTTTCACAGTTTCCTAAATAGCCCCTCCCCCCTTATAAAAATACCACAAATCTAACCCATTAATCACACATCTCAATTCCCTTGGATCATCCCACCCCTACCATGTAATCTTTGAAGATCCCTATATTCCCCCTATAATCATTAACTATGGCATAAGGAACTTCAAGAAGTCATGTTGGTTCAAACCAAAGGGATTTACCCAAAGTAAAGGTAACCGTTTCTCTTAAATTATTTTCATTTATTTCAATTACCCAACCCATTAACACTTGTTATTCCTTTATTTTATATCAAAAATTGTTTACTTAATATACTAAGTTGTTTTTATGAGAAATTTTCGAACTAAACTAACACACACCTCTATCTAATTGGTAAAGAACATACTCTTTCTATAGACGGCAAACTAACGCCTCACGAAATGATGATTGTTCAATCTTCTCATACCAAGACTAATGGTTGCTATTATGATGACACTAAATTTATATATGATATATATTATGATTATTTATTCTTTAGGCTTCTGTATTTTTTATTTATAGCATACCGTTATGGTTTCTATTATGGGTAATTGTGGTAATGTCATTTGAGAAAGTGTGGACTATCGCCCCCTCAAAGTGACATGCCCCGTTCATGCCATATGTGGAATGTATAAAGGATGGATTTAAGGAAATTATATATTATATTTAAATTTAATTATATTGTACTTATGTATCATTATGGTTTCATTCCATTAAATACGAAATATAAATGAAAGTAGAGTTTATGCGTACGTACATCTTACCATCTCCATTAATGGTGCATTTCATTTCATACCTCTAAATGTTATGTAATATTATAAATAAATATATATAAAGGATATATATATGATATATATGATATATAAATCATGAATATCATTCTGTATATAATGTACTTTTTACCACATGAACAACGTGAAATTATAAGGGGTTCATTTTGGAGTGAAGTACCAAATATACACAAAATGACCATTATTATCTTATATGATTACATAATGTTCCAAAAATTGTAATAAGTGATATAAAAAGAATAATAAACTTTAAAATGTTTTTTAATCAGGTATAAATTAAACTATTTTTATTATTCTAGAAAAAAAAGAACAAACAAGTCAATTCAGGCATGAGGTAAGGGGTTTCTTGTCTCACATTTAATTCCATGAGATTTCCATTGTTCTCCAATTATTTATTGTATGTGGTATGTTGCGTACTAACAATTAATATATATTACCGAGATTATACTTATATTAATGATATTATATGATTAATTATGTTGTAATTATCTTTTGGTCATACTACTCAATAGATTACAACTTGGTAAGGGGTTTTCATCTCACTTTGTATTCCAATGCGATTCATGCTATATTTGTCACTATTTTCTTTGGGTGGTGTATGTAATGCCAATTATTGTATTCTTTGTGTAGTATTATTCAATTTATGGGTATTTACATCTTTATTTTATGATCCTATATTGATGGGGTGTATGATTCATATGTTTCAAAATTGATAAGGGAACTTTTCGCCCTCCTCCTTTTAAAAGAATTCTTTTTGTTCTGCCTTTTAATTTATATCTTCTTATATTGAGATATGTTCTTATATATCTTTATTACTGTAAATTTTATATCTATGTGATGAGATATTATATTTTCTCTCCTCAACTAATTTTCTGAATTTTAAAGTGACACCGTTAGGATGTCGAATTTCTGTAAGGGATCAACATCACCCAATTTCAATTCATTGGGATACACTTCTACTAATTTATTATGTCGTTCTATGAATATGTGTGAATAAATTATGATTTTTTACACATAATATATACTTATATTGGGATTATTTATATTTTTCACTCATAATTATGGCATTGATTTATCCTTAATCTAAGGATACAGGTTTTAAAAGGGATTTCATCTCAATTTTCATTCTATTGAGACATCATTGTTGTTATGCACCATTAAACTATTATATGATATATATACAGTCTTTGGAATATTATATCTTTAATCCCATTATTTTAATGCTAATATAATGTTCTTATTCAATGTTATTCCTCAATTATTTTGATTCAATAGTCTCTCATTTTGTTAAAAAATCATTTACTAAAATATAATTTTAAATGTTTCAAAGATTTATTCTTATAATTATTTATCAATAATGTACATAATTTAAAAATGGTTTTATGTATTTATTTATAAATGTTTTCAAATGATAATTTATTTAACATTTTCCAAGTGGTATGGGACGCTTTGATTCAGAATTGTCTTTATTAAATGTTTTAAATGGTTTTGAAAATGGTTTTGACCAAAAATTGATTATATCAATATATTTAAATGATATATGCTGATTGAAAGGTGTAAATGTTATATTCATTTATGCTTGTGTTATGTGTTATGATAATTTTACGGGTATTTGGAATTTTTTACGTATAGGGGTGGTTCTGTGATAACCCTTTGGCGGGTGAGCCCGAGATAGGTCTCAAATGCATTAGGAAATGTGAAAGAGGTAAACATTAATGTTTCTACTATGATATTAATGGAATATAGTTTTATGGGTATTCCAACGTAACTCCGGACATAGCTATGATAGATATAATATAAGTATTTTTTGTATGCCATAAGTTAGCTATATTATTTATGATTTCTATGTGTTTTTCAAAAATTATATGATTTCCTAAGTTATGTTATGATTGAAAAGTATGGTTTCATTGTTTTGTATTTATTGACGTGATAATTTTTTCATTCCTTATTTTATATCCCTTACTGTGATATTTTTAACATCGCATGTTTTTTAAATGTGTTCCATAGAAATTAATGATGAATAAAGGTTAGGGTTGAGATCAAGTAAAATTATTGATGTCTAAAACATGGAACTAGATTTGTTTCATTTTTATGTTATGAAAAAATTGATACTAATTAGTATTGTCTACTTGTATTATTAAAGTTGATATGAAATAGTTATGGCCTAATTCTATAAAACTCTAATCTTGAAATGATCCTTAATGTTAATTATTCATTTAATTTTTGATTATGTATGGTTTAAGGTCAGGTCCTTATAGTTGGTATCACAGGTTAGTATAAATAACATTATAGGTTAGGGTGTTATTTAAGCATAGGTGACATAACTATAATGGTTATCATATTGGAAAGATTCATAAATTATTTATAAAATCGAATGAGTTTAATATTAAATGAAAAATTATATTTTAGTGTTTACCATCCTAATAAGATATTAGATGAAAATTTTACTAATATACTCACACTTACCTTTTTTTAAGTAAATGGATCGATCTAGCAGGCACCAAAGTTATAGTGGATGTGAAGAAATCTCTGACGTTTTTCTGAATGAGAAATTGAATGAAATGGTAGCTGCAATGAGAACTATTGTGGTTATTCTCAACCAACTATCTGGAGTCATGATTGACCACGTGAACCTTGGTAATTTTTATAAGGCAACTTATATGTGAGAAACAAATCCCCACAGAAGTTCAAGTAATAACCATAAAGGTATGTATATTAAATAACACATGTATCGAAGATGTGGAAATAAACACTTAGGAAAATATTTCAAAGGGATGAGAAGATTCTATAGATATGGAAATAAAGGCCATAAAGCAAAAACCTCCCATAGAAAAATGAAGCATCCATATGACTCTAAAAAGAGAAATAAGTACTTTTTGAGGGATCAATTGAATGTTTTAAATTTGGTGTGCATGGTCATTATACAAATAGATTTCCTACGAAGATGTTTTGGGAATAAAATCACCATTATTGTACAAATATATGTTTACCAATATCTAATCCCATTCCAATTCAGGATAAGTAAACTGAAAATGACCAATGAAAGGTATGGATTATTTCTTAACAGATATTTAGACAATATTAAATCTTAGGATATGAATCATGATTCTTTTATAAGAAAGAATTATTTCAGAATAAGTTGTAAAGGAATGGTTAATGGATCATGAAGAATGTTGAATGAGTAAGAAGTCAACACATAAGGGATTCAAGAGTTATGAAATATTTTAGGATGGTGAAATGCTTAAAAGTTTTAAGGCTCTTTTGATGATGGGACAACATTAGAAGTATTTTTATAGTATATGTAACCCTAAAGTTTAATATATGAATATTTTATTCATGGAAAAAAATAGATTTTACTTTTTGGATATAGTTATAAAGAACCATTTGGGTTTATATGATCCTTGAAATTGATGCAATTACAGGTTAATACATTTTGGGATGCAAAATGAATGTTATTAGATAACCTTTGTTGTTAAAATATGTTATTGCTATTTTTGATGTATATATCAATTTTTGGGGATGTTATAATATTATATAGTATTTGAAAAAGGATAGCATACAGACTATATGACAACCCATCATTTCAGATAATGTTGCGGGAATCAAAACGAAAACAAAGTGTGACATGTATTTATCGCCTACCACTGGACTTCGTGAAGTCCCTGGTTAGTATGACTAATTATTATTATTTAGATGCGTGTATGAATAAATAATAAGTTTATTTTAGGTTATTTATTCAAATTATTAACCTATAATGAAGAATATGTGATTAGGATAATATCTTTTCAATATGAGACTTTAAGAGTAACTTATGTTATTTGGAGACAAATGTTAGGATTTATCTTAAAAGACAACATGTCTAATTTTTTTTGTGATTTGGGATTCAATATATGTTTTGTTTAATTTGAATAATTTTATGAACAATTTTTTATTTAATGGTCTTTTTTGAACATTGGGAATTTTTGACAAATTTTGGAGATTAAGAGTAGGTTTCCTTTTTGTAAAAGATTGACCTTTTTTATTATTATCTGATCTTTCTCTAACAATTTTGGTTTTGTTTAATGTGAAAAGAAATGATAAAAATATAGATCATATTTTTTGGATTATGTGATTCTTTATAAATTGATTATAGCACTTTCAATGTTAACAATTCATCTTGAATACAAATTGTTTGACGAAAAAATGAGTTTCTAGTATCAATTTAGTAAAGGATGAAAGTTTAGATGATATGTAAGTTTGTATCCTTATGTTTTTAGTTAAGATAATAAATAAATTCCTCAAATTTATGAAAAGTAAGTTAAAACAAAAATATTGTCTATTAACTTTTCCTAATAGAGAATCAAAGACCTTTTTACCCATCACAAGTTTGTGATTATCCGGTGGTTAACATTCCCATAATCATATTTTCTATAACTATACATCAAAATAGGATGGTTTGTTTTCTCCTCTATATCATTGTTTTCATGGAATCCTAGAATAATTTTTATTGGGTGACCTTTGTACTTGTCTTCCTTTATTTTCATGTGATATATATATTGACTCTTTTTCCGATGTTGGAATTTCAATGATTTTTCGAAAAAAAATTTTAAAATGGCGAGGATGTAATTCAAAAAAGTGGCTGAAGAATGTAACATCCCACGTAAATAAAGAATATGCCATTTTCATATTTATTAATATTTGTAAATTAATTATTAATTTTACTTTAATGGTGATTCTATCATCGATTGTGTACCCGATACACAACAACATGTTTCTTTGAAATCTTATGTTGCACACAACGTTGAGTTGTACTAAAAAATAATAAAATAATATTATTATATTAAATATTAGTTAATTCCTAGATGTTGTAATTGTCGGAATAAATAGAACTAACTAATGAATTATTATACGCATTTGTTAAATATTTTTACATTTATCCAATAAATTTAAGAGGCTTAAAATAAGAACGAATCATATTTTAAGCATAAGTATTCAAATATTCATTTACAGGTCGATTTACCGCCTTTTAATAGAGAAACCAATTTGAAATTGGTTTTGTTAACTTTTATATGTTATATTTGAAAAAACAAAATTCTTCTTTAGAATATGGATATCAGAATTTACTTTGGGTAAATGTTTGGTATTTTTCTGATAAAATTCATTTTTTGATGAATAATGAAAAATACTGTATTATAATTAAAAACATCCATTTAATATATGTTATTTATATTGTCATATTATCTTTTTAATTGGATTTAAAGTGTAATTAGAATTTTTTTTCAATTTAATCTAATTTTGGTCATTGGAATTAATTTCACTTTGAAATTGGGCATAAACATGGGTCAATCTTTCGATAGTTTGTATTTCTTATAAAACACGCTTTTTGTTTTGACTGTGGAAATTTATTATAAATAAATTTATTTCAATTATATGTTTTGAATTTTGAATAATAGATTCCATATTTTGAATCAGGATTTCCAAATTTTGTATATAGGTAACATTAATTTGTAGAAAATATAAATATTTGCTTTATTAAAAAATTTATTTACCATGGTTAAATGGTAAATATGGTAAATAAGGGTAATAATTATTATTATAATAACATAAAATTACCTTAAAATCTATCCTAATAATATTGGTTAATACGTTTCTCAACATGGGCATCCTTTGTTCGATTTTGGGACAATATGGAGCCACATAAGAGTGATAATGACAGTTTATATTAATTAATTTAAAGTAATGATAAAAATGACATAAACAAATATCTTTTTGTAAATTAATTTTTACATAGTGTTATATAATTTATCATTTAGACTATAAATTTTATTTGGAAATATAAATATATTCCTAAATCATTGTATTGTTTTATTATTTTTAGACATCATATAAATAAAATTAATTATGACACAATAATGATGCAGTGTGTATCTAATTAAAAAATGATTTAAATAAATAAGATAATAAAGATTAAAATAAAATCCAAAACCTATCCAATTATTATTGGATGATTTTATTTCCACCATGAGTCATCTTATGTTCTACGTTAATTAGTTTTGGACATTAATAAACTTAAAATCATTATATAATAAAATAATATTTTCACACATTCCAAAAGAGCCCCTCATCCCCTTATAAAAAGTCCTCAAATCTAACTCATTACTCACACCTCTCAAACCCAATGTCTCCTTCAAATCCATCCCAAATAAGCTCTCCAGATCACTATATTTGTCCTAGAAGCCTTAACTTAGGCATAAGGCACTTCAACAAGTCATTTTGGTTAAAACCAAAGGGAGCTACCCGAATTAAAGGTAACCGTTTCTCTTAAATTCTTTTCTTTTATTCTAATTCACCAACCCTAAACACATTTTATTATTTTTATATAGTAACAAAAATATCCTAAATATATGAGGTTGTTGTTATGATAATGATTCAAACTAAACTTACTCACACCTCCATCTAATGAGTAAAGACCATAATGTTTCTATGGATGGAAAACCAACGACTCATGAAACAATGATTGTTCAACCTTCTCCTACCACCTCTTATGGTGGCCATTATGATGGAACTATATTTATCTATGATATATATTATGTTTATTGTTTCTTTATGATGTTTTTTATTTCATTTATTGCACATCATTATGGTTTCCATTTTGGTTAATTTTAATAATTTCATTTGAGGATGTGTGGACTACCCCTACCCCTCAATGTGATATGACTAGTTCATTCCATACGTGGGATGTAGAAAGTATTGATATAATGAAATGATATATTATTTTATACTTTAATTATAATATAAATATGTTTCATTATTTTTCCATTCCATTAAATACAAAATAGAAATGAAAGTAGCGGTTATTCTTACGTACGGGTTACCATCTCTATGAACGGTTCATTTCATTTCTTACATCTAAATGATATATAATATTATAAATACATATATATAATGGATATATATGTTATATTTGATATATTTTGAATTAATTTAATTCTTGATATAATGTAATCTTGACCAAATGGACAACTTTTAATTATTAGGTGTTCATTTTTTACTCAGGAGCCAAATATCGACAAAATGACCATTATAAAAATAAATTATTACATAATGTTTATAACATGGAAATTAGTGATATAAAAAGAATAATTAACATGATAAAGGTTCTTAAACAAGTATAAATTATCATATATTTATTATTTTGGAAGAACAAGGAATAAATAAGTCAAGTTGGACACGAGGTAAGGGGTTTCTTATCTCACTTTTAATTCCATGAGATTTCCATTGTTTGCCACTTCTTTATTTCATGTGGTATATTGTGTACATCCATTTGAAATATATTATCAGGATTATCTTTATATTCGTGGTATTATGTTATTAATTTGGTGGTTATTAACTTTTGGTCATACAACTCAATTTATTACAACGTTGTAAGGGGATTTAAACTCACTTTTTATTCCCAGGAGATTTATGTTATATTTGTCACTATTTCCAATGAATTGTGTATGTATTGAACATGATTGTATTCTTTGTGTAATATAAATAAAATTATGGATATTTATATAAGTACACAACCTTAAAACATAAATAATATTGAATTAACTATATAATTCACATTGAGGATCTTTTCAGGATTAGAGTTTTATAGAATTAGGACATAACTATTGAATCTCAAAAAATTAAAACGTATACACTTCTAAACATTTTCAATTTTTTTAAAAAACATGAACTCTTGAAAAAAATGATTCATGTCTAATTCCTTGTTTAGGGAAATATGTCTTTTCCTTTATCCCATCCATGACCCCATTCCACATTATGTCATGTGAAAAACATTTAAAAAACATGGGATGAGCACAAAAAGCTACGTAAGGGATACACAAAGAAAGAAAAATATTAGTTTTTTTAAACAATAGGTAAACCATGAATACGTTATCATAAGTAATACTTTTCGCCTTTATGAAGTACTAAATACACTTCAAAAAATAAAATATTATTACATACCCTTTTGTAACCAAAAGATTACCATAAAACCCATATAAAGAACACATAACATATAAAGGTAACTTGGGACATAAACATACTTAAATGGAATAACCATACGGTCGACTTCCACACATATCACTAAATGGAATATCCATAAGGCTGAATTCTATACCCAATGCGTTGGAGGATATAACGTAACCACCCAACATGGTATTCACGGAACCACCCGTCAAATGTCCAGGTACCATTATAAAATCAGAAGACATTTAACAAATATAAATAAAGAAATCATTTCCACCATTCAATCACAGTATATCACGTAAATATATTGACATAACACAACTATTATCAAAACCATTTTCAATTCCGAAATACATAAAGAATTATATGGTATTTATTTTCATTTAAAAACATTTAGTCTTGCGGAGGAAGCCAATGATCAAATAATACTCATGGCAGCGGAAAGGTCGTTGTCTCCGTTTACGTTAAAAGAAACATTAATTTTTTTTGTTTTGTAAAACACTTCATAGAATAACATTCCATTTGAATGAAATTAATTTTCAATGGTGTTTATACAGCGTATAAAAGAAAATCGTGTATTAAAACAAAATATGTCTCAATGAAAAGAGATTGAGACGAAGTCCCTTACGTCGTGTCCGACTTGACTTGATCATTCTATAATCTCATGAATAATAAACTAAAGCTTATTTTTACTTATTTAAGAAACATTTTCAAGTTGATTATTCTTTTTATATTCCTTATTACTATGTTATTATCATTGGGTAATCATTTAAGTTAATAATGTTTGTATTGTCCATAATTGGTACTTGAGTCAAAAATAGACTTCTTGTAATTACATGTTGTTCATTTGGTCAATGGTTCATTATATCCAGAATGATATTCAGGATTTTGATATCATATATATCATATATATCAAGCATATACATGTATTTATAAATGTACAAAACATTTAGAGGTATGAAATGAAATGCACCGTTCATGGAGACAGTAAGCCATACGTACGCATGAAGGATACTTTCATTTCTATTTCATAGTTAATGGAATTAAAACATAATTATTTATAGTACTATTATAATTCAAGTATTTTATCATATATAATATCATTAAATCTATCATTTATATATACCACATATGGTATGAACGAGTCACATCACTTTGAGGGGGAGGTTGTCCGCACATTCTCAAATGAAATTATCACGTTTACCCATAATGGAAACCATAACGGTATTCTATATATTGAAATTATAGAAGTATAAAGAAAACATAAACATAATATATATCATATCTAAATATATTTCTATCATAATTTCCACCATGAGAGATGGTAGAAGATAATTGAACAATCATAGTTTCGTGAGGCGTTAGTTTTCCATCCAAAGAAACATTATGTTATTCACCCATTAGATGGGTGTGTGTGTAAGTTTAGTTAGAATCCATCTCATAACAACATAATATTATATTTAGGATAATATTTTTGTGATAAAATAATCGAAAAATATAGTTTACGGGGTTGGAGAAGTAAAATAAAAGAACACAATTTAAGAGAAACTGTTACCTTTAATTTGGGTATCTCCCTTTGGTTTGAACCAATGGAATTCTTGAAGTGCCTTATGCCTAAGGTATGGAATCTAGGAGGAGTCAAGAGATGTAGGGAGACTCATTGGGTAGAGTTTTTATGAGCATAAAGGCTTGAGACGTGTGAGTAATTGGTTTAAAGTGGTCTCCTTTTATGAGGGGGAGGAGGGACTCTTTGGGAAAGTGTGATAATATATTTTTTAATAGATAATGATATTCAGTTTCTAAATGTACAAAACTAATTATATTAGAATATATGATGAATAATAGTCAATATAATCTCATCCAATATAAATTGGTCCAGTTTGAGTTGTTATTTTAATATTTGTTATCTTATTTATTTAAATATTTTATTAATGAGGTAAATACTACATCTTTTTTGTGTCATAAATAATTTAATTTATTTGATGTCTAAAAATTAACAAAATAGCATGATGTAGGAAATCGTATTTGATTAAAAATTAATATTTATAGTCGAAAATATAATTTATATCACTCCCTATAAAAATAGATTTATAAAAAGATTTTTGTTTATGTCATTTTTGCCATTACATGAAAATAATTAATCTAGTTTCATTATCTTTAATAAGTAGCTCCATGGGGTCCCAGAATCGACCCAAAGATGCCCATGATATTCCATAACTCATAAAATATGGTTTGTAAAAGTTTTAATGTAATTTTTAACTGTTACAATATTCTTTTAACCAAAAATTACCCCATTTACCTTTAACTACGGTAAAGAAAAGTCAGAAGTTACTATTCACCAAAAATTATTTTCATCTTATAGAACCACATTTTATTTCATGATAAAAAAAATCTATATTGTATTTTTGGAATTCAATTCATAGAAGTTGGGAAATTTCATTTAAATGAAAAGTTTAGTTTTTTTAACTTCTACTAAGTGGGTTCACTATTCATCAAAAATTGAGGTTTTTCAGAAAAATACGAAAAAATCAGCCTAAGATATATTTGATATTCCAAATTCAAAAAAAGATGTTTTTTTATCAAAATTAAAAAAAAAAAGTTTCATTAAATAATTTTGAAATTAATTCCCATTGTTAAAACAAATATCGTGTTTTTAAGATACAATAACAATCAAAAGGTTGATACTTGTTTGTGTCCAATTTCAAAGTGAAATTTATTCCAATGACCAAAAATGGATTAAATGGGAATAATATATTTTAATTACAATTTAAAACTAATTAAAAATATAACCTAACAATATATATATATATATATATATATATATATATATATTAGATTAAAACACAGTTTTGAATTAAAATACTATATTATCACTATTCATAAAAAAGTGATCTTTATCGGAAAAATTCCAAAAATTTACACAAAGTAAATTTTGATGTCCCCATTATAATGAAGTATTATATTTGTCCTATTATATTTTATTGATGTGATAAAAGCTATATATAAATATGGTTCACCTTTAAAAGACGGTAAATCGACCTTTTAATTTAATGTATGCTTAAAATTAGATTCATTCACATTTTAAGCCTCTAACTTTTATGGGATAAATGTAAATACATTTAAAAATAATTTTAAATCATATTGAAGTTAGTTTTTTTCATTGTCAACAATAAAAAATCTATGTGTTAACTATGATTTAAAATAATAATATTATATTATTAGTGTGCAACGTAAGATTGCAAAGAAACTTGTTGTTGCGTATCGGGTATGCTATCAAACATAGAAAGAAATTTAAAGTAAAATTAATATTTAATTCATAAATATTAATAAATTTTAAATATGTATTATTCTTCATTTACTCGGGATGTTACATCCTTCCCCACTTTTAGAAATTGCTTCCTTGAAATTTTATTCACTTATCAAATAAATTGGGGTATTTATCCCTCATATTATTTTCAGATTCCCACATTGCCTCTTCAACCATATGGGTTTTCCACAAATCATTTTCCTTGTGAATTAACATATTCTGAAACACTTGCTCTCTATGGTCAAGAATCTGAACTGGTTGTTCTTCACAAGAGAGATTCTATTCAAACTAAACTACCTCTGGGCTCAAAACATGAGATGGATCATTCATATACATTGTCAACATCGAAACAAGAAAAAAATTATGAACCTGGGGTAAACATGGAGGTAAAGCCACTCTGTATGCAACTGATCCAAATTTCTCTAGAATTTCATTAGGTCCAATAATCCAAGGACTCATCTTTCCCTTATTACCAAAACACATCACACTTTTCCATGGAGAAAATTGAGAATGACATGATCACCTACCACAAAAGAAAGATCCTTCCTATGGTTATCTGCATAACTTTTCTAGCTGCTCCGAGCTGTTCTCATGTGCTTCTGAATCAACTGGAAATTCTATTCCATC
Source organism: Viscum album (assembly GCA_963277665.1). Classification (NCBI taxonomy): domain Eukaryota; kingdom Viridiplantae; phylum Streptophyta; class Magnoliopsida; order Santalales; family Viscaceae; genus Viscum; species Viscum album. The sequence goes on from OY728137.1 coordinate 2,115,856,842, forward strand.
TCTTCTATCAATTCTGGTCACATCATCTTCCTTTCACCTACTTTATCCCAAAAGGCTAGAGTTAGACAATGCTTTCCATATAATGCCTCTAATAGAGCAATCTTTATACTAGAATGAAAATTGTTATTATATGAAAATTCAACTAAAGAAATATGTTTTTCCCAACTTCCCTGATAATATAGTGAACACGCACGTAGTATATCCCCCAAGGTCAGAATTGTTCATTCTAACCGCCCATCTGATTTAGGATGAAAAGATGTACTAAAATTTAATTTAGTACCCAATGACTTATAAAGGCATTTCCAAATGATAGAAGTAAACCAGGGATCACAATCAGATAAAATGGAGAGGGGAACACCATGAAACCTGACTATCTCTTTAACATAATACCAAGAATGTTGATCTAGAGATAATGTATTCCAAATAGGAAGGAAATGAGTATATTTTTTCAATTGATCAAAAATAACCCAGATTGCATTACTACCTTGAGATGCCTTTTGGTAATCCCACAACAAATCCAATTGATATATTTTCCCATTTCCACTCGGGCACCGGTAATGGATGAAGCATCCCATTCGGTAACTGACACTCTATGTTAACCTACTAAAAAGTCAAACACTTCAGAGTAAAATCAGCAATATCCCTTTTCATTGCATCCCACCAGTAATACTCTCGAAGATCTCTATATATCGTAGTAAATCCAGGATGAACTAAAAATAGGGAACTATGAGCTTCACATAACAACTCATTCTTCAACTTTTAAGCATAAGACACACATTATCTTTTTATAAATTGCCAAACATAATAATTATCAACGTTAAAATTAGGCAACATACCCTTCTGAACCAACACTACATTTTTCTGCAACTCATTTTCTTCTTTCTTTGCTTGCTTTATTCTGTATGATAGAGATGATTTCACTGACGCCTGAAAAAATAGTAAAATTTCCTGTATCAACAAATTCTATGCCAAAGTTTATCAAATAAAAAACCAAAGGATATTGTTCTAAATGTAACATGGTTAATGAAGCATTACTTTTTCGACTCAAAGCATCAGCCACTTTATTTTATTTTCTCAGATGGTAATGGATCATGAAATCATAGTACTTGATTAATTATATCCATCTCCTCTTTCTCATGTTGAATTATTTTTTAGTGAATAAATAATTTAAACTTTTGTGGTCAATATATATTTCAAATTTTACTCCATTCAAATGATGACTCATAATTTTTATAGAAAAAACAACATGATCTAATTCGAAATCATGTGTATGGTAATTTAACTCATGAGGTTTCAACTGATGTGAAGAATAATCAATTACCTGGTCATTCTGCATTTGGACACTACACAGTCCATTCAACGAAGCATCACTGTAGATAAAAAACTCACCATTTCTGTATGGCAGTGCCAAAACTAGAGAATTCACCAATATCCTTTTCAATTCAAGAAACAATCATCACATTATTTTGTCCAGATGAACATAACACATTTTCGAGTTAACATAGACATTGGGCTAGAAAACCATGACAAATTTTCAACAAACCCTTGGTAATAACATGCCAAACCATGAAAACTAAGAATCTTGGTTACATATGTGGGTCTTGGCCATTCTTCAACAACTTTTGTTTTAGGATGATCAATAGTTATGCCATTTTTGGAAACAATGTTACCAAGAAAAGAAATTTGTCGTATCAAAAACTCACACTTGATGAATTTCCCAAATATTTTCCTTTCATTTAAGGTTTGCAAGAAAACCCTAAAATGAATTTCATATTACTCCACACTTTTGGAATAAACCAAATATCATCAATGAACACAACCACAAACTTATCTAATAAATCATTGAAAATTCAATTCATAAGATCCATGAATACAGCAGGATCATTTGATAAAACAAGAGGCATAATTAAAAATTAATAATGGACATATCTTGTAAGAAAAGCAATCATCAGAATGTCTGCTTCCTTTAATATCAACTAATGGTACCCCGAACTCAAATAGATATTCAAAAAATAATGAGCTCCCTGGAGCTAATAGTACATCATTCGATAGCCCAACATCTGCTGAAGTAGTTACAAAGTATTTCACCACCCCTTTCTGTTTGTAGTCTAGCTTCTTTCCCTCAGTTGAGTTCTTCTCTAGACACTCATTTGCATAATGACCCATTTCATTGCACGTAAAAAATTTTACCGACAGTAAATCATATTTTGTCTTACCATTACCCTGATCTTTTTCAGTGCAATTACAATCCTTATGTCCCATTTTACCACATCGTTAGCACTTACCAGAATTCAAAAGACATTCCTCAACATGATTTTTACCACAATTTTCACAAATTGTAAACATAAGTTTCTTTCCATAAAATTTGTTTGAAGAGTTCTTCCCTTTCACCTGGCACCATGACATCTTATTCTATTGTTTGTCAAAGAATACCTGATCATCACCAAAATCCAGTTCCTCCTTCTCCGCACAACGAATATGTTTTTCACAACTTTTGAACTCATGAGAAACTAAAGCCCTTCGATAGTTTGGCTGTAATACTGAGTAAAAATTGTTGATTTTACTTTCAAGATCTCGTATGAAATTTGGTGCATACCTTGATAGTGGATAGAATTTTTGTTCATAAGTAGCCACTGAGTCATCCTCCTACCTCAATTATAGGACTTTATTTTCCATCCAAATACGAACCACTTTAGGAAAATATTTCTAAAGAAACCTACCTTTAAATTCATCCCAATCAAGAGACTCAATGTCCTCACTATCCCTGATATTTTCCAACATCGACCACTACTGATCAGCTTCACCTTCACAACGGTAAACACCAAGACATACCTTTTTATGTTCTAAACAACCCATGACATGGAAAATCTTTTCTAGTCCGTTAATCCACCGTTACGCTAGGACCATATCAGATGATCCTCTGAATGATGGGGGATGTTGCCTCATGAAATTCTCCACAACTGTCATTTTCTTCTGTGGTTGACCTGGATGATCTCGTACATGGATACCACCACCATTTATAGCCTGAGTCAACTATCCCTTCATGGCAACAAATTGTTCAGTTCTGATTCCGACCATCTTAGGTTGCTGATTTGGAATGTTGCCTTCCCCCTAATGGTGTCGCAACATAGCTTTCATGTTTCCTCTTCAGAAAACCATTATGAACACAGAAATAGCTTAGGCAAAGCAACATGGAAATCATTTAAATTTTTTATTATTTCAATATTAACATAAATTACTTTATTGATATTAATTTCAAAATACCCAAACTCCTAAATTTATCTAAAAAGACATCTAATACCAACTATTAGGACCCAACCTTTAAAAATTGATAATATTGAATTAAATGAATAATTCACATTGAATATTTTTTTTGGTTTAGAGTTTTGGAGAATTAGGGAATAACTATTACATATCAAAAGATTACAATTTAGTCACTTCTACAAAGATTCCAAATTGGTTTTACAAAACCTGAACTCTTGAAAAAAAGAGAGCCATGTCTAGTTCCATTTTCAAGACAGCGTGACTTTTCGTTGATCCCATACTTGACCATTTTCCACATTATGTTCCATGAAAAACATTTAAAAAACTTGGGATGAACATTAAAAGCTTAGTAAGGGATTCACAAAGAAGGAAAACTGTTAGTTTTTCTAAAACAATAGGTAAACCATGAATAATTTATCCTAAGTAATAATTTTCACCTTTATGAAGTAGTAAATAATCTTCACTAAATAAAATATCATTACTTACCATTTTTTAACCTAAATATTACCATAAAACCCATATAAAGAAAACATAACATATAAAGGTAACATGTGACATAAGCATACTTAAATGGAATAACCATACGGTCGACTTCCACACATATCACTTAATGGAATAGCCATACAACCGAATTCGATTCCAAATGAATTGGAGGTTATAACATAACCACCCGTCTTGGTATTCACAGCAGAACTCTTCATTTGGTTTATCACGTAACCACCCTTCAGATGTCTAAGTACCATTATAAAATCTTAAGACATAAAACAAATATAAAGGAAAGAAAACATTTCCTAATTTCAATCAAAATATATCACTTAATATAGTGATATAAAAAAGCCATTATAAAAACCATTTTCAATACCAAAATACATAAAAGATTATATGGTATTTATTTTCTTTTAAAATCATTTCGGCTTGTTGAGGAAGCCAAATATCAAATAATACTGGCGGCGATGGAAAGGTCGTTGTCACCACATACATTAAAAGAAACATTCGTTTTTGTTATTTAGAAAAAATAATCGTAGAAAAATATTCCCTTTAAATGAAATGAAAATTCAAAGGTTTTTATACAGTGTATAAAATAAAATCATGTATTAAAAAAAATATGCCTCAACGAAAGGAGATTGAGACGAAGTCCCTTACCTCGTGTCCGTATTCACTCGATCTTTTTTAATCTTCTGAATAATAAACAAAAGTTAATTTATACTTTCTTAAGAACCATTTTCAAGTTTATTATTTCTTTTATATCACTTATTACGATGTTATTTACATTTTTTAATCATTTAAGTTAATAATATATGTTCTGTCGATATTTGGTACTTGAGTCAAAAATTGACTTCTTATAATTACATGTTGTTCATGTGGTAAAAGTTTCATTATATATAGAATGATATTACGTATTTGGATATCATATATATCATATATATATATTTATATCATATACACGTATTTATAATAGTACATAACATTAAGAGGTAATAAATGAAATGCAACGTTCATGGAGACGGTAAATCGTACGTACGCATGAACGCTACTTCCATTTCTATTTCATATTTAATGGAATTAAAACATAATGATACATATTATTATTATAATTCCCATATTGTATCATATATAATATCATCAAATATATCCTTTATATGTACCACATATGTTATGAATGATTCATATCACTTTGAGGGGCGGTAGTCCGCACTTCCTCAAATGAAATTATCGCATTTACCATAATGGAAAAAATAAAGGTATTATATATATGAAAATTACAGAAGAATAAATAAAACATAAACATAATATATATAATATATAAATATATTTCCATCATAATGGCCACTATGAGAGGCGGTAGGAGATAATAGAACAATCATCGTTTCGTGAGGCGTTAGTTTTCCATCCACAGAAAAATTATGTTATTCACCCATTAGATGAAGGTGTGTGTAAGTTTAGTTTGAATCCTTATCATAAAAACATCATAGAATATTGAGGAGACTTTTTTGTTATAAAATAAAGGAATAAAAAGAGTTTAGGGGGTTGGAGAATTAAAATAAAAGAAAACAATTTAGGAGAAACTGTTACCATTAATTTGGGAAACACTAATTGGTTTAAACCAAAGTACTTCATGAATTGAATTCTGCCTAAGGTAAGACCTCTAGGAGAAGGATAAGGATGTAGGGAGCCTCATTGGGTAGATTTTGGACGAGCCTAAAGGCTTGATAGGGGTGAGAAATTGTTTAGAATTTGTCCCCTTTTATAAGGGGGAGGAGGGTCTCTTTAGGAATGTGTGATAATATTATTTTATTATATAATGATATTCAGATTCTAAAGGTCCAAATATCATTAAAGACTAAGATAAGATTAATAATAGTCGAAATAATATCATTAAATAGTAAGGGAACATGTTTTAGATGTTATTTTAATATTTATAATTTTATTTATTTAAATCATTTATTAATGAGGTAAATATTACATCATTATTGTGTCATAAATAATTTAATTTATTTAATGTCTAAAAATTATATAAAAATTATCATGATGTTTTAAATTTTTGTTGTTTTCAAATGAATATTTATAGTAGAAAATATAATTTATATAACACCATATAAAAATTAATTTACTAAAAGATGATTGTTTATGCCATTTTTTCCTTTATATGAAAAATAATTAATCTAAAGTGTCATTATCATTTATAAGTGGCTCCATGGGGTCCCTAAATCAAAAAAAATATTCCCATGGTCGGACATGACTCATTAAACATGGTTTGGAGAAATTTTAATCTAATTTTTAATTATTACAATATTCTTTTAACCTTGAATTACCATATTTATCTTTAACCGTGGTAAAAAAAAGTCAAAAGTTACTATTCAACAAATACTATTTTCATCGTATTGAATAACATTTTACTTCTCGATAAAAACATTGTAAGACAGATTTTAAAAATTCAATTCAAAGAAGCAGTAAAATTTCATTTAAATGAAAAAGTCGGTTTTTAACTACTTCATAGTGGTTTCACTATTCATCAAAAAAAATGATGTTTTTCAGAAAAATACCAAAAATTAATCCTATGAAATATTTGATATTATGAATTCAAAAATTTTGTTTATTTTTCCAAATTAAAAACATAAAATTTTAATTAATTAATTTTAAAATTAATTCTTGTTGTTAATACAAATAGCGTGTTTTTAAGAAACAATAACAATAAAAAGATTGATACTTGTTTATGTCCAATTTCAATGTGAAATTACTTCCAATGACCAAAATTGGAATAAATGGTAAAAATATATTTTAATTACCTGTTAAAAACAAATAAAAATATAATCAAACAATATAAAAAAATTAGATTAAAACACAGATTTGAATTAAACTACAATATTTTCACTATTCATTAAAAATGAACTTTATCGGAAAAATTCCAAAACGTTACATAAAGTAAATTTTGATGTCCCCAATATAAATGAGGATTATATTTGGTCAATTAGAATTTATTAATGTGAACAGAACTATATTCAAATAGGGTTTCCATTAAAAGGTAGTAAATCATTCTTTTAATTTAAATTTTGCTTAAAATTTTATTCATTCATATTTTAAGCCTCAAACATTTATTGGATAAATGTAAATAAATTTAACAATCATGTATAATCATATTTTAGTTAGTTTTGTTCATTCCCTCCAATACAACGGCTATGAGTTAACCACCATTTAAAATAATAATATTATATTATTAGTGTGCACTATAAGATTCCAAAGAAACCCGTTGTTGCGTATCGATTACTCTATCGAACACAGCAACCATTTTAAAGTAAAATTAATATTTAATTCACAAATATTAATAAGTGTGAAATATATCTTATTCTTCATTAACACAGGAGGTTACAATTTCTATCTTCATTGTATGATCCTTCTTTCATGGGGTGTATGTTTCATAAGTAACCAAATCTGTAAGGGAACATTTCGCCCTCCTCTTTTTAAAAGACTTCTTTTGGTTATGACTTCTAATCTACATATTCTTATGTTGTGATATGTTATTATACATAAATATTGATGAAAATTTTATTTCAAAGTAATGATATACCCTTTTTCTCTCATCAACTCATTTTCTGAATTTTAATGTAACATCGTGACACTGTCGACTTTCTGTAACATGAACTTCTTCACTTAATTTCAATTTTTTGGGATAAACTTCTACTTATTGATTATTTCGTTCTATGAATATGTTTGAATAACATATTACTGTTTTACACTTAATATCCAATTATATTGGGTGTATTTTTATTTTTCCCACATATTTATATCATTGATTTATCCTTAATCTATGGATATAGTTTTTATAATGGATTTCGTCTAAATTTACCTTCCATTGAGACTTCATTGTTGTTATGAACCAATTCACTCTTATATTGCATATATAATGTACTTTGGAATACTCTATCATGAATCCCTTTATTCTCATGATAATATAATGTTCTGATTCAATTTTACTCCCCAATTATTTTTATTCATTAGTCTCTCATTTTGTTAAAAAAAATTTAAATAAAATTTCATTTTAAATATTTTAATGATTTATTAATATAAATATTTATCATTAATGTTCATGTTTTAAAAATGGTTTTAAGGATTTATTTATTTGGAAATTAATGTTTTCAAATGACAATTTATTTAAATGTTTCAAAGTGGTATGGGACACATTGATTCATTAATCTCAATATTAAATTTTTTAAATGGTTTTGAAAATGGTTTTGACAAAGCATTAATAATATCAATATTTTGAAATGATATATTATGATTGGAATGTGGAAATTTTATCATTCATTTATGATTGAGTCATGTGTTTTGAATATGTTATGGTTATGAGGATTTGTCTACGTATATGGGTGGTTCCTTGATAAAACTAAGGAAGCTGAGCTCGAGATAGCTCTCCAATGCATTGGGTAACATGGAAGAGGTAAACGTTAATGTTTCTCTAAAGGAATTTAGGGAATATATTGTGATGTGTATTCCAACATAACTCCCTACATAGCTGTGATAACTACAATGTACATATTTTATGTATTTCATAAGTTACCTTTATGATTTTTTATTTCTATGTGTTATTCATAAATCTCATGATTTCATAAGGTAGATAATGATTGAAAAGTATGGTATCATTGTTTTGTATTTATTGATGGGGTAATGTATTCATTAATTATTTTATATCCCTTAATGTTCTTTTTATGCTGATCTCATGTTTTTGAAATGTCTTCCAGAAGAATTAAATATGAATAAGGGTCATTGATGAGATCAAGGAAAAGTCATTCTATATAATACATGGAAGTAGACATATTTATATAATATTTTATGAATAAATGGATACTGAGTTATAGATTCTACTTGTAATATTCTTGTTGGTATGTAATAGTAATAGCCTAATTCTCAAAAACTCTAAACCTGAAATGATTCTCAATGTGACTTAATCATTTAATTAAGGACTATGTAATGTTTAAGGCTGGGTACTTATAAATGAAATATTGAAAATGGGATCTTTAGGATGTCCCATTAACGTTGACATGAATCTTCCCAACTATGGAATTGACTATACTAGAATCAATGACATGTGGATCATCAAGAGGGAGGTATTTTGGGTGATTATCATTTGTATGTATGACCACATTACTACCCACCCTCCTGTATATTTCAGAATAATTCCCCGTTTTGAAATTTATTATAGAACTGTACATTCCAACATTTAGACTATGAGTGACCAATAATCTGACAAGATTAACAAAACAACGGACTCTGTAAACTATATTCTGATATTTATTTCATACGGAGGTGTAGAATTAACAAAATTATCAATCAATGTTGGATATAAGTCGACATCTACTAGAACCCTTGAAATTTGATTATATCATCGCATCTCGGTTGTAGTATCTATCAAAATTGGAATGAAAATTGCAGAATTAATATCAAACAATTTATTCAGATACCAAAAGATACAACTTAAACTATGGGTTTTGTCCCAAAAACTTTCATGATTATATCTAATGTTGTTCCGAATGAATTTAGGGTTGCATTTATGAACTCATAATGTACCAAAACTAATATTGACAGAATCCATGCTCCATGAATTTCCATTCAACTTCACAATAAGAAAACAACACATGAAAACAAAACATCGGCTATGGGAGACACACTTAAAATTGGAGAAACCGTAAATAGAAATTAATCGTGAGTCAAAATAGGTGACCTTCCAAGGTTTCATAATTTTGTAGAGTGATATTTGAGTCAAAAATGAAAAAATTAAGAGATCTATTTTTTTAATAACAGCCCCATCCAAATGCGATAAATGGGTATTAGTACATTTATTAAAGATTCTTTTCACAACACGATCCTTTGGGAAGACGAATAATTCTCTTGAGATACGAAGATAACATGAAAACCCACCAAATCAAATTTGACACTTACCATAATATTATTTTCAGGATATTATCTATAATAGAAAATATGAATCAGAGAATATAAATGTTGATTTCATCATTGCAAGAGTTCTATGGAACAATAATTATCAGAAGGCACAAGTAATGACAATTCCTTTTCAAGAATCATCATGCACATTGGTATGTATTTTTTTGATCATAACATATTTTCTTATCATTATTATATTGATAGTGCATGAATTTATCTGTGGAAATATTATTTAATATGAATGTTGAATTAATGATTACCTTAATGGGGATTCAATACACTATCTGTCTCTCTAGTGGAACTCCTTTCAATAATATTTGGATTTTATGTTTAATTTTTATTTTGATAACTTTTTTATATGTATATGAAATCTTAAATATTATGAACGTCGGTTGAAAATTTAGATAACATATATTTGTATTTATTAGTTTTTAAGTAAATATTGAATATTGAAATGGTAATAAGGAATCAAATTCATTATTTGTTACTATATTTGATGGAAAATTATAAGTTATGAAACTTCTATTATACATATACATGAATATCATTATAAATTCATTTTAGTTACCTTTTTCTATAAGGTTAAATATAACTAAATCTTTATGAAATAGTGAAAAAATTATCATGTATAATTTTTTGAATTTATGGTTATATATATACAGATATTAGGATTACATCAAATAATGTTAAATTTATTTCATGTATTTTTATAATTATGTTTTAATTATATAACTATAATATCATTTTTTTGGAAATGATTCATTTTATTAATTCTAATATTTTTGATTTTTATAAGAGAATCTATTCAATTTTATATTTTCAATAATAGAAAATGGGGTGATGTTTTCAAATCTAAATAATTATGAAATAATTATTTTAAAATATCTGTTCTTTTTAAATCATTCTTCCATTCCATTTCCATAATGATATTTTAAATTTATTTTAGACAATATGGTGATTTAAATTATAAAATACTAATAATCCTATAAGTTATAGTTATGTTTTTTAGAATTCCAATCATTATTCATTTATTTTCTCAAGTGTTTTTTTGATCAAAATGGTGTAGAATGTTGTATATGAAATTCAGTTAGATTATTTTGAGTGATCACATATATGAATTTGGTATTTAAACCACATCATTTTAGGGATTTCTGAATGTTTATGTTTGGAATTTCATCAAGGATATTCCTATAAATATTGATTGAATGAAAGGATCATGAATACAAATATTAGATCCCATCACAAGTAGGTACCATTAGCTTCATAGTGGGTATCAATTGTAGGATAGTGGAACATGGGTTGAATATCAATTTGTTTTTATTTTCACCAGGGATCTAGTGTGTTTTGGATATAACCTTTTATTTCATTGTTTTTAAAGGAAATCCCGTGGCACCCACTAGCTTCACATAAATCCCAGATAGATAAAACTGAAACAAATCACATGGGTATCAAAAATATATATTTTTCCATGAATGGATCAATTAATATAAAATCACTTCAATAATAATTTTATATACATAATAAGATAAAAATATACCCATTTAGTTCCTATAACATATAGATTACATTTTCAATCAATTACAAGGACAATTTTTTTTTCAAATTTATATCTCTCTTGTGCTATTTTTCAATTCTATTAAGGAATTATTATTATATTCACTAAATATATTGTGAGAGAAGTGTGAGTGTGAATAATTGGATTTTAATATATGAAATTTTCTTCTTTTTTTCCTTTTGGTTTTTTATTGGTATTTAACGAAAAGGATTTGTTCTTTAATAGACCTAAAAGTAAGAGATTGATTCTTCACTGGTCCTAAATGAAATCGGTGGTTCTTTACTGGTTCATAAATAATTTGGTGGTATTAAACATAAATGTTAATTAATATATGGGATATTTGGTTCCTATACAAATAGATTAAAATGTTTTATATGTTTTGGGTGTTCTTGTTACAACTAATAAAAATCAATATTCATATATCTTATAACATGTCTCTTTCAACAACTACCAAAAATAATGGTTTTGGGTTTCTTGGGAAAACCATTGAAAATAAAGGTTTAAAATAAATACTCTCATGTTTAAATGGTGGGAAACGAATATGGGATCCCAAAATAATTTTTTATGAGTTGATTTAAGAAATTACATTTTATTTGGTTTTCAATTTATACTTACACTTCAATACATTATGTATTAAATGTTTTCTATTAGTAATTTTTAAACTTTTCCTTAACTAATTATTTTTCTTCAATTGTTTTCATATGATTTAAAATAGTTTTAAATTATAGTAAGTTTATAAATGTAAACTAATCCACCACATAAGAGTTATACATAGAAATAAAATTATTTATTATTTTTAATCATAATTATTACCCATACATTTAGTTGAATAAATATATTCTCTTATTTGAATGCGAATCTATACTTCTACAGGTACCATGAAATTTGGATTTCTAATTTGTTTTATACTGTACCGTACTTAATTCACTGATAAACATCAATATTTTAATCTATAGAATTATAAAATTTAAAGAGTTTTTTGAATTTATTTCTTGGATAATATAAAAAATTTCTGTTTGGAATAATTTCATGTCACATTATTTTATTACATTTAATACATTTATTAATGTATATTTAAATAAATTTATTTTACAATTGATTTTTTTAAATGATGTAAACTCATATTTATGTGTTGAAAATTTAAATAATAGAAAATTTAATAGAATAGTGGTATTTTCTATGATTATTTTATTGATATTGTTTGAATTAATTTATTACATATTAATAAAAATAGTTTCATACTATTGATGCGAATCTTATAGTATAAAATTTGTGAGTTCTGAAATGAATTTTTGGATTCAAAAATAATATATTGAAATCAAATTTTCATATCTAACATTAAATATTTGGAAATGATTTTTATTTTAATATTGTAATATATTATAATCATTGTATTGAAATATTATTTTATATTTTTTAAATCGATAATTTTCAATTCATATTGAATTTTTTATTAAATATAATTCACATATTGGAATTCTTAAATTGTATATATTTATTAAAATTTTGATGGATTAAAATTTTGATGGATTAACATATCCAAATTATCAAGTGCAGACCAAATATCTACATTTTGTGACTACCAAAATAACTATATATTATTCCTCAGTAAACATAGCCAAATTCTATGTTGGTAACCCCATATCCTATTCTTTCTAATTTATGTATAGGATTTTTGAAATTAGTAACATATACAATTTTAATGAGAAAATTTTAATTTGAATTCCCATTAAAATCACCCTTACCCAAATTATAAAAAACCCATGTATCATAGGTTTTATTCCTACCAATCTTATTTAAAATAACATAGATGAAACTCAAATGTAAATATGACCTCGACCTGTAGAATGTTGAACCCAGACTCAGTGATTATATAAATATTAAAAATATGGATATTGATTCTTCATTAAGGTATATTACATATAATGACATGGGGAAATAATTTTTATGTTGATTACACTTTGAAGGAGGATATAAATATCTTAAATCAATTATTTGATGGAGTTGTAGGTGGTGATGAAAATCCATGATGTTGAAATACATAATCAAGAGATATTTAATGTAGACTATGTTGATAATGATTTGATATTGATAAATTATAAAATTAATTGTCACTATCTCTAATAGGTAATTTTTTATTTGATTTTCTGATTTGAGATGATTATGGGTCCTCATTTTGTCTTATTTAAATTATTTAGTTGTTCTGTCAAAAAGTAAGACATTTGTTTGACTCTATAACTAGGAAAACCGTACAAGTGTTGAATCATATTGAGAATAATAGTGATGAAGAATATATCATGATTAATTTTATTGGTGTTGAGATTTTTTGGAGATTAATCAGTAAAGATAATTGAGTAACATTGAAATAATACAAGTGTGAACTATGATACAAAATGTTGCTGACGTGACTTGGATACGATGTATTTTAATTGACCATAAGTGGAGAATTGACCTGAATTCAGGGAACTAAAATAATAATTGTTGGAATTATGTTATTTTTACCAAATTTTGTTATTCATTAATTAAATTTGAAGATAATATTGATTATCTATATTAGTGTAACTACACTAGGAATGAAATGATAGAAAAACCTGTTCTTCGATAACATAATCACCAAATTGGGGGGTAATAATAAAAAGTTAGTGAATTATTATTTACAATTTGGAAAAATATAATTATTAGGTAGATATATTTTCATGAGATAAGGGCACTATCCACATGAAAAATAATAGATAAAATTATGAACATTGCAAGAAATGGAGAAAAGTTGGGAAAGAAGAATCATCCAGATATGGAATATTTATTTCATTATTTTTTTATATTGACCATTGATTATCCAATGTGTTCTATATTAATGTTATTCAAATTAAATTTAATAGAGATTTAATTTATGGGGAATATATTTCATATTTTTATTATTTAAAATTTACAAATATTTTTTCTTAAAAATTGTATTACACGTCTATTGAATTATTTGAAAAATAATAGAATTTTTTATGTGAGATGTTTTTAATTATGATTTTTTAAATAACATTATATTTTGATGAATCATAAATGTTTATATTAAGAGGATTTGACCCATAGTAGGTTACTTAATATGATGAAAGATATTTTCCTAATAATATATTTAGAATCAAATGAATTTTAGTTTCCCTAAATGAATATAATTAGATAATATTTTATTTAAATATAAATTTACATATATCATCATTATTTTTAGCAGTCATTGAATAATTATGAATTTTTTTCATTGATTAATATTTTTCATATTCAATACCATCATTTTTCTGTGTTTATATAATAAAAAAATACTATACATCGAAGTTGATTTTTTAATACATGGTTACGGAAATTAATTATTTATACCTTGTGAGATCAAGTCTTTATCAATAAATTTAAAACTAGTTTTTAAGGGTTATTCATAATTAATTTTGGATTATTTCAAATAATATATGAAATATTTTTTTGAAAAAATATGAAAAACAATATAAAACATATAGAAGAGTAAATTATAGAGAAAGAACAATAAAAAATATATAAAAATGAAAATAATATATAGAATAAAATGTGAAAAAATGAAGAAAGTTTATTAAAAATAAGAAATAAAAAATAATAATATAAAAAAATAAAAAATGGGAGGAGATAAGGAAATAAAATTGAAAAGAAAATGATAATTGAAATAATTATTTCAAAGGAAAAGGGTAATTTTAATTTATATGATTAAAATAAACATTATATTTCATGAAAATATAATTTCTTGGTCATAAATATAATTTATTAGGTCTATTTACATCTTCATGAAGATGACTTTTTTAAGGGATTCCATGTTCATCTTGACTTATTGAAGATTCATCTAAATGTGAATAAATTTCAGAAAATGCTAATTAGATAAAAAAAGATGAAATATAACAATGTTTTCAAAAAAAATTCCCAAGATTTACTATAATAAATTTACACAAAAATACATGAAGTTTAAGAATGAATAAAATCAATTTTATTCCACTATAAATGTTATTTTTATCATTTTCAATATAAAATATTTTATGGTTTAAACATAAAAAAAACTAAAGAGAAGATTATGGTGAAATAAATATTCTCCATGGGGTTTGTTGTTCTTTATTTGCTTCAATCCCCATCATACAGTGCAATTGATTTTTCACCCGATGTCTTCCAAATTCTACTGACCATATCATCTGAGAATATAACAACATATTAATTTTTTTTCAACACTTTAAAAAAATTACTACCACAAAATTATTTTATCACTACAGAAATTGGTGATGATCTAATTATAGAATTTCTTTTATATACTTTGGTTAAAAATAACTTAAAATTATTAGAATCGATCAAAATTATCTAACATTATTTAAAATGATTTAAAACATCAAGTAAAAATAACTAATAACCCTAAATTAAAAATCACTTTCCCTAAAATGAGATCAGATATCTATTCATTCTATGGTAAAAAACATCTTATTTGCTTGTGTTTAGCTTGACTAAATTTCGAACCCCACACATAATTTTTTTTATATTCTGAGATATTATTTGATAAAACTTCATCCCAGATCAACTCCAATAAAATTCATCATGAATTCATCATTTTTCATTTTTTCTTATATGTTATCATAGTACACATATGAATCCCATATTAATAAATTATAATACAAGTTATTTATTATGAATTGACCACTCAACTATAGTAATCAGTGAACACAATGTCCCATATTCTTCAGGAATACAAACCTAAAATACTAAATATACCTATAAAACATATTACCACTCAATGTCATAATTTATCAATCACAACTCAATTCTAATTATATCTTGGTAAAATCTCATCTAGGACCATATTTAACAACTCAGAAAAGGATTACCACTAGTAACAACAATATGTAATTGATTAAAGATAATTATCCCCTCCCATAACTCAACAACAACATTGAATAACATAACAAAAATAATAATCTACACGCTCCCCCAATGAATCCTTAACCTCAGTTGATATTTCATTCAATAAGCATGTTGTCTATTATGATCAATCTATATTTCTATACTAGTATTTATTTTGAGTTATTGATATATTAATGAAATTTATTTACATATGTATAACACTTCAGTTAAATAGTTTATTTCTAAATTGGATGCATGGATTTTTCAGAGGAAATATCATAAGTAATGGCTCTCCAAATTTGGATATGTTATTTTTATTAAATATTTTTTATATTAATTTAGATAAAAATTGATACTTGGCCCCATGGGAATTTTTCTATGATATAGAACCTCAGAATTTTATTTAAGTCAAAAAACATTTTATACATGAACTACTATTGATAAGTCAGATACATGAATTCTTCTAAATTTAGATTTGTTTTAAAAATTTTGTTGAAAATTTTTTAAAATTATTTTTCATGATTTTATAAAAATAAATAACTCAATATTAATGAAAATTATTCCATTTGAAATCAATATAATAAAATTGTAGATAAATACTTGAAAAAAAATTATTGGAATTCATCTAAAATTCATTTCAATAATTGAATAAGGAAAACAAAACCATGATTTTTAAAGGGTTGTTTCTAAATACCCTAATACAAATAGAAAATCCAAAATATTATTTAAATATTAACCCATAAAATTAATAATAAAATTTTTCATAAAATATAAGAAAATAAATTCGGAATATTCCTGATATTAGTCATATTTATACCAATATTCCATCAAATATTTAAGGAGTTAGTTTTTTCAAATCATAACGAGGAGTTACCTTTATGTATATAAAATATATTCATTTTTTCCATAATCATGGTCAAATCACCAATAATAGATGTGGGAAAATGTAATAAACGAGGACCACATAAAATAATTAGAGTAAAATTACTCATTGATAGACATGGTAGAAGATTTTCTATATATTAAAAAAAAGATTTTTTTTGGGTTTTTAGAACATGCTAAAAAATATCCAGAAAAATATATTGATTGAATAATATAATTTTATAATTATTACTATTTATCAAATGATAAAAAAAATTCATATAAATAATTTAGTTCCCTAAGTGAGATATAGAGATAAAGACAAAGAGAGATTCATCACAATATTGGGTATATAATTATTTATTAATTGAGTAATCTAATATTATTGTTCCAGTATAATTTTATAGTATCTTATTACTATCAATATATTGAGGATGAACCCATATATTAAAAAAAACTCAAAACAACTATTTTATTTTTTTGGAATTCATGTACTAGAGATAAATATTTAGGGTTTGATGTATCATATGTTTCATATGTAATCCATTATAAGAAAATTAGTATATTTAATGTATATATGTTTTCATTTCATAGAAACAAAGATTATTATATATATTTACTAGTAACAATGTGTTTAGTGTAGGGATCATTAATTTTATATTATGTGGTTTTAGAAGAATGATTAAAAATTTTAAATGATAGTGTTTTCCAGATCCCTCTATATTTGTTGTCAAATATTTATGTGGATAAGAAAAATAATAGTGTGAATGAAACTAAATATAATTGAAATAATAAACCCAATGTAACCTTAAAGAACGTTTATAAAATATTGAAGATATCATCATTTTTTTCATTATTCATGAAAGAATAAAAATTAGTTGTAACCCATGAAAATTATATGAATGATAGAGATTTAAATCTTTTACGAAGAAAATTATCTTACAATATTTAAAATAGAATTTTTTAAGAATAATTTACTAAATTTCAAGAAAAACACAATTTTGATTACATTATTCATAGATTTATCATTTATCATCCAACATTTAATATTATATAATTGAAAAAATATAGTTTTAGATATATATTAATAATGAAAAATGATATTTGGTTATGATAAATGATTAAAAATAAGTCAAAATAATCTTAATATAACTCGAGAAATATATAATGTGACTTAAGAAGAAATTAGTTAACATGTTGAATAAAATATTAAATAAATCTTTTTAGTTCATTGAGATATTATTATAATTTATCGACATAATTTTTTGATATATTTCATGTCGCCTTCATGATATTTTGAAAATAAAATCATGATGTTTGGGTGGAACCCATTTGGATAAGACACTCTATAATCATAATTGAAACACACGATCAAATCCCGTTGTTGGATTATTTTGGGGTACCATACTACTATTTATGTATATATTGTAGTGGTACATTAGAAGATGAATTGTTTACCCAATTTGTGTTTTTGGGATACATCATTGGGGTAATGGGCCACATTATCGTGACCTCATCCAAGTCCTTCGGGTGAGAGTGCCTTTTTAACATAGAGAGGGAAATTTACCTCAACATAGAATAGTACATGACTAGTATAGATAATTGGATTTAAAGATATTACCTGAATATCAGTTGGACATGGATGTACATTCATGGAGAAGCATGGATATGTCTTTTTTAGTCCCAATAATGGATGCATCGATGGATAAAATAAATTTTAATTGAAAACTATATGTTTGATTGATTGATGAATGAGACAAGGATTGGTGTAGTTTCATTTTGGGGGTTTTACAGATTTTCCATACTGTAGGTTCCGGGCGTAACAGAAGCGCGTTGGTGGGTTTTTCCAACAGTAATTTTAACATTAAACAACGTTCTATCCTAGATCCATCATGATGTAAAACGCCTAATCTTCAGAATAGAACGAGGAATGAAAAAAATATTATGGAATCCTAGAACCATACATATATGATCATCATAAGTTGGTTATAAATAATTTAATAAATTCACAAGAATTTCCTTAGTGGAATTCATTCTTCGTTGATGTGTCCGGTTACAATTTGGTGATCTGTCGTTGCATCGTAGAATCAAAGTGCAGGATTCCTCTAGCGATGATCCACATGTTTGCCACATAACGCTAGACGTCGTGGAAGGGATATCTGGGTGCTAGCGTGGAAGAACCTTCGATTGCATTGTTTGCCTTTAATCGCTTTAATCTCTCAGTCTTGAGAGCGTTCATGGAGGAAGGAGTTCTTTCGGGCTTGAAATAAATCTCCCGAGTTGTTGTCCACAATGATTCTCTTTTAGAAAAGTTTTTGGGTTGTGAGGATATTTATAATCGGGTTTGAGGTTATAGAGTTATGAAAATAAATAAATGAGTTACACATTTTCTTTATTTCATTAACCCTTATTGAAAACCCCCATGTCGATTTATTAATTCTTTGACATGGGCCCACGGTTATTATAATAAATATCATTTAATAAAACTATATTACATCCTCAAAATCTTTATAGAAAAAACTACACGTTGTGTAATCATTAATACATGGTGTCTACTCGTTTTCCATTAAACCACACACCGTGTATTTTTAATATACACAATGTGTTCTTTTATTTCCACTTTCCATTATTTCCTCCACTAAATTTATTACACCTGGAGTAATGGCTATTTATTTCTTAAATAAATATAACTGCATCACTCACTAATAAATATAATTTCATCCACAATATATTCTCTCGAATAACTAGTGTCGAAATAAATGAGATCAGGAATACTTAAATAATTATTAAACCACATTCAGGAATAATGTTTATTTAACTTTTTAAATTAATATTTAACTGAGATACATGGACACACTTAGTCTGTGACCCTCTATGACTCTTTCCCAGTGGCATTAGGGGGAGCCTGCCTATAGTCCAAGTTTAGCATCTAGCAACACACCAAGGTACCCATAGAGAAAGAAATTAATGCCGCAATGACGTGCCACCTCATACTAATTCTTACCGTGAAATATAATCTATTTGTCATGATATCTCGAATCCAGTGGGTTGCATGCTAGTGTCATCAACCCATGTGCTTTATTATTCTTTCATTGACTTTCTGAAATCGAATTCTCCCAAACCTTAACATGGCCATGGATTTATTTAGTTTATATCAATTCCATCACAGGGCCTGAGAAATCTACTTCCATTATGGAACATAAGTGAAAAATCCATTCTCACATTATCTATTAATGCAGTATTACTCATGACACACCCAACGTTTCCTACCTCACTGTGAACTGTGTGTCGTCACAATTTTCATCAATTAATCTAAGTGCATGAGTTGTAATACCCATTAATAATAATCATAAAGTCTAAGGATCAATACACACGTCCGCATATAGGAACATCCAATGACACTATGAAATGTGGATTTCCTAATCACGGGTCTCGTTCTCAAAATATCCTCCTAGATATTACCAATGACACACACCATGAGATGATGAATCAATGTTTTATGAGTCATCACCTCTAATGGCCTGTATTATTTGTGTCCCTCAAATAATAACATCCGGCCATAGAACATATATTCAAGAACAGTGTTATGGAACTTCCGAGTTCTCATCATAGCAGGGATCTGCTATGACCCTTTAATACAACATCTATCATTAAGACATTATCAAATGCATTTTCATGCAGACGAAGAATCAGGATATAATAAGGGTTTTATTAATGAATAAATTACAAAGTAGTTGGTTCTAGGTCACCAACTCCAACAGACTCCCACTTGGTCTAGAGCCAACTTCTAACAACCTTTAACCCGCTAGCTCTCACATGATATTCATGCTTTTGCTGA
This sequence comes from Viscum album, assembly GCA_963277665.1. Taxonomy (NCBI): domain Eukaryota; kingdom Viridiplantae; phylum Streptophyta; class Magnoliopsida; order Santalales; family Viscaceae; genus Viscum; species Viscum album. The sequence goes on from OY728137.1 coordinate 2,115,877,685, forward strand.
GATAGGCCTTTAGTCCTGGGGTCCACCACATTCTCTTCCGTGGACACTCTTCTCACTACAAATTCACCCCTTTGATAGAAATCATTCAAGAGGTGATACTTTCAGAGTATATGCTTTGTCCATTGATGTGACCATGGTTATTTCGCAAGAGCCACTGTTGTAGTATTATCATAATACAATGTAATGTGATCTTTACAGCTAGGAACCACATCATGATCCTGGACAATGTTCCGAATCCAGAAAGCGTCCTTGGATGCATCAGAAGCCGCTATATATTTGGACTCCGCTATAGAATTAGCGACAACTGGTTGCTTTGAACTCATCGAGCTCACATCTCCTCTATTAATATAGAAAACATATCCATATTTTGACTTCAGATCATTCTGATATGTCTGAAAACCAGAATCAACATACCCTATAATGACAAGATTCTCATCTCCTCCATACACCAGGAACATATCCATAGTTATTTTCATATAATTATGGGTAGTATTAACAGTAGTCCAATGTTGTTCTACTGGATCTGCTTGATATCTGCCTACCATGATCAGTGCGCAGGAAACATCAAGCCTAGTACATAACATGGCATACATGATTTATCCTATAGCCAAAGCGTATGTGATCTTACTCATTCTATCATACTCTTGTTGTGTCTGCGGAAACATTTTCTTAGAAAGTTATAGGCCATGTGACACTGGAACTAATTCTCTCTTGGATTGTTCCATAATAAATATTTTTAGTATCTGGTAAATGTATGTACCCTGACATAGATCAAGAAGCCTCTTGGATCTATCATTAATGATCTTGATCCCTATAATGTAGGCTGCTTCACCCAAGTCCTTAATGTAGAAACACTTGTTCAACTGTTCCTTAAATGACTGTAAGACTGGTACATCGTTTCTAATAAGAAATATGTCGTCGACATATACTACTAGGATAACAATCACATTCCCATTAAACTGCTTATAAACACATGGATCACATTCGTTCTTAACAAACAAAAATTTCATTATGGCTTCATCAAATAAATGTTCCCTGACCTGGATTCTTGCATTAATCCATAAAGAGATTTCTGAAACTTTCAAACCTGTTTGGCTTCCCCTGGTGTCACAAACCCCTTTGGTTGTGTCATATAGACATCTTCTTGAATGTTCCAGTTAAGGAATGCTGTTTTGACATCCATCTCCCAAACCACAATGTCATGGTAAGCTACTATGTCAGGTATGATTCTTATAGATTTAAACATTGAAGTTGGTGAGAAGGTTTCATCATAGTCAATTCCTTGACACTGTCTAGACCCTTTTGCCACTATCCTTTCTTTATAGGTTCTAACATAACCTTCAATGTCCAGCTTTCTCTTGAATACCTATTTGAATCCAACATGCTTTACATCAACTGGCTCATCAACCATAACCCAGACTTGGTTCTGATACATAGAATCCATCACATAATTCATTACTTCATGCCATCTTACAGCTTCTTAGATTTATACTTCTTCTTTGAAAGAGAAAGGTTCATCATTGTACAACAATAATGATTCACCATCCTCAGTGACTAGGAATCCAAATCTCTCTAATTCCCTTACCTCTCTTGAGCTCCTATGTAGTACTTGTTTTTCTGGAACCTCTTCCACATGGAGATGTGGAACTTGTTCTTATACCAACTCCGGTGTATCTTGAGCAACAACTTCGTCGAATTCACTCTTTCTCCCACTATCATTCATGAGGATGTGCTCCCTCTCAATAAAGATGAATTGTCTTGCGTTTTTTACATTCTTCTCTGAAGGGTTATATAGGTAATTTCCTTTCGTTTCCCTGGGATATCCTTTAAAGATAAACCTCATGCCCAAGGGTTCTAGTTTGTTTCCTATGGAGACCTTAAGAAATGCATCGCATCCCCATACATGTTTGTGCGACAAAATGGGTTTCCTTCCATACCATAGCTCAGAGATAATTCCATTTTCCGCCTTAGTTGGTACTCAGTTTAATGTGTATGCTGCAGTTTGTAATGCTTATCCACAAAAGGAAAATGGAAGATCTACATGACTCATCATCGACCTCACCATGTACAACAAGGTGTGGTTCCTCCTTTCACTAACACCATTCTATTGTGGTGTATAAGGAAGTTTGAGGTGAGATAGGATCCTGGAATCCAATAGAAGAACGACGAACTCTTGGTTCAGATATTTTCATCATCGATCTGATCAAAGATTCTTTATCTTCTTACAAAGCTGATTCTCTACTTAATTCTTGAATTCCTTAAATTAATCTAAGGCCTTTCACTTATTACTCATTATATAGACATAGCCATATCTACTAAAATCATTATTAAATGTAATGAACTAAGAATATCCAAATCTAGCTTTTACTAGAAATGGTCGACACCCATCTGTGCGTACCAATTCTAAAAGCTCTGTGGCCCTTTAACCCCATCCACAAAAAGGTGTCTTAGTCGTTTTTCCTTGTAAACAAGCATGAAATCTATCAAGTGGTTTTAGCTCAGTAGAGTCTAAATAGACATCATGACAGAGCTTTGTCAAGTGCTTCTCGTTCACATGACTAAGATAGTGATTCCACAACCTGGGAGATGTATTAGTCATGTGAGTTTGTTTCGTTATCGATTTCCCACACTTGGTTTTTGAAATTTAATACAATCAAACCATTATTTACACATTCCATACTATAACATACATTGTTCTTATAAAAGAGAAAACCCTTATATCCAATCTTGAAAATAAATCAATCCGTATCCAAACAAGATACATAAATTATGTTCTTGGTAACAGTAGGCACACAATAATAGTTATGTAAAACCAAAATCATTCTAGTCAACAATGAGAGGTAGTAATCAACAATAACCAATATAACCAGCCTTGCGCCATTGGCAGCTCGAATATGCACATCTCCTCTAGAAATCTTTCTAAATATACATGGTTCCTGCATTTGAATACATATGTGATCCCCACAAGATGTATCTAATACCCATTGTGTAGAAATGTAAAGATTACACTCAATAACGAACGCACCATTAGCGTCCCCACGCTTCTGGGTGCAGTTACTCTTCTAGTGGCCCTGCTTTCTACATGAAAAACACACCACCTCCCATTCCTTGCCCTGCCTCTAGATCTTCCCCTTCTTAGAGGGACGGTGCTCGGGGGATTCAGACCGTTTATATGTATTTTTCACCTTTTCCTTGACCTTCCTTTCTTGTTCACCATAAGGACTGCGGGTTTGTCATGCCCCATATCCTTTCTACCGGTTGAATCAATGTCAGAATCTTTGATAGACTCTTCTCATTTCCGGTCATGTTATAATTGAAAATGAATCTAGATAAGGTCTTGGGTAGTGTTGATAGGATGAGATCTGTACGAAACTCATTTGTGAATTTAATCCCTTTGATGTCCAGGAATTCAATGTAGCCAATAAGCATGACTACATGAGGCCCAGCTAGCGCAGACTCTCCAGGGTTAGTTGTAAACAAAGCATTGGAGATCTCATACCTCTCATGTCTCTCCATCTCTTGGTAGAGATCCTTAAGGTGAGACATCATGCTATACACGTCCATGTTTTCATGTTCCTTCAAGAACACGTTGGACATGGCCGATAGCATGAAACACTGTACATCTCTGGAATTATCCATTTGTTTCATATAGAGGGATAATTCCTCATCACTGTCCTCTTTCCCTGGCGCAACTGGAATAGGCTCTTCCAGCACATACAATTTTATTTCACGATGAAGGATGACGCGTAAACGCCTCTGCCACTCTTGGAAATTGGTGCTGGTGATATGGTTTTCCTTCTAGAGTATGGTTCTCAATGATATGATTGAATTCATTTTCTTGTCTTTTCTAAAAATTAAGATGAGAAAAGTTTTAATACTTTATTACAAAATTGAGACAAATAAATTAATTAATACTTATTAGCCTCTCACTATTTTATTGAAATCCAATAGCCCTCACCATTGACTTAAGAATATTCTGTTTCCTGAATATTCTACTGGCATGGATCTATATTTCCCATCGCATTACCACAACAAGGGTTGGTCAAGAAGCATGAAGGGGTTTAGGTAGGCATCCCAAATTCCAACTGCATTAACTAGTAGCTCCCAGATCCACTGAGTGGACTCCCCAATCCTAAAATCCTTTTATTTTGGATTTCCTCAACCTTTGCATCTTGGTCACACCATGTCCTATTGTGGCAGTCAACCCTTGATGCGAACCAAGTGAAATTAACCCAAAACCTTGAAATATAATTCCCAGATAATTGAAAGCACCCCAACTAGGGATGGTCAAGCAGTTTGAACTATGGTTTGATTCTAACCATGATTATGGATGGCTATAACGACTTAATATTTCTTTTTAGGGATTTTATCCTTATACTTAAATTTCAATTTTATTATCTTTAATTACATGCTTGTTAATATTAAGTGGGATATACTTAAGTGATTAGTCATGTCTATGATAATATTTACGTATAAGCCGTTTTTATTTTAGTTCCACGTTACATGCTCGTTTAATTCATTAATTGTGTGATCACAACAACATACCCACAATAAATAAACCATGCAACGGATAGAAATAAAATAAATGGTATGATCATGAGATATTTCTATTGGATAGTTGATCTAGCGGTTGATAAACTAACACAAGACCTAGTGGAGAAACACCTTGAACCTTTCAGGTTCATGTTTATTGCTTTCCACCTATCCACCTTTGTATCTCCTTGGATTGGTTTCACCATGGCTCCTGACTTGAGCCACCTCTAGTAGCTTGGGAGCTCCATCCATTACATATGCATTTATCTCGCCCGTAGGTGATGGGTAAAAAGAGGTTTTTACATAAAATAACCCTTGGGTGCGCATGACCTACATATTAATGAAGAGATGGCTCGCAGGCCAACAAATTTAATTTAAATAAATCAATTAAAAGAAAAAACTCACACACAAAGGTCTCGGTCTAGCTCAAGATCATCCATGCATGAAACGATATTTAAGCATAAATAAAACTAGCATTCAATTCTTTAATCGTTCTTTTTTAAGATAAATCACTCTCGAATCAATTAATTATCGTTAATTAATCAATCCTTTTATCGTATACCATTTTCTGGACATCCTTGAGATTCTCATCCCTCATAATTTTAAACAAATAAATTCATTTGTTATTTTCCTTTTACGTAACATATACCTTAGAGGAAACCCAATGAATTCACGATCATTACGTAGATGTTAATTTAAACACATATATATATAACACATATGACGTGTTGTGCCTTGGCTTTACGCTTGAACCATGGTGCACGTATCAAGGGTTTGTGTAATATAATAATAAATTTTAATAAATCTGCTTAATTTGTGTGAGTACCCGGCGTGTAGTTCTGACTACATGGCGTGTACTTTTTTTCAGCATCCAAACAAAGTACAATTTTAGGGACAGGGCATGATAATGTAATTCAGAAATTTTTGGAGTACACGGCGTGTTCTGTGGGAGACATGCCGTGTAGTTTCTGTGTTACACGGTTTCCATCCCGGAAAGCCTTGCACATGGTACACGGTCCAACCCGAACCTGAAGGGACTACACAACATGTTCAGTTGGACAACACGACGTGTAATCTAGAAACAACGTGCCACTTGTTCCTGGTCAACACGTGGTATCATAAATGACATAGGTATACTCCAATACACAGCCTAATTTGGTGGATCAGACAATGCATTGAACCTAGACTACACGGCGTGTACTTCCAAATACATGCCGTGTATTATGGTGTTGTAAGACTAGAAAATATTGGCTCCTCCGGATGAGATCTTCTATTTTATATTAATAATAATTAAAAGAAAAATTCATTTTTATGAGGTGAATGAGAAACAACGGAGGAGGAACAAATATCGATATTCATATTTCCATAACAATTAAACATGAATTGAAACAACTAAATTATTAATTGCGTAAAACATCAACGAAAAACTAAATAATTATAATAAACGATATGACCCCTCTGATACCACTTGTAGGATCCGGGCGCAGCAGAACTGCGTTGGTGGGTTTTCCCAACTTTAATTTTAATGTTAAACAACGTTTAATCCGATATCCATCCCGATTTAAAACGCTGAATATTCAGAATAGAACAGAGAACAAAAAACTAAAGAGGTAATATCAGAACCATGGAGATAGGATCAACATATGTTGGTTATAATTAATTTAATTAATTCTCAAGAATTACCTTGGTGGAATTATTTCATTGTTGATGTGTCTAGTCACGATTCAGTGATCGATCATTGCGTCGTAGAATCAAAGTATATGATTCCTCTATCAGTGTTCCACACGTGTGTCACGTATCTTTAGATGTCGCCGAAGGGATCTACAGGTGCTAGCATGAAAGAACTTTCGCATGAAATGTCCACCTTCGATCGCCTTGATCTCTCGGTCTTGAGAGCGTTCATGGAGGAAGGAGTTCTTTCAGGCTTGAAATAATTCTCCAGAGTTGTTGTGCACAACGAATCTCTTGTGGAAAAGTGTTGGGGTTGTTAGGATATATATATATATACGGGTTTGAGGTTATAGATTTTTGACAATAAATATACGTGTTACACATTTTATTTATTTCATTAACCCTTATTGAAAACCCCCATGTCAAATTACTAATTCATTGACATGCGCCCACACTGATTATAATAAATATCATTTAATAAAACAATATTATATCCTCAAAATCCTGACTGGAAAAACTAAACGACATGTAATCATTAATACATGGTGTGTACACGTTTTCCATAAAACTACATGGCATGTATATTTAATATACACGGTGTGTACTTTTATTTTCCACTTTCCTTTATTTACTCCACCACATTTATTAGACCTTGAGTAATGTCTATTTATTTCCAAAATGAAAATAGCTACATCACTTGATAATAAATATTATTTCATCCAAAATATATTCTATCGAATAACTAGTGTCAAAATAAATTCGACCAGGCATCCTTAAATAATTATTAAACCACAGTCGGGAGTAATCATTATTTTACTTGTTAAATTAATATTTAACTGAGATACATGGACACACTTAGAGTGTGACCCTCTTGGACTTTTTCTCAGTGGCATTAGGCGGAGCCTACCTAAAGTCCAATTTTTGCCTCTAGCAACACGCCAAGGCACCCACATAGAAAGAAGTTAATGCCGCAATGACGTGTCACCACATACGAAGGATTACCGTGTAATATAATTATTTTGTCACGATATCTCGAATCAAACGGGTTACATGGTAGTGTCATCAACCCGTGTACTTTATTATTCTTTCTTCGACTATCCAGAATCGAAATCACCCATACCTTAACATGGCCATGGATTTATTTAGGCTATATCAATTCCATCAAAGGGCCTGAGATATCTACTTCTGTTATGGAATAGAAGGGAAAAATCCTTTATCGCATTATCTATTAATGCAGTATTACTCGTGATGCACCCAACGTATCCTACCTCGCTGCGAACAATGTGTCGTCACATTTTTTGTCAATACATCTAAGCGCACGAGTTGTAATACCCATTAATAATAATCTTAAAGTCTAAGGATCAATACACACGTCCATTGCTAGGAAAATCCAATGACACTATGAAATGTGGATTTCAAACTGGCGGGTCTCGTTCGTAAAATATCCTCCTGGATATTACCAAAGGTGCACACCATGAGATGATGTCTCAATGATTTAAAAGTCCTCACCCGTAATGGCCTATATTCTTTGAGTCCCTCAAATAATACCATCCGGCCATAGAACATATATTCAAGAACATTGTTAAGGAACTTCGGAGTTCTCATCATAGTAGGGATCCGCTATGCCCCTTTAATGAAACAATTATCCTTAGGACATTATCACATGAATTGTCATGCAGAAGAACAGTCAAGATGTGATAAGGCTTTTATTAATGAATAAAGTACAAATTAGTTGGTTATAGTCCACCAACTCCAACACATTCATATTTTGAAAAATTAATGTGTGCTAATAATACTATATGATATTTATATCCCTTGTGACAATGGTTCTTTTTTCCATTTTAATCCTCCCACTCAAATAATTTAGAAATGATATTATCAAGAAATAAAAAAAATAAATTCCATGGGTCCATTAAATTAAAATATATATTTTTAAAATATCATGATCAAATTAATTTAAAATAATTATGTTGGTATATGTTTCAAATATAAACAACTCAAATCAAAAAAAAATCAGTTTTTAAAATCATATTTTAAATAGAATTTTTAATACTTTATTATAGATTTTTTTTCATTTAAAAATGTGTAATATATGTATTCACTAATAAATATTACACAAGTCCTTCATGCATGAAAAAGTGATTATATCAATTTTAAACATTATGATAATCTATATGAAAAATATGTCAAATCAATTTCAATAAATTTATATAGTTATTAGACAAAATCCCAAAATTTTTCTTAATAACATTATTCCTCATTTTCTTATCGGTTTTTTGAAGGTATAAACAATTTAAAGATAATGTCTAATTAATAAGAGGGTAATTTAACTTTTTATGCCTTCTCATATAGATATTTGTGTCTTTTATATTTCATCCATGTTAGTGGTATAAATCAATTTATATTTTGAATAAAAATATAATATTTGTTATCAAACATTATTAAAACACATGTTTGAAGAATAATAAAATTTTAAAGTGTGAACATCATTCATAACTCTCATGGACAAGAATATTTAATTATTATATATTAATTATTATAAGTGGAGAGTGAAAAATATTTTTTTTATGAGTCAACCATTAAAAACATTACTTCCCAATAAGTTATATGGGTTTTATTTTTTTTACACAAAATATATTAATATAATAATTTCAAATTTATAAAAGATAAAAGAACCACATTTATGATAAAATAATATTTGTTGAAAGTTACAATTTTAATATTTAAAATATTTCTTGTTCATATTTAAGTTGTGATTCCCATGTATTTTGAGGAAAATTACCAAATAAAAATAAATAAATTGTGATATTTTAAAAATTGGTAGTTCCATAAAAAATTAGTATCCTTAAATATTATATCTATATTTCAATAAATTATTATTAAAACTATGATAAAGATTAAAATAAATACTTATTGATTCCTAATGTTTCATCATATATCTATTCTAATGATTGTTAAATGATAAACAATTTTTTAAATAAATTTATATAATTTAATCAATTTTTCATTATTTTCCTATAAATAATTGTGTCCTAGAATTAATTTTCAGAACAAAATTCAATGATAAAAAATGGATAATATGGGTCTGTCATAACATGTATAAAAGTTTAGTGAAATGAAATTTTCCAGAGTATGGGTGACCAACTGTTTTTCCATAATAGTAAAACCTAGCATAATCCCTATAGAATGTATCATCCAAAGTAAATAATGAATAATAAATTTTCATATTTATTAATATTTATGAGTTAGATACTAATTTTATATTAACAATGATTCTATTTTTTATATCCTACTTGACAGGAAACAACTGGTTTCTCTGAAAATATTACGTTGTACACAAAACTGAATTATAATGCAAAAATAATACAACATTATTTTTTAAATGGTAGTTAACGGCTCACCATTATTTTAGAGGGAATGAATGAAAATTACTAAAACATTATTAAAATTTTTTTTAATGTTTTTTACATGTATCCAATAAATTTTAGAGTCTTAAAATGATAATGAATCCAATTTTATTCATAAAATTATCAGATATTTTTAAATTTTCATTTTACCGCCATATAATGGGGAAAAATTTATTTGAAATAGTTTTTTCCACTTATATATATTCATTTTGTAAAAATTAAACTATTATTTAGAAGTGGTACATCAAAATTTACATTGGTTATTTTTTATATTTTTTTGATGAAATTCATATTTTAATGAGTAGTGAAAAATACAGCATTGTAATTCAAAATTCCCTTTTTTATTAATTTTGTAATATAGTTATGTTATACATTAAATTGGTTTTAAGGATTATTTGGATAAATGTTTTATCATTTAACATAATTTTAGTCATTTAATATAATTTCACATTAAAATTGGATATAAAAAATTGTCAATTTTTTGATAGTTTGTATATTTTAAAAACCAAAATTCTAGTTTTGACAACATGATTTAATTTTAAATTAAATAGAAAATATTAAATTTTCTTATTTTGGAAAAAAATGATTCCATATTTTTACCCATAAGGTCTATATTTTTTAAATAGATGCCTTTAATTTGTAGACATTTTGAATAGCATCTTCTGTAATTATTTTTATTTCCCAAGGTAAAAGGGTAAATTTTTTAAAAAAGGGTAAGGATAATATTATTATAATATAAAACAACCCCAAAACGTGTCCTAATCATATTTTATTAGTCATGGGAGAAAAAAAAACATAGGCCTAACCTTGGACATTTGGGAGCCACTTTGGTGTGATAATGACCTGCTATAATAATTAATTTAAAGTAAAGAGCCATATAACATAAACATGTGTCTTTTTACTAAAACAATTTTAATATTTGGTTTTATAAATGACCTATATCACTATAAAAATTTATTGGAAATATATAAATATTTCCTAATTCATGTTATTTTATTTTAAATTTCATAAATTATATAAATAAATTTATTTATGACAAAATGATGATGTGGTGGTTACGTTATTAAAGAAAGAATCAAATAAATGATATTAGAAATACAAGAATAAATTTAATTTTAAAATTTTGTTGAAATACATTAATTTTATGGATAATTATTAAATGATATGTTTGTGTCAATTTAGTTTTTTTATAATTAACCAATTTTTTATGACTTTAAAAAAAATCAATTACTAAATCGTTTCCAAATTGACCTAAATGAGTTTTTAAAACAAATTAAATTTTATTTAATGATATAATTATTATAAAAATATATTATTTGGACAACTAACTAATATAATGTTGAAATATTAATTAATTATCCACTTTAGGTTCCCTTTGAATTTTATAGTAACCATATACACCATATAGTGTAAAAATACATTAGGACATGATATATGTAAATTTATTTAACTATGGGTTAAAGCGAAAATATATGGTTACCTTTGACACCAAAAAATTTCTAAAACTAATTTTTTGAGATTATTTAGAACCATATTAATCTTATACTCTAAATATATTACTTTGGATCTATTTAAATATTAAAATCAAATTATAATAAAATAATATTTCTAGGCATTCCAAAATTGCCACTCCTCCCTCATATAAAAGGATACAACCTCTACCAACATCCTCTCTACTATAATGCCCCTTGTATCATCCTAATTCTTAAAAAGTAAGATAAAAAAACTCATCATTAATCCTAGAATCAGTACCATGGGATGGAAAAAAAATTCAAGAAATCCTTTCGGCTCAAATCAAAAGGAGTTACCTGATTTAGAGGGAACAAATACTCTCAAACTCTTTCATTTATTTTTCTAATCCTGCCACATAAACAATATTTATTACATAATTTTATTAAAAAATTATCCTAAGTATTCAAGGATGTTATTATGATATATTTTTTACCTAAAGATATACAATTCTCTGTCTAATGGATATAGAACATACTGTTTCTGTTTATGTGGAACTACTGCATCACAAAACGATTATTGTTAATTTTTCTCCTACAACCTATCATAGTGGGAATTATAATAGAAATTTATTAATATAAGATATATATTATATTTATATTTCCTATATTATTTTGTAATTTTTATTTAGAAAATACATTTATGATTTTAATCTTGTGTAAATACAGTAATTTCATTTGAGGATGAGGACTACCGCCCCCTCAAAGTGATATGACTAATTCAGAAAATAAATAGAACATATAAAGGATTGAGATAATAAAAATATGTAACATATATAATATAGTTATTATAATTTAATTATAATATACTTATATATGATTTTATTTTTATTTCATTAATAAGACAAATAAATGAATGTAGCGTTCATTCAAATGTACGACCTACCGTCTCCATGAATAGTCCATTTCATTTCATATCTCTAAATGGTTTGGGATATTATAAATTCATATATTAATGATTATTTGATATATAAAGAATTAATTTTATTTTTTAGAAGATTGACTTATGACAACTTGGATAATTTTCATCAAACATAGTAAATTTTTTACTCAAGTACATAACATCAACAAAACATTCTGATAAGATCTCAAATAATAAATTATTTATAACATAGAAATAAGTGATATAAAATAAATAATAAACATGTAAAAGGTTCCAAATAATGTATAAATTTACTTATGATTATTATTTAGAAAATTAATGAACCAAAATTACACGTCAGACCCAATGTAATAGAACTATTAACTCAATTTCAATTCATTGAGTTATAAATCCATGTCATTGTTTTTTTAAAGAATATGTTTGAATTAACAATGGTTGTTTTACATTGAATATCCAATTATTGGGTGTATTTATATTTTTCACACATAATTGGGTCATTTATTTATCCTTCTTCTAAGGATTTGATCTTTCTAAGGGACTTCGTCTCAATCTCCTTACATTAAGGATGGTTTTGAATTATACATGAATTTATTATATAAGATATATAATCAAACCCTTTGAATTTTAATTTAATTCAATTGTTTTGAAAAGTAATCTTTTATTATAAATCGTTAAAATAAAATAAAAAAAGTAATGTTTTTTTACATATGTGGTGACAACAACATTTCAGCCACTAGAAGTATTATTTCATATTTGGATTCCTCAACATGATGTAATTTTCATAAAAGAAAAATAAATACCATATACCAATTTTATGTATTTTGGTATTGAAAATTGATTCGATAAAGGACTAATTATGCATATATGAAGAAATTAACTATTTTTATTTCAATGTGTAATTTTTTTCATTTATTCATGGTTTATGTTTTATGAAAATGTTATGGTTATTTTTAATTTGTTATATATAAGTGTGATTCAATAATAAACTGAGGGTGGATGAGCTCGTGATAGCTCTCCAATGTATTGGGAAACATGATACAGGTAATCTTTATGGTTAATCCTAAAAAATTTATGGAAGATAATATAATGGGTATTCCAAATGTAACCATGAAAGTTACTCCCAATGTTGCTGTGAAATATACAGTGTATGCATGTTATGAATGGAACAAGTTACCCTTGTGATTTATGACCTCTCTGATCTATTCAAAAATATTATTATTTCAAGAGATATTTTAATTATAAAATGGTTTATGAGTGAAATGTATGATTTCATTGGTTTTTATGTAATCATGGACTAACATTTTCCTTCCTTATTTAATATCCATTAATGACCCTTTTATGCCCACCCCATGTTTTTGATATGTTTTTTCATAGGGTAAAAGGATTGGTAAGAGAAATGATGAATTGAAGACATTTTTTATCATGAAAATAATTCATATTTTATTTTTTATATTTTTATTTAAAAAATGATTGTGATTAGTAGAGTATAATTTTTATATTTTGGGCTGTAAAGTAAGAGTTATGTCATAATTCTCTAAATCTCTAAACCTAAAAAGATACTAAATGTGAATGAATTTAAATTATTGATTAAAAATCATGATTTCCTAATGATTAATATTGGGGCCTTATATAGAGTCCCTCTATGTGTTCCGTGAGGTGGGTAGTTGGAAATCCCCAACACCCCTACCTCCTAGAATTTGATAGCCTGTTATTGCCCTAGTGGTGTCCTATTTGAATCCCCATAGAGAATCATCAACAAAACAAAGGGGTGTGTATCCTATTTTATAATAGTGAAAGAAATGTAATTTTATTATTTCTCCCAACCTATTATTATTCAAAAAAGTGATCAATAGATTCCATTTTCATTAACATCCATACCCCATTCTTCTCTCCATCTATATCTTGTAATGCCCCATTTTGATTAGTGACAAATCCAATGTCATTTATAATATTGAATCAAGATAAGATTTCATACACCACTCCACATCCCCCATATCAATGTTCCATTAATTTTTTAAGATGGTAGTCAAATTATTTTATTTATATTCCATAACAAAATGGTGGATACATGATTTTATAACTGACATTTCATGTGTTGTACATTTAGGAATCTCCAAATGGATTGATTGTAAATATTTCATGTCATTTTATATTAGGTTATTTAATGGTGATATGTTTTATGAAACCATATTATGTTAGGTAATATTTATGATGGAATTAGTTTTGTTGATTTGTGAATTTTTATGGTTTATGTTCAAGTTGGTTTTGATAGTGGACCATGACCAGTATCTTAGAGTTTTGGTATCCTTGTTGTACTAAGAATGTTTTATTAGAATTAGATCAAATTTGTATTTAATTAAATGGATAATAATTTATTATTGATTCTTATTATTTTGGAGGTTTTTGGAGTTAATTTATCTTGACCGTGGATTATTATTATGCTAGATATGTGAAATTTCACGAGGTGATACTTATATTTTCAGGGAATAATAATTGGTTGGTTGTTTTTGATGACTATAATAATTTGGTACTAATATTATTTCTATAATAAATTATTTATTGAATTAATGATTATAAATTCTTTTGTAAATTGGATAGGATCATGTCTACGTAATAGTACACTTTAAAATAATAACATTCAGAATAGTTCATTTGTTGTACCTTTTTTGAATGATTTATAGTGTTTTCCTTTATGGATTACTAAGCAGGGTTAGTTGGATGTTAAAATTTTTTTAAATGGAAAACTAGATAAGTTTATTAAAAATAACTTTAATAATTGATTTTGTATGGTTTTAAAATTTCAAAATAAATAGACATTTCAAATTGTAAATTATGGAATTATATTTAATAAGAAATATTGGGATTGTTTATAGGATATATTTGGTAGTCTAGTCTATAGATATGTTTTTTCTAAATCCAGAATTTAGTGCCATTTTAATTAATTATAGACAAGGAATTTAAATACCATATTATATTATTTAAATTTAGATTTACTTAATAAGATTAATAATCTCAGTTAATAATAAAATGATGATGTAATAATTCTTCCAAATCATTTATGTTTTCATGGTCATACTAGTTTATCATATCCATATATGTGATATACTATTATAGGATAATTATTCATATCATAAGAAACATTTATGAGACCATCGCATGGTTTATGGGTTGGGTAGACTGTAATGGGGTTACTATAGTGATTATTATTGTTGAGATATTCCTGGATCCAATTATGGTACCCATTTTTAATGAAATTATGTCTTAGAATTTTTTAATAACATTGATCTCTTAGAGTTAATCATTGGGTGAAATGAAGATTTCAATTATAGTTAACATGTATGTTATGATCAGGGTGTCTTATATCTATTTAAAAGTGTACGAGATACAAATTTTTATCCCTTTATTTATGAATTTATTGACCAATAGTTATGGTGTTTTATTTTGTTTCATGATGAGTTTTTTGAACATCTAATTTCTAAGGGCAGTTTACTCTTGATTGATATTAGTGGTGTTGTGTGATAAAACCCACTGAAGTTTCAATTACATTATTAATATGTATTTATAATTATTTGTCATTATATTATGGAGATCCGCTGTATGAATCAATGTCTTAGAATAAAAGGTGATTATCTTCACCATATTGATTTTTTGATCAATTTACTATCGATTTGTATTCAAAGATGTTTTCATATTCTGGAATAAGACAATTTTACTAAGAATGTATCATAAGAGGTAGTTTTGTATCATAAAATACAATGTGATCGTGATACGACCCTATAGAAGGTGACCTATAGGATGACCTCAATGTTTATAATTTTTCTCAATGAGCATGAACACATTAAAATGTGAGGACATGTACACTAAATGGTTATGATAATTAATTTTGTGAGGCTAATGTAAAATATCCGAGATAAATATTTAATTGAATTGAAAAGAATTTATATATTCAGATATGTCCTATATAATAAATTTTTATATATGGGTTAAAGAAGAATCTGATTTATAGCTATAAAAATTCTTTTATCTATTGAGGTATATTATGATTAGATGGGTTAGGGAAGATGATTAATTTAGCAACATGTTTTTGGAACCAATTCATAATTTTCACTATTTACATTATCACTGTATTATTTATTAGTAGATATTTTATTCTTTTAGGCCACTTTGATTACCACTTTTAATTATTATATTTGATTTATAGTTGTTAATAATGATTGGAACCTTGTTGATTTCCCATTGTTATATTTCAGGATATGATAATTATAAAATATGATATCTTTTGTTTTTTAGAATATATGAGTAGTTAGATAACCAATGGATCAGGTTTGTCTCTGAGAGTGGTTTTTCTTCGGTAAAAATTAGATTATACTTCATAAAGAATTCATATATTATGAAATTAGTCATTTGAATATGATATTATTCATTACATTGATTATAAATTATTGGAACTAAACCTAACATAGGTTTTAATGGTGCGAGTCTTCATGGTGTGACTATCATTTTCGATGATGACACAAAGGCATGAATTTTTATTAAAATTCAGTGGTGTTGTTCCTGGTGTGTTATGTTTCACTCAAAATATATTTTCATGAACCATAAACATTGATATACATCTAATTGATCACTTCAAATATTGAGTTGGGGTGAGTGGTAGAATCCCTCACATTCATTTGACTCATTCCCAACCTTGGAATATAACATAGATTTTGATGAGCATAGGTAGACATTGATTTTTTTAGTTCCAAAAAGGTTATGAAAAAAAGAAGAATGCGTGGATTGTGTAATATATTGATTGTTAATGGTTTAGTAGGATTTAGTCTAGTATGATGGGTCGAAGCACATTATATTTGGTATTTGTAATATATTGAATAAGAATACTTAAAGACCAACTAATTTATTAATTTTGGGTATTTATTTTACATATATTATAAATTATTATTATTTTTCATGTGATGATACATCATGTAAAATATTTGTATTATATATTTGATATTTCTAGGTCCTCTTAGATCCATATGTTTATCTCTATGTTTTATGTATACCCATTGTATGATCATGTCATTCTGAATTTATGTTGATTCATATACGACTAATCTATGTTATATATGATGATATTGTATCCCCGTATCAAATTTAGAGCCATAAAACTTGTTGTTAATCTATGATATATTAGAATGAATGGATGATGTTAGGTTATGAACATCTTAATTTATTATCTACTTATATAATAATTAAAAACAATCCTATCATATATGTGTTTAGTTTTGATAAAAATAGTTATATTTGGATATAGTATCTACTACTTATATGGAAAACCATAATGTTTTTTTGAGTATATATATGATTGAAAACAAAATTTCTATGAGATGTCTAATGTCAGGAAAAAGTACAATGTATATGTGTATATGGATGGGTACATAATCAATGTTCATGGAGGATAGAACTAAGATTATTTTTTGGCACACCCTTGAGCTAAATTAATTTTTCATGGACCATGATTGTGATATTTTTAGGAAATAAGTCTCACCAAAATATGTAGTATTTACTTGTTGTTGTTCCCACATATTTAATATTATTAAATTCTATTAATTGAAAATATATTAATTATTTTCATAAGTATATTATCATGGGTGATATGATTATTATATATCCAATGTGTCATCAAATTTATGATTTTCATTTACTATTCATATTTTGACTACCATTAGGATATGATGTTGGTGTGTATTTAATATTTTGACAAAATACTTGTTTTTTAATAAAAACATAATTAATGGTTTGAAGTGCATGTAACACTTTCTTATAGGTATCTTGAAGTAGAAATAAGTCAATAAGGATATTCTGTTAAAATGATATATGGTCTTAATGAAAAATATGTTTAATAGAAATTTATTAATTAAATTTTAATTAAAATGATTAAATAGTTTTACGGGTAGATTTAGTGTGTTGACATACAAGAATAGTTGTTTTTAGAATTCATTTTTTTGGAAAGTAGATAATTATAATTTTCATTAAAGAGAATAGACCATTTTCTGATATTATGAGTTATGGTCCTAAAGTGTTAATTGGATAACATGTTATATAATGGGGATTTGTGAAAACCGTTATATTCTATTATGTGTAAAATATTGAGGGATGGTATTTTATTTTAGAATGTAGTGATTTATAACTTATTTTTTACGGTTTTCAAGGATTGAACCATTGTTAACATATGAATTCTAGATTTCATGTTTTGACTTATTTATTATTATTGAATAGATAATGTAGACTATTTTAGGAACACTTAATTTGGATTTTCTCTTGGGATCAAAAAGTTGTAGATGAGATTGTATATTTTAGACTTGGATTTATAGGGATATTTTGTGAGTAGGTTATTTGAATGCAGGTGAGAAAAATTATATTAATTAAGATTTTATGGGTAAGTCTTTTTATTGGTGAAATACATACTGATATGTATTGGGTTATTATCATTATTAATGTTTTATATGTGTTTCTATTAACCATATTAATGTTATAATGATGGATCATGTGGGTTAATTAGATAGTAAGAATTATATCTGGGTAAAATTATTGGATAAAATAGAATACAAATATGGTCCCGATGAAATGGAGATCTTGGAGTGATTAGTGGGGATATTAGAATGTTGGTAACATTAATTTTAGTTAAAAATGAATTTAATTATATAGATTCACACAGTGAAATGATGATTGGTGATGAAAAAGTTATTGATATATATATAGTGAATTCTTAAAGACTAATAAAGATCAATTATTATAGAATAATTATTGAAGAGGCCTTTTTATTTTGGAAATAGTTTGGGTGGGGACTTTTTAATGACCCCTGAATTTTTATGATAGTGAATTTATAGAGATAATTGAAATTTGTTGATTTAGTGGTAGGGTTCATCTTAATAAATTTGAATAAATCAAGATGTTCTCATTTGGATTAATTTTAGGTGCACGAATAGATCTTTTTAGTGTTTTGAATCATTAGTATTTTTTCAGTGGAAAAACATATTGAAATTGGGAGTGACCCTAATTAATTGGTTGGCTAAAAACCCCATATAAATATTTTTGGCCACCCAATGGGGGTCATTGGGCTAAAATGATGTGAATCCCCACTTCCCCAAAAATAGGAAGCTAATTTATGCCCACTAAGATCTATTTGGTGCTCTAATTCCTTTTATAATATGTTAATGATTATTATTTTATTATATTTATCATATTTTTATAGTTTATAGTCTCTCAAGAGTGACCATTTTTGTTTTCCTCTCCCTTGTGGCGTCCTTTTGGTTACCCATTAATCGAATTTTTTTCTTGATATGTTAAATTAAGAGAAATAATTAAAATTGGTCTCTTATTCTCTTATTACTCTTCATAATTGCATTAAAATATTTTGTTTAATTGATTAATGGTTTAGATAATGATTAAAATAAGGAAATATCAAGTAACATATTAATGATATTTATATCATGTGTTGTTTATTGGCGGACCTTAAGAGAGATGGATTCTTTTGGTTGTATAACATTTTATAATATATATGTTTTTTTATAATTTTTTTTTGTATTTTAGTCAGATTTGGTTAAAATAAATATAAAATTAGTGTTATTGATTGGTAATATTAGTCATAAAAATTATCTAGAATGAATTTAGATTATAAAATAACCATTTTCGTATATTCTCATCTTTGTTACACAACCTAATGTGTTCTACAATCATTAGTCAAATTATGAAATTTTTTATAAAATGAATTTATGACTTATTTATTCAAATATTTTTAATCTATAATTGAATATTGAGCTTGATATGACATATTTCTAAGAAATGGATATAAAATGAAGGATAGTGGTCATTAAAAAATGATAATAGAGATTTAATTTCTTTTTCGATTGATTGTAGACCGTTTATATTTGTGATTACTATTTATTATTAATTTGACCCTCAATGAAATTTAATTTTTTTTAAACTATATGGTATTTCGATGGCTAATAGTTATTATAAAAAAATAAATTATTTACAACTCATTGGCATAACATTGATTGAATGAGTATTTGTAGAACATTTTATAGATTCCATACTATTTTGAGAGGGATTTTAAATTCGTTTTCTTATAGAAATTTTCTTAAAATTTCACAATCATTTTTTTTCAATAGGATGTTATCAGGATTGGAATTTGAGAATAAATATTTTTATTAAATGAATGATATTGAAACATGATTTTAAATTGGAAATAAATTTTATTTATGGGGATATTCATTTATATTTTCCATAAAATTTCATGGGTAAATAAATTATGTTATTAATTAAAATTAATTATAAAATATTCAGTTCGAATTAAATTTAATGCAACATACTGTATGTTTATTTTCATGATTAATTCTATCAATATTATCTTTTGTGAGTGACATTGTAATTTTTTAAAAACATGTATTATTCATTGATCCCATTGTTTTATAGTTTATCTATATGTTATCTCTAATTTCCTGATGATACATGATAAAATAAGAACTTTTTATGAAACCTACAGTTGGTACATTATTAGATAAACTATGATATTTTGTGTATTTTTATTCTAGATGATGAGATATCTATAATTCCTTGGGAGGTACCATTTGAAATTGAGAATTTTTATAATAGACATTAGTAACCCCGACTACTTCAAATTCGTAACAGTTTTTTGGGGGGATTTATTGAGTGATCTTACCAAGAATTTTATTAGGGTATGTGGAAACCATTGGGTAGGGTGTGAGACACCAATTATAATTTATTATGGGGGGATCTTGTTCACCATCAGTTTTTTTTCTTTGTTAAAATTTTTATGTTTGTTTTTGTCCTTCGTTTATTGTTATTGGTGATCCCTATTAATTTCCATCAGTAGTTAAGTTCTAGATAATCCTTAGTATTTTTATTGATGGATTATATAATATTAATGGTATATAGTCCTCATGTTGGGATGATTGACGATGTTGATCATGATATGGGATATATATTTGAATTAGATTATTTTATTGTTTTGGATTGTAGGTGTGTGTGTTTTTTCCAATGAAATTGTCTTATTTTACTATGAGGTAGAGAAAATTAGAACGTGTCTAGTGAGAAAATGTTGCGGCATTATGAAACTCTAAAATAAAACACTAAAATATGGAATGTCTCATATATGATTACCTAAGGGTATTTTATTTTTGATTAGCGTCAAGACTTATTTTACATGTTAATTCATTATCATTACATATTTAAAAAATTATGAAATCATATGTTATGTTGTTCTAAATTCATTATTCATTCTTATGTTTCATAATGACAAATGAGGATCTATTATTGGTGATGGAGGGTTCATGAGAGATTTTTTAAACTATTTATGATATAGATGACTATTATTTTTTATAGATCCTCCTATGATAAGGAAGCATCAGTGGGGAGCAATGTTTGATGACTATTAAGATACAAAATTCAATGAATAATTATTGTATTGTTTATACATGAAATATAGTATTATTCTAATATTGTTTAGTGGAAGATAAATAATGAATTTATTTTTTCTATATGGTATTTATCTAGATTTACTATATAAGTGTCCTAGAATATGCCTCATCAGTGTTCCTTGAGAAGATACGAGGTATTAAATTGGTACTCCGTATTTTTTAGTTTTTTTGTTCCCCATAATTATTTTACCTATTTATCTTTTTTTTTGTTTTCTAGATGATATTAGAATCTTCATACCTTATTTGATAACACATTATTGATTTTTTCATAAAACTTTTTTAAGGGTGTTCGACTCCTTATTGATTAGCTATTTTTCTATTTCTTCATGTAGTCATTGTTTTTCAATATATTTTAGGTTTCATGTATTAACATATAGTTGTATTTTTGAAATGTCACTTATGACACCACGTGAATGAATATATGAAGTTCTGAGGAGATATATATTTATTCGATGTCTCTTCGGATGAGAGTGAATTTGAAACATCCATCTTTATGATTTAAAGGTTTATATACCTTATATTATACATCAAAAGGCGTATAACATGTTTTGTTATACCACAATGATTAATTATGGTGTTTTTGTCTATTATCCATTATAGTATGTTGGTGTGTAATTTCATGTTAATGAATGTGCCTAGTTTATAGATGAATTATTATAACACAACGATATTTTATTATTAATTTACCTTTAAATAAATACTTCCTTGAATATGTTTTTATACCAAAAACATAGAACTTATATATTGATAAATATATTTTATTGAAAAAAAATATTTCATTCCATGATAATCATTGTTACAAATTGAGATTAAAATATAAAAAATTAATATGAAATATAATTATTAATATTTCCATGAATATTTATCTATAAATTACATCATCCCTGATTTCAAAATTTTATTTGAGGAATATAATTATGAATATAATATTAATGTTGAGTGACAAGTTAACAAATTGGACGAATTATTTTAGTAATAAATGTGATGTTATATATATGAATATAATATGAATATAATTAATATGGTTGTTGAAAATATGTTCATTAGAAATGTTATCCTTGGGTATGAGGTTTTTATTTATTCATGTATCATATAATTATAACTAATTTGTATATGTTTTAAAATAAAATTAAATATAATATATTGTAGTGTAATAGAAAAATTATGATTAAATTGAAATGTTTTACTATATTGTTTTAATATATATATTTATATAGTAAGTATTATTATTATTATTATTATTTATGATAATGATTAGTTGTATTTAAATAAATCGACTAATTATTTTAATTTCATTTTTTAACTAATTATTATGTAATAAGTAATCCTTCTTATATAAGTAGGAATAAAATGATTCAGTAATCAAATGATATTATTACAATGAATAATAATTATTCTATATATTTTATGATCATAGAAATTAAACAATATTGAATAATGAAAAATAAAGATATGTGTGTTTTTTGTAAGTGACTATTAATATTTATCGAAATATGTTTACTTCACTTTGAATATGAATAAATAATTAATATCTTTAATAATATAATGTTTTAAAATTGTTTTTATCTGTTATGCACACATATATTAACAATTATTTTTTTATCAAATCAAAAAATTCAGTCTATAAAAATTTTATTTATATATTAAAGTATAACCACAAAATTTATTAACATGTTTAGTTGTTTTTTTAAAAAATATGTTTCTAAAGTAAATATTTTTTATAGTGGTAAAACAGTAATTTTTCAAAAAATATAGTTTTATAATCATTGCATAAATTGTATGTAAATAAATATAATTGATATATTTCCCATGAATCTAGTATTATATTTAAACATATAAAAATATAATAATAATCATTTTATTATTAATTGATTTGAAATAAAATAAAAAACCAAATTTATAAATATAAATATTTTTCTACAAAGATATTTTTTCTATATACTCTTTTTTAAATATAATATAATTTTATATTTATAAATATTTATTTATATTATTTTGTTCCAAAATTTATATTCATCCTTTAATTTTATTAAAGTGTTCATGTTATAATTTTTTGAAAAAATAATAACCATAGTAAATAATTAATCAAGTTTAATATGTATCAAATTATCTTACAAAATGTGGCTACATTTATTATAAATTAAATTATCACTAATTCCTTAAAAAAATATTTCATGTGGGAATGTAAATACCATATGTCAATCCAAAATTTCTAAACCCTAATAAATTAACTCTGTTTTTATATTATCATAACCTTTTATTTAACATTAGTTTCTATGGGAGAGTTATGCATTTTCATATATTAATGGAGATCAATTCCACAATCCTCACACATTAATGATCCATAGAAATTAAAATTATAAAATACATATTTTTACTTCAATTGATCCATTTTACACTTTTTTCAACTTCAGTCCCAATGAATAATCCTGAAATCCAAATTTTCTATATGGTCCTCCACAATAATTATCTTGTCCTGAAAAAGAGTACTAACCAATTGAGAAAACAATATTCCCTATATTTTATTCTCAATTCATAATATAATCATATTAATATGATTAAATAAATTTCACTTTTATACCTAAGGGACATAATATTTATGTGCCATAAATTATCTCTCACCCACTCATCCAGTGGGAATGAAAACATAACATGTGTTATATAAAGACTATTACCTCCTTGAAAGACGTATTTTTTACTATCACTATTGTATATAGATGGTTAGAAGAATATATTTAATAAAAAAATCAAAATAATGACATGATTAATAATATGAATGGTTAAAATTTATATTTCAATTCATTATTAGTATCCGAAATTTTATTTTATAAAAATAACTAAAACAAGGTCATCACGAATTCGGTGTTAATGAATCATAACTATAACTACCATTGAATGATATTTGATCAATAAAACTAGTTCTGAAAATTATATAATTTTAAATTAGTAAATATATGAATTATGAACATTGTATTTGAGGATAGGGATCAATAAATATAATGCATAAAATGAGTGAAAGAGTCAAACCCACTAAATTACAAAGATTAAAATAATCAATAACTAACTAAATATTTATAATAAATAATTAAAATTATAGAGTATATGAGGAAATATAAATTAATATTGTTCAAAAAATATTCATTATGATTTTTTTCTTATTTTACCGGATTTTAATTCTCATTATTGGATGTTGAGAGTAATGTAATGGGATTTGATTAACTCAAATATCATTTCATTCAGTTATAATGATTCTTCTTGAACATCTGTCCACAAGGTATTGTTTAATCCACCCCAAATATTATGAAATATTACATTCGATTTCACTATAGGTAACATTACATAATTATTTCAATTTATTCATATTTTATTATTTTCATAATTCATAATAATGAAATTTTTTAATAATAATAAACATCCTCTTAATATTTCCTTTTCCACTGTATTTATTTTTATTCATCCCCACAATAATTTACTCTCTCCTATTGAAATAATAAATGTACATATCTATCATCATTTAAACATATATACATACATTTGTTTGATTGGATACTCTATTAATCATTTTATTTTTTCAATTTATAAATTTTTTTGATATATTTTAATGGTATTTATTTTCATGTATGAATAATTTATCAATTACTACTCAATTTTTGACATAAAAATTATTTAATTTCAAGGATATTTTATTATAATGTTTTGTATGTAATTTATGATATGGTCATCGAATAACCATCTTAAATATGATTTTTTAATGTTGGTAGTAATATTTATTTTTAGGATAAGATTCAAAATATATTATGAAATATCCTTTTGTGATATCGCTTCATCATTACTCATTATCTCTAAATGATCTATATCCGATGTATTTATGATTTATTGATTGAACTGGAAATTACACTACTAAATAAAAATTGTCAATGATTTAATTTTTAGAACCACCACTATAATTTTTAATGAAATTTTCTGTAATACCTTTTAGATTTTATGAAATTTTAAATATTGGATGGATTTATGGAACAACACTCTCATAATTATTTGTTCTAATTCACTATTATGTATATATAATAACATGAGATAGATGTGTAGTATCACCCCAAATCACCAATTTTCCACCCATTACTTAGTTAGACAACATATAATAAGGAATGTAGATGAATCTCATAAGTCCTTTATCATATTATCTACCTATTTATAGTCACTTGTTCATTGTTTTTCACATTTATTTTTGATACTATAATTATTTTTTTCCTTTTCTTTTTATATTCCCAAAATTATATGATCTACATATATCACAGTGATCCAATGATTTATTTCATTTATTGTAATGTTTTTCTTTAATCCAACTGATTTGGATGGCTTGGTTTGCAGTGTGGAATATGGTTCTATAGTTGCATCCATCTGTTGACATCAGTGATGGGAGTCGAGGTACCAGTTGATGAGTGGTATCATTGAAATTATGGGATTAAATATTGAATATACAATTAGTATAAAATAAAAGGATTTTATTATTCAAATGTCATCCATAATTGTTTCTTCTCCTCATGTCATCATTTTTAACATCCCACTCTATCTTCCCACCATCACTAATTTTGCATACCACCATATTTTTATGGGAGATATTTTCCATCATATACACCTAAAAGTGGGAGATATTCTTAAGATTCAATAATCTATTTAAATATACTTAACGGATTCATAGGGGCCATGGGTTAAATTCCTTGGTACTTTCTATGATAGATACAACTTCAGTGGACATGCAATTGTGGCAGGAAAATATCATTTGATCAAAGGAACATCAACTAAATGTGGATATTCCTAGTTATCGGTGATGTGATGAGGCATATGGATGATATGACATGTGAGATATCTATTATTGTGGTTCTCTATGGAATCTTAATAGTTAAATCATCTACATGGAGAGAGTAGGTTATAACCAGGAATATTAGGCAAACATCACAAGCATCATTTGGTGCTACTGAGGGGTGGCCGAGGGGGTAGTCGAACGATGGATTGGTGGGATGAATCCTATCATTAAATTATATTTCCTCTACTATGGGAATTATGGGTTCAAAATTATGTTATTAATTATTTTTAGTATTGGGAAGATTATATAGAGTAACATGTTGGTTGTGTTGTGGGGTGAAACACAAGAATGTTTTGGTGGGTGATTTGAGGGATATATATATATATATATATATATATATATTGGTGTGATGGAACCTATCATAAAACCTTTATGTGACACATTATTCAAGGTAGGAAGGTTAAAATATCAGGGTTCATTGATCGTGTGAGATGCAACATATTTATTAATAAATCACATTACTCATTCATGTTACCACTAATGCAACACATCTGAAGGTGGGATGTTACTTATGAATGGTGGATTTAATATATAAATGATTTAAAAGTAATTGGATACCATAGAGATGATGGTGGTGGTGTTATTTTGTTGGAAAAGGTATCACATGATTCTAAAATCCATTTATGGTGTAGGTGAATGTGAGCATAGAATGAATCCATGCATAGTTTAGGCATACCATATAACTACGGGACATGGCCTACCAACCATGTTATTATTATGTTTAATTATTATTATTCTTAAATTCAGTTAGATATGTTCATATATTCAATTAAAGTAAAAGTGGAGATATTTTGATTTAAATTAAATGGTCTCTACCACATCATGTTTTTTAATGAACATAATCATAGTTTCTTTCGATGGGTTGTTCATGAAATACTTGTTGATTTCATGTGGCACAGAAATGGATGATTATTTTTTTATGTTTAGTGTCCCATATCACTATCCAATTAATTTAATTATGTTTGAAATTTCATGATATAATATATGAACCTGATTTCTTTTTCAGGACTTAATACACTGACTTAGTTTCATGAAATAACGTAATTAATTATCATGTTATATTTTGGACATGTTAACAATTATATGTTGGGATATAATCTCATTTTTTATAACATAATTTGTGAGCCATAAATTATTTATAAATCTTCATAATGTATTGATTTACACTGTTTATGTACCTATCACCATACAATGTTATATGACTATGTAATTCTCCATTAATCATTTATATTGTTTCATGTCCCCACACACTCATGCCTTGTATGGGGTTTCTATCATTAGACTATATGAATCCATATATTTCATCATGGAAAACCCTTATTTACCTAGTTGAATTTTATTATTATATTTATTCCATTTCCTTATTTTATCAAGCATTTCATCTAACCCATGATAAAATATCGAAATGTTTTCTCCATACATAGTTGTTGAATTCTCAATTTATTTTTTACTAATTTCTCAAGTTAATTACACATAGAACAATGTTTATACGTATGTATTCTAGAGATATATTGTGGTTGAGGATATTTTAGTTATGTAAAATATTATTTTCTTATAGCTAATCTTTAAATACACTATTCTGTTACGATCTGGGGTTATTGTTAGTATTTTTTAATTGTAATGTTCATATAAAAAATTATTACAAAATCAATTCATGTATATCAATTATCATCTCACATGGTATAAATTCTTATGTCAAACGAATATATTTCTAAAACATAACCTATTAGTGTGGTTTTGGGGTGTCTTTATTTCAATCAGACAAGGATTTATATATGTTTAGGGTTGATGACTATAAAACAATAGTGAGAAATATTGAGATAAACCATTATCTTTGATAAAATAATTATTATATTGTAAACAATATAGATTGTATTTCCATAAAATTATCATTGACATATATAATATTTTAGATATTTTTCATGTGTGTTTAAATGATTTAACAGCCACCCAATAATTATTATTTTATTTTAAAATTTTAAAACATTTAAATTTTAATTGTTTCGAGATAAATTGTGAAATTGAACTAATCATGTTATTTTACCTTTTATTCATAAGTATGTTTTTTTGGACATAAAAATTTCTCAGCAAATCTAATTATCAATTTTTTTTGTAAGACCAATTTTCTAATTGGATTCATGTTTTCTAACGAGTAAAAGTTATTAATCAACCATTTGTGGTCAAAAAAATAAATCAAATTTAGAAATTCAGTTTCTGGATAGAAAGGATACACATTCCATTAATGAGGCATTAAGTAAATCAATTGCCTAAAAATGTGGTCATTAAACCTAGAAAATAGATCGGCCTCAAATAATCACATACATGACAAATTATAGGATTAAATTTGATCTTTATAATGTCCTTGGGACATTAAATTGGATAAAGTTGAAGAGTCACTTTTTCAATAAATTACTCTTTATGTAATATGGAAATAACTTTTGAACCAGATATCAAATAAAACTCTAATTATGTTAAAAAACATAGAACTCACAATTGAAAAACATTAATCAAGGCACATTTTCATGAATTGGCTAAGAGAATTTAAAAATAAGATATATTTTCATGATAAATTATCTTGAAACATTATTTCAACCCCTACACTTAGATTTTATATTTCCATCTCAACATAATATAAATGGATGGTTGGATTGAAGGATGGGTTGTTCTAGAGTAGTTAGTATAGATAATAAGTCTTCTGTTGAAGATATTTAATTCATAAAGGTCCAAATTCCATGTAGTGGTGGGTAGTGGAGATATATGGATTCATCCCTTTTGAGTTCATTTTTTTCATTGTCAACTCGTTTCTTTTGATTTATCCTGAAAATTGTTTTCACGATTGAAGTACCTCTATTTCATTATGTATTTAAATTTATTATTTTTTATGCATTTTTAATTAATATATGAATGTCAATTTGTTTTATTATTTTTTAAACATATTTTGGAGATTTCTCCCCATTGATCACAACATGTTCAAATAGTTTTAATTTCTCGATGGTTGTTGGGAAAATAGATTACATTCCTAAGTGGTTAAAAAACCATGTATGTCGTATCGATATGTTTTCTAGAAAATATAGGTGTTTAAATTGATTTCTTGAGGTTTACATTTGATAATATAATTGGAATAAATATTCCAACAATGATAAATAGATTGTATGAGGATTGAAGATTTCTTATACTACCTTCGTTAATATGTTTTTCTTAGTCCTACTTAATTATGATTTCAAATATCTATTGTATATGTTGTACCATAATGTTATTTTGTTTTATTTTTCATAGTTTAACCACATTAAAATAACCAATTTTAAGTATATCATTTTACTAGTACAAATTAACAAAGTTTCACAACATTTTTTGCAACCTCCTCATGACACACCCTCGTTGTCACCATTGTATTATATTTTAAGAGGAAATTATTTACATGATATTAATTATAAAAAACCTACGACAATTTCACACTATTTTCTGGGTGGTTCTCTATAATTTTTATGTTCTTAAATTTATAGGATTCTAAAGACTAATTTTGTGTTTTTAAAATGGATTTTCAAAGTGATTACTCATTTTATGGTTCTGATTTTCATCTATTTGAGGATTCTTTAAGGAAAAATTTTTAAATATCAAATTAAATGAAAATAATTTAATTCTCCAAGAAAATAATTTCATGTTCCAAAAATATAATTTGGTTCTTAAAAATTTATGTTTACGAATCATTAATTAAAAAAAACAAATTGAAATTGTTTACAAATAATTAATGTAATTGAACAAAAAGAAATTTAAAAAACACAATCACGAAATGAAAAATATTATCCCTCCTAGTTTTTTTACTGATGTACCTTTTTCAGGTGGGTTGAAAAATGTATTGGAATCTCTTTTTCCGAATTTAAAAGATAAAATTATCAATGATTGACCAATTGATGTGTCATTTAGAAATCATAATATTTTGAAAATAGCTGTGATGAATTTGTTGAAATTTAAATTTTATGTGAATCCCCATCAGTTGAAATTAAAAATTCAGATCCTTTTTCTAAATCTTTTTATAAAGGGGAATATAAACTTAGGCCATTCATTTTTAATGTTTATATAGAGAAATGTGAACTCATGCATACGTTTGATACTTCATTAACACATTCTCAAATAGAACAGGAACTTGAGAACCCATATGGATAAGAATTAAATTTTGATCCATTTTATTTTGATTATTTTGATATTAAATTGTTAACTTACTCTACTAATGAATTTTTAGTTCTAATTTATTTTGAGTCGACTGATTTTTCATATAAAGAGAACTTCAAGGATAAAATAGAAGGAATAATTGTGTGCTCGTTTGAGTACAAAAGTACACATGAGGATTGCAGTACCAATATTTCTTTTAAGGAATAAATAATTTTCCATGAAAAAAATAATTATGTACCTCATACTATAATTAAAATTCAAGAAAATATTTAGGTTTTTTATGAGGATTTGTGTTTGTAAGTAACTTTTAATTTTTCCCTCTTACAAGAAATCCATATTAATTAAATATGGGGAGGGTAAATTGATAAAATTTATTTTTTGTTAGATGAAAATTATTGGATAGATTTCATTTCAGTGGTTCATGTGGAAGAAACTACACCAACCATCAGATTGGGGATGACTATCTGAAACTGCCTCACTAGGGGTAGCAAAATCTTAGCAACAACAAGAGGGTTGAAACCAATGATATTTACCTTATCATTTTTTATATTTTTATTTCATTTCATTTAATAAAATTTTTATGATCTATTTTTTATGTTGAATTCTATGTTGCATCTTTTGTGAGGATAGGTAAAGGCTACTATTACTTGAAAAAAAATCACGTTTTTCCTTTTATTGCTAGTTCTTTTCTTATTTCGTATATTTGTGGTTAATATTTCTCATATTAACTATGTACAATGATGTAATTTTAAAAAAAATGTTTTTAGAGAGGATCATCCTCATTATTTTAGGATTTTTCATGTTTTTTATTTTATATTTTTTAAAATTATGTTTGTTAATGTTAATTTATGTTTAAGTAACTAATGAGATTAAAATTAATTTCTATTTTGAATTAAATAATTTTGTAGAAGAAAATGACCCAATTGAATAATTGAACTAAAGTTAAATGATTATTAAAATGTGATTTTTCCTCGATTGAAATAGTTTTAATTCATTAAACTACCATTAAATTAAAAATTTAATTCCACGAATGTTTTCCAATATTGAAGATAAATTCCTCATGAAGATTCTAGACTAATGGTTCAAATTCTTTACATTCACCCACTTCTTGAGTGAAGAAAAACTTATTTTTTTATGAGAACATGAATATTTTTATTAAATCCTATGGGATTTAAATAATTAAATTTAAAATTGGTTGAGGAATGTTTTTTATTGGAAAGACACCTTTTCAAGATAATACTTTTTATAATTTCCTTTGATGCACATTTTATCATTGTGATCTCCTATTATCCATGCATAGTCTATTAGGTAAGCCACATTGTAAGATAATTTTCCCATTCCTACCTACTGTGGAACTAAAAATACATGATCTAATTGATCTTATGTGTAGAGGTATGATGACTTATAGTTTCTTACCTCATTTTTTGTTTCATTTAGTGTAAATTTAAATATTGAAGTGCTTTTTTTCTATTAGAATTTTTTTAATAATAGTTTTGTTCCAAAATGGAGCTCTAAATGGATGAGAGTTAAGCCTATCTAGAGCCCTCAAAGGTAGAAAGTTATGCCCATATGAAAAATTAAAGGCAATAAATAGAAGAAAGTTTAAATTTTACTATGAAAAAATATTAGTAGTGTGGGATTGAAAAGGAATTCAAAAAAAAATTCAAGATGATTTACATCCTTGAAGAAATATGAGAAGAAAATTCTTATTGGAAAATTGGTCTCATGAAAATTTTCTTCAACAAAGAGACAAAACCTCTCGTTTTGCCTCAAAATATTTTACAATTGAGAACTCACCAAACTTAAAAACTCATAAAAACTTTTTTCAATTCCATCCTGATGGATATAATTCAATAACTAAATCTGTGGGAGATTTAGAAAATTTTCAATATTATGGTGGCCCTTGTATTTTTTGGATGAGACAAACATTTTCGAAATACAAAATCTTATGTTGATAGGGAAAAAGTGAGGTATGAACAATTATCCATCAGGGAAAGAATGAAGTTGTAATATAATGGAAAATAATATTGATGATTTTTGGAATTGAAGTTGTTGAATATTCTTTATATGCTCTATTTCATTATTTTTATCTTTTGAATTTAATAAAAACATGATCATAATTTTCTCTAGGAATTAATTTTGTGTGCTCCCATGTTTGAGACTCTAAGTTCAATGTATGGAGGGATTGATATAGATAATTTTTTTATATTAATTATTTCTATTTAAATGAGTTATACACAAAATTTCCTCATATTATATGAAATTCCATCAATTTAAGAATTTTGAAATGTTTTGAGCTAAATTGTGAAAATACGTTATGATTGAAATTTTAACAATCATTCTTCAGTTTTTTATTCATGTCTTAAATTTTTCTCTATTGATCCAATTATCCAGATGATTTTTCAGACCCATTTTCTCATAGGATTTATTTTTTATAACTAGAAATAGATTTTAATTGACTATATGGATTCCCCAATAAATAAATCAATTTGGAAATACAGATTTATGATAGAAATGAAATCCCTTTTATAAATGGGGAATAAAACAACCCAAAGTGTAAAAATGTTATAATTACACCTAGACAATTTATAAGGCTAAAAATTTCTGATCCATGAAAAATAAAATGCAAAAATATAGACATTAGTATTGACTTTGGGAACATGACATTGGAGTATGTTGAAGATTCAATTCATAAAAAATAGTCTATATGTAAATACACTAAAACATTTGACTAACATGTCCAATGGAGGGAAAATAATTATTCAGAAATATAAATATCTTGTTGAAAATATATTAGAAGAAAACTCAGACTTTTTCATTTGTAAGAGGCCTAAACTGGAGTAGATTTTTTGGATATTGAATCCATATATAATATTTCCACTTCTCCCCAGGAATTTTTATTTTCATCCCAAAATCATTTCAAATGAAGTTTGGATTGGCGGATGGTTTGTGACCGAGATGATATAATAGAGAAATGGACTTCCATATATGATAATCTGGAATGAGGGAGGAAAATTCATGTGGTGGTGGTCAAGTCATACCTTTTGGGTTTGTGTTATTCGTTTTAATGTATTTTCATTTGATTTATTCTAGAAATTTTATTCATGAATGAAGGAGGAATATTTCATTCCATGTTTCAATTAATTCTATATTTAAGATATTTTATTGAATTATGATTTTAAAATAGCTTTCATTTTGTTCATTCATTATTAAGATAGGTATCCCCATTGAACACACCATGATGAACTAGTTTTTATTGCTCTATGGTAATTGGGGAATTAGATTGCAAATGTAAGTGGATAAAAACAAATATTTTCTATAATACTTATGATTTATAATATCTAACATATATATTCATTATTAATAATATATTTTTTTTCATTTAAAAATTGTTAACCCTTTTTATCTCCATAATTTTTATTTTGATATCTAAAAAAATGTATCAAAGTGATAGTTTGACAACATAGCTTGAATCCTCCTCATGTGACAACCCTGCGTTCATAGTTATGATACATATTTTAGGGGGAATCATTGACTAGAAATTCATAAAAAACCCCATATTTATGATTCATTGAATAGATAAAAACAAGTTTATATAGGATCTATATCAATGGAACCTATGGGTTATAACAAATAAAATAATTTATTATGTATTAACACAACCATAACATGATGTATAAATGATGGTCTTGAATGTGTAGCTGGTTTTACAATATGATGGGTAATTATATGGTTGATTCACATTCTCCATACAAACTAATATGAAAATATATAAATAAATTAATTTATATAATATATTAGAAGTGGGGTTAGATTAACTAATAAGAATATTAATTTTTTAAATGATTTGGACTCAAGCCTCATTTTATTATAATGATTTATAATGTATACATATCATTAAGGTGATAATATCTCTATATTCATGGTTATCATTTAAAAGTTTATTAATATAATTATGTTCATACCATAGTATTCCTATATTAATGTAATTTTAGAATCATGAATTAATCTAGTTAACAATTGTTTTAATGTATAATGAAATAGTTTTTCAGTTTAAAACATGAATGACATTGGAAATTGAGTGATAAATCATAATGTTATTCATAAAAAATATCTCAAGCCTTGGATAACCAACTAAACCTTTTTTAATTTATAAACAATAAAAAATTGATAATATTGGACTACAATGGATTTCAAAGTTATAATTACCATGGAATAATGAAGATTCAATATTATATGTGTCAATACTAATTGATGATTCACGAAGATCCCTGTCTCAAAGGAACTAGAAGTTGTTTATTTATGGAAAATTTTATCATAAAATATCTTACTATAGATGACAAAAATGTATCACGCCTACACAGTGGTTAAAAATAATGATCATCCTGAGGTACGACTAACAATTCATGGATTTAAATAAAATGAGTTTGGAATTATAAACATTTTTCCCCTAATTAATGGATTAATATTGACAGAATGAAAAAATGACATCTAAGACATATGGAACAAATAAAATCATAATCTACAACAAAAATTGAATTGGATAATGATAATTATGTTAACTATTCCTCCACACCTGTTTTTTGGATCTCATATTGAATTCTTCTTTTAGAAACTCCATTATATCTATTCAGGTTTATAATATAATCAAATAACCACCCAAATGTTTTTATAAATAAATTTTAATGAAAATAGAAAGTTTAATGATAATTGTGTACTATATTCAAGTGTATGTTAACATGTTTCTTGTGAATCTTATAAATCATTATATACATAATAACTTGTTATGATTTTGTTTTTTTTTTCTCTCTTGAAAAATTTATCGAATCAATTTCTTGAATAAGGGGGTCACATTTCATATCTGCAATCATCCTATGTTCATATATCTATAAAATTCCAGATATAAACTCATTTATGAAATTATTTCAATTATATGGGTTTTAATACCCAATCATGAAGAGTATTTAGCTCAAATAGTAAGAGGGAAACTCAATACTCATGATATTCCTATTTTTATAGAAATTATTTATTTCATTTTATTCAATAAGATAATATGGTTGATTTTATATCTTGAGTCTTGGTTTTTTTGTTCATACCCTAATCTATATTCATTAATAAGGGAAAAAAATTTACCTGAAATAATTTATTGATCCTATGAGATTAAATCCTAAATATTTCAGTATTTATTTCTATTAAATAAAGTGTATTTTTAATAATGTGTTTCACATGAAACACAAATATAGAATAGGAAGATATATCTTATCAATATAATATTTAATAATTAATGATAAAAAATATTAAAATATGATAAGGATATATGAAACATCTTTAATATAATCACATGTGGAATTAATCCTCTAGTAAATAAAAACACCAGAAACCTAAAATAAATATCCTTAAATTTCATCATAAACATTATCCCCTTGATTATTACCATGGAATTATTGTAAATAATAATAAATATAATAGATAGATTAACATATAAGTAAATTAATACGTTGAATAGGATATTATTGGATGTGAAGTAATTTAGTTGAATGGATTCTAATTTTTTTATGGTTGTGGAAATATGGTTATTAGAAACACGGTATTTAGAAACATAGTTCACTTAAATATTGTCATTTATTATTCATGTGTAGAATGGTTATTTTAAATTATTGTAAATTTAATCAATGAATAGGGATTAAAATAATTCTATAAGAATGATGAAAGACGATATTTAAATCTGACATTTTATTTTATATATATATGAGTTATATATTTTTATTTTTACTAATATCATTTAAATGATTGATTTAATGTATGAATAAATGTTAATGGTTGATTTTAATATCAACGTTTACAAAAAATATTATTCAATATGTAATCAATCTTAAATAATGTCTACTAAAATCATTTCGTGATAATTTTTTTTCCAAAATATATATAAATTTTCTATGTATTGTTTATAGTTTTAATGAATTGATCACTATGGAATTATTTTTTATATATTTATACCTTATATAAAAATATAAATCACAAATAATTTAATGAATTTCATTTTAAATGGAATATTAATAAAGTATTTTCATACTTCAATAATAGGTTTTTATGAACATATATTGATTGCATTATGTGTACTTATATAAATTATTAATTTTTATAACATTAGAAATTGATAAAAAAATAACTGATTTAATATTTTCTGAAAACATATCTAAATATTGTAGAATGTTCATTTTCAATTCTTGGATGAAATATGATACCAAATACATTTCTACATTATAAAAAAATTATTTAATGAATATATATTTTGATAAATGTATGGTCATCATTATATATGTATATTAAATATAAATATTGTTACACACCAGGTAAATAAAGAATCTGAAATTTTTATATTTATCCATATTTGTAAAAAAAATAGTAATATTACATTAAAGGGAGCGCTATGCTTGATGGCGTACCCAATACGCGACAACGAGTTCCATTGAAATCGTACATTGCACTCTAATAATAAAATAATATTATTTTGAACTGTAGTAAACGCCTAGCCGTTGTAATGGAGGTAATTAACATAACTAACTACAAAATGATTATATATTTTTGTCAAATATTTTTACTTTTTATAATAAATGTTAGAGGATTAAAAATGCGAATGAATCCAATTTTAAGCGTAAACATTCTAATATTATTTAAAAGGTTGATTGACCGCCTTTTAATGAAGAAACTCTTTTAAATCCACTTTTTGACAATTTTATGTGTTATATTTGACAAAATAAAATTCTTCTTTAGAATCGGGACATCAAAATTTACTTTTTGTAAATTTTTGGTATTTTTCCGATAAAGTTCATTTTTTTATGAGTAGTGAAAAATGTTGTATTTAAATTCTAAACCAATTTTTAATCTAATTTATTTATATGATTATATTATCTTTTGAGTTGGTTTTAATGTAAAATTAGAATATATTTTTACCATTTAATCCAATAGTGGTCGTTGGAATTAATTTCATCTTGAAATTTGACTTAAACTAGTGTCAATCCTTTGATACTTATTGTTTCATAAAAACACGCTATTTTCTCCGACAGTGATAATTAATTATTAAATTAATTAATGTA
Organism: Viscum album; assembly: GCA_963277665.1. Taxonomy (NCBI): domain Eukaryota; kingdom Viridiplantae; phylum Streptophyta; class Magnoliopsida; order Santalales; family Viscaceae; genus Viscum; species Viscum album. The sequence goes on from OY728137.1 coordinate 2,115,915,300, forward strand.
ACATATAAGATTTTAATTTTGTAAAATAGACATCATTTTTTAATGCGGAATATCAAATATATCTTAGGGTGAATGTTTGGTATTTTTCTGAAAAACTTCAATTTTTGATGAATAGTTAAACCATTATGTGGTAGTTTAAAAACTGATTTTTCGTTTAAATGAAACATTACCACTTATGTGATTTTAATTTCAAAAATCCGACATACATGGTTTTCATTAATAAGTAAAATGTGGTTCAATGGGATTAAAATTATTTTTTGGTGTATAGTAACTTTTATGTTTTTAATCGCGATTAGAGGTAATTAATGTAGTTTAAGTAAAAATAATGTTTTAATAAAATGAGATGAGCTTGACACATGTCCTACCCTTATTGGATGTGTCATTTCCGACCATGATAATCCATGGGTCAACTTGGGGACCCCATGGAGCCACTTTGGTAGGAAAATGACATTAATATCTTTTTATTTAATGTAAAAGTAAAACTGACACAAACATGAGTTGTTTTACAAAAAAAAATTTAAATGGGTATATGCAAGTCATATTTTTTACTATAAACATTCATTAGAAAGAAAAAAATATTTCAAACATCATGATAATTTTTTTATAATTTTTAGACATTACATAAATTAAAATATTTATGACATCATGATGATGCGGCGATTACCTCATTAATAAAGGATGTAAATAAAATGATAAGATAATGTTAATACTATAACATACAATTTTCAAATACATATTGGATGAGTATATTTCTAACCCTTACCACCTTATCCTCGAAATACATCAATGCGGGACCTTTAAAATCCGAAACTCATTTGAAAATAAAGTAACATTTTGTAACTTTCCAAGAGTGCCCCTCCTCTCCTCTTATAAAAGGCCCCCACCTCTACCACCATACACACACCTCTCAAGCCTTTGGATCGGACAACCCCTGCCCATTTCATCTCTCCACATCCCTATATTCATCATTGAAGCCTCACATTGGGCATAATCCTTTCCAAGTAAGCCGTTGAGCTCAAATCAAAGAGAGTTACCCGATTTTAAGGTAATGTCTTCACTTGTGTTCTTTTGTTTTATTTTGCTTCTCCAACCCCATAAAATCTTTTTATTCATTTATTTTGTAAAAACTACATTATCTTCAATATACTAGGATGTTTTTATAAGAAGTATTCTAGCTACACATACACACACCTACATCTAATGGTTAAAGAACACACTATTTCTGTGGATGGAGAATTTCTGCCTCACGAAAAGATGATTGTTCAACACTCATATAACACCATTAAAGGTGGACATTAAGATGTCACTATACTTATATATGATATATAATATTTTTATGTTTTACTTAAGCTTCTGTATTTTTCATTTATGGAATACCTTTATGGTTTCCATTATGGTTATACTCGATATCTTCATTTTAAGAAGTGCAGACTACCGCCCCCTCAAAGTGATTTGATTCATTAATGCCATATGTGGGACGTATAAAGGATGGATTTAAAGTTATTATATATGATGTATGTTACAAATAAATGATGAATATACTTCTGGAATTATAATATACATACCTATGATTTAGGTTTAATTCGATTAATATGACATAGAAATGAAAGTAGCGTTCACGCATACGTACGACTTACCGTCTCCATGAACGGTGCATTTCATTTCCTACCTCTAAATGATTATGTAATATTATAAGTACATGTATATGATTGATATATATGATATATATGATATCCAAATCATTAATATCATTCTGGATATAATGAACCTTTGACCGCACGAACAACATGTAATTGTAAGAAGTCCACTTTCGACTTAAGAACCAAATATCGAAAAACAAACATTATTAACATAAATAATTACATAGTGTTTATAACATAGTAATAAGTTATATAAAATGAATAATTAACATTAAAAAGGATCTTAAGAAAGTAAAATTAACTCATGTTTATTATTCAGGTGGTTAAATAACAATCGAGTCAAGTCGGGCCAGAGGTAACGAATCCTACCTCTCTCTTTCTTTTTAAGTACACTCTTTTATGTCATTCCTTTTAAGCGCATATTTATTATGATTGAGATGTTATTTTATATTAAAATTACTGTAATTTTTATGTTCACATGACGAGAGACCATATTTTTTCTCATTAATCCGTTTTAGATGTTTTGAGTGGCGTCGTTAGGCTGCCGAATTTTCGTAAGAGATCTAACCTCTCTCTTTCTTTTTATGTACTCTCCTACATGTCACTTATTTTAAGCTCCTATTTGTTATTATGGGGGATGCTATTTTATTTTCCTATTTCTGTAAATTTTATTATGATATTATGAGAGACTCTATTTGATCTCATCAGTCCATTTTTGGAAATTTTAAGTGGCGCCGTTAGGCTGGAGAGTTTTCGTAAGGGATTGTTCATCTCACTTTTAGTCCCATGAGATTTATGCTGCATTTTCCACCATTTCCTTTGAGTGGCGTATATAATTCCCATTATTATACTCTTTGTGTAATATAATTTCATATATGGGTATTTACATATACATTTTATGACCCTTCTTCAATGGGGTGTACGTTTCAAAAGTTACCCAAGTCGGTAAGGGAACATTTCACCCTCCTCTTTTTAAAAGACTTCTTTTGTTATGTCTTTTAATTAACATACTATTATGTTGGGATATGTTCTTATATATCCTTATCCATGTAAATTTTATGTCCAAGTTATTAGATACCATTCTCTCTGTCATTGACTAATATATTGAATTTTGAAGTGACGCCCTTAGGCTTTCGAATTTTTACAAGGGAACCTCTTAACCCAATTTCGATTTCTTTGGGTTCAACCAGTACTTCGTGAACATGTCATCCTATGAATATGTGTGAATAAACTCAGATTGTTTCACACTTATTATCTACTTATATAGGATGTATTTATATTTCTCACACATAATTATGTAATAGATTTATCCTTAATTTAAAGATACCATAATTATAATGGATTTCATCTCAATTTACATTTCCATTGAGACTTCATTGTTGTTATGCACTAATTCACTCTTATATGGTGTGTATACTGTCCTTTTACATATTATATCATGAATCCCTTTATTCTCATGATATTATAAAGTTATGATTGACTTTTATTCCACAATTATCTGTATTCAATAGTCTCTCATTTTGTTAAAAACTCTTTAACAAAAATATCGTCTTAAATGTTTTAAAGATTTATTATTCTAAATTTTTATCTTTAATGTACATGTTTTCAAAATGGTTTTCAGTATTTATTTATATGGACATTAATGTTTTAAATTTATAATTCCATTAAAAGCTTCAAAGTGCTATGGGACATACTGATTCAAAAATCTCTTTTAAATAATTTTTTTGAAAATGGATTGATTAAATCAATATCTTGGAATTACTTATTGTGATTGAAAATGAAATGTTGTTATTCAAATGTTTATATTTTCAATATTTTATGTGTAATGATGGTACTTGGACATTTTACGGGTGGTTACATGATAAACCATATGACGGGTGGTTCCATGAATACCAGGACGGGTGGTTACGTTATAACCTCCAATGCATTGGGTATGGAAGTCGGATGTATAACTATTCCATTAAGTATGTGTGGAAGTCGACTGTATGGTTATTCCATTTAAGTATGTTTATGTCCCAAGTTACCTTTATATGTTATGTGATATTTATATGGGTTTTATGGTAATCATATGGTTACAAAAGGGTAAGTAATGAACTTTTATTCAGTGAAGAGTATTTAGTATTTCATAAAGGTGAAAAGTATTACTTTGATAAAGTATATGTGGTTTACTTGTTGTTTAAAAAAAATAACAGTTTTCATTCATTGTGTATCCCTTGCTGAGATTTTTATGCTCACCCCAAGTTTTATTGAAATGTTTTTCATAGGACATAATGTGGAATAGGGTCATGGATGGGATCAAGGGAAAGTCATGCTATCTAATACATGGAACTAGACATGTTTCTTTTTAAGAGTTTTTATTTTATGGAATCTTGGTAGAATTTTATACTTTGTAATCTTTTGAGATGTAATAGTTATGTCGTAATTATCTAAAACTCTAAACATAAAACTATCATCAATGTTAATTATTCATTTAATTCAATATTAAGTAAGGTTTAAGTCTGGGGCCTTATAGTTGGTATCAGAGGTCAGTTTAGATAACTTTAGAGGTTAGGGTATTCTCTAAGCATAAGTGACATTACCATAATGGCTAGGATTTCAGAAAGATTCCTAGTTTTAGATAAAGTGAATGCGTCAGTATATGTTAGTGTTTTTCTTACTCATTATTACATGATGTTTTTGATGATAAACTCACACTAACATTTCTATTTTTAGTGAATGGATGGATCTAGTAGGCACCAAAGTGACAATAGGTTAGAAGGAAACTGTGGTGATTATCTGATTAAGAGACAGGATGAAATGGGGGATTCAATGAGGAAACTCGTGGTTGTTCTAAACCAATTATCAAGGAGTCATGATCAACCACTTAAAACTTGGTAAGTTCTATAATGCATCATGTATGAGATGACCAATCGATGTAGAAGATCAGGTAATAATTATAAAGGAAACCATTAGGGTTTATATGATCCTTACTTTTGAGGTAATTATGGGTTATTATATATTATGATGGAAAATGAAAGGCATTAGATAAACATGAGGTTAAAATATGTTATGATTATTTTTGAATATTTTATCTCGTTTTGGGGAATATTTTAAGAATTATATAGTTTTGGAAAAAGGACAACACGCAGACCGTGTGACAACCCGTCGCGTTGGACGAAGCTGCGGGAATCAAACCCATAACCAAAGTGCAACTAGTATTTATCGCCTACCACTAGACTACGTGAATTCCCTGGTTAGTTTGACTAATTATTTTTAGATAGATGATTTTAGAAATCAAGAGTAAGTTTATTTTGGGTTATCTATGGAAATGATTAACCTATCATGGATGATATGTGAGTAGGTTGATTACTTTTCAATATGAGAATTTAAGAGCAACTGATGTTATTTGGGGATGAAAGTTAATTTGTACCATGGAAGACTATGTGATTAAATCCTTAAAATATTTGGGTTTCAATCTTAGTTTGGTTTACATTGAAGAATTTTATGGACAATTGTTTATTGAATGGTCTTCGTTGAACTTTGATTTTTTTGGGTCAAATTTTGGAGATTAAGAATAGATTTTCTTTTTATAAAGGATTATACTTTGTGGATTATCTGATCTCATACTAATAATATTGGTTTTGGTTTTTGTCTAAAGACATGGGAAATATATAGTTCTCTTTTTTGGATTAGGTGATTCACAAGAAGTTTATTATAGCTCTCTTAATGTGAACAACTCATCCCAAATACTCGTCTTTTGGAGAAAATATGAGTTCGTGTAAGAAATATAGTAAAATATGAAAGTCAAAATGACAATTAAGTATGCTTCCTTATGATTTAGTTAATCTCAAAAATAAATTCCTAAATGATGAGTAACTTAAAACAAATATGTTTTCTATTAACTTTTCATACTGGGGAATCGAATACCGTTTAATCCATCACACATTTTTGATTTTCATATGGTTAACTTTATCCTAGACATGTTTACTATCACTCTCCATCAGAACATGACCCTTTTTTCCCTCCATGCCCATATTTTCATTCATGGAATCCTAGTATGGGTTAACTCCGGTGACTTTTGTACTTCCCTTTCTTTCTTTTAAAGTGATAGTTTAATTTACTCTTTTTCCAATGTGGGACTTTCAATGGAGTTTCCAAGCCCAATTTTGAAATTGCGAGGACACAATTCCCAAAAGGTGGGAAGGATATAACACCCCAGGTAAATAAAGAATATGACATTTTTATATTTATCCCTATTTGTGAAAAAAAATATTAATATTACATTAATGGGAATGCTATGCTCGACGGTGTACCCAATACGAGACAACGAGTTCCTTTGAAATCTTACGTTGCACTCTAATGATAAAATAATATTATTTTAAATTATAGTTAACGCCTAGCCATTGTAATGGTGGGAATGAACAGAACTAACTACAAAATGATTATATATGTTTGTCAAATATTTTTACTTTTTACAATAAATGTTAGAAGATTAAAAATGCGAATGAATCCAATTTTAAGCGTAAACATTCTAATATTCTTTAAAAGGTTGATTAACCGCCTTTTGATGACGAACCTCTTTTAAATCCACTTTTTGGAAATTTTATGTGTCATATTTGACAAAATAAAATTCTTCATTAGAATCGGGATATCAAAATTTTCATTGTGTAAATTTTGGGTATTTTTCTGATAAAGTTCATTTTTTAATGAATAGTGAAAAATGTTGTATTTTAATTCAACACCCTTTTAAATATAATTTAATTATATAATTAGATTATCTTTTGAATTGGTTTTAAAGTGAAATTATAATAAATTTTTACCATTTAATCTAATAGTGGTCATTGGAATTAATTTCATCTTGAAATTGAACATAAACTAGTGTCAATCTTTTGATAATTATTATTTCATAAAAACACGCTATTTGATTTGACAGCGGGAATTAATTATTAAATTAATTAATGTAACTTATATGTTTTTAATTTTTTAAAATAGACATCATTTTTTAATTCATAATATCAAATATAGCTTAGAGTGAATTTTTCGTATTTTTCTGAAAAACATCAATTTTTGATGAATAGTGAAACCACTAAGTTGTAGTTTAAAAACTAATTTTTCGTTTAAATGAATCTTTACCACTTCTGTGATTTGAATTTAAAAAATACAACATACATTGTTGCCATTAAGATGTAAAATTTGGTTCAATTGGATTAAAATAATTTTTTCATGAATAGTAACTTTTATGTTTTTAATCCTGATTAGAGGTAATTAGTGTAGTTTAAGGTAAAAATAATGTTTTAATAATATGAGATGAGCGTGAAAAATGTCCTACCCTTCTTGGATGTGTCATGGAAGACCAAGAAAATCCATGGGTCATCTTGGGGACCCAATGGAGCCACTTTGGAAGGAAAATGACATTAATATCTTTTATTTAATGTTACAGTAAAAATGACACAAACATGAGTCGTTTTACTAAAACAATTTTTAAATGGGGTTATACGAGTCATATTTTTGACTATAAATATTTTTTAGAAATCTAAGAGGATTTCATATATCATGATATTTTTTTTATAATTTTTAGACATTAAATAAATTAAATTATTTATGACACCATGATGATGTAGCGATTACCTCATTAATAATGGATTTAAATAAAATGATAAGATAATATTAAAACACTAACATAAAATTGTCAAAGACATATTGGATGAGTATATTTCGAACCCTTACCACCTTATCCTAGAAATACATCAATGTGGGAACTTTAAAATCCGAAACTCAATTGAAAATAAAGTTAAATTTGGTAACTTTCCAAGAGTGCCCCTCCTCTCCTCTTATAAAATGCCCCCACCTCTACCACCTTACACACAACTCTCAATCCTTTGGCTTGGCCAAACCCTTCCAATTTCATCTCTACACATCCCTCTATTAATCATTGAAGCCTCAATTTGGGCATAATCCTTTCCAAGGAAGCTTTTGAGCTCAAATCAAAGAGAGTTACCCGATTTTAAGGTAATGTCTTCACTTGTGTTCTTTTGTTTATTTTTCTTCTCCAACCTCCTAAACTCATTTCATTCATTTCTTTTGTAACAAATCCAATATCATAAATGAACTAGGATGTTTTTATAAAACGTATTAGAGCTAAACTTACACACACCTACATTTAATGGTTAATGAACATACTATTTCTGTAGATGGCGAATTTCTGCTTCACGAATCGATGATTGTTCAACACTCATATAACACCTTTAATGGTGGCCATTAAGATGTCACTATACATATATATGATATATAATATGTTTATGTTTTACTCAATCTTTGGTATTTATTATTTATGGCATACATTTATGGATTCCATTATGGTTATACGCGATAACTTCATTTTAGGAAGTGCGGACTACCGCCCCCTCAAAGTGATTTGATTCGTTAATTCCATATGTTGGACATATAAAGGATGGATTTAAAGTTATTATATATGATGTATGTTACATATAAATTATGAATATAATTATTTAATTAAAATATACAAACCTATCATTTAGATTTAATTCCATTAATATGACATAGAAATGAATGTAGCGTTCATGCGTACGTACGACTTACTGTCTCCATGAATGGTGTATTTCATTTATTACATCTAAATGATTATGTAATAAAATAAATACATGTATTTGATGGATATATATGATATATATGATATCCAAATCAGGAATATCATTCTGTATATAATGAGCCTTTGACAACATGAACAACATGTAATTGTAAGAAGTCCACTTTCGACTTAAGAACCAAATATCGACAAAACAAACATTAATAACTTAAATAATTACATAGTGTTCGTAACATGAGAAGAAGTGATATAAAAGGAATAATGAACATGAAAAAGGTTCTTAATCAAGTATAAATTAACTCATGTTTATTATTCCTTAGGTTAAAGAACGATCGAGTCAAGTCGGACTCGAGGTAAGGGATCCTACCTCTCTCTTTCTTTCTAAGTACACTCTTTTATGTCATTCCTTTTAAGCTCATCTTTATTATGAATGAGATGTTCTTTTATATTAATCATACTTTAATTTTTATTTTTATATGATGAGAGACCCTATTTTCTCTCATCAATCCATTTTGGAAGTTTTGAGTGGCGCCGTTAGGCTGCTGAATTTTCGTAAGAGATCTAACCTCTCTCTTTCTTTTTAAGTACTATCCTATATGTCAATTCTTTTAAACAACTCTTTGTTATGATGGGGGATGTTATTTTATATTCCTATTGATGTAAATTATATTGTGATATGATGAGAGACTCTATTTGATCTCATCAATCCATTTTTGGATGTTTTAAGTGGCGTCGTTAGCCTGCCGAGTTTTCGTAAGGGATTGTTCATCTCACTTTTAGTCCTGTGAGATTAATGCTACATTTTCCAACATTTCCTTTGAGTGGCGTAAGTACATCCCATTATTATACTCTTTGTGTAATATATCTTCATTTATGTGTATTTACATATTCATTTTATGACCCTTCTTCAATGGGGTGTACGTTTCGAAAGTGACCCAAGTCGGTAAGGCAACATTTCACCCTCCTATTTTTAAAAGACTCCATTTGTTATGTATTTTAATTCACATACTATTATGTTTGGATATGTTCTTATATATCCTTATCGATGTACATTTTATGTCCAACTGATGAGATACCATTCCCTCTCTCATCGACTAATTTTCTGAATTTTGAAGTGACGCCCTTAGGCTGTTGAATTTTTACAAGGGAACGTCTTAACCCAATTTCGATTTCTCTGGGTTCAACCAGTACTTCTTGAACATGTCATCCTATGAATATGTTTGAATGACCTCTTATTGTTTCACAGTTATTATACACTTATATTGGATGTATTTATATTTCTCACACATAATTATGTCATTGATTTATCCTTAATTTAAGGATACAGTCTTTATAATGGATTTCATCTCAATTTACATTTACATTGAGACTTAATTGTTGTTATGCACCAATTCACTATTATATGGTGTGTATACTATCCTTTGACATATTATATCATGAATCCCTTTATTATCATGATATTATGAAGTTATTATTGAATGTTATTCTGCAATTATGTGTATTCATGAGTCTCTCATTTTGTTAAAATCTCTTTAACAAAAATATCATCTTAAATGTTTTAAATATTTATTATTCTAAATATTTATCTTTAATGTCCATGTTTTAAAAATGGTTTTCAGTATTTATTTATATGGACATTAATGTTTTAAAATTATAATTCCATTATAATATTCAAAGTGGTATGGGACACTTTGATTCAAAAATCTCTTTTAAATAATTTTTTTTAAAATTGATTGATTAAATAAATATCATGGAATTAGTTATTGTGATTGAAAATGAATTGTTGTTATTGAAATGTTTATATTTTCAATATTTTATGTGTAATGATGGTACGTGGACATTTTACGAGTGGTTACGTGATAAACCATATGACGGGTGGTGTCGTGAATACCAGGACCGGTGGTTACGTTATAACCTCCAATAAATTGGGTATGGAAGTTAGTCATATGGCTATTCCATTAAGTATGTGTGGAAGTCGACCAAATGGTTCTTCCATTTATGTTTGTTTATGTCCCAAGTTACCTTTATATGATATGGGATCTTTATATGGGTTTTATGGTAATCTTTTGGTTACAAAAGGGTAGGTAATGAACTTTTATTTAGTGAATAGTTTTTAATACTTCATAAAGGTGAAAAGTGTTACTTTGATAAAGTATAAATGTTTTACTTGTTGTTTTTAAAAAACTAACAGTTTTCATTCATTGTGTATCCCTTGCTGAGCTTTTTATGCTCACCCCATGTTTTTTTTAAATTTTTTTCACAGGACTTAATGTGGAATAGGTTCAAGGATGGGATCAAGGGAAAGTCATGCTATCTAATACATGGAACTAGACATGTTTCTTTTTAAGAGTTTTTATTTTATGGAAACTTGGTAGAAGTTTCTACTTTGTAATCTTTTTAGATGTAATAGTTATGTCCTAATTCTCTAAAACTCAAAACCTGAAAATATCCTCAATGTGAAATATTAATTTAATTAAATATTAATTAAGGTTTAAGGCCGATGACTTATACATATATATGTATATATATATAATTTTGAATATAATATTATTGATAAAAATATAAAATATTTTTATAAATGTTCATTTACATTATAATTTATTTAAAATAAAAATGAAAACACTTCATGTATAAATATATAACTATTCAATAAAAATAGTTTTTCTATAACTTATGTTACAATTATAAGATAATTTAATAATATTTCATAATTAAATTAAATTTCATCATTCCAAATTCAAAATATCAAAGTTTAATTTTCTGTTAGGTGTAAACTAAAATTTATAGTAAAAAAATAATTTTCAACATAAATATATAGTCAAGGTTAATGAGTGAAAAATGGGGTAAATTAATTTTGTTTTAATTTTTATAAAAATAAATTAAACATATATATTATAGAAGAAATTCATAAGGATTTATATTCAATAATTCATATCTCACCATCATTTCCTCATAAAACTCACATAACTACCATTTTATTCAATCCTTTTCCCTTAATAGATGTTATATTATAATAAAATGTCCATCTATTTCTCCTATAAATGATGCTTACTACCAACCACATCTGAGAAATCTTAAAATAAATAATTTATTTGAAACTCCATTATTCATTACTTCCCTATATTATTTTTAAATTTTTTAAACTACTTGTCCCATATATGATCCCTAAATAACCCATCTTTAACAATTTCTCTCATAAGAGATTCAATTTGTCAATGTGAGTGTTAAAAAAATCATTTTCCTTTTAAAATCAATATTTCATGTCCATAACTATTTTGACCATACTAATATGATGCTATTAATATCACTATAATATTAAAATATTATCATATTAATTTAATAACCATTATCCATGTCCCTTACAACCAATTGTAAATGCAAATGAAACATGTTTTTATACGATGTACCGCCACCATGAATAATTAGTTTCAATTTTTTTTACATTAATACATTGAAATTTATTTGAATTTATTTAATGAATAAGAAATATTTTTATTACTTGATTAAAAACAAAGATGGGTAATATTAATATTTAAACATATTATTAATATGCCATCTTTTTTCTATTTAAAATTATCAAAATAAGTTTTCCCTGATCTCATCCTAACGAATCATAGCTAATAAAATTATATTAGAAAATTAGGAAATTATAAATATTTTTTGAAAATATGTTTAATTTTGTAAAATAATTCAGGAATAATTATCTTCATATCCAAAATTAGGTATCAACGTCGTCATTTAAATACCTGATTGAGATAGTATAAATCACAAACATATGATTAATTAAATGTATAATAAGTAACTAATACATGCAGAAAAAATAAATATATTTGAAAATTATTTAATTTAAAATATATTAATAAGTTTCTGGAATAGTTAATTATTATTTCTATGATTAATATACATAAGAATAAAGGGATTACATAGTAGGTGATATCAATCTTATGGTTTTTCTTTACTCAAATAATTGTTCTTTGAGTTTTAATTTTTCCTCATATATGTCAATTTTCTACATTATTTCATTCAAAAATAATTTTAATAACATGGAACAATACATTTCCTCTAGGAAGGATTACAAAATTAATTAGAAGTATTATTCATTTTGAGATTTTTTACTTTATGTTAGTAGAATGACATTATTAATAATTTCTATAATCTCTTAAATCTATTTTTCCTCTAATTACATTTTTTTTTATCAGGTAAATTTTACATTTTTATATTTAGTTCCTTATATATATTATATAATTAAATATTTTCATTTTCCCATATCTTATTTAAACGGATGATTTATTAATATTTTATTGATGTGGGTTTCTATAATGATATTATTAATTATTAAAAATACATTTTTTTATTGTTCATATAATTTTTAATCTAATAAAAATATTTTACAAATATTTTATTTATTTTCATCGTCCTTTTTTTTATTTCATTATAAATAATTTTATAAAAACAATTCAAATCCCCATCTAAAAAATTGATATTTGACTTTTAGTCATAACATCGTCATTTTTATGTATTTCATAATACTCATTAATGAAGAAACATTTTATTATTTTCCTTCAAATGTTTTATTTACGTCAGAATGAAATATTTCATAGGGTGTTATATATTATAAATAACCCTCTATATTCATATATTAAATATAACATTTTGATTATTTATTATTTTGGTATTAACCTATTTAAATGTTCATTTTATTTTTTGATACCATTAGGTAATATTATGAAATCCATTTTCGTTGGATGAAGTTTTTATTCTTTGAAGATAGATTTCATCTGGAACTCTTATTGATGACTATTATGTGATAAGTGGGTTCTTACGTCAACCTCCAATTCAATGGTTAATATTTTATATAACATGCTATTGTTTATTGATAATAATTTGTGTCCATAATAAAACTGATATATAATATTTAATGTCCATAAAATTAAATGTTAGAAAATTTCCTTTTTTAAATATATTCCAAATTCATTTTTTGAACCAAATTAAATATCTGTAACATCGTTACCAATGGTTTTATTATATATCTATATCATCATAATGTTTATACTTCCTATTTTTATACTTACACAAAATTAATGTCTTATGTTTCAATGTTATACACCACTTACCATGATTATTTTCTAACATTTATGAATAATAATTCATTGGAATATGTTTTATCATTTGATATTATATATATTTTTATCATGCCTTGTAGAAAACAATTAATTTAAATTATTACTCTTAAAAAAATATTTCTTAAGTGATCGTGTTTTCTTGGTACTATGATCTATACATTTATAACATGTTGATTTTTTTTTGCCTTTCTATGATTTTTATCACCGTAATATTGTTTTCCATTTCTATTTGAAATTTTATAATTTATTATCAATATAAAGGAATATTAGGTAGATATATTGTGGTATATGTTGAAAAGGTTATGTAAGATATTATTTCAATGTTGATAATTAATGAATTCACTAGACCTTGTGGATGAAAATTGTGGGTGTATTTGTTAGATATAATATTGAAATTATTGAATTTCTATAAAATATATTCATATTTAGTATTTTTTATATCACATGTTGTCAAAGCCTATATGTGAAAAATGTGTGTCTAGAACCAGACATAGGATTGTGGTTCTTGGGAATCAAAGTTGAGTCTAACCTAACAAAAAAATTTTAATTCACTACATATATATACATAATTTCTCTTCTTCACTAGCACATAATGGGTCGAGTTAAGTGATGGAATCCTACTCAAACATTGTACTCATGAATAGTATTATATTTTTCATTAGTTTTAATGTATTTGTTAGACATTATTGGATACATTTCATGAAATTTTATCATAATGTCAATATATGTATGTATTTTAATGAGAATTAAGATAGAGGTACATGTTTTTATAAAAATTGGTCTAGTGATTTGGGTTAGAGATTATTTTGTGTTTTGTATTGTATGACTATTGATAATCAATGAAACTTATTATTTATTTTATAGATTAGTGTATTATTTATATATTTGATTTATATTATTATATTATATATTTTTGAATAATTTATACTATGTTGGTGTATAATTTGACTAATGAGATTTACTCATGTTAAAAAAATTTATGTCAAAATGTTTTCAGTATGCCATTTAATGGACATGTCTGATAGAATTTGTAGAACAAAGAAGAATTAAAATTACATATAAGATTTTAATACACATTCTTTTTTGTGACATATTCAATATCTATCTTATTTTAAGATTCATCAAGTGTATGAGGAGGAAAACATGGTATAATGAAGAAACATATTTTAGTTACTATTCATGGAAATTGAGAGGACTAATTACAAATAAATCCACGTGGGGAGATAATACCATTAATATTAGTCAAGGAAATACCAAATAGAAAATAATATAACTATAAAAAAAATACATTAACATAGATTTATAAAATTAAATACCCCATGATAAATAATATACACCTTCTAAAAAATTGGTTCATCGGCATGTTTTGTATTGATACATTAATATTTGAGAACTTGATGGGATGATTATATATAAAAATATAACCAATAATAAAATTATATTAATACCCAATAAAATATACTTGGTATATCCAAAAACCAATATCTGAATACATATTATTTTCCATTGAGTTTTTCATTTGTATATGGGTCAAGTCCCTTACCTGAAAGACAATCATATGTTCATTGTGTCTTTCATTTTTTACAAGTATGGTTTGAGGAAAACAATGAAGGGGGTTATCACTAATTATTTCCCTAATAACAACAAACACACACACACACATATATATATATATATATATATATGTGTGTGTGTGTGTGTGTGTGGTTGTGTTAATATATGTATTTATTGAAATAAATTCCATCTAATAATCAACTCAATACATCATTCCACCACTATGTTCCAGAATAGTAACCCTTATCGATACTACGTACTCGCATAAGCTAGTTTTGTTGTATATTCTTATGTTGTAACTACTTATATAAATGAAACTAAAAAATCATGGGAATTCATATTAGATAGATTGAATGTATTACTTATAAAAAATAAATATTTATTTGAAACGATAGGATAATATTACTTTATTATATTTAATCGTTTATGTATTTACCGTAGTTCCACTCCCCTTATATAAAAATGATTCCATTTACCCCTCATTCTATCACACATTAAGTGACATATATCTCGACCTGTACCCAAAAAAGTAACATCATAATTTTCAACCCAAAGACATGATATTTTGGTCTTCTAAAAAGACTATCCTTAGAAGGCTTAGGGCATTATAGGTGGTTTTCTATAGAGGATCCAATTGTCATTAATAACATATTTAATGTATATTTATACATTTAAATTCATTAAAAATTATATTTTCATATTAACACGATTAAATATCTATCATTTATATAATTTAATGTTTTTATATACTTTTAAAAATATTCCTAATTTTAAATATTTTAGAAATGATAACATCATTTGTTTCTAACAGGTAGACAACCACCACCATAAAATGATGTGCCTAATTTTTCATATCCTTCATACATGTATGGTCATATTAATATATTTAATTAATATATGTTATATTTATGAAATTAATATAATTCTCTAAAGGATATTTATTATTTATTATTTTCTATTATATATTAGATTAAATGTGAGAACATAACCCATGTGTTCGAATGAACTGCTATAATGATGATGTGAGGTATACAATTTTACATTAAAACAGTATATGAATACTTATAAGTGATTATATAATTAATAAAAATATAATAATTATACAATTATTAATATTGTATGGAATAAAAACGTGAAAAACTTCTTGAAAACGATCTTCTAATCCAAAAAACAAGGGAAATATAGCAGCCAACAATAGAATATTATTTTTGATAAAGAGCTTTAAATAAAATTGAAAATAGTAATTATAAGTGTATTATATATTATAAGAAAACTATGAAAATTATAATTTTTATATTTATCAAAAATAACTATATATAATTTAAAAAGTTCTTACAAATAAATCGTGGACATTAAGTAAGGTTTTATGTTGTAACATAATTTTATAATTAGCAATATTTATGATTTAATGTATTTTATTGGAAATATAAAATATTTATCACATAAAAATAATATATTTTGAAACTATATAGTTATATATATGGGGTTTAACTTATTCCTTTCATTCATCTCTGTTTAATATTTAAAACAACTATGAAAATGTTTACAAAAAAAGATGACATAGTTTCCACATGGTCAATGAAATTTTTATAACATGTAAATTTTATTTAATATTATTTTAGGAATATTATTCTATATAATAAATAAATAATTTAGTGTCATTGTTATAGAAATTTTTAAAAAATTAAATTCACAAAATTTTATTTTTTCTATGTTTCTAAAGAGGTTGTTTATGAATGTTTACGAATAATGGGTAAATGGAATAATATTTTTTAACTATTCCACATTTACATATATTACCACTATAAAAACTATTTTTTATTTGATTATTAAATTATAATATTCCTTTTTTATTTTTAAATATGGATATATTCTTAATATTTAGTGATTTTTTATTTAAAATGCAATCTTAAGAAATGGATACTTTTTCATGATTTCAATGAATGGTTCGATTTTTATATTAATGTTATTTGTAGTATATATATTTATATATTAATGATTATTATGAATAACTAGGTATGATATCTAATTATACATCAATGTTATTTCTTTTCATGTTCTATTCTTATATGATGATGAAATTCTTATAAAATATATTTCATTTCTATGTCATCTTCTTATGGTGAAAAAATCAATTTTTTTGGTCAAGTAGCACACACACGCACACACACACACACATATATATATATATGATTTTATTTATTATAATGATGGGATGGTAATTATATATAAATCAAATTAATATGATTTTTATTAATATCTAGTTAGATAATTTGAATGTAATTGGGGGGGAACCCATACCATCAATCAATAGTAGATATGAGGAAACCCAATAATTTAAGGGACACTGTCCACTATGTGATTATTTTAATCAAATTGTTATTAAACTAATGAAATTATTTTTTATTATTTTGACATCCAATATTCTTAAGTCATGTTCATGTGCTTATTATATTCTCTAATGGAAGGTGACTGATTAATGATGATTCCTCATCCTTACAGCTTACGTCCTTTAAAGAGGAAAAAAATCACATGACTTATTATTTTTCATCAATGAATGAATTTGTTGGAGCTTAATATGCATTATAAATATATTATACCCCTATACTATTTTATACTTTATAACCTACCATCTTTACCCTTATTGTGTATTTGAGATCACACTTTCATTTGATTCCATTTTCCCATTGTTATGAATAAAGGTAATATGTGTAAAATGATTAATAATATTATTACTAGAGATAAATATTGTGGTATATCACGGATATATTTCATGAAATATTTATATTATGTATATATTCTAGAAAAAACTAATACAATATGTATATGGGGAAATTATGTATTGAAACTTCATATAAAATGATGAAATATTGTTGAATGTATTGATCATTCCACCACAGATGTTAGCAGTGTTATGTATAGTTATTTTCTATATATGGTTATGATGAATATTTAGGTAAAACCTATGAAAAGATATGATTAATTTAATTATATTTAAAGTTAACCTAAAAGTGTAAATTTTTAATCATAATGTGAATAAATTTATACAATCTCAAGAATTATATTCATGATTATATGATTTGTCACTATGATTAATGAATATATATTATAAAATAATGATTACCAGTTTTATGCAATGGATTACAGAAGTAGGAATTGAAATATTAATGATTTTAGAATACAATACAATTATTGTCCTCTTCTTTATCCTAATGATATTGTATCTTGAATTAAAACTCCAATAGATATGCTTACATAAATCTATTAAAACATGAATGTTGAAGAGAATCGAAATGAGAAATATAGGTACAAATGCATTATTGATTCATCCATGGGTAACATCCAAAATCTTTTAGTGATACCTATTATCCACTAGTTACTGTTAAATGATTTACTACAATGAAAAAATATTTTTCCACTTTCTTATGTAAGATTATCAATAAAATATCAATATGGTGTATCACATGGAAATCAAAGAAGACCAACGGTGGAATGAACTATGAATAGGTGAAAAGAAGAATAAATTTTCTCTATATAAATAGATATACATAATTTGGTATTTTTCAGTATGTATATTGCCCAAAATCATCACAAACAAATATAAATATAGATTAAATATAACGATGATGAATCGATTAGTTCCTACCAGGAGACAAATAAAATAAATAAGAGATACAATTCTTGTATTACCATTTACACTGGAATTAAATGAATGGGTATTCAATGGATTAAACCCATGTATCTGAATGGAATTTCCCCTTAATGACATTATATTTAATAAATATAGAATTTTTTTATCTCATAGATAACACACATATAGATATAAAGAATTTAATTTTTTTGTTTCCATTAGAGAAGAAATTATTATATATTATAAAAGAAAGGATAAAATTTATTATTTTCTAAAAAATGTGTTGTAGACCATTATAATATAGTATATTTTTGTAGAAAAATTAGTATATTTGAATTCTTTAAATAGAATTTATTATTGTTGTGATATGTAACCACATGAAAGGGGATATTAGTGGATCATTAAAAGTAATATGTATTTTTATCACTGGACCAGGTGAACAATTATGACCATTATCCATGGTTTTAATCTATTTTATATAAATTAAGGGAACTTTGGGAGAAATTTCTCATTGATATCCAATACATGAAAAAATTTCACCTTAAATGAACAATGTTCCTTTCGATTGATGAATATTATGAGTAATTCATGGAACTAATGTGATGGTTAGTCAGTATACCTCTTCTCACACTACCTTATAGTGGTGATGAGTTTCTGATCTATATTGACACATAAAAAAAGGACTGATATGTGTCAGTATTCATAATTTAATGATTGAATATTATAAATAATTATAATTTATTATTTATGAGAGAAGAATACTTGACTCAAGATTTAAAAAAAACATCTGTTGGGTTTTTAATATATAGATGAATTCAATTCATAGTGTAAGGGGTGATTTAAATATGGATATAAATATCATGAAGAATTTATCTAAATTTAAATAGTACAATATATTGACATTTTTATTGTTTGAGTTGATTAAATAATTTGAATTTTCAATACATTACCACCCTAGGAAGGGAAATAATGAGGATGAATCACTGAGTCGGAAGGTCCATGTTTTTTTCCATGAAGAGGGTTAAAATAGATACATTACATATGGATTTTATGATGATGGACCGTGACATCATAAATAATGGGGAATGTTCCTATCTATCAATGTTGAATGTTCAACTTTCGATTTATGTGAAAAAAATTTGGATTATAAGGAGGAAAAATAGTTTTAGAAGAGTTTAAATATTATTATGATATTCAAAGATGGACATGATGGAATGATGATATCAATGAACCCACAATGTGTCTCATAAATAATAGAAATGAAGAGGGATCAATTTGGGGAAACACGTTGTTATCATTTTCTACACATTCTAGAAGTAAGATTATGTATGTATATTTTACAGATATTATCTGGTGGGGAAACATGAGAAGAGATATTATAGAGTATGTATCTTAGAGCATGGTATTTCAATTAGTTAATCCCACAAACAAATATTCCATGGTGATTTTATAGATATTATCCAAAACTATGTGGAAATGGTAAAAAATTTTAATGGGAACAATTCAATTTGGAATCTAATCATTCCCCTTTAAAAATCAACACATTTCATTGGTATAGGAGAATATTTCACCCAGGATCAAAAAACTAGGATATACTTCAAGTGATAATGATTCATTTTGTACCACATTCAATCATATTTCATTAATATCCAGGGATTACCACGATGATCTACAAAATCCTCTAATGGTTTTTTAATTTGGAATTAACATTTAGAACTATAGATCATCCTAAGATATATGGTCAATATAAACGGACCATTTAAACCATTGAATGTATGTTAGGAGATTTCTCTCATCATTTTAAAATATTTGGGATCAAAACTATCCCCTTGTTTAATTTTTATACAATAATATCCTTCTCAAGATCATTTAGATGGATTCTTATAAGTCACTATTTGGAAATAATTATAGGACATAAACATGTGAAGATTATGTTGGTGAATGAAATCTATTGGGAAAAGAGGAAGAAAATTAAATGGAATACAATATTGGAGATATTAAACAAAATATTAGTGGATATATGTGCCAATAGAAGTGTTATGTTGATAAATCTCATCAAGAAATAGGGTTCAATGATGGTGATAATGTTTTTAAATAAATATCGACATAGATGAATGTATTAATATTTTATAGTCAGTGTAACATAAAAACCATATATATATATATATCCCTATGAAATTCATGATCAAAAAATGAATGTATTTTATCACTCAGAACATTCTCGGAACCTCAATCAAGATGAAAATATGTTCCATGTAATTTTTTTGATAAATTACATACAATATATGTAATATCTATTTAATTTAATGGAGAAGATATTAAAAAATGTTCATTATTATTGGGAGAAACTAGTAGATATATTATATTATAGTGATAATGTTCCATGGAATAATATTACTCACTATTTTAAATTTCATTATATGAATGTGAAATTTGATGATTTTATATGGGAAACAAATGAAAAAACAAGGAAGTTTTATCATTATTTTTTTGAAATAAATAAATTTTCACGGTGTTAATTTTAAAATGTGATAAAATATAATACCACAAGGTTTTAGAAAAAATTATTCTATGATAAATAAATATATTGAGTGTCTAAAAAATAAAATTTTGACAACTATTTTTTCCCGTTATAATCATTGAAACTATTTAAAGACAAATTTTCATCCTACGCATTAAGTCGGGATGGGATTCATGGGTATGAGGAGGCCCAATATTGCTATAGTGAAAATATTAGATATATTATATCATGGGTGTGTTATTTTTCTAACATAATAAAATAATGTCCAAATAGAGATCCATATAAAAATTCATAAGTCATATATTAAATTGGGACCACAGTTTTAACACTATGTCTGACATAACCAATGAGAGTCTATGGTCTGTTAGTTGTGTTTTTCTTTTGTATGAATAATAATAAAAAATTGTAATTTAATTTATTTAATTTGAAATTATTAAGGAAACTCTAATCATCTGTTATAAAATAATTCTTATTTCAAAAAAATATAGAAATATACATAACCCCTGATTTATTGAGAGTGTTGAGTAGATGTGTTATTTGTATGACATCATATTCAAGGATAAAATATCATTTTTCTAGGGGGTAATATTCACTAATGGAGTTTTTGTATCTTATAATCTACAGTGGATGGTAACCATTCATTTTCTGTAATGAATCAAAAATCAAGGTAGATTTTTTATGTATTATTAATAGGATATTTTTTCATATGAAAAAGAAAAAATAATTATATATCAAAATATTTCATGGATTGATCGTTGGAGTATGGTTAATGAATTAAAAACATAAAATATCAAGGATCATTTATCATGATTGTATTTGGGGAATTTCTCCCACAATTATATCCATTTCTATAATCTCGATTTCTTTTAGATGGTAGTTCAAAAAATACATGATGATCAATTAATGGGATTCCATCATTTCCCCAAGGGAAAGATACCATGTTTTTTGTTTTGAATTCAATATCATGATCATGGTATGGGAAAATTGGTGATATATTAGATCATGTAATCAGTGTCACGTTCATGGGTTTTGTGAACACTAGTGATGATAGGAATCACAATTTGTTTTCTAAGTGGATGGGGTAACCAGAATCTATCCACTAGTGAAAATTGGATTTTATCCAACATAGATCAATTTTTTTCATGATAGATTAGTTGATATATCATAGAAGAAGATAGCATGGGGGAAACCATAATATGAAATTTCTATGATATACTTATTTACACAGTTTATAGTTCATGGAAGACATGATAGGTACTCCCATGGTTTTGATGAGTGGGGTTTTGGAAATATAAAATTCCTCATCCCATGTAGGATATTAAAAAAAATCATTCAACCTTTTACTAGAACCTATGTGTGTTCCCCTGGGGCACATGGGTGCTGATTCTTCAAGGTAGATGTGAAAGGCTATTGTAAACATGGACAACCTATAACCGAGACACCGAAAGAGTACTTGGAGATGGGAAAGTACATGGGAAAACCTGAATTACTTGATAATGATCCAAACTACAATATAAAACTTTTGGTCGTGATGAATATTTATACACAATTAGTTATCTATGTTAAATTTTTCAAGGGTATTTTGAGTCCATGATTATTAATAGTGTATACACATATCTCTTGGTTGTATCTCCAAACTAACACTTATGAGTTTAAAATAATTCATCATTTCATAAATATAGGTCATGATAATCACTATGGGATTAGTCATAGATAAATTTATAGAATCTATGTGAATGGATCGATGTGTGATCATCTATTAGTCGGTTCTTCTCTATGAGCGGTTTTAACAATATTCATGAATAATAGAGAAGTTTGTTTGATCCCCTTCTTAGTGGGTAATTCATAATAGCATCTAATACCCCAAACCATGCAGAGAGATCTCATATGTGAATATCTATATATTCAGAGTTCTAGTGTATAATTTTTCATGGAAATTACCAATAGGCATGAATTATTAGATTATCTGCATCAGTGTTCTCAAATTTTATAGTTTTATCAGCCTAATTTGTATTACATTGAATCTAGGAAAATGTTCATAGGATGGTAACATGGTTCAGGATTCACGATGGGACTCAATGTCTTTCTTATGTTCATATATGTTATTATTGTAATTTATCATATTATATTTTTCAACTCATTATGATAATGAGTGGACATGTATATAGATTCTTTATGATTGGTTATTTTGAGGCTGATTAATATGTATTGTTTTATCCAACCTATTACAGGGTTTTCATGAACATGTCATGTCTTATGTAGTTTAATGGACTTTCGATAGATTCATATGTGGACGAAGAGTACAAATAGTATTGGTGATCTATACATGTCTATGTTTTTACTCGTTATTTTATTTGATAAAAATCACCTCCTTCCTAGGAGGTTGGAATAATTTTTTAGTTTAGGGGAATTCTATTTGGCCCTATTTATTTGAAATACTTTTATCATACTCAAATGAAAAATAATGATTTATGAATTCATTTTGTTATTAGATATTTTTTATCAATTATTATTGTATAAGTATTTTAATATGTGTTTGTCGAAACATATCATTGGACAAGCATTCCAATGTGCGAGATATCCACACTCGACTCTAGTCTCTATCACATTTTTTATTTGGGGTGGTAATATGGTGTCTCATTCATCTTGTCAGCGTCCAAATGGTCCATTGTGGGTAGGGTCAAGACAAGGCGGTATTAGAGAAGGGTTACCTGTGACATATATTTGGAAATTCTCATATTGCAATGTTTGGATTGGGAATGAAAAAAATATTGTTATATTTTTTTCATGTTTAGATATTTAACCATAGAATCCATTATTGGTGTGATGATGAAAAAATACATTCAGTACGAATCAGATAACTAAAATTATTACTTTGTACATGTAGGCACTGGATGAAGGAGAAACATTTTTACATGCATCATAAGAAATGGCTTTTGTTTTCCATGTATTTCATAACAAAGCTCCAAATATATACTCCTAGACCATGGAATTTGTAATATATATTTGGATTCCTATATGATGATAGCCTTCTATAATTCAACAAATTTAGTTTGAGGATGATCCAAAAATTGATGAATCATTGATATAGGTTCATGTATAGAGGGTGGTTCTTTAAAGTGATTTGTAATTCCAAACACCACATGTAAAAGTAATTCACTAGGATTGTTTATGATGCCTTATATATGATGAGTGCATATCGTGTGTTTTAGATGCAGAGACCGAGTAGGGTACAGGGCCTTCCTAAACCTTACGAATCTAACAACTAACATGAGGTAGCTATGGTATTTTTTTACAAAGTTTAGACACATCCAGACCAGATGGTGGTCCTACCAACGAGCTTTCATCCTGGTACTGTCGGTTGATTGTGGAGTATCCCGAATCTAAAATATGAAATGGAACCTAATTAATGTAAATATTTTGAGAACGTTTTGACAGTGTAATTCCAAAAAGGTAAAATATTATTGGTGTTTATTTTGAGGATTCATTATCATTATTTGTGAAGCAAGATTGTGGAAGAGTTTTCATTGTGGTTTAAAAAAGAAATCATGATACCCCATGGATATTGTTTGAGATAAGTTGTTCTGAGAATATAATTTCAATAATTGTCTATATGGTGTTATATAGGCTATTTTGGTATCTATTTTCATTCCTATTTATCATGAAGTGTTCAAGTGATCTTTGGTGATTAACCTCATTTAGATTAAGCAGTTTCCAATGGTTGGTGTAGTCAGTTGTCGCCTTGGATATGATACTTTCGAATTTAGTAGCTTACACCAAACATAGGGATGGAGTCTGTTTGGGACTTTTTTGATATACTATCTGGTTAGTGGGTCAACAGTTTAGGGATTGTAGGATAGACCATGTATGTTGATGGAGTGGTGGTGAAATACTTGATAAAGACAAAGACATCACTCTGGGGATTATCCGACCTAGCATTCATAAGACAAGGAGATATTTGATGGTAAACCTACGAAGATATAGTGTCTTGATAATTGAAATCTACAGTGAATCTAAATGTTTGTGTCACTATGGGATTAATATGTGGTGGCGAGTGATTTGATCTATTTCGACCTCCACCCCTAGGTGGTCCATGCGTAGACAAGGTAGATTATGATCATGGATATAGATAGATACATGGAGTGGTTTCCTTTGAACTAGAGGCTTCACTGATGATTATGTTTTAGATCTATATTTGTTATACCTTACCTACTATTTTTATACATAGTGGAACAATACATTCCTTTCATTCCCTGTCTCATGTTTCATAACTAGAAATTCTTGTGGATCCCTCTTATTAATCCTTGTGTTTTGAGACTCTTAATGGTGGATATTTAATGATAACAAACTTCTACCAATAATATTTGACATTTCTTGAAAGAGTGTGATTTAGTTTTAATCATTCTTAATATTACTGAGGCTGTATGATTCCATTTTATGATTGAACATGATGTATATAGTTCATGCATATGTAGATAGTTTCAGATAGAGGATTCTGTGTGTTTGTGATGGTGAAAATACGTTTTCCAGCATGGATAAGAACTAAACCCATAAAGGGTAGTGTGTGATCATAAACAAGATGATGCCTATTATTTTTCAGTACATGGATAGTATTACACTCTAATTATTAGATTATATATTATTTTAACGTCATGAATTTGTGGAAGTTTATGGGGGAATATTCCATGAATACATTCACGGATAACCCCCCCCCCCTCATGGAGATAAAATTATATAAATAATTAAAACTAGGGAAACCCTTAATATGTAAACCATCATATCATATAAAAATAATTGATTTTTAAGAGTAAAAAGAGAAATTATAGGAGTTCTAGATGCAGGTATTTTGAAAACTTCTTATGTCACCTTGGGAATCTATGGTTTTGACTTGAAAGAATGTAGATGAAAGCATGTTGTTATATTCCAGACATCTTCATCAGAATTAGGTAGATATCATGCATAATTATCCACAGTCTTTGATCAGTGATATATTCAGCAAGGTGATATGGGTCATATTCATCTCAAATTTTACACTTGGGTTGGGCTATCACCAACATTGTGTTTATGATGGTGATATGCCAAGGAATGAATTTTAATGTCGTTATAGTAACTACGAGTACATAGTGATGTCATTTATCATTGTTGATTCCCCTTTCAATGTTCATGGGAACAGTGAACTAGATCATGCATCCATTCATTGACTTGTTCATTTTATTCTTCATTGATTATATCAGATTTTTCTCTTTATTAGAGGTGGGTCACACAAGAAACTTATGAATGGTCCTAGACATACATCGATATCAATAGCATTATGGAATTCCTAGGAAGTGACTATTCTAGATGTGATAAGTATACCGCATGGTAAATATATTATATATAATGCATGTAGTAGTTTTCTTAGTAATGGTTGAGGTAGTACTATATTTGGATCCACCTAAGAGGGTTATGGAAAGGAAGAGATTCATTGTATAAGTAATCTACCATTGTAGATTCATTCCAAATTTTCAGATGTTATCAAAATCGTTGTTATATTTTACCAAAATATAGTATTAATTTGAGTGTATAGAGAGGTGAATTATGTCATTTTAGGATCATAGGATGATGTGGATGAGAACCCCAACATTGATACTTGTAGAGGAGGGTGTGAAGTACATATTGTGAAAGGATTCCTTCAAGATTATGATTGGATGTGTTTTGATGTATAGGTAGACAGTGATTACCTATGGGTCATAACATTTGAGACCCCTGAGTAGATCTATGTGACCTATGATCTAGTACTAAAATATATGATCTTCACCCCAAATATTTACTCAATCGATCTTATGGGTAAGAAAATTATCATCTATTTTGACTACGGGACCCTTAATTATATAACTAAATTGGATGATCTTAAATTGAATATGAATTAGTGGCTAGATTTCCTATATGATTATAACTTTTAGGTAATATATACTTTTATAAAGGGAAACATGTTGGAATATTGTCTCAATAGGATTTCATTTTTTTCTTTTTTTAATGATATTTATATTTAGTTTTCCTCATCGTAATTTTAAATATTGTACTAGGATTGTGCATCTTATGTTTAATATATGGTTGTTTCCCTTAATTTTATATATATTATCCATGAGGCTCATCATGGAGATATATATTGTGAGAACATACATTATTATATATCCCTTGGACATGATCCCACAAGATGTTATGTATATGGGGCACTGGTTATCCATGGTTTAGGGTGGACCATGGTAAAAAGGGATTTACTGGTGGAGACTTTGAGGAATTTTCATACATCCCCTTTGGTAGTATGCCAATGTATGTATTTTTTTAATAATAAATACCAGTGTCAGTTTTGGTGTCTAGGGATGTTGTAGTATGTATCAATGATTGTGTCTAAATTCCCAATTTGTTTTCTGGTAATGGATGAATACCCGTATATAGTCAGATAGCTCAACCCTGTGATGTATTGCAGTATAAGATGGTTGGTATCTCAATTGATTTCATGAATGGTCTCCCTCTATCTTATATGGGACATGATTATATATGGGTGATCATAGATAGACTCAAAATGTTATATCACTTCATATATATTATAGTGAATATTTTAGTACTGATCATTAGATTCCCTAACATATAAGAGTTAGTATGACTTCGTTGAGTTCCCTCAATGTTCATTTAAGATATTATTGTACATCTCATGTCATGATTACTAATATGATTGCAATATGTCTTTTTTAATAAGTTTATATTGAGCACAATGTTTCACAACATGAAAAATTTGCTGACTGATTGAACCATTAATCTGTTAGGAGAAACTATTTTTGATATTTTTGGAAAATTTTCATAGTTGAGGGGATAAATATTCCATAATGGAGTTTTTATAAAGAACAGTTACCACTCAACTATCAATATGGAACCATTTGAGTATTTTTATAAAATATCCTTTAGTTCACAACTATTTTAGAAATATCCAAATGATTCTATAATAATTGGACTTTATTTTCAACAAACTATAATAGAGACAGTATTGGACATCTAGTTAATGATAGGGTCATTAAAAATCCATAAATATTATTATACCGATCGAAAACAGATGCATGGGGAGTTAAATAATGGAGACAATGTGTTCATAATGGACTCACCTTAGTGCCTATTTTAGATGTTTTGATAGGGTGGAAATATATATTCAATATTCATTTTCTGATTCCTGATACTATATAGGGATTAAAATGGGTCATACCATGTGGACATACCTTTGGAGTTTGGCTAGGAACATGGAATCATCTATGTGTTTCAAATAAGTTGGTACATGAATGACCCATCCCGGTTTATCGATATCAGTGATATAGACATAATGGATGAAGATACATTGAATGGATTCTAATTATATGTCAACGATTTGTATGATAATATCCTTCTAGGTGAGTGATTCTTTTTATCAATTCACACTTTTATCAAAAGGATCTCCATGTGAGAACATGAGATTGGGACAACCATATGTGAGCTTAGTACCCACACATGTTTGAATAGGTTTTTCACTTCATGATGAAAATACCTATGTGTGGAGAATGTAATGAATCATTTTTTTCATTAAATTTAATTATAATATTTAGAATAATATTTTCAATTCTATTCACTTAGTCATTTCATGATTGGGTGTTCAAGAGTTCCCAAATATTAATATAACAAAACCAAAAAAAAATTTATATCATGAGTTCACATATTTCTAAAAATAATTTAATTAATATAAAATGATTATTGGTATTGGATATCTGAGAATACCATTAAATATGGAATTCTAGTATTATCCATTGAATTATAAAACAATTTCATTTGTCGAGTGTTTGAATAGAGCATCGTCATGAGATTAGTAATAATAAAAGAATATTTAATTTATTTATCTTTTAAAAATTACGAAAAACCTAATATCCTTATATTAAATCCATATTATAAACATAAACTAGGATTAGTTTAAGAACCTTATAAACATTTAGGGGCTTGAGGATAAGTGTTTTTTGGAAAACATCACAATTAAGGGTGAGATATCACTTATCCAAGTTGTCTTACTTTCTGACAAAGTATGTGGATATCATCAAAGAAAATGACCATGAACAGTTCTTCATCAACGATCAATCCATAATGGTAGTAAGAAATATAGTTATGTTGTAGTTATCCTATTTTTTTACCCAATATGAACTTTTATGAATTCCATATAAAATTAATTCATTGATTATTTATTAGATTAGAGTTGAGGATTTATATTTTCAGAATTTGGAATTAGTTTTTGTTGGTTATTTTTAAATAATTCATTATAATCGTTACAAAAGATTGAGATTATCCTAAAAAATGGTTTTGGTTTAAATTTTTTGCCTCTATTTCATGTATTTATCCCACCATTTCTCACAAGCACATCCCTACTATATCTTTTGGCTGTGAATTCAATAAATACATAATGATGTATAATTGTACAATTGTTTCTTATTTCAAATGATTAATAATGGAGATTGGGTTCTGAATCAAATGTATGCTCATGATGGATAACTAATGTGGAAATGTTTTAATGGATCTAAAATTTCATGTTCAAACTGTTTTGGTTATCTAGTGAAATAGTGCAATGGAAGAGGTTTACTATGATAATAATGTGGCCGAAATATAACCATCAATGTTGATTAGAGTTTATCGTATGCAGATATTCATTTTCCAGGTTATTTTGGTGACTTGAGTTGAGGATGTGGTGGAATGAGTTGAAGGACATGGAAAATAAATTGATTCTATAAAATCCAAACACACACAATGTGATGTCATAAAAACTTTTACCACAAAGTCCCTTAGTTTTTATATCTATGATATAAGGAAAATAAAATATCATATACATGGTGGGACCACCAAACATTGTGTGATGATGAGTAGAGATTTAATGGTTACCATTGGTTTTAATTAGAATGGACTAGCGCATGAACATGTGCTTGTCTAATTTAAGTGGGATCAAATTGGTACTCATGCATGGCTTGAGTACCCATACACTACCAGGTCTGCATGCATAACTCAAAGTAAACATTAATTGGATGAAATTCATAGAAGAAATAGGGTAGCAAACAAAACACCAAATACTACTAGTACATGTTGTGTACTTTCTATTTTGTAGTTCGAGGCCATCCTACTTTTCAAGGTGTATTGATATATAAAGGGTGTGTTCCCTCAGTCCATCGAAATAAGGTAATATTAAGGCGCCATGTCCTGATAAATGTGTGTCATACCCTCGATGGGATTGTTCTTAAATAGTGTATTGAATTCTCTTGTTATGGCCCGAATAATTAACCTCTATCATCCCCTTATTATCTATGTT
The DNA here is from genome assembly GCA_963277665.1 of Viscum album. Lineage (NCBI taxonomy): Eukaryota > Viridiplantae > Streptophyta > Magnoliopsida > Santalales > Viscaceae > Viscum > Viscum album. Next base: position 2,115,945,698 of record OY728137.1, read on the forward strand.
GGGATTTTGGAATCATCATGATCAATAAACTGTAGTGTTAAATCCCTGATATATAGAGTAATTATAGATTGTGGTGTTTGTACCCAATAATCCCCCAGCTCGATCTATAACCTAGGTGTTGATATTCTATAAGTCCTATCATATATTTTTTAGGGAAAAATTCCAAAGAAAAATAATTATTAGAGATGTTGCATTAGTGTTATTAGACATTTTTAGTGACTTCTCATCTAATACTATTACATTGAACCCTATAGTAGGATCCATGGATGGTCACAAAGATGAACATATACCTTGAAACTAATTGACTATCTTGATTACATCATGGTTAATATTTCTATGCATTTTTTAAATTCATTTATAATGATGAACATACTACTCTTTTTATAACTTATGTTTATTGATTTATTGGTGTTCAAAAATATATTTTTATAGTCACTACTTCATGGTATATTCCCACACATTTAGTGTTTTATTATAGGTAATTCCCTTCGATGGAGTCCTATAGGGACTTGGAGAATGTCAGGAATAGTTGAGATAGATATTCCATGGTCCATTCCTAGTGTTTAATTTGATATGAGTCACCTCCTTCAAAAATTGATGGACTGATTTTATTGTTTCATAGGGATTTTATTTGGAACTTATTATTTCTATTACATGTGTCATACTCTAATGTGGGATGTAAATTTATGGATGTAATATGGTAAATAATTTATATAAACTTTAATCATTTTATGTGTATTTGGAGATGTGTCTGTTTACAAGAATGATATATAAGGCATCCCTTGTGAGAGATATGCATACTCATTATGGTTCACCCTCCCCTGGACTATTCGAGGAAGGCTTGGGGTGTAACATTCTGCTTTCCAACAGCTATGATTTATATATTGGGTCAATTCATCAAAAACAAAACCTTTAAAAAAAGTGTATAATTATTTATCATGATAAAATGAATGATTCTATATGGTATTATTCCGAAATATATTTTCAAAAATAATTTCCAACTCACATGTAAATTCTGTTGATCCTAATGAAAATTTTTCCCATATTTTTTTATGAGAATTGGTTTTTTCATATATGTTTTATCTAAAAAATTATGTATAGTATAAAAAACATGGTAATGTTTTATTCGAACATGTTAAAAATTAAATCTTTAGCTTATAATTTTTCATAATTGAAAATAAAAATATTTGATGGTAAAAAATATGTGTTTATAATGTTCAAATTTTTTCAATGAAATGTGTTTTTATCAAATACAATAAATTAGTGGAATTTGATAAATGAATGAAATTAATTTTTTAGATAATTAAATTTATAAAATATTGTATATTTCATTTAATGGATTATATAATATTGGGATTATGAAACAATTTATTATGATAATTAAAATTCGATTTTTCTAAAAACATTATTTTGATATGTTTGATTATTTTAAAATCAATATCTACAACTTTTAGATATTGAATATTGTAATATGGTTGTCAAATTTTTATCATAGATGAAAAAATTTGTTAATGTGGGAAATATCAATTTGGGTAATAATGTTTAGATAGTGGTAATGGATAAATGTATTAACCAAAGGGATAAAAATAATGTACATGAAAGCTATCAAACCTGGTTAAATGTGGTGGGTTATGTGGATTTTTACCCAACAATATTATATAATTGAATATAGGATCCATTATTCCTACATTCACAAGAATGTGTATTTATTATATTTTAAGGGTTTATGTTTTTATTATAGCACCACTCCAATCACTGATAAAAGTAGTTTCTCCCCGATTCTTCATGAACAATATTAAACTACCTATTCTACAAACCTAACATGTTCAACCCCAAATCGGTCATGTGATCAAGAATGCGAAAATTCCTCAGATACATTATCGATCCTGTAAGGCATACGACATGAACCAATGGATTCAATGAGAGCTAAATGAATAAATTATCCCAAGATAAATAATAAAACGTAGAATGAAGTAATAATTGAATCCCAAAAAAATTAATAAACATAACAACTAAATAACATCTAGAAATAAGTTAAAAAATACAACTAAACCATATAACCAAACATAACCGAACCTGATGAAACTAAATCTCCATCTGACCCCATGGGTCACTATCTAATCCAAATACCAAGATCAAATATGGAGATGCAGGACCTTGTTGGATCCAACTCTAAAGAAAAATAAGAATGAATAAATTGAGTTAGTATTAAAAACTAAAATACATTATCGATAAATCTATTCCATTAAATATAAGATTCATCAACTTTAGGTGTCAAATAAAATATATAAAATTTTGTTTTCGTACATTTCATCCAAAAAAAATTTTCCATTTACCTTCTTCTTTATATCAGGTACATTTTCCTTGATGCAATCCCTATAATTTTAGAGAAAATATAGAGGGTATAAATAATGGTGATTTATCTTAAAAACAAGGGGAAAACTATAACGACTTGAACATTTATTAATAAAATTACCATTATTATTTAATTAAATGTATTATTATACAATATGATGAAAATAATTGGTTTTATTATATCGTATTATAATTAAAATACCATAAACCATCTTCAATGTAGAAAATATAGTAATTGAATAGTGATAAAATGATTTTTATAACTATTGGGTTATGAAAATGTAAATTTTCATAGACAAAGGAAGTAATGGAATCCACCCGAATGCTTGTATCTTATGAGGCCCATTTATTATAGATTATAAGGAAATTTAAATCACATATGTTTTCCCTCTTCCATGTATACCATGAGATCCCTCAACATCCAAACGAGAGAAATTTTTTATAGGAGATGTTCAACTACATAGAGATATAGAACCAAACCATGTATACTGAACCACACCATGAATGTATCACCATCACAAACCGTAAACATTAGAAGTTTTGTGGTTTATTAAATGGACATGTATCAATATTACAATAATGTGAAAATTTATATTTTACCAAAAATATAATAATGTTTATATTTTTTTATATCTTTACATTATAAATGACTTTGGGTTTTATAACATAAAATACAAATAGTTTTTTAAATTAGTAATAAATTTTCAAATTAAATGCCAAATTTGATGAATAAATGGATTTTATAAATAATTAATAATTTATATAAATTTAAATATTCAATAATATATGGTAAATAAAAATAATCATATAATTTTTATTAAGTAAAATGAAATTTTTATAACGGTAAAAAACTCTTCTTTTCAAAAATCCATTATTTGTCAATAAATATGGACTCATAATTTTAAAGTGAAAACACAATTATTTATAAAATTATTTTGATAAAATGAATATTATTTTTGGAATTTATATGTTAATATTAAACAATGGTGAACATTTAATAATTTTATATGAATTTCGAATTTATGGGTAATTTTTAAATACGATATAAATATGTCATCTATATTATGACATCATAATGCCCAAATGTGATGTAATAAAATCTGTAAAGGGTATAAAAGACCATATATGTGTTTTAAATTATAAATATTGTGATTTTATGTTTATTTTTTTATTTTTATAAAACCATTATGAATCCTCCAAAACTAATCTTATATTTTAATGTTTTTAAAAAATTACATTATTAGTATAAATAACATACACCTAAAAAGGTGGATTATTTTTTTATTCTTTGACATTTGTATTATAAAAAAAATGAAATCCAACCATATTTGGAACAAACCATTGGAAAACCCATTTTATGGTTTGGGGATTTGGTAATTGTATTATAAAGAGTCCAAAAATAATGTTTGATAAATGATAATCAATTCCCCCACTCATTTCGTATATAATACTCCCAAATTTCCCATTTCACTTAACCAAAATTAATATTATAATGTAAATGGTTTTCTATACCCTCTACAGTGTACTCCCATGCTTCCCCCAACCTCTCAATAATATCCTCTTATGAATTTGGAGTCAAATACTTATGTAAGGGTATGTTTCATTGCCCCTTATATTCATGTTTTTTCATTTACTTATGCATTCTAAGTCAAATTACTAAGGATGTGGTATGTTTTATCATTTCTATATTATAGTTATTTTTATGTGCAAATTTTGTGATACCCATTTACCTCTCATCAAATCCTTTAATTAATCTTTTTGTGACGTAGTCATGATGCCAAAATTTCACCGCGATTTTCAATGAAAACAATTATGCAGTGTATACCATACCCATTTCCTATCAACGGTGTTCTGAATTATACCATTATATTATAATAATATTGACATAGACATATGTATTAAAAAATCCATAAGTGTGGAATATAATAAGATGATGAATGAATCAATGTGTTATGATCTCTACGGAACACTTTGTGATGGTAATGAAATGAAAGTGATGAGGGTTGCACAGAATAATATATCATTCCATAGAATTGGGTAATATTTTAGTCTTGCGATATGTCATTCAAGAATTAAGAAAGTGAACCTAATCGATCAATGGAATTTTTACAACATCATATCCTTATAGTTATCCTTGAACTACTTTTATGAATCCATGCTTTATGTTGTTTCCAAATTTCCAATGTTTTATTTTTTTAATCACGCTATATCATGCCTCACAGTTCATGTTTTTGATTCTCACCATATTTATTTTTTATTATAATTTATTTGGTGTGATATTTCTTACTTTATTCATGTTATTATTTTTTTTATTTCATTATTGGGCTTTATTGCACACCCCTTTCCTTATATATGTCCCCAAGTTATTCAATGATGATTTAAGTCTGAGATTTATAAAGAATTTTTCAATAATGATGATGTTTTTCATTATTTTAAGTTGTTATGTAATATAAATAATCTCAAAATAAATATCAATTAATTCAATTATATGTTGTTTTATGTGTAATCATATGTAATAAATCATGTATTAATATGAAATAAAGAGAATGGGTATTATAGTTTTTGTCAAATGTAGGTTTTGTTATTTTTTGTTTTGGATTATAAAACACTAGTGAAATCCATAGGGATAATAAAACGTATAAGAAGAAATGAAAATTTGGATAAGAATATATTATATAGTTTATCAAGAAGATACAACAATATCAGGATACAATAATTGAACTTGGATCTAGAATAAATGAATATAGGGGTAAATCCTAAAAACACTATATTGACTTATAATCGCCCAAGAACTGCTGCACAACAATAGGCCTTACTTCCATACTAGTTTGACACTCCTTGAGTATGCTTTTTCATATTAATATGTTCATTAGAAAACATTATTTGGGGAATAAAAAATAACCAGAATAATATATATTAGGAAGTAGATCACATATAACTTAGATTGAATCCTATAAATGCATATATACAAAAAAATATATGTAATTTATAAGATAACTCTTTAATATAATTGGTTTCTCATTAATGTTTTTAATAGTTTAATAATAATCATCCAAAAAATTCCTGTTATTATACCCAATGGTCAGAAATATGGGTAATCTAGAAAACAAACAATGTGATAAGAAATGTGATGGCTGACCTAATGATATTAACAACTCGATGAGAGTAGTAATCGTAAACATTATGATGATAGTATATTAGTTGACCCTTGTTATTAATAGTAACATGGTTCATGATGAGTTCCCAAATCCCACTAGTGAAAAAATCTACAATTGAGACATTATTGAGACAACAGAATCTTACTTTTAAAAGATCTTATGACCCCATTTATTGCATTAAAATTGATAAAATCCATTGATAAGAACTTATCCATCATTAAATATTCTACGAAAGAGAAGGTACTACATGATATTTTAAATATATGTGGAGAAGCTAATCAGTTCTGGACATAGATCAAGAATATAAAGCCTAAGGATGAAATTTAAGACTTGGGGTGGAAGGAATTACAGGAAAAAAATTAATAAATATTTTCCTCCAACTCTCTAACTTAAAAAGAAAAGGAATATAATCTCCCTCATGAAAAAAATATGAATCCCTTGGTACATACAAGGAAAACATCACAATGTTTTCATGATATTCCTCTTACATGGTCTTAACCCCAAAAAATTAACATGTTTCCACATATTTGGTGGGATAAAACCTAGTTTATGGAATTCCCTAGTGATCCATGTGTTTTATAACTCGGAGTAAATTGAACAATGTGCCATAAAATTCGAAATAGATATTAGATAATATAAAGGGAATATTAGGGATATGAATATGAATGTTTAGATTAATTTTTTTCCAATGAATAAGTCTAACGATTCTAAAAAATTACAACATCCCACACATCAATGGTGAGGAATGAAGCATCCTAGAAATTAACTATGTGGAAGGAGGAAATGATTTAATTCTGGATAAGAAGGAAATATATCTAGTGATTTATGAGAGGAGAAACCCTTTATTGAATTTTTAGAGAAAAATTCTTCGGTAAAAACTCCATAAATTATTAATTTCTTCAACAACAAGAAACCAATGAAATTTTGAAATCAATTAACAAATATAAGTGTTTTGGAGGCAACCATCAACCTCCAAGAAAATAAGGGAATGCTTTTTCCATCACAAGTACTGAGGAGGATCCCGAACAAAAGTGGTGAGAGGTACTGTAGTAATTCATTCAAGAATAGAGAACATAATTTTTATTCTATTATATTATTTCCTTCATATCATGAATTTTTAGTATAATAATTCATGTATCATTAAAAATCATGGATGTAGCGTCGTCTGTGAAAAAGGAAATGGTGAAATTATTGATTCCATTTTATATAAATCCTACAATATAAAGATTTATTGGATGAACATACTAGAAATATTTTTCATAGTCAATATGGAGGATTATTATTCAATTAATTATATGGATTGGATTTCCCCATATAGAGAAAACATCAATTCATTTGAGAAAGAAATAACTCTCTGTATTACTAATCTTCCATCGATTCTGTATAAGTGCATAGAGGAGGATGAATCTTATATAGTACCAATATATTATTAAAATGAATATTTTTTCCCTATGATCAAATATACATAGCTCAAATGACTGAATCTAAGGAAAGGATCATACATTAAGACAACCCCATCTAGACAAAAACGACCGACGTGTTTCCCGATGAATTTTAGGTTCTTCTTAATAACCAAGAGGTTTAATTTTAAATATTTAAAATAATAGGGATATATCGATTATCAAAGACACTATATAGTTTGGATATTGTGAAATATAAGGATCTTAATAAACAACTTAAATAGAATCTATATAAAGGGTTTATTTGACCAATTGATTCACCATGGGGTGGACCAATCCTAATTATAAAGAAAAAAGAATGGGTCAATGGACCTTTGAATTGATTGTTTTGACATAAACAAGATCATGATAAATAAAAATAACCATATTCCACAAAATAATGAATTTATTTACCATCTAAATTGACAACAATATTCCTCCAAGGTTTATCTACCGTCGGTTTATTACCAAAATAGAGTAAAGAAGGTGGATATCACCAAATATTTATTTCGTACAATGTAGGGGCACTATGAGTTCATAAAAATTCCTTTGAATCTCAATAATTTTCTAGTGATATTCATGTTCATTATGAACTTATTCATTCAAGGTTACATTGAAAAATCTGTGGTAGTATTTATTAAGGATATTTTAATAAACTCTAAATTCTAGGAGGATCCCCATGGTCATCTTAGAACTATGCTAAGGAACATACAAAAAGATAAGATTTATGAAAATTAATAAATATTTGAGTTAATTTTGAAGGAAGTATGATTCATTAATAATATTATCATAATTTATGGGGTATTAATGGGACCATAAAACACACAATAAATTTATGGATGTATGAGGCCAACATCTATGATAGATATCAGAATATTCCTTGAATTAGTAATCTACTATTATGTATTTCTAAAAAATTTATTCTACTTTGAAAACCATATATCTAGGATAACATAGAAGTGAGTCACCTTTTGTGGGAATGGTGAATTTGAAGATATCTTCATGGAGTAAAAAATAGGGCTTATCATTGAATTAATAATAACACTACCCACAAGTGGAGAATGTTTTGTTTTATTCATCCTTACATCAAATAAGGGATTAAGATATCTGCTAATGGAAAATTAAAAAGTTATATAATATATTTTAAGGATATTTAATATTCATTATCATTACTAACTAACACATGATATAGATATAGATTCACATATTTTCACCATGAAAATATATAGGAATTATATACCAGGGGATATGTTTGTAATATAAATGGATCCAAAAGTCTTCGAGTATATGTTCACATAAAAAGAAATGAAAATGTGCTAATGAATATGGATAGATCTTATAAAGGACTACAAAATCTCAATTCACTAAAATAATAGGAAATAAATTAATGTGATAGAAAATCTATGTAGAATGTATATAGAAACTCTATCATTAATGACAGTAGATAGGGATCTAATCATCCTAGATTAAATAGGATGGATATTAAAATCATAATATAAGGAACATCATCAATCCTTTTGCAGATGATTACTCAACCATCCCATATGAAGAACATGAAGGATTCCCAATGTGTTTATGTGAGAGTTCTTATTAATGTAGAAACAATAAAAAATAATAATTCCCTGGTGTTCAATTATAATGAACAAGGAGTTTTATGACTCTGATCATGGCTTTGTGTACCACTAAATATGGAGTTAATGAATTATCTATTGCATGATGTGCATATATCAACCCTCTCTATCTATACAGGGTGAAATTAGATGTATCATGAAATATAGGAGAACTATTGGTTGGAAAATATGAAGTTGGAGTTCATAAAATATACATAAAGATGGATGTAATTCAACATGTAGTTGGAGAAATATGAAAATACAAGTGGATGATGAAAGATTTATGAAAAACAACATGGAAATTGGAAATATAAAAATGGGATTTTTCACTGGTCTTTCAAATATATAATGATTAAAAATTTTATATATGTTATAATGTATCATTTTAAAAAGAATTAACACTTCATTTTTATTCTATAGGACTTATCACTCGATCAACATACACAGATATTCATTACAGAAGTGGTGAGGATTCATGGAATTCCCTTATCAATTATATATGATCAACATCCAAGATTTATCTCCTTGTTCTAGGAGAGTCTCCAAAACACTCTCAATATTGAGTTAAACATCATTACATATTTTCTCCCTCAAATTTATGTCAAATCAGAGTGGACTATCAAAACATTTAAGGGCATGTTTAGAGGATTGTAGATTGATTTAAAAGTAGGATGTGACCAAAATCTTCTAATGGTTGATTTAATAAAAAATTAAAAATTCAACTAATGAATTGAAATGTCTCCCTATGAATCCATTTGCGGGAAAATGTGTATCACACAAGAATGACGGGGCAAGGTTGGGGAACATAAACTGCTAGGTCATGAAATGGTCATAGAAATGGTGGAAAAGGTTAAGACTATGCATCTATACATCAAGAATAATTAGAGTATACCAAATATTTATTTATACAATTTTCAATGAGACCTAGAGTTTGATTTTGGAAATATGGAATTCCTCTACATATAACAATTGATTAAATTATTGTTATTTATTAATAATTGAATTTTCATTCAAAGGGTCATCGACCACTTGGATATCCTTGATCAAATAGGAGAAGTGTTCTATCTATTAACACTCCAACATAACCTATATCAACTATATTATATGTTCCATTCATCCTTATTGAGGAATTATATACATGAACCCACACATGTAATCAATCCATACGTGGAACCATTTGATAATGATCGTTCCTATGAAGTGAAGCCTATGAAAATATCTGATCGAAGAGAAAAAGTTCTATAAAATAAAACAATTCCCATACTCAATGTTATGTGGAGAATCAAAATGTTTTTGTAAGTGGTGTGGGAATCAGAGGAGGTGATGAAATATATTTACCCACATCTATTTTATTGTGGGAAATGAAACTTTTGGGGGAAAATTTTCTTGAAGGGACATATATTGTATCTACCCAAATATTTATAAATAAAACCACCAATATGATTTAATTATATGTATTATTAAGTTATATGATGTTCTTATTCTTTTTCATTATATCCTATTGGATTTAAAATACCATTATGAATCCCTAACATTGATGATATCGTCATTGAATAGTGAAAACATAATTATTATTAATATAAGGTTTTGATAAATCTTATTGACACAGACCAAGGATGTTATGGCCTCAACAAGGAGGATTGTTCACTATGACTTCCATTTATCAATGATTACAAGGGAGATATCATACATGGATTTTCCCTATTCCCAATCCAATATGAGAACCAAAAACTTAAGAATGAGGGAAACCATTAAGGGTGATGTTTAATCCCATCAAGACCATGACTCAAACCATGTATGTATAAACACTCCATGAATGTCTCACCATCACACACCTTAATCTGAGGGAGTCTTTTTGTTTATTAAATATATATGTATAAAGAAAATAATTATATTAATATGTATATCTTATATTATATAGAATATTTTTTATGTTTTTTCCAAATAGTGACGTTATAAAAGATATTATTCATATAAAATAAAACAAAAATTGTATTTTTAATTAGTAATGAATTTAAATAAAGATGAATATATTGAAAAATTAATGGAATTTTGAAATAAATAATATTTCAATAAAATATTCTATTAATTAATTTTTCTAAAATATAAATTCTCATATAATTTATATGATGTCAAATGTAATTTTGAAAAGGGTTTAAAAATATATATTGTAAAAACCCATCATTTATCAATAAATTTATATTATTTTAAAATTCAAAATAAATATATTTATAAATTTTGTTGGATGAAATAAATATTATTTCTTCAATTATAAAGTCAAAATTATCCAATGTTGAATTTTTAATAATTTTATGGGAGTGTCAAATATTTGGGTAAAATTAAAATCTAAAATATTAGGTCTTCAATTATGAGATCATAACGAACCAATATTGATGAAATGAATACTATAAATGGTATCCATGAATGAATATATTTTTTACCATTAAAATATTTCTATTATATGTTCATTTGATTAAATTAATAGATCCATTATAAATACTCCAAAACCATTAATATATTTTATGGTTTCAAAATATGTCTTTAAGAGTATGAGTCACTGATACATCAGTGTGAGAATTATATAATATAGATAGTCCCATGGAATTTTAAAATATTGAAAACAACACATACTAATAATAAAAAATGGGAAATAACTATGGAATATTTTTTCTTTGGTTATAATATTATATAAAGTCCAAAACCTATGTTTGAGAAATGATAAATAATTCCTCAATAATTTCGAATATAAACCCAACCATTCTCCGATTTATCTTCAATAAATTAGAACGTAATATAATTAATTTATCATCCCCGATCAATATCCATATAATAGTTCCCAGTGATATAAATAAGCTCCTCTAAATAATTTGGTGTCACACACTCAAGTAATGGTTATATTCTTTCTCCGCATTACTCATGTTTCATCATTATTTTATTCATTCTATTTTCAATTTATAATGTTGGGAAATGTTTTTTCATGTCCCTATCAGTATAAAATTTATTTCATAATGATGAGACACCACTTTAACTCTCAAAACCCCATTTTATGAATATTTAAGTGATTATATTTTGATTGTGAAATTTCCCTATGATTTTTCAGGCTAAAATAATTGTATAGTGAAAACCATACCCATTTCCAATAAAGGGTGTTCACCTTTATATAGTTATACTTATTTGATTTGGGACAAATATATATGTATTCCACCCTCCACAATTATGTAATAAAATATGATATTGAATTAATCCATGTATTTTTATTTATATAGAACACCTATGAATGATAATGAAATTAATGTGATAGGTGGACCCAAAATTATTTAAAAATCCATTACATTGGGACATGTTTTAGTCTCATGAGATGTCATTTAATGTATTTGGAGTGATCTTAATCTATCACTAGACTATTTATATCATTATTCCTTATATGTTATCCTTGACCAATGATTATGATTTATTGATTTATGTTTTTTCCACATTGACTTTATTTCCATTATGTTATCATGTTATATAATTCCTCATTGTTCATATTTATGATTCTCACCCATTTTATGTCTAATTTACATTCCGATTTTTTGACATGTATTTTTATCTTCATGTTATGTCATGTTTATTCCATTATTTTTATTTTTATCTCACCCTTTCTTATGTATGTCCCCAATTCATTCCATACAGTTTTATGTACAAGCGTGTTATGGACATTACAAATAATTAAGATTCTTTTTCATGATTTATATTGTTATGGAATATATCTAATTAAAAAATAAACTAGACTTATCTATTTTATAGTTTGTCTTAAGATTAATATTATATCATAAATAATGAATTAATTACAAATCAAGGACTTGGTTTTTATAATAATATTGTCAATCATAGTAAAATCATTTACCATAAACAATTGTTTAAACCAAATATTCAGTTTTAGAAAAATGGTAAACCAAACTAGGGATGAGGAGAAAACATAACACAATAATGAAAATAGAAGATTGTGTGCATGAGTATCAAATAAATACAAATAAACTAGACTATCCACAAACAAATTAATGATTTCATATGGAATATTGGATAACCTAGTACCTATGAGGTAGTCTAGAAAATATTGAAGACGAATTCAACCCATATACATTTCTATCCAAATTCCATCAAACATTCCAAATGCCCCACCATACCGTACCTATCCTAAATGAGGGGAATAATCCCATAGTAGATAATGGTCCATAGTAGGGGAATCTAGCCATAGCATAATATGAACTAGTGTAGAAAATATTATCATAAAATTATCTAGTTATGAAGGTTTCTTATTCATCTCTAGGGTGGGGGTGAGCTGATAAAATATAAACAACCAACCAACTACACATATAGATTACCCATAATAAACACAAACAATATTTTCCCCTAAATAACTGAATCGTGTATCCCCTTTCATTACAACCACCAAAACATGAGGGAAGTCCCATGAAAAGGCCCTTAATACACCTTTATCACCAAAAAATGTAATAGGAACACCCATAGAAGAGTTTTCCCAAAAAAAAACCCTTATTCAAAAATCTATAATTGAGCCTTTTCCATTAATTGAGTAAAAAATAATTTCCATTGAACCCATTACCATTTAGAAACCAATACACATTTAGAAAACCAAAATCCTAAATTAGTAACAAAAATTTACTTATAAATTCCTCTTGTGAATTCTTTCATCAAATGGTATGTGAGAGTTTTTAAAACCAATTTTATACAACACAAAATTAGGAGGAAAAGTTATCATTTCATTTCCAATAACTTTTATCATAATTATATATCACTATATTTTACCAATAAATTGTGTGAAATATATTCAATCAATTATTCCATAATTTTAAAATCCAATGAATATTGTAACCTTCTCTAGTACACAATAACATCAAGAAAATACACCTAAAAAACATGAATATGGTACAAGAAAGTGAGAACATCCCAAAAGAACAATATGAAAACAAATAATCTAATTTAAACTAAATGAATATTGAACCATATTCTAAATAGATCAAATACTAAAAGAAGCTCAAATAAAATTGAGGGGAGAAGGAATAAGAAAAAGATATATTGATAATTCCTCAAATAATAACAAAAAAACCTTGACTAATCCACTTAGAATCACCATGGAAGGAGGGGGGGAGGGTTTCAGATGGATAGGGAAGATACCATAGGGTCACATGACTCAAATGTGGAAGGGATGAGTAATTTTGGGGATAAATCCCAAGATGGTTAGATTGTTTATTTTAAACTATTACGACACCTGAGAACTATGTATAGTCAGGCATTACTGTTTGGAAAAACGTACACCCCTCACTAGAGACCCTGGACACCCACATGGGTTGGATGGATAGTTTGTAATAATGTGCGCCAAACAAGAGACATTGTTCTATTGAAAACTATAGAGTAACACATATGTATTTCACATCATTTTCCTACATGTCATTAAGTCATACGGCCTTGAAAAAAGGCACAACAGAGCCCTACATAGTTTCTAAAGGGATTAACATAGTCTTAAACAAACAATATTATACCTTTCCTACAAAAACCATAAAAATTAAAAATCAACTCAAAGAGGAATAGTACTAGGAGGCTTCAATGTAACCCATTAATTATGCCCTTAAACCATACAAGAGATGAAAAATGGACTAAAACTCAAAACAATAATATGAAACCATAAAAATAAAGACACACTCTAACAAAAAATATATAATCCAATATAAAATAAGAACATATAATTTGGGGTGTGACTATTATACCGATGAAAAATATTTCTTCCCCCATAAATCCCTAACCATTTTAGTTTATCAAAAAATTCAATGGTTCACACTTAAAAATGATCGAACTTGTGGAAAAAGAACACCTTAACCTCAATCTAAAAAATAATCAAACCTCGTACTGATAAGAACCCAAGAACTCAACTTTTTAATCAAATAATGATGAAATATCAAAATCCAATCCAAACTCCTAACACCAACCCAAGAAAAATCATTCAAAGTCTAATAGATTAATGTTCATCAAAGGAGTAGGATGACACCAAGGATAGATGACTATGGAGATCAGGGTTAACTACCTAACAAATACTCAATGAAACTAAGTAATGTTCATGATAGGAAGGATAAATTACATGAATAATCATGGTGAGTCTATAGTAGACTGTCCTCTATATTAGGATTCATAACAGATGCCTATCTAACACAAACTACTAAAAACCAATATTCTATATTAAAACACACAAAAAAACAAATGGGATAAAATATATGATCAAGATATACAATGAAAAACACTTCACTCTAAGATTATGTGATTCATAATATAAAAAATAGGATTCCCTTATAATAAAGATTCAAAAGCGATCCAAATTTCCATATTACATTTAAAAAATATATCCCACTATAGAACTCAATTAATATTAAAAGAAGACATCTATAAAAAATGGGGGACATAAACCAAACCTAGATCTTCACCCTACTATGGAAATTGGGATAAGGTATTTTCTGAAGGGGTGGATCTAGATCCACATATCCTCTTGGAAATACAAGAAACAAATATTATTAGGTGACATATGCATACATAGGGACAAATGGTTTTTTGTGTTTCTAGACAAGACAACTTCTTGAGACCAGGATTTTTTACATTGAATACTCTTTGGGGTCCTTCACCCCATAGAATTTGATGAATGATCTGATGTCCTCTTGATCGCAACACCAGCATAACCAACTTCCATCCACAAACCAATTTTTTTCTAGAACTCCCCTCACTGATTCCATAAACTGAAAGTGAAACGACTTTCTAGAGAACCCCACCAATTTGGCATCCACCTGTATCACATTCCTCTCTAAACCGATAAAGGAGTTCAGATCAGTTTTTGAAAACATTAACTAAATATTAGGACTAAGCCCATTCATTGAATTTTGAGTTTCCAACTAACCATCCTCAAACCACCCTAGATGATAAAGAAATAGATCCAAAAAATGACAAATTAACTCCATCCCTGATCCATACCCTTTCATATAGGTGTTACATCCCAATCTCCTTTCTCACCGTCACAAAATCAGAGAAATTCATCTGGATGAAAAATGAATTAAAGAATTCCAATGGAAAATGATACAATAGTTTGGTTCTAAGGACCGACTTCCATAAATTATTTCCTAGACCTTCATGCATAAAGATATAGAAAATACTCTTTTGAAACTCAGAATACTAAAGGAATATAAAAATCCCTTCGATTTTCTGCATCCACTCATCAAGTTAAAAGGATTTGTGTAACCATAAATGATAGTTGGGTTCAACATCCTTAACTCAAGAATGATTTATTTGGGCTGACAATTGGGGGTCTTCTATTTGTGAACTAACCCTAGCTTCACCTCAAATATCCATCGAATCACTGGTGGGGGTGAAGACAAAACAAAAATACATGTATGAAAAAATCAATGGCATCCCAACAACAATAACTCACCACAAGAATGAAATATATATTAAAGGATACCACCTCGAAATTAAAATAAATATTTTCAAAAATATTTGAAACAACCAAATTTAAAACCATTTCCAAAATTTACACTCAAACCCATTTCATTCCACCGAATATTCTCAAGAATAACATCTATAAATGAAGTCCCTTTATATATTTTTAATGAAATTACTCAAAATTAAACAAAACCAATTATTATCAAAGGACATAAAAAATAAATCCCATTATTTAATGAACCATTTTATTTTTATAAATAATTTTTTCAAAAAAACTAGAAAAAAATGAATACTCGCCTTTCATTTTAAAAAACAAAAACATAATCACCTGATTTTTTTTCAAAAAATTAAAACAATTTCAAAATGACAGACCTAAAAACACACAAGGGAAAACTAGAGTTGATGGTGGCATTTCCATATGGTCGGTGGCTATATTATAGTCTTGCCACCATCACATAATGTCTTTTTGGACCACATCTCCAACTCCACATGGATTTATTGGCCCTCCCAGATCACTAATGCCACTGTACCAACTATCTGTTTTTTTTCATAACCATATATAAATCCACAAGATCCAAATAACCCATGAAAAACCCATCATCCCATGTAATCCAATGCTTGGGAACAAAAACTGTTTTTCAAACAAATCATATTAGCTACACCCTAACATTAAATAGTCCAAATCCATCTATTGTGACATACCAAATAAAATGGGATTTATAAATTCTAGGTCCTGTAAAGAATATATTTCATGTTTCCATTTATCTTGATCCAACCCATGTTAGCATCTAGCCGAAAACTCAAGCATTCCCATGATAAGGCCTGAGATGTGTTCTTGATCATCCTAGACTAGAGAAAATAACTAATAGTATAAATTAGAAAAAAGGGAAAGATTATTCCCATGATAAATAAAAAAAATGTGTACGAAACTAATTAGATCAATGAAAAAGAATTTAGAATAAAAAATTTTTAATAACATTGACATATAGGATGAATATACAACAATGATGAACAAAAAAACTAGACCAATCCTGATGACCACTAAATATCAGTGTGACCATGTGGGACACTCTCTGATCAACATACAAACATCTCACATTATTAAATGAGAATTATTTGGAACATGTACCTATGAATAAAAATTACGAGGAAGTAGAAGCATGAGTATTATAACTCTGTATGCATGCCAAAAAATTTTACATCCAATAAATATATAGTAAATAAATGTTCAATAATTATAGGTTTTTAATACAAAATAAAAAAATATTTTACCAAAAATAAAAATAAAACATAGTCTATTGGCTTCTTTGAATATAATATATTTTCCAATAACAAATCTGTATCATTTTATAGAAAACTGTATGTATTTAATGAATGGTTCTACTTGATAAAAATGTAGGGGAAAGAGTGTTAACCATTATTAATATATTAACCGTGACTAATTTTTTAAAAAAATTATTCATTATTACTGAGAAAAAACACCACACTAGAAGGAAATAGAAAAAATAACACAAAAAGGGGAAAATATTTTATCACCCAATAGTAACAAAAAAGTGGAACTTATATTGTACACCATAGAAGAATGAGTTCCAGGAGAGAATTATAGAACCTAGGAGCTTGGTGGATTTCCTAGGAAACACTAAAACCTGATTCATTCTACAGGCACACCTAAACTGATTCCATCAATCTATCCAAATTCTATGTCGTACCATACCTTTCCTAAATGAGTAGAAAGATCCCACAGAAGATAAAAATACATATAAGGGGCCACTAACTAGAGTGTAATATAAAAAATTGAATTTTTATTTTCAGAAAATCCCAAATCTATACCAGGATTCCATGTCATTTCCAAAGGGGGGTAAATCCAATACATGCCTAATAAGAATCCAACTACACATGTTGATTGAACAAAAGAAACAAAAACAACTGTATCTTCACAAATCACCCAAACGATTATCACATTTCCATACAATAATAAAAATTGAGTGATGTGACATTACAATACCTCACAATCCCATTTCCATAAAACAATGTAAAAGGAATATCCCAAGATGATTTTCCCCAAAAGAACCTCTGATTTAATGTTCTAATTGATCCTCTTCCATTATTTGAGAAACAGACCATTTCTAAAGAAACAAAATCCTAATAGAAACCTAAAAAAATTAAATTCCAAACTGATACATTAGGTAGCATATTATATTTATAAATCCCAATCATAAAAATATTAAAACACATTGTGTCTAAGTTTTTTTTAAAACAATAAAATGAAATTAGGAAAAAAATTCATTTCATTTAAAATAATAATTCTTCGATTTATGTATCAATATTTAAATTAAAAATATGGGTGAAAATTGATGAAATTAATGATTCCTTAAATTCAATTTCCAATGCATAAAGGGTCCTAAATTAATACACAACCGCTTCAAAAATGGACACCCAAAACATCCACTACGGTAAAAGGAAGTGGAATTATCTATAAAGAATAATATGAAGACAAAAACACAAATTTTATCTCAATGAAACAACAAACCTAATCATGTTAGAATGTGGAATAAAATAAACATAGAATAAAATTAGAGGAGTAGGATGTGGATGAAGGGAGATGGAGAATACCTTAAATAATGGACTCAAAATATTTAATAATCCACTTTGAATCACCATTAAAGAGGTATGGGAGGCATGAGGATGGAGGATAAGATCCATAAGGGTTTCACGACAAAAATGAGGTTGAGAAGAGGAATTATAGGGAAAACCCGTAGACTAGAAATTTTATTTTGCATCTTAAAGACACATGGGATCTGTGAACAATTTATATGAATAGTTTGGGAAACTATGTGCCTACTTTGAGCCCCTATATGGTCACACTAGATAACCACATGGATTGGCCACATGGTTTTGAAATCGTTGGTCTTACCATGCGATATGGTTCTATAAAAAATTATACATCCATGTACACTAATTTATCATGGTTTGGATAACCATGATAATTTTTTCCCCTTAACCAGAGGCCCTCAGGGAATTTCAATTTTTTTCTTGTTAGATTCATTGCATGCATTAAACATTACACTACATGTCAAACGCAAACCGTGGAATTCAAAATGAACTGAATAGAAACTCAGTTCTATGTGGTCATACTATTACCCCTAACCATGCACCCAAACCATGAGATATATGAAATATATCCCCAAAAAAATCATCGATCTGAAACCTCAATGTCCTAAGGGAAAATCAAAAAGAAGAAAGATAAACCAAATTAAATGAAGAAAATTGAAACTATTTTTTTTTGAATTTGTAGATTTTAAGGACCTACTAAAATACATTCCTAATATCCTTATCCATGTTCTAGAGCTTCAATATATCCCTAAACACCATCCATTGAAGTATTAAGCTGTATTTCAAATTTTGTTTCCCATACAACAGTTAATTGTCTTTATAGAATTATTTTAGCTTTCACTCTATATTAACCTCATCTAATTATTCTAATACCATATTATCGTGATTAATTAATTATCAATACAATATTAAAAAGGTTTTATGAAAATTCTATGATATTTTATACCATATTTCCATTCTATGAGAACGAATAACATAGTTCATGAATATGTGTGCACTACCACCCTCACTAAACGATGACATTCACATTTTCAGGTCATCCATACATGGTTATTCTTTTAGATAGATATAAGGAATAAATATGATATATATATATATATATGATATTTTAATGGTTCTTGTAAATGATGGATATTATATGAAATAGTTATGGTGTGATCCCAATCCATGAATTAAAAGTGTTTGGGGACAGAACACAATCCAATATGGATGTTTGTCAACTCTTTGATGATGGTCTTAGTTGTGGTCCAAGAAAAATTAATTTATTTTATATGATTATTGTCATTAAAACACATATTAACATGTTCATAGGATTATAATGCACTACCATAGCAGATTATTAATTAATAATTATCCCCCAATCATATCAATCATTTTTTGATATATTAAAATTGTATTCCTTAAATTATGATTTATGATCTATATTGAATTATGTATGAACTTTGTATATTATTATAATGATCTCACACACTTTTACATATGTTAAGAATGTATATGATCATTTATTGATATCAAACATGTTTTCCATTATAGATAATATAAGGTCAACATTTTATGATTCAATTTTATTAATGTTATGATAAAAGGTATTAAGTTTTTAATGACTAAGAAGGGTACAACAAAAGATTAAATTTGGGGGGTGATGATAAAGAACATTCATAAATAGCATGAATATGTATACATTATCCAATAAAACTAATCTTTTTTTTACTATTTGAGAAGTTTTTTTATTACAAATATTGAATATTAATTTAAAAGAGGAAATATTTATATAAGTAATACTCATGTTCCCTAAAAATCCAACATGGAGTATTCTTCATTGAGGAGAGTGTGTTTTCTATGTACACATTAAATCATTCTCTTGGGATTTTACATCTAATATGTAATACTCATCTATATGGGTAATAAACCAATTATTAACAAAAACTATTGATCTTATGGGTCTTTAAATTCTATATAGAATATTTATCACCTAGGGAAATATTTCCCACATCATCATACTCTTCTAACATGAGGGGGAAGAACATACAATCTAGAATGATCATTACTATGGGAAGAACATTACTCCTTAAAATTATTTTTTGATATCACGGGTCATTGAATCGAAAATTTAATAATTATGACCTTGGGTAGTAGATCCCTTAGAGATAGACCTTATTGATCTTAACTGGTCGTGTATCTCCCTGGACATAAATAATCAGATAATCTGTTAGTAAAATTCCATGAAAGTCATCATATCTCTAAAATAAAAAAAAATATGAATGTGTTCAGTTAAGGAAAACATAACCCACACCATTTGATGGTATAAAATTTTGATTATAAAATTTTATATCACACCATTGTTAGAATTTGTGTCTCTGTTTCACTATTTCATCCTAGTGAGTAAGATCAAATTTATCATTTATTCCTCCAGTGTTTCATTCAAGATATCCAACAAATATTATTTTAAATAAAAATCATTATATAGTCACAACAACACCTTTTCCAAGTAATAGGTGATTCATAATCCAAAATGAAAATAACATATCACACATCTCAATTTACCGATAATTTATTTATTTATGATATAAATCACAACACATACAAAAAGCTGATAATGAAGATTTGTAACATCAAAAACAAATTGTCACTAACCATTATAGATTATTTGTAATGGATATATAGTATCACCATTTTCATATATCATTAATCTTTTTCCCCCATGATACACCTATAAAAATGGAAATCATACAATTAAAATACTACACCATATCCCTTAAACCAACACTAGAGTCGAAGGGCTCATAGTGGTTATCTACATCATACACCATTGATTGAACTAACATAAAATACAACTCACCCTATAAAATAACCACTTGTAATAATTATCTATTACTTATAAATATACCATTAGATAAATTAATTCTCTTAATTTGTATCATGAAACCCATAAAATGAATAACATTCATCCCGTCATTTCGAATGAAACCTATTGAGACAAAATATTAAGTTGATAACTACTTTACAAGAAGAATAATATAGTAATATTATTGATGATTCTAGATTGAAAATATTATTCTAGTATATGTTGTTTAAATTTTTATGTTAGTTTGAATATGGTTAGATTATTAAGGTGGTTTTGGTGATTGGGTGGTATTTTCATTTAAACTCATACATGTTATTATATAATTCAATAATTAATGGATCTCATATGAGGTGTGGGTTTTTGATGTGATAAAAGGTGATTGGAATTGGGTTGGGGTTGTTTCTAATTACCATTGAATCATTTGATTTTGATAAAAACAATGGATGTGTCCTTTCATAAGAGTATTCCTACCTCATGCAATTCAGTGTATAAAAATATACATAATAGAATTATAGATAGAAATATTCGGTTATAGATATATATGTAAGGGTCTATAAACCAATTAGGTGAATCTATATTAGGGTATCAATACCTAATTAGAGTTTACATATAATGATTCATGTTAGCATAGTAGATTTCATGGGGTTTTTATCCATTGATCCATGTATGGGTGGTGAGTATTTCATTTGATATGAATGAGTTCTCTATATATTTTATGATATTTTATGGATAAATAATAATGAATGAATTATGTTTAAAAAATTATTGGGGTGACATAGATCAATTATTTTGTCTCAAATATTATTCAAGAGACCATAAAATATATTAAAATGATTGTAATTCTAATATGTATGAATTCAATATCATTTTTAAATATATTCATGACATATAATGGATGTATTTCAACATATATAGATAAGTAATCACATCACAAACTATAATGAATATAATATTAATAGAGAGATAGTTGTTCTGATATAATCATTGATAACCATTTTATATAAACAATATACATACATGAATATTTTATCTCTATTATATGTGATTATTTTATGTGGAGAGAAAATAAAGTGGTCTTATTTTTACTATGGAGAATAAAGATCCATGCCTTTATGGAAATCTAATTCAAATTATCCTTGATAGTTATGATGAAAATAGAAAATAAAATAAGGATTAAATTGACCAAGAATTTTATTTATGGATTATATATGAATAAATATTAAATGAAGAATATTTATTTTTAGGATTTCAAATATGAAATAAAAATTGATTGATAGGTGGGTTATTCATGATTTCCCATTGAGAGATAGATATAGGTGATGGTGTTTCTTCCATATACAATGAAAAATCATTATCATAATAATGCTGCATATATGGATCGTTCAATATAGTTATATGAATAACATTTGTAATAATGTATAACTACTATCAACAATAATTAAAATAACATAGGATGATAGAAAAAAATATAATTGAATTTAGGAGGAATACATATATGTTTCTACAAAAAATACAGATCATTATAAACTGTAAGATTTTGTTTTGTGAAGGATGAACCGAAGAATAAATAGGGAACATAATAATGTGATTTTAGAGGCTACAACTTACTATCCTGTATTCATAGGATTAATATAGTGGGTACAGTAATCCTAGATAGATCCATTACCTACTATGTATTAGCCATGTCACATTGAGAGGTAAATTAAATAATAAGTTTTCCTTATTTTTGTGTGCATTTGAGTGAAAGAGCATCAAGATATATATACATTAACTAGTGATGATTTTTGTTTCGATATAATCATAAAAGGAATTATGATTAAAAAATCACCCTCTTGGTGATATGTAATACACTATATAGGATGATCCAAAATATGTATTAGAGAATTTTGTTCTTTTTATTTACGATAGGTTGTTCTATGATTACAGTTTGATCTCCACCTTACGAAATCATGAATAATATTAAATATAAAATATGGATAATTTCAATTAAGAGAATATAAATGGGATTGTATATTTGATGGAAATTACTTTTATTTATTGAAGGATATGATATTTCATACATTTTCTCTACTAAGTGTGATGTATTAGACGTGTTGTATAGGTAACGAGGTATAGGGGTGGTCTACCCATATGTGGATTTCTTTGATCGCTTCATCATTGATTCGAGGAACTTACAGGAGCGCACAACGGTGGGACTCCATGATTCAAAGCACATAATGATTCGATTTTATTCAGAGGACGATTTGATCCTGTCGTGGTCATCTGCTCCGCGTACTTGTAATGATTCTCGTTTCCATTCCTTGCAACGGGATTATGATATTCATATGAAGCATGACTTTTCGACCATGAATATTTGGGTATGATTTCCAGAATTGACACTTCCTTTTCAAAATCCTTCCATCCTTCGCCTGCTTGGGAACATAGTCAGTCTTAATTTATGTTTGGACAATATAACTAGGGATGTTTTCCATCCGGCTTCACCGAGAATTTGTGTTGAAGTTGATATTTCTAAATAGCCCGTTATGTTGTTTTTCATTACTGCGAGTGAGGAATTTCTATATAAAGTTTCTGTTGTCTTTGAGTCGTGAATTTATTATTGTTCCCGCTTTCTCAAAGTTGGGCATCAGATGGAAGAATGTAGAGGAAAACGAGTGGTTCTGCAGGTGAGTTTGGATCAACAGGTTGCAGATGTGGTGAAAATTGATTCTCAGCAAGGAAAGTAGGACCTGGGCACTGGATTTCAGACATGACCTTGTCTTGTTGTTGGAAATTCATTTAATGGCAGCATGATGAGGGAAGTGGAGAAGTCTTTGAATCCAATAGTGGATTTGGTGACTGGAAGACTATGACAAGATCTTGGGGTCCTTAAGGAGTCCTCTGTGAAGATTTCAATTCAATATGCTGGGGTGGCGAGTGTGAACTAGGTAGTGGTACCTACTAGACATGATGAGGCTTCAGACATTCCTATATTGAACCCACAGGTCATGGGATCTTTGGATGAACCTGCCAATTGGGTGCAGGTCTCTGGTGGGCTGAAAGAACAGCTGGAGAAACTTGTGTCTTATGTTGAAACTAGTAACTACTATGCAAGCCTGGCGCATGGAGACTTGGAAGAGGGACTAGACCAGGATTCTCCTCTGACTGATCATGTTGCACCTATTTTGTCTCCTAGCCGGGTATCCGCTGATGTTGATGGGTTACATGAAAACGGGGTTCTGGATCAGGGAGGGTGCTGCAATCAAAGTGGAAGAAAGTCTGGGAAGGTATAAGAGTAGGCCCCTTGCAATCATTTAAAAGAACTAAATCATGGGGGATCCTCTCATGCTGAGGAGGAATTTTCATGGAGTGAAGATGGAAATTTTCAGATCATTATTTATTTTGAAGAGGTTCTATCTGGAGAAGGTTTATTGCAGAAGGGGAAGTATGAAGGTCTTGAGCTTGTATTGAATCCACAATGCCTTGCATTGATTGATTCTAATAGTCACCTCGAGTAGGTGGTGATTAATGATTTTCAAGAGGTGATTGTCCCTGGGAAGTGGGGGGGGGGTATTTATGAGATTGAGAAGGAGAATTCTTGTTGGAGTGATCAAACCTCCTATAGCGACGTTGTTCAGCATGGAATGCAGAATATGGAAGGGAGTAAAGAAGTTGTGAGTGCTCCATCAAGAAGAAGACAGAAGACCGATTTTTCTCCTATGCCAAAGTTGATGCCTACCAGATCATCCATCAGAAAAGGAAATGGTAGGCATTCTTCTGCCGAGTTTTTGTATTTAGAAAAGTTAAATATCAGACGAAAGTATGTGAGGAATCAGAAGTTGTGTGAATGCTCAGAGTGGGAATAAACTACTACATATGAAGCAATTGATCATGGTTATGGAAATGTGTATGGAATTTAGGATATTTAATTGTCTGTTTTGGCTTGTGATGTTTTCTAATTGGACTTTTCCTTTGTTTAAATAAATGGTCAGAGAATTTGTCTCTACCTGGGCTCTCTTGGTATGATGTATTAGAGGATATTACTGGTATATTTCCTCCACAAAGTGGTTTTTATTATATAATTGGAGAAGAAAAGTGGAATATTGTGAACAATGGTAATGATTGAATTTAATTTTTTTTATTTTAGAAAGGAAATTTTAGATTGTTGTCAGAATAAAAAATTATTTTTCGATAAAATATTCAAAATATTTAAAAAAAATTCAAATTTAATGTTAGAAATGATATTGATTTATAGAATAATTAATATATACCTAATAAATTAATGATGATATAAATATTGGAGATCTAATTTTAAGTGTTAATGTTGTTTTTTGAATTTTTAGATGCTATAGTGAGAAGTAGGAAGACACTAACATTTTATAGAAGATCCCAATTATCTCTAAATAAAGGTTCCTAGTAAAATTAGATCTCTTGATGATAAAGACAATGATGAAATCCGTTTTTATGACATACATATTATTTTGATAAATTATGAGATGAGAAAATATATAAATTTTAAATAATAATAATAGAAATATTGAAAAGGAGATTCCCTTTGAACTCACTAGTATAGAAAATACAAACAAGATGGTTGATCAGGAATAAGAATGTAGTCATTTAGAATTTAATGAATATTGTAGGATAATATTGGTAAATTGATGTCTCATTACTCTATAAATATATTAATATATATGTGAATTTATAAGGGAATGATTCCATTAAAATTTATTTTATTTTAATTAATTGTGGATTTCACTGAATACATTCTATAAATAAAATTTGATGAAGACTGTGATTAAGATTATGAACATCCTATAAGAGTACATTTATAGAAATAAAACAATCCAAGATTTTTATATAAATATATTGGTATTATATTCTCTGAATTTAATGTGAGTAACTTTTTTTCATAATAATGTAATGGACTTTATGTTGATGGAATAGTTGGATCATTTAGTGATGACCACAGTTAAAATCAATGTATTTCTAATGTTAATGATACATTTTTACAATTTATGAAATTATATTCTAAATAGATTTTGGTTAAAATTATATGAAAATGTTATTTAAGAGATAATTGAAATTATTTCTCTCCATTAACTCTAATTTTTTGAATGAAATATTATTGATGATGAAGGATTAAAGATAATCCAATTGAAATGAATTTGTTTTTATGGAAGAATGATCTAAATAACTAATTAATAATGATTACTTCAAGAAGAATATTTATTCTAGGAATAAACCTAAGATAAATATTATACAATATTTTTGGTAAATAAGATGAAATTGAAGATATTAAATAGAACTAGGTAATGGTTTATTAAGATTTGAATAATTACATATCTTATTTTCAAAAATCAATTTCAGAATCTCGAAAATGTACCATGTAATATGAAATTTGGTATGTCTAATAAATATATTATATTATGGTTAAAAATTGATATTATATTTATTTTTAATATTAAAAGAAGAATAATGATGTTTTAATGAGACTTTTTTTTAATAAATATTATTAGAACTGGAAAAAATGAAATTGTTGAAAAATAACCTTGTAAAAAATGATACCACTGATAACATTGTAACGGATGGTAAGATGTATTATATAATGGTTAATATTTATGCATTTATCAAGAAAAAATTTCAAAAATGATCCATGATTCCTAACTGAAATAATTATAGATGACAACAAGAAAATTATATACACCAGAGTTCATCAAAATATATGCTTGATTTATTTGTATTTTTTTGGAACTATGGATTTTTCAGAAATATAGAAAATATGTGATAATTTGACTATAAATAACATAACCTGAATAGAAGATGTTTGAATAATCATTTGTGGGTGATTTAAATCCTACAATGGAATAATATTTAGATACATATTAAAATAATTAGAACATAAAATAAAACAAAATGTTTTATATTTTTGAATAATTATGTGGATGGTGTGGTGAGACCAATCCCTATGGAAATGAGTTACTCATTCTTCTACTATCCCATTGTTTTTTTCAGTACATAAAATAATAAATATAATTATAAAAAATGGAATATTAATACCTTTTTGATTTTATCCTCTAATAATCAGATATGGAAAGCTCATCGATCATGGAGGGTGGATGTTCCTCTCACAGAATAAGTTATTCGGATCTTTTTAATGATTTTCAATAGGGAAATGGGGGATAAATGATGTTTGATAATTATCGGCTGCTATAGGTGATTAGACACTAAATGAGGCTAATATTCATTGGTAAAATATATAATATTCGTTTTCTTTATTATTCATAAGCACCATATTAGTTCATTTTACACTTTGAACATCATTTCACATTATGATTGTAATATCTTCTTAAAATGCACTATTATGTGGTACATTTTTTGAACATCATTTGAAGTACCAAATGATTCATCTTATTATAAATATTTTATTTTGATATTTTTGGAAATATATATAATCTCCAATATGAAAATTTTTCATTCAGGGATCAATGGAGAATTAATGGAAGAAGATGGAGATATTTGGAAATGAAAGGAAGCAATTCTGGAGAAGGAAGATTGGACACCAGCCCACTGATGAGTCTTTGGGGCCCAACATAAACTCCCAATTAATCCCAAATTGCGTGGGATGATAGAAGAAATATATATTAACAAATCACTCTTCAGGGGATAATGCTAATTCGGCCTCCATGGTGGTCATTTAGGCGGCCCAAGTTAGAGATAAAATTCTGGACAAGATTCTGCGGCTCAGAAAACCAGGCCACCAATTAAACCATATCTCGAAAACCATAAATCCTTTTGGGCTGATATTTTTCAGGATGTTAGAGGACATCAGGATATTAATTTAAGTCTTCTATGTCCCACCCATATTCGGCCATCTAGAAGGTTTTTTAAGGGATTCTGTTCGGTGCATGAAAGCTGGATGCCTTTTCGGGTCAATGGTGGAAAAGTCTTCTTTCCACAAACTTTCCACCACCCTAGGCCTACCATAATCAAGTGGGATGGTTTTTACTGTTGGAGACTCGACCCAATGCTTCCAAAATTACTATTTAAGGCAATGGTGGTGGAGGATTTGATAATCTTTGGTGCTTGGTTTTATTGTAGTGTTATGTAGCCGCTTTGTGTTTGTAATCGCATTTCTTTCTCATCTAAGTTGTTTAGTTCACCTTAGTTTCTTAATAAAAGTTCTTCATTTACTCTTATTCTGTTCTTCTACTTATCACGTTTATACAGTTGATTCAAGGTGTGAATTTATTCACCCCATACTTTGTGATATTTATCGCACAACGGAGGAGTGATCTTTTGTTGTTGTTGTTTTTACTTCTTCAATTCCTCCCTTGTAAGTCTAGTTCCCGCTTCCGTTGAAGTCATGTCATCAATGGAGGGATAACTCTTATATGGGTTGATCCAAGGGAGTAGAAATGGTCTGGATTGGATGTTATTTATCACTCTATTAATGGATAATAACTTCTTTTAAATGAGATTTTTATTTGAGGATTTTAAAACATCTTCATCCTTATTGAATTTAAGGTCACACATTTCAAGTGCTAATATGAACCTCTACATTGGAGTGCTCAAAATAGTGATCCTTCAAGTGTATAGGTGATTAGTATTAGGGTGTGTAGGAATTAAACAAGTAAATTATTATTATTTTTTATCTTCTTAAATGAATCCATTTCAATTATAAGAAATTGAAATCATTAAAAAAGTAATAATCCAATCCACCCTGAGCGATAACCTAGGATCATCTCATTCTTTTAAATTTAATTCACATAAATCTGTTAGTTATCTTTTAAAACCATATAAAATCAACCCAAGTTGTCCACTTCATTTCCAAAAATAGTCCATATAATGTACCTGTCTATAGGTTTCTTCTTAGGTATCTGAGGATTCGATATACCAAGCTAAACTACAAGGACCGTTCTACCTTCATCTCTTGGGTAAATTTGAGTGAGAATCAAATTTTGGCACCGTTTACGGGGACCCAAGTAAGTCATGTAATCACACATTCTATTCTCCCCCATTTCTTCTTTTCTCATCCAAATTCTCTTATCTTGTCCCTTTCTCGTTTTTTTTCTATTGGCGCATGTCCGCCTACACCCGCGATCAATCAAACCGTCTTGTTAGGGTGGATAGTCCTAGGGTTGCGGAGTCAAGTACACCAAGGGAACTCATTCAATTAGATCCTAATATTCATAATACTCTAGAGTCCAAAATTGATCCAATTTCAATGGAAGGTCTTCAAAGAAACCAACTCATAAACCCGAGTGGGAACCAAAATGGAAACCCAAATGAGGCAGCCCCAAACTTGGGGAATGCAATTGATCAAACCATGAATGACTACCTCACACCTTCATGGACCAATGCCCCATAATGTATTAGACACAATTCCCTAAGAGATGCCAACTACATCTTTAAACCCCATGTCATAAACCACCTTCCCACATTCCATGGAATGGAGTCCGAGATTCCCTATCTTCACATTAAGGAGTTCAATGACATTGCGGAAACCATGTGTCCCCCACATCAACTAGAATCAGCTAAGATGACTCAATTTCCTTTTTCTTTAAAGGATCGAGCTAAAAATTGGCTAAACAATTTGAGACCATCATCCATATAATCTTGGGACCAACTACAAATAGAATTCTGCAAATAATACTTTTCCCACCACAAAACAATTGCACTTAAAAAGAGTATCCAAAAGTTTTTTGAAAAAGAGGGAGAGTCATTCTATGAAACACGGGAAAGGTTCAATGGCACTCTAAACATGGTTCCACACCATGGTTTTTCTATTCCTAAACATGTGAGAATTTCCTATGATGGGTTGGGTCTGGGGAACAAACAATTCATTGACATGATGTGTAATGGAACCTTTAAAAACAAAGCCCCAAATAATGCTTACGAGTATCTAGAAAGCCGTTCTGAACAAAACCAAGCATGGGGAACTTCACCTTATTCTGAAAATCCACAAAGAACTACTGGAATTCATACAATTAGAGAAGAGAAAATCCATAGGGATAAACAT
The DNA here is from genome assembly GCA_963277665.1 of Viscum album. Taxonomy (NCBI): domain Eukaryota; kingdom Viridiplantae; phylum Streptophyta; class Magnoliopsida; order Santalales; family Viscaceae; genus Viscum; species Viscum album. Next base: position 2,115,976,189 of record OY728137.1, read on the forward strand.
GCAGCACTCCCTATGAAGGTTGAAGAGATAGACCTTATGAAAGTCCATGAAATTCAAACTGTTGACCCTGTTTGCACATTTTGTGAAAAACATGACCATAAGACAGACAATTTCCCAACCAATCCATCCATCAAGGATGTTCTTTTAGGAGTACCCCCAGTGGAAGTAAATTCCTTGATCTTTCAAAAGAGTCAATACCAAAACAACTTCAATCCTAGGTATAACGACCACCCAGGCTTCCACTAGAAAGATAACCAACAACCTATACAACTACAGGGACAAAAACCTTACCCCCATTAGAACTACCCAACCCATAACCAGTTCCAAACCCAACATATCCAATACCAACATCCAAGGGTCCATTTTCAATAAACCATCCCACTTCCAAAATATCCCCCCCAGGATAAACCAATCTTCTCAAGCACCAACCCAAACTGTTCCACAAAGCCTACTAGAATAACTGTGCAAACAAGTGGAGAGGATGAACTCAGAAGTCTCTTCCCTAAAACAATAACTTCAATCCATCAAAACTGGAAAGGCACCCATGCCTACTCAGGCGGTGCATCATCAACTTCAAGGGGAGAGTCAAGTTGTACTCAAAAAACTCATGAACAACTAAAGGATGTGACTGTTTTAAGAAGTGGGAAATCAATTGAGAAACAAGAAAAACTAATTCAGAACCCACCTGGATATTCAAACGTGGATGAAAATTCAAATGAACCACAACATCAAACTGAGGAAACTGATAACAATGTGAAAGAATCAACTCTTCAACAAACAACCCCACAACCAGCACCATTTCCCCAACACATGAGGGGGAAACCCAAGCCTGAACTGAGTGAAACGTTGAGGGAAATATTTTCACAAGTCATGTTGAACATACCCCTTCTCGATGCAATCCAAACCATACCTGCCTACTCAAAGTACCTTAAGGACTTGTGCACATTTAAAAGAAAATCTTCACATAAAAACCAAGTCCTTTTGGCTGCTAATGTGAGTACCACCATTCAAGGGACCATTCCTCCTAAGTTGAAAGTCCCAGGTTTCCCTTACATCAATGTTGAACTAGGAGAGATAAAACTTGTCAAGACCTTGTGTGACCTATGTTCTAGTGTCAATCTCATCCCTTATGCTGTGTACTGCCAGTTAGTCCTAGAAGAGATCCAACCCACATCTTTCACACTTCATCTTGTTGATCATTGCATTAGGGTTCCAAAGGGGATTTTAAAGGATGTTCTGGTAAAGGCTGAAAACTTCATCTACCCTGCTGAATTCATTGTCCTTGAAAACCATCCAAACATAGGAAATAAGGAACAAACCCCAATCATCCTTGGCTGTACTTTTCTTGCAACAATCAACTCTGTTATCCGAGTCCGAAATGGCAACATGACCACCATGTTTGGGGACATGAGTCTAGACTTGAACATCTATAATGCAAGCTCAAAAATAGGGGATGATGAGGACATTCATGAAGTAAACATGATAGGAAGCATTGATAATGAATCCATTGAACATCAAGGGATATTTAATGAATGTTTAAGTCTGGATGAGATTGATTTCCTTTGTTCATATGAAGGAAGTTTATCTCCTTGGATTGAATAATTTTCAAATTGGTCCTATGATGAAGTCCTAGGTCCAAGAATCATGGAATCCTTTCATGAAACCACTTTCATGGAGACCACTCCAATTTCTTTCCCTAAATCTAATAAAGACAATCAAGTAGCTGAAAAGTCTAGATGTGGGGAATCAATCCTATCAGAAACTATAAAAAAATAAATTTATCATGATCCAATGTCCAAATATTCTGCTGAAATTCGGAACCAACCAGATCTTGAATTGAAGGAACTTCCTGCTGCACTAAAGTATGCCTTCCTAGGGGAAAATAAAACACATCATATTGTCATTTCTTCTTCTCTTGAATCCAATAATGAGAGGATTATTTTAGATGTCCTTGTAATGAATAAGAAAGCCATTGGTTGTACCCTTAATGATATTCCTGGGATTAGCCCACTTATCGGGACTCATAGGTTTGTTCTAGAATCTGATTCAAAGCCATGTTGTCAAACTCAACGGGGACTCAATCCTAATTTCATGGAGGTAGTAAGAAAAGAACTCATGAAATTGCTAAAAGCTGGTATCATATATCCCATAGCTGAGAGTGAATGGGTGAGCCCAATCCAAGTGGTTCCAAAAAAGGCTGGAATCATAGTGATAACCAATGAGGATGGAGAGATTCTTCCAACAAGGGTGAGTAGTGGATGGAGGGTCTGCATTGACTATAGGAATCTAAACTCATTCACCAAGAAGGACCATTTCCCCTTAACATTCACTGACCATGTCCTTGAGAGAGTGGCAGGTCATGCCTTCTATTGTTTCTTAGATGGGTACTCAGGGTACAATCAAATTGAGGTCTCCCTAGAAGATCAAGGGAAGACTACATTCACATGTCCTTTCTGTACCATTGCCTTCAAACGCATGCCCTTTTGTTTAGGAAATGTCCCTGTAACCTTCTAGTGGTCCATGATGGGAATATTCTCAGACATGGTAGGGGATTTTCTAGAGGTCTTCATGGATGACTTCTCTGTGTTTGGGGATAATTTTGAGGGATGACTATGTAATGTAGAAGGAGTCTTCTCAAGATGTGAAGAAAAGAATCTAGTCCTAAACTGGGAAAAATGCCATTTCATGGTTAAAGAGAGACTAGTTCTAGGACATCTGGTCTCAGGTAGGGGGATTGAAGTTGATAAAGACAAGGTTGACATCATTCGTCACCTTTCATCACCCAAAACTGTAAAGAAAGTGAGGTCTTTCTTAGGACATGCTGGTTTCAATAGCAGATTCATCAAGGACTTTAGTTCAATCTCTCATCCCCTTTGTGCTCTACTAGTAAAGGATGCTCCATTTTTTGGACCGAAGTTGTGAGGGTTCATTCTCAACCCTCAAATCATCTCTCACCTCTCCTCCCATTATGAAATCTCCAAATTTGACCCTTCCTTTCGAACTTATGTGTGATGCCAGTGACTTTGCTGTAGGAGCTGTGTTAGGACAACGTTGTGATAAAACTCCTTATGTCATTGCTTATGTAAGAAAATAGTTAAATGATTCCCAAATAAACTACACCACTACTGAAAAGGAGTTACTTTCTATTTTGTTTTCTTTAGAGAAGTTTAGGTCGTACCTCTTAGGATCCCCCATCACTATGTTCACATACCATTCTGCGCTAATATACCTCTTCCAAAAACAAGATTCTAAGGATAGAATGATTAAGTGGGTCCTTCTCTTACAATAATTTGACCTCACAATCAAGGATAAAAAAGGAGTTGAAAATGTTGTAGATTCTCACCTCTGTAGGATGGAATTAAAATACAACTCAAATCACCTTTCTGTGTCTGATTCATTTCCTAATGAAAACCTATACTCTGTGAGTGACTGCCCTTGGTATGCCGACATAGCCAATTTCTTAGTTACAGGAGTCATTCCAAAATTCTTAGGAACTCAAGCTCGAAGGAAATTCCTCTCTGATGTTAGACACTATGTGTTTGATGATCCATACCTCTATAAGTTCTTCCATGACCAAGTCATTAGTAGGTGTGTTCCAGAATCTGAACAAGAGTCCATCCTTAAATTCTATCATAGTGAGGCATGTGGAGGTCACTTTTCCTCTATGAAAACATCTGCTAAGATTCTTCAATGTGGTCTCTTTTGGCCCACCCTCTCAAGGGACTCCTACACATTTTTTCAATGTTGTCCTAGGTGTCAACAAGTATGGTCCATCACAAAAAGGAATCAAATTCCACTCACTCCTATCTTAGTGGTTGAAATATTTGAATGTTGGGGAATTGATTTCATGGGTCATTTACCAAACTCTAGGGGATACCTCTACATTCACATAGTTGTTGATTATCTCTCAAAATGGGTTGAGGCCATTCCCACAAAATCCAATGATCATCAAACTGTGATTCGATTTCCGAAAGAGAACATATTTTCAGGATTTGGAATTCCTAGGGCTATAATCAGTGATCGTGGAACCCATTTCTACAACAGCCCATTCTCTTCACTCATGTCTAAGTATGGTATTTCTCATAAAGTTTCCACTGCATACCATCCTCAAACCAATTGTCAAGATAAGTTAGCGAATAGGGAGATTAAGCAAATTATTGAAAAAACTGTCAACCCCTCTAGGAAATATTGGTCTGAGAAGCTCTTAGATGCTCATTGGGCCTATAGAACCACATATAAAACAATTTTAGGAATGTCACCATATAGGTTGGTTTATGGTAAAGCATGCCATTTTCCAGTGGAGATTGAACATAAGGCCTTTTGGGCAATTAAGAAAATGGATTATGACCTCTCATTGGATGGAACAAAAAGGAAATTAGATTTCAATGAACTGGAGGAACTAAAGATGGAGGCTTATGAAAATTCAAGGATCAATAAAGATAGAGTTCAAGCTTACCAATCTAGGAATATCAAGGTCAAACATTTTGAACCAGGAAAACATGTGCTCTTATATAGTTCAAAACTTCATTTACATCTGGGAATGTTAAGGTCTAGATGGTCATGACCTTTCATAGTGCATCATGTATTACCCCATGGGGCAGTAGATATTCAAGATCCCACAAGTGGTTACATTTTCAAGGTCAATGTTTAACGGTTAAAACCATTCATTGAATCATTCAATAAACAAGAAATAGAGGTTGATTTAACTATGACAACCTATGAAAAAGGAAAAAATTGATAGATTTAGGGTCCATGTCGGGCTAACGACATTAAACAAAGCGCTGCATGGGAGGCAATCCATGGTTTTCATGTTTCCTATCATTTTGTTGTTTTAATAAACTTTATATTTTAAATAGGATTAATTAATCATTTTTATATTTGAAAAAATACTATTGACATTTTTTTCTATTATGATTATAGATGGGTATGAATGGGGAGCATCATATTCATCCGTGTCACGCGGTGTGATCCCTGAGTAATACCTTACCCAAAAAATTAAATGTAGACAATGTATCATTATTTTGATTTAAAAAAAATAGAAAAACATGAAAAACCATAAAAATGATGATACTTGGAATTAAATAAGTCGTTGTGTTGTTTTTTTGTCTGGTTTTTTCTTCTTTTTGTTTAGGTACTATTTTGGGTGATACATGTTCAATCAAGGAGGTGCCTACATCCCCCAAGAGAACAAAGGACTAATTTGGAGCAGCAAGAACTTCAACTTCAACCACCATGTGATTTCATTCGATGATCCTCAGTTTCAATTTCCTTTTTGAACTTCAATTATCTGCCTCTACTCCTTCTAAATTTTCATTTCTTCAAACACTGGGGACATTTTTGTTTTAATTTTGGGGGGAGATAAAATAAAAAAATATGCTTTTGTGTCAAAAAAATGAATTCTTTGAAAAAAAAGTGTAAATAGAAGGAAGAATTCATTTAACTTTGAACGTGGTAATACACATTGCACACTTTGAAACTGAATATCAAATAATTTAGCATTCCCTGATTCCGATTTTAATCCCTGTATAATTTCATGAGCATAGATTTTGGAAAGTGTGGCAGTCCAATGTGATATTTCATCATTTATATTTTGATCCAAATAAAAAAAAGATCAAAATGCACGTCCCTTGGATAGGGGGGTATTAGTTTGAGTTCATGGGGTCCCCTAAATAAATAGCATATGTTTGGTGATCATTTTAGTTTAATATGAGTATTCAAAAAAAATTAAAAAACAAAATTGCGCGTAGTGAAATGAAATGACCTAATGCGTGGCTTTCAGCACTTGGGGATCGTGACACCATAGTTGTCTGGCCCAGAGTTAGTAATTTTATATCTATTTTTGGTAATTTGAATTTTATTTTGACTTAGTTAACTCGAGATGATGCCTGAGTATGTGGGCAACACTTGGTGCCCTAAGGTCTTTGAGTCTGGGAGTAATCAGAAAAGTCTCCCTACAGGAGTTGACTCTTTTGAGTGCAATTTCAATTGCCATGTACAAATTGCAAAAAAAAAACAAAAAACAAAAAATTAAAAAAAAATTTAAAAAAATATACAAAAAAAATGAATACTCATATTAATATTGAAATGTGATTCCACCTAGAGCTTTTGTAATTTCCCCCTTGAATAAATATGAACCCCCATGTCTATTGTGATACACAACACATCCTTATACTTAATTGATATTGGATAAAATATGACAATGAATTTGAACAAAGGAATGGGATTGGGATTGGGATCTGATTATGAAACTATCTTGTATTAAAATATTTTTATGGGTTTCATTATTGTTTGGTATATGGTTTTTTGGTGATCATTGTGTATTTAAATGTTTTTTGGAAAAGGGAATTTGAATTTCATATTGTTGAGATATATTTTGCTCGGGACTAGAAAAACTCAAGTTGGGGGGTGTGATTAGCCACTAAACTAGGCTAATATTCATTGGTAATATATATAATATTCATTTTCTTTATAATTCATTAACACCATTTTAGTGTATTTTACACTTTGAACATCATTTCACATTATAATTGTAATACCTTCTTAAAATGCACTATTATGTGGTACATTTTTTTGAACATCATTTTAAGTACCCAATGATTCATCTGATTATACATATTTTATATTTATATTTTCTTAAATTTATCTACACTCTAATATGAACATGTTTCATTCCGGGATCAATGGAGAATTAATGGAAGAATATGGAGATATTTGGAAATGAAAGGAAGCAATTCTAGAGAAGGCAGATTGGCCACCAGCCCACTGATGAGACTGTGGGGCCCAACATAAAGGCCCAATTAATCCCCAATTTCATGGGATTCTAAAATACATGGATAGAAACAAATCACCCTTCAGGAGCTAATGCTAATTCGGCCTCCATGGTGGTCATTTAGGCGGCCCATGTTCGAAATAAAATTCTGGGTCAGATTTTGCGTCCCAGAAAAACAGACCACCAATTAAACCATATCTCAAAAAACATAACTCCTTTTAGGCTGATATTTTTCAGGCTGTTAGGGGAAATCTGGAGCCTAATTTATGTCCTCTATGTACCATCCAAATTCGGCCATCTAGAAGTTTTTTCAAGCACGCCTGTTCGGTGCATGAAAGTTGGATGCCTTTTTGGGTCAAGGGTGGAAAAGTATTCTTTCCACAAACATTCCACCACCATAGCCCTACCATAATCAAGTTGGATGCTTTGTACTGTTGGAGGCTCGACCCAGGGCTTCCCAAATGCCTATTTAAGGTAGTGGCGGTGGAGGAGTTGATAATCTTTGGTTCTTGGTTTCATTGTAGTGTTATGCTGCCGCTTTGTGTTTGTAATCGCATTTCTTTCCCATGTAAGTTGTTTATTCACCTTAGTTTCCTTATAAAATTTCTTCATTTACTCTTATTCTGTTCTTATACTTATCACGTTGATACCGTTGGATCTAGGTGTAAATTTATTTACACCATACCTTGTGATATTTATCACATAACGGATGAGTGATCTTTTTTTGTTGTTGTTTTTACTTCTTCAATTCCACCCTTGTAAGTATACTTCCCACTTCCGTTGAAGACATGTCATCAATAGAGGGATAACTATTTTATGGGTTGATCCAAGGGAGTAGAAAGGGGATGTATTGGATGTTATTTATCACTCCATTAATGGATAATCACTTCTTTTAAATGAAATTTTTATTTGATGAATTTAAAAAATCTTCATCCTTATTGAATTTAAGGTCACACATTTCAAGTGATAATATGAACCTCTACCTTGGAGTGCTCAAAATATTGATCCTTCAAGTGTATAGGTGATTAGTATTATGATGTGTAGGCATTAAACCCATAAGTGATGATTTCGTTTGATCTTCTTAAATGGATCCATCTCAATTATATGAAATTGAATTCATTAAAAAAGTAATTCATCCAATCCACCCCGAGCGATAAACTAGGATCAACTCATTCTTTTAAATTAAATTCACTTAAATCTGTTAGTTATTCCTTAAACCCATATTAAATCAACCCATGTTGGCCACATCATAGCCAAAAACAGTCCATAGAATGTACGTGTCTATAGGTTTCTTCTTAGGTCTCTGAGGATTCGATAACCCAAGCTAAACTACAAAGACCGTTCTACCTTCATCTCTTGAGTAAATTTGATCGAGAATCAATAGGATAATATATTTTTTTAACCTATTGATGGGAATTAAAATATGAAATCTAAAATAATCATTTTTTGGTATGGAATTAAATATCTTATGTTTTTTCCTTCATAGTGATTTATAAAATCATGTTATTTTTTTAAAGGATGGTTTTGTTATTAATAAAAATGAATATACAATAGTGATAAATAGTTGAAATTAGAAAAAATGAAATTTAATTGATCATTTTGATTCTATTAATTACCTTTATGAAAGCATATAAATTGAATGAATTATTGAATCTTCTTCCAAAAATAATGGAAATTATGATTAACATGATCACCTAAGGATATAATATTTTGGTGGTTCATTTCTATTAAATAAAAATTAACCTTATGTTCTAAATTTTCTAAATGGAGAATAAAATTGAATATTGAAAAAAGTAGGTAGGCATTCAGTTTAACCCACATTGGAAGCTCATTCATTTAAATGTTTGTATTTCCATGTGAAAAAATCAACAAATAATGATAATTAATATATATATATATTTTCATGATGTCACAAATATTACATAAGTTATGTATATGAAAACTATTATGAGGCCTTAAAATTTTAATGGGTTTTGAATATGTGAAAAAAAGATTATATTTTTTTCACTAAAGATGATCCTAATATATAATATAATTGGGTTTATAAATGGAATTTTAGGGTTATTATCTATAAAATAAAATTATTAAAAAAATTGGACCATAGAAACAAAAAAGGGTTGTGTGTGAAAGAAAAAATCAAATTTTTGGTAGATATGGATCACATTATATTAGTTGACCATGAAACCCCTCAATATTGGTGAACAATATCATAATAAAAACAATTATAACATAGGCTGTATTTAGATACTTCCCACATTATGTTATGGTACAAGAAGCCCTTGAGTTTACTGTATGTTTATGTTTTTATAATCCCTTATATTATCTTGTTAAGAAGAAAATAGATTAGTAATATTTAAAAGCAATAAGTTGGATTGATCTTCTATGGATATCATATATATTGAAGAGGATATATATTATACTACATATAGGCTATAAATACGGTTTATATTTTATATTATAGGGTCCTAAAACATTTAATTAATGATATTTAACATTATTATAAATGATTCTTATGTGATAATGATGATTTAGTTTTTATATATCTTAGAGAAATTTCAGATAGAAATGAATCTGTTTTTGATTTATAGGTTGAGGAAAATGCCTTTCCGATTTTTATAACGATTAATAGCCTAATACATCTAAATAAATCGTAATAAGGATTGTGAAATATAATAATATCATTGGAAATTAATGACATCAATTAAATTGTAAGATTTCATTGAGGAAAAATAATTTTCCATTTTTATTAAGATTAATAGCCTAATACATCTCATTAAATGGTGATAAGGATTTTGAAGGATAATAATATCATTGGAAATTAATGAAATCAAGTAAATTATTAGAGTTAATTAAAGTAAAAATGAATTATTTTTTCTCATGGTCAACATTAATATCTAATTGATTGGTCCAGCACTCTCTGTTCACTCTTTTATGGAGAATTAACTTGAAAAATATGCCAGCGGATAGCAACCTTCAAAAATTTTGTATCTCTCATTTCTCAAGATGTGATTTGTGCCATAAACATAGGGATGACATGGAACATTTATTCCTCTCCTATAAAACTACTTCTTCACTCTAGATCATTATATTTTATCTATTTGGCATCTTGATACCTCATGTCAACAACATTGCATAATTTCTTCACTTAATCACAACATAATATTTTTCCAAGAAGATTCATTCTCTATTCCTTGTTTCTTATGTTGAAACTTTTCATACTCTTTGGCGTTGAATAAATAAAGGCAGGAAAGATAATGAAACTTTCAATCATAAATTTTCCGTTTCACATATTCTAGAAATGACCTGATGTGCAAATCCGTTCGACACCGAAAAATGCCATAACTCTATCAAAGGCATTTCAATATTGAGAAGGCTTCATTTGTAAGGTAATTTCCCTAAACCTATATACACTATGGAAATCTTATGGACACCCCCTTTTGCAGTTTGGATAAAATGAAACCCTGATGGAGCCTCAAAGGGAATCCCTGGACCAGCTGGGTATGGTATTGCTTTCCGTCACCATAATAGTGACTTGCTTGATGGATTTTATGGCACTTGTGGTCCTGCCACTTCCCTTGAAGCTGAGATGATGGAACTTATTAAAGCATTTTAGATTGTTCATCAATGAAATTGGAGTAATATCTGGGTTGAAAGTGACTACACTAATATTGTACATAGTGTTAGAAAGAATCAGATCCATCATGCCTATATAATACTCTCAAATGGATCAAATACCTTGATACTCTTGCCTCAAAGAACTTTATCATTACACATGTTTAAGGTGAAGCCAACATTCTTGCTGATATACTTGAAAAACATGGTATTCCTGAAGCCTCCAGTGTGCATGCGACCATAGTTGCTGAGGATTTTCTCAATATTCTAAATGGAGAGAAATGTAAAATTTCCTACTTTTAGGCTATTGTAACATATTTTTAATTATAGATTTAATGATTTCTTTTCTCAAAAATCAAATTGATGGATTTAATTATCAAGAATGGGTTAATTATATTAATGATTAATTATAGAAGCTAAATCGTATTTATCCTTAGATGTTTATACTATATATTAATGAGAATAAGGTCATTAAAACAATGTTGGGGTTTAGGAAAAAAATTGAATAAAAAATGATACGGGATGATAAATAAATAAATATTATCATATTATGGATTTTCATTAGTTGAAGGATTAAAATTTTTTCTAAAAGTTTTCAAGATTGAAGAATTTAACCAGTTTGAATAATTGTTTTTAATATAGTACAAATGGAATACATGACCTTCCAAATGCATGTAAAACATTCCACTATACCTTGTGAATTTGAAGATGATGATTACAATGAGAAACCATTTGGGTTATCACAAAGAGAAGATGATTGTATTTAAAAAATTGATGTCATTGTATGGGCAGAAATAATACCCCTAATTTGAATAATAAGTGGGACACCATTGAGAAGATGAGGTATGTTAGAAATGGAAGAGTGGATAATACCCATAAATAAAATATGTCTAAGATGTATCTACCATAGTTATTATTTTTGTAGATGATAACCTATATTTCTAAATGATGAGTAATTTAGGATATTGTTTTACAAGGCAATTAACAAAACTTTTGAAATTACCATCCCTGGAGAGATGATGTACATAATTTTCAAAAACAATTATCAAAGGAAATACTAAATTTTATTAATTTGGAGATGTATAGTATGTATGTCATTGAATTGATTTACAATGAGGAATCAAGTATTGTTTCTACACTAATTTCAGTAGGAATATAGATATTTAATGATTAATATGAAAAATAATTTTATCCTATGGTGTTTTGGAAGAAAATTATAAGTTTAAAATATTTGAATACATTAATAAATGTGATTGTGTTTACTGTTACCCTCAATTTTTCTGATAACCCGAACCCGGATGCCACAAAACAGGTTCCTCAAGCTCGATGGGCCACATGACCTCAAGAGTATCTTCTCGAATTCTAGAGGCTTCCGACTTGCAGTGAGGGTATATGGTGTGTCCATGGGAAGACTATGCCCTCGTTAGTAGAGTGTATCACAAAAAAAAGAGATATAAATGAAAAGTAAATAGTATAAGAAATATAAATCAATAGAAAAAGAAAACTAATCCAATAGATAAACAAGAATTACAATAACTATATCAAATGGAACAGTGATTATGTAATTCCATGTCACTAGAAAACTAAAAAAATGTATACATGGAAAGAAGCATAACATGTTTCACAAGGTAAAAGAAAACAATGTCTACTCCAAGACTCTCGAGATCCTACATGGACATCTGCTATCAATCTCCATCCTATCATCACACAATCATGTATTGGAAGATGGATGCTTCCCTTTGTCAATACCTACATCCATGTAATCTACTCTAGGTACTAAAAAGTGTCCAGAGAAGCTGTGAGGTAAATATCAATTGGCCACCACCACCGATACTTATAACATCCGGACTATAAAATGGAATATTGGAGCTTGCATGCATATATGTAATGTAAAGAAAGCAGTAAAAATTAACTAAATACCCAACTTCCTGTTTCAGACCTCAGCTGGTGTCTAAACATGTAACTAGTTCATTAATTAATCAAATACCATTTAATGATAATAGTTCATGTGAGTCATAGCCAACACTGTCATCACCTCATGATCGCATATGTAGTGATACTTCCATGATGAAATAAGGAAACAAGACTATGATATCCAGTGAGGGAGTGCCAGGGTAAATTCCAAGGTAATTAAAACTCATGAAAAGATAAATTAGTATTATCTATGTCAAGCTATGGTTTAAGAGTTTAATCCATGGAGAGTAATCTAAGGCATTCCTCAATAAGGCCCCTACCGAGTCCATGGTGATTACCAAGGTAAAAAATTGATAAGAAAAGAAAAGGCCCTATGAGAATTAACCATGACACCTACTATATAGTGTTATAACCAATGAGTGTATCCAAGGTATCTTGTAGTATGGAAATGGACCCAACAGTAGTATACCGGGAATCCAAGAAATGGACAAGAACTGGAGTATAGGCAGGTATCAACCTAAGAATATTGTGTCCTTGAATTTGAAAATGGTTCTAAAGTCCCAAGGTATTCTCCTCTGAAAATCCAAGTCAAGATTGAGTCACTACATTCATATTTGATATTTTAATATCGTAATAATTCATTTGGTTCAATTGTGGCCTTCAATTGCTATCGGTAGGTCAAGTATAGTTGAAAACATTTATTTATTGGTCCAAGCCTTTTATTCTATTAGTGTGGATAGGCCATGTAGAATTTCAACCATATAATCATGTCATAGTTAGCTATTAAATCTTATTCATTTACTGAAGTTCACTTCTATACCTTCCATCAACCTGAAAAGGGGTTCTACAGACAAGTAAAATTTATTCAATATCTTTTGATAAGGCCAAGTTATATACTTGGTAAACCTGCCATTTCACATTTTATATTTCAAATTTAATAAAAAATTTTAAGCACATACATTAGTCGGGTCAATTGAGGATAATACATGGTACATTTCATTACTAATTTTTCAGTAATAACAATCCATTTCTAATAAGAAGTCACACCATTAGAAAGGTCAGGAAATTGCACACCCGAATGGTTGCTCAAACATGTCAAAACACTAAAACCCAATTATGGAATAACCTTCAACATGAGGCGGATTATGTTTTGGGTGAAACCACTAACAACTAAACACATATTTGGAAGGAGCATAACCATACAATTCTAATAAGAATAATCATGGCATGCTAATTTAAGAATAGTTTTCCAATGAAACTTGTGGGGCCCACATAATCATTCCAAAAACAACGAACACTAGGGATGAGTTATAAAACCCCCACCATAGGGTTGTACGATCCTTCTCATCCAATATCCACCCTTGATTTCCCTCAGATAAGAGTAGATCTCTAAAAGGGTGAAAAATTCTCACAAGGAGATATCTAGGTCAGGAGTGAAAGAGAATTAAAAGGGTAAAGTGTACTCAAGTACATATAGTTGTGCATCCAACATGTCTAATGGAAGCTCGATCGGATGACCAATGAACGAGATATCTAGATTCCACAGTTGGAACTTCAATATACTGCAAAAAGAGAGAGAAAAATGTCAATCCTGTATAAACTCATATTAGAGTGGAAGGGGTTGTTTTAATATATCATTTAAAGAATTTTGGATATTTTACAGATGTTTTTAGCCTTCGCACAGTTTGTCTTCTTGGTTTGTCAAACCGTGCTCAAACCATGTGATATGGTTCGATATAAAACTAGAAAAAATATGCGTTCACAAGGTTTCTATGTATGGTCATGCGCAAACCCTGCGAGGTGACACTATCTGAAAAAAAATTCAAATGGTTAGGAAAACAGTGCACTATCTATGTAAAAATTGTTCGATATAGAATTGTTTTCACAAAAAGAGGTGTTCCAAGATCTTAACAATCCCTAGATAGACTCAAAACCATTGGTAACTCAATATGCATCAAAAAAAGGACCAATGTAAGGATCTAAAATCAAAATAATGTATCCATACCTTAGTGAAAAAACATTTTCTTACAGACATCCCCCCGTAAAAGAACTCACCCATGAGTTCTCCTTCCAAGGGTAAGGAAACATTGTCTTAGGAAAACTCTAGCCAATTTGCATGTACATCATCTTCCCTCTCCCAAGCCACATCCTATACTTGGTCATGCTGTCGTAGCACCAGTATGAGAGGGATTGAATTTTCTTGGAGATTATTCGTGCTTCAGTCCACGATTCATACTGGATATTCTTCAAAGGTAGCGTCATCTTCCAACTAAACTTCATTGGGATCAAATGTATGAGATGGGTTCGCATGATATTGGTGAAGATGTGAGACATTAAATATGTCATGCATGGGATGGTACCTCTGAGGTAATAGCAATCAACTGGCTATTGGCCTGAATCTCTATTGAATTTCTAACAGACCAATGTAATGAAGTGATAGCTTCCCCTTCTTCTATAACTATCTATTCCTTAGGTTGGTTTATACCCAAAGAAAAATAGTATCCCAAACATTGAACTCAAGAGGTCGTCTACAATGATCGACATGTGATTTCTATCTAGATTGAGCATGAGTCATATGCTTCTTGATCAGATGGACCTGTTCTAAATTCTCCAGAACAAGAAAAAAAACCTAGTAGGGCTGCCTCACCGTCCTGTAGCTAGCATGGGGGTAAACAGCATGGCCTACCATATAAGGCCTCAAAAGGAGTTTTCTGAATTGTCTCCTAGAAACTGTTATTATTGGAAAATTCAACTAGAGGGATATGCTTCTACCAAGAACCAATGAAATCAGGGATTCATGCTCAGATCATATCATCCAAAAACAGTATTTTCCATTTCGATTGTCCCTCAGTTTGAGTGTGAAATGTTATGATTATAAGAACCTAAGTTCCTATATATTTCTGCAAAATCCCATGAGAACAGCGAAGTGAAATGAGCATCCCATTCTAATATGATAGTATGTGGAACTTCGTATAGTCTTATGATTTCATAGACATACACTCTTCCAAGATCATCAACTGAGAAAGTCTCCCAAATTGGTATGAAGTTGGATGATTTTGTTAGTCGGTCAAGGTCTACCCATATAGAATCACTACCCCTTGGCGACCTAGGTAAGACAACTGAAAAATGCATATACACATCTTCCCATTTCCATTATGGGGATAGAAGGGGCTATAATAAGCTTATAAGTCTATGTTGCTCTGCCTTCACAGGCTGAAAGGTGGCACACTATGTGATGAAGCCTGTAATCTGATGTTTCAATCCAGGCCACCAAAAATGGTTTCCCATATCTCGATACATCTTTGAGATTCTATGATGAATTCATCACTAGGAAGGATGAGTCACTTTAGTAAACACCTCTATCAAATCATCATGAACCTAGATAAATCCATGTAGATGCAGGACATCGTCTCCTTACACAAACCAAACTGAAGGTAGATTATCTTCTGATATACTCTCACGGAGAACCAAACCAATAGGATCTGAAAACTACTAATTATTCACCTTCTCAAGGTTTGAAGAGTTAAATGTTAAGGGTGAGAGGTAAGAGTTCTCGTGACTATCAAGAAATTCAAGATGTAGCTCATAATAGAGATCCATTAACTTCCATTCATCACTGGCTTCCTATACGGCATGCATTGATGTTTTCAAACTCAATGCATCTGCAACAACATTACCTTTTCTAGGAATATTGGCATGTTAAAAATCAAATGATTTTAGATATATGGCCCATATTTACTATAATATGTTCATTTCATGATGAGAAAATAAATACTTGAGGATTTTGAGAATTTTATAGACCACAATGCACTCACCTAATAGATAGTGTCTCAAGCAACGTAAGGCATGGACAACTGCTGCTATCTCAAGGTTATACATCGAGTAATTTCCCTTGTGAGCCCTCAACTGCCCATATCAGTACTCAATGACTTTGTCTTCATGAATCAAAACATATCCTATGACAATTCATGATGCATCAAAGAATATTATATAACATTTAACAGGTACTGGATGAATCAGAATAGGGGCTAAGACAAGCCTCCATTTTAGTTCTTGAAATGATTTATCACGTTATTCAGACCATTTGAACATCACACCCCTCGTTGTAAGACCCATACGAGCTGAAAAAATATGAGAAAAGTATTTTATGAAATGCTTGTAATATCCATCCAACCCAAACAAACTCGAGATATCAAACACATTCTTGGGCTGCACCATGGAAATTATAGCAATTACCTCTTCTAGGACAACAGATAATCTATATTCTGAAATAATATGACCCAATAAGTAGAATTTTTATATCCATGAATTCACCATTATAAAATATTGAATATAGACGATTCTCTCTCAGTGTACCCAAAAATATATCATGATTTTTTGCATTGTTGTTATGACTGTGTGAATACCCGAAGATGTCATCCACAAATACCCTGAAAAAAGTGTCCAAATAGTGATGGAAAACCCTATTCATAAAATCCATGATAATGGAATTCACATATGTATGACCGAATGACATAACAAGATAGTCATACAGAGCATAACTTCTACGGAAATATGTATGAGGTATGTCTAAGGGGAAAGACTTGGAACTGATGATAACCCGATCTCATGTTGATCTTAGAAGAAACCTTTTCTCCTGAGAGCTAGTCAAAGAGATAATCTATTTGAGGTAGTGGATATCTATTCTTCACTGTAAGGTAGTTCAACCTTCTATAATCCACGCACAAATGGAGGGTTCTATCCTCCTTCTTAGTGAAATGATCGGGTGAACCCCAAGATAATGCATTGGGTTGTATAAATCCTTGGGCTTATAAGTCCTATATATACTATTTGAGCTCCTAAAGCACAATATGTGCCATCCAGTACAGTGGAATGGACTCTAAACCTACTCCTGGAAAAAATAAATTGTTAACTCTACCTCTCTCTAAATGGTATGCCATAAAAGTAATCCGCAAATAATTCCCTCAAAAGATCAACTACTGGAGGGAATGAATTTTCAAACAACCCCTGATCCTACATGAAATGATTTTCAATTTGTGCAGTCACTCTACCTAGCCCATGATGCTTCGATCCAGCTCTCCCAGCATTGAAATCATAGTCACCTTTGAAAAGATGACAGCTTCCATTAAGTGATGTAAAAGAAACCCTTTGGTGATAAGAGTCTACAAAGGTATGATAGTGGACCAAATAGTATTTCCTAAGAATGACAATGAAGACTATAATCTCGAGTAAAAAGAGACTCCACAAGAAACGGTAACATCAAACCTCATGGGGACTGTCCCTACACTGATGTATTCCCTCTATCCATATTCCCAAGAGTGTATCAAGGGTTATAACACCATATTGATACTGTATTTGTAGTCCGAGACAATCCAAGATAGATAAAAAAATAAAATATTTTGAAGCACCTGTATCAGAAAAAGAAAATACAATAGTAGAGGCTACTAGAATACTACCACGTACTATAGACAATCATGTAATCTGATCCATGGGTATCAGTTGAATGGTGTGAAACAGACCTAGTCCATGACCTTGTGCAATAGATTTAATACCATGATAATGACTACTCTACTAGTGATGTTGATTAATATGAATCAGACTACCACGACCATGACCTCCTCCACGACTACACTTTTCGGTGCACCCATAACTTCCTGCTAGACATGGCGAAAAAGGACTTTCTCCTGAAGGTGGAACTGAAGCTGATCGATTTCCACTCGAACCTGGTTGAATGGTCTTTCAAAAGTGATGAAGATTACCCATAAGACCACAAGCATGGAACTCAATATGGTCTCTAATAAATTGTGGTTTCTTATTCCCTAGCTTTCCATATGTTTGACACACTACAGAGCTATAAAAATGTATACTATGGCTACCACATCCTCGGTGATAAACCTGAAGGGAACGTTTCCTGTCGCTAGAAGAACTACTGGCCCGATGTGGAACTAATATTTTAATCTCAATACATGCTCCATCCAATATGTTACACTAATTTATAATGGCTTGATCAAATATTTCAAAGAATTTATGAAGTAAATAGATAGTCACCTGAGTTTGGATGTCGTACTGGATCCCATCCTAAAAAAGTATAGCATGCAAAAGCTCATCACCAACTAGAATGGGTGAGAAGTGATGTAAATAAGTTGAACATGCTAAATATTTCATAACTGACAAATAACTCTACTCGAGATGCATGAAATCTATGGCTCTGTATTCTCTCAATGTCTGAGGAAACAACTGGTCCTATGAGGCAATCGAGAGGTCAACCCATAACATGCCCTGATGACATCTGATGTGGATAACGACACCACACCAACCCTTGGCTGAATCCCGAAGCATGTATGTATTAATCATAATTATCCGGTCTCTTGGGATTTCCAGAAGCTCAAAGATAGACAACATGTCCCCAATCCAAGGCTCATCAGCCAGAGATTTGGCACCCTCTAAAAAAGTAGTCGGATACTGCTGCTGGAACATGTAGGTCAGATCAGCCATTGTTGGTGCAACCCATGGAGAACTAATCCTAGAATACATCATACATAGGAAACTATCATAGAGATGGGCCTAAGTGCTCGAATTAGGTATAGAAGGTGGTGCCTCATGTGGAACTCCTAAAATTAGGACTGGAGGATAAGGGCCCACTATTTCTAGAGCATGGTTGTAACCACCCTCTTGGTGAACAACACGATGATGTCATGGAGGAATTGGACTACAAACTCCTCGAACACACCATAGGACAATAATTGTTGCAATGAGATAGAGCCACTAATAGAAGCTGAACGTAAGAAGACTCACTAATCAAGGCATACTACCCAAACTACCTGTTTATACGACCATGTATAATTTAGTGCCCAAGAATATGTTTATGTAATTTTTTATTTAATTATTAGGTTCTCTACTTTATCTATCATAACATGAAAAAGAAGAATACGGATGGGCAACCAATTAATTTTTTATTTTAGGAATATCTTTATTATGTGTAGTCATTTATGATGAATTAGTGCGAATACACCAATCCCCCAAAACAACACCCATTTACTTATATCATAGTAGCTTGACTCAGCAAATTACTCATTCCTACCAATGTGGGCCCATACAATTCAGGAATTGAGACAAACAATCAAACAATCGACACCAAAGTAATACATGTACATGAAACAATCACAGAATCACTAAAAAATCATAGGAATATCAAGCAATGAAATGAAGCGACATTAACCTATATGGGAAAGGAAATATGCATGACATGTGTATTATAAGAGCATATGATGATTCATGTAGAAATACTCCTTGAAATCATTTTAGTAGGCCACTGATGAAATAAATTCCCAAAGTGTAATAATCAACAACACCAGACAACATCTGAGTCACCCAATTTTGAAATAATATCTACTATAATAGGAAAAATTTAAAAAAAATTGCATTATGGGTAACATGGATTTTACCATAAACATGGGTTCATGACGTCCAAGCATGAATTATATCCAAGTCCCAATCATTACTATTATCTAATCTATCTTCATAAAATAGTAAGGTTATCAATGAAACCTTCCTCTGATACCACATTGTGATGAACTAGACTCGGATGCCACTGAATGGGTTCCACATGCCCAATAGTCCACAAGGCCTCAAGCACATCTTTCTAAATATCAGAGGCTTTCGAATAGTAGCGAGGGCCTAGGGAGTGTCCCTATGAAGACTATGCCCTCATAATCAAAGTGTAGAAAAAAGGATGAGATATAAATGAATAGTAAAAAGTGGATGTAATACATATAAATAGCATAAGAAAATTGTTGCAATAGATAAACTAGAAAAATAATAACTGTAACAACTGGAATAGTTATGAAGTAATTTCATGTCACTAGAAAACTATAAATCATGTATATACGACAAAAAGCATATTATGATACACAAGATAAAAGAAAAAAATGTCTACTCCAAGAACCATGAGATCGTACATGATCATCTCGTATCATGATCAATCCTATCAGCACACAATCACATATTAGAAGCTACATGATTCCCTTTGTCAATACCCTCAACCATTTCATCTACTCTGGGTACCAAACGATTCCCATAGAGGGTGTGAGAAAAATATCAGTGGTCCACCACCAATAATGTATATAACATATGTCCCATGATATGGAATATAGAAGTTCACATGCATATATGTAATGTAATGAAAATGTACCAAATAACTAAATACCCAAGTAACTGTGTCATCCCTCGACTAGTGTATGAACATGTAACTAGTTCATTAATTAATCAAATACCATTTACTGTTAATAGGTCATGTGAGGCATATCCAACACTAACATCACCTCGTGGTTGTATATTTAGTGAAGCTCCCAATACGTAACAAGGAAACCCGACTATGATATCCAGTGAGGGAATTATCGGGAAAAAACCTAGGTAACATAAACTAACAGAAAGATAAACCATAGTACCTAAGCCTAGATAAGTGTTAAGAGTGTAATAAAAGACGTTTAATCGAAGGAATTCTACAATAAGGTGCCTATCGAGTCTAAGGTGATCGACCAAGGATAAACATGTCCAAGAATGGATAGATCCCTATTGTATTTAACCATGGAACCTAGTAGTTAGTTCTGGATTAAAGGAGTGTATCTGATGTATCCTGTAATAAGGAAAGGAACCCATCTGTAGTATACCTTGAATCTAAGGAATATACAAGAATCAGAGTCTAGGATGGTATCAACATAAGCAAACAATATCCTTTAATCAGAATGGGGTTCCCGAGACCCAAGGTTTTCTTCTATCAGAATGCAATGTGAACTCGAGTCAGTCCATTCCTATTTTATATTGTAATCATGTGATAATAAATTTCGTTCAAGTCTGGCATTTCATTTGTGTGGGTAGGTCAAGTAGAGTTGAAACCATTTATTTATTTGTCCAAGACTTGTCTTCTATTTTTTTGGATAGGCTGAGTAGCACTGCAACCATATAATAATGTCTTAGTTAGTTATTAAAGCATATTCAATTATTGAGGTTCACTCCTCTACCTTCCATCAATGTGTAAAGGGGTTCTATGTAAATTTGACCATTATTCAATCTCTTTTTATAAGGCCATGTTATATACTACAATAATTTCCATTTCACATTTAATATTTAACATTTATTAAACATTTGTAAGCACATTACATTGGTGGGTTAATTGGTGATCATACGATGTACATTCTATTTTTAAATTCTCAGAAATAACAATCCATTTATGATAATAATTCTCACCTACAGAAAGGTCAAGAAAAGTCACCCCAAAACGGTCGCTCAAACATGTCAAAAGACTAAATCCCAATTATGTAAAATCCTTCGACTAGTGGCGGGTTGAGTTGTGGGTGAAACGACTAACAAATAATAACATATTTATAATGAGAATATCCATATGATTAAAACTATTATAATCATGGCTTGTTAATTTGAGACACGATTACCAAAACTGGTGTCCACACATGAACATTGCCAAAAGAACAATCATTATGGATGTGTTATAGAGAAACAACCTTAGGGTTGTACAATATTTTTCTTTCGGTATCACCCCTTGACTTTCCTTGGATCGAAGATGATCTATGATGATGTGAAAAACGCTCACACAATGATATATATGTTGAGAGTTGTAACACCCCGAGATTTTATGAAAAATATTCTTTTTAATTTTATTAATGTCTTGTGTTGTATGCTACACCAAAAGGAGCTAGCACTACACACATCCCTGACTTGTCTTCCATTACACGCAATTTCCACCTTCCACGATAGCGTGTGTAGTACGAAATACCGAGTTTCACTAAATGAGATATTATTATAATATTATTATGAACTAGCCGTTATGAATAGTAATTCCAAATTTTTGAAATTTTATAAACTTTATCATTCAAAACGGACATCATCTTTGGATTCGGAATATCGAAATTATCTTAGGGTGAAATTTTGGTACTTTTCAGATAACTTTCATATTCTGATGAATAGTGAAAATTATTAAAATTTAATTAAAAACATCTTTTTTAATCGAAAAAATTAATAGTGATAAATTTTTTAATTTGAGTGGTTTTAAAGTATATTTATAATATATTTTTACAATTTAATACAGTTTTGGTCATTTGATGTAATTTCACATTTAAAAGAGATATAAACAAGTGTCAATCTTTTGATAGTTATTATCTCTTAAAAACACGCTATTTGTTTTGACTACGGGAATTAATTTTTTAATTAGTTAATGTAACTGATATGTTATGAATTTCATAAAATAGACATAATTTTTGAATTCATAATATCAAATATATCTTAGGCCTAATTTTTGGTATTTTTCTGGAAACATTCATTGTTTGATGAATAGTGAAACCACTAAGTGGTAGTTAAAAAAACTGAATTTTTCATAAAACTTAATTTTACCGCTTCTGTGAGTGGAATTTTGAAAATCCGAGAGATACGGTTAATATCAAGGACTAAAATGTGGTTCAATGAGATTAAATAATTTTTGGTGAATAGTATCTTTTTACTTTTTTACCACCATTAAGAAGTAAATAGGGTAATTAAGGGTAAAAGTGTTATAATTATTACCCTATCACATGTCCTATTTCTATTGGATAATTGTAATTCGACCAAATAAAACCTTAGGAATAAAATATGACTATTTAGGCCCACTTGTATTAGATTAGGACATTTATTATCAATTTATTTAAAGAAAGGCTAAAATAGTTAAAATCAAAGTTTAATAACTATATAATTTTTAATATAGGGATATACATAAGATAAAATAAACTATAAATATTCATTAGAAATATAAAAGGATTTCCAACATAATGGTATTTTATTTTTAATTTTTAGACTTAAAATAATCTAACTTATTTGTGATACAATGATGATGCAGTAATTATCCTATTAAAGAAATATTGACATAATTGATGTTATAAATACCCAAATAAATGTTATTTGAGACTTTTTATGAATTACAATAATTTTTTATGTTAATATGACATGTTAGTATTGATTTAATTAATTATTTTCGAACTAAGAATTCGGTTATGATTTTCACAAAAATCAATAACCAAATAGTGTAAAAATTGACATAAAATAGTTTTTAAAACAAATTTTATATTATTAATTTTTATTATATTCCTAAAAATATAAGGATTGGCCAAGATACTTATATCATGATATGTGTATCATTAATGGACTAGTTGGGGGTCGCTTTGATGTATATGGTATGTTTATTAACTATATAATATAAAAATACATAGTGACATGGTAAATGTCAATCTAATTAACTAAGAGTTAAAACTAAAAGATAAGGTTAATATAATGACATAACATGTCTAATTTATATTGGATGAGAGGATTTCGACCCATCCCCACCTTAGATTCTAAATATATCAATTTGGAGTTATTGAAAAACTAATTTGACTTTATAATAAAATAATATTTTTAAGTTATTCCAAAGGTGCCCCTCTCCTCCGTTATAAAAGCGCACCTCCTCCCTCTCTTCCTCACACCACATTGAGCCTTAAAGATCGGCCAACCCCTGCAAAAGTATCTTCTACACTTCCCTAGAAATATCCTAGAGGTCTTGGTTTTCTTCAAAGACCAATTTAATTGCCCTAAGATGAGGTCTCAAAGAGGAGCTTCAAAGAAGATGTAATGTCCATTACAGATTCTTTCAACTTTATTTCTTGTTCCACTTCTTCTTTTTTAGTTGTTTTATTATGAGGTAATATCATCAGTATCAATAATATACTGATATGTTATGATAAGTATGAAACAACCATATTTCACCATCTATCTATCCAATGGAAAATGAAATCACCGCGCGTGCTTACGTATGGAATACCGTCTCCACGCCGTGGTGTAATCTATTTTCCACCACCACCTTACATGGATGGGTATAATGGTGATAATAATGAATATATATGATTATTGTAAAGTGATATTTATTATTTAATATTATTCATACTCTTTAATACAATTCCACGATCTTGGGAATGATATCATCGCTCAAGCGTACGTACGGACTACCGTCTCCACGACTCAATGAGATTCACTCTCCATGTTAACCATTAATGAATGATTATAAAGTATATATAATGAATAATAATGAAATATATGGCATAATAATTAAATATATGACATAATAATGATATTGTATTTATATATATATATATAAGTATGTCATTTACTTAATTCCATTCAATTCAAAAGGGAAACGAAAACATCGTTCATGTGTACGCACGGCCTACCGTCTCCATGAACGGTGTATTTCATTCCATTTATCGATCTTTAATATATATGTATATGAGGAATATATATTATATATAAATCATGTTTTACATTCTGTAATTATGTAAATCAGGATATAAGTAATAATATCAAGAAAAAAAAGTCGAAACACATACGATAAATAAAATGATTTTACCCAAAACACTGCTTCAACATGGAATTTACAAAATAACATGTAATATAAAGTCATAAGTGAAACATATATGATAACATAACAATGAATATGATTCTGTAATAAGTCAATGAAATTATTTAAATCATTATACAGGAGGTTCAGATACGTACGAATCATATCGAACCTAAGGTAAGGGATAATTTTGCAAATCTCTTTTTTTATCTGAGATTGCTTATACGTAAGTATTTACTGGAGTTATTGTTATCATCCATTTCCATGTTTTCTAAAAGTGTTTTTATGTGTGTTTAATTTCCTTTTTACCCATTTTGACTTTTATTTCATAGTATGTAAGGAATCTTTCTTTTATTTACGTTACGAGGTATTTTTTACTTTTCTGGTAAAAGCACGAGAAGAATGTTTTTTTAACTTATACGGCATGATTGGATTTTTACAGTTTTATACAGCCTTATTTTTATGATTCCTCCTCCAAAATATTTCATGATTATTTTCAACAAAATTCTTTTCTTTTAATATTTCATGACATTTTGTAAAAAGAGAATGATTTTGAAGAAGAACGGATATTTTCCTCAAGAATTCATTTCAAGTGTTTTATCAAAATCATTTTTCATCTAAGATGACATTATTTCATATGTGTATGTTTCAAGTATGATGTCTCTATGATTTACATGGTTTCAAATTTATTATGGTGAAATGATATCCATTTATTTTATCTGGATTATGTTATGATGGAATGATGTTTATGAAACCCATTTTATTCTTTGGGTTATGATGAATTTTTTAAGTTTATTTTGTGGATCAAGTAAGAATGATTTCATTATGAGATGGGTGGGACCTATATCTCCCTATAATTCATTGGGTAAAGATTTTATATCTCATGATATAGACATGGCTGGAACGGTAAGTTAATCTGGTTCAGTGTTACAGGACTGAAATGAGGAGTGAACACGATTTAGAATGGGACTTTGTCCACTAAGATGGTCTTGGCAGAAATGCCTTGCCTACTATAGAAATCATTACATGTTCTTAATGGATTCCATAATTACATGTTTTATTCCCATGCTATTTTATCATGGTTTATGTTCCATTATGATATATGCCTTGTGTACTTCCATGTTTTATGTCGTTGCTCAGTATTTTGATTCTTAAACATTATGTTCATGTTTTTAAGCTCAAATGTATATGGTATGTTTTATTTTATCAATGCATACCCTTACGAAGCATTTCAGATCACCCTTTTTATGTTTTATTTTCCCCCAGGATCAAAAGAAAGGTTTTAGGTAAGGAAACAAAAAGTTGAAGATCTTTATGGGATATGTTGAATATATTTCACCACGATTAGAAGATTGCATTCCATGTTTCCAAAGACACTAAACTATTACGGTCCTTGTGTGTCTGTTTTTGTTATGTATTAAGTATTCCGCCAAAGTAATGTAATGTCCATGTACGTCAGGCTTAGGGTCTCTACAGTTGGCATCAGAGGAATGGTTTAGTCAACCTTTGGAAACTAGGATGCGAGAACTTTACTGAGATCCCTAGAGATATTTCTAAGGTATGTCTATGTATGTCCCTAAGGTTAAGTATAAGTATATTTTATAGTACTATAATTATGGTAACGATATTATAATTAAACCTAAGATGTTAGATATTGAAGGTGCTTCCCCTTTATTATGTTGTTTTCCCTAGCATGATTTTCGCCTCTCAAACTATTCTTTTTTGGGTTTTAGATGATGGATGGATCTCGATGGAACCGTGTTGATCAATGAAATGGACAATGCAATTATTTTCCTCCTGAACAAACAAATGTTATGGGAGATGGAGTGAAAAATTATATTGCTATACTTACACAAGCTATGAATCATTCTGTACTTACAAATGAGCAGAGAAGGGAACAATATTCTATTGAGTCCTTCATGAGGCAACGCCCACCTTCTTTGAGTGGGTCTTTTGATCCACTTGTTGCTGAACAATGGATCAGTACCACTAAAAATATATTTTCAGTTATTCAATGTTCAGAACATGATAAAATCATCTTAGCAGTATATTGTTTGGAAGGTGAAGCTGATCAATGGTGGAATCTTATCAAGAATACGAGGACAAGAGATGAAATTGAGTACATTGAATGGGACGAGTTCATGAACTTATTTTTCAATAAATAATTCCCTCGTATTCTTCGAACAAAGATGGAGAAGGAGTTTCTTGAACTAAAGAAAAAGGAGGATGAATCTGTTGAGGCTTGCAAGGTATGCATCCGGCTTTATCATCCAACCTAAAAGTAAAGTTGATCGATTCTTCAGTAGATTAAAACCAAATCATCGAAGGGAATTAGGTATAAGCGACTTCAGTAGCTATGAAGAAATTGTGAGTTGTGCTATCAAGGTAGAAATGGAAGTTGGTGTTACTTATCGATCTCATAGTTTTGAAAAGAAATGAATGTTGGAGATCAAGGAGAAATCTCTGAATAATGGTGAAAAAATGAATGTTTCCTTATTCTCAATGTGTGGAAAGAAGCTTGGTAGATATTGTCTTAAAGGGACTAGAAAATGTTTTAAGTGTGGAAAATAAGGTCATCGAGCAGATGAGTGTCGAAGTAATGGAAAAAGGGTTTCTAATGATGTGAATAAAGAAAAGACTGCAGAGAACGCACCACCAACACTTCAATGCTACAAGTGCAAGGAAATGGGGCCTTATGCTAATAAATGCCCTAATCCAAGGTTTAGGGATGATCGACATGAGCAACCACTTAAGGAAAATGAAAAAGGGAAGTTACATGAGATCAATATTAGCGATGTTGAATATGACAATGATGTGGTGGAATGATTAAGATTTTATGTAATGGGATTCCAAGATAATGTTGTATATAGTATCGTGGAATATTGGAATATTTATGTATTGGTCTATTGTGCTTTTCAATTATTGTATGGTACCGGTAACCATGGAAAGTGATTGAGATATTTTTGTAAAAAAGAGGATATGCGCATTATGAAGGGATAAGGAGAAAATTAAATGTTTGAAAGTATTCATAAGCTCATGACTGATATAGGGAAATAGTTATATCATGGTATGAGGTTTTGGTATGTGAAAAGAGTTAACTTTTGACAACACTCATGTTTTCACTAAGATTCAATGGGTATTCATTTTTCAAGAGAATACATGATTAAGGCCTTCGAATGTTTGGAATGTGACCAACAAGACATATCTCATGATATATGGGGACCAATGATGGTATTAAAATGCTTGTCATATGAACTCATTGGTAATCGTTTTCACTATAATATGAGATTGGACAGTAGTACTTTGGATAAGCCTAAAGATTGGAAAGGATTATGTTGGACATAAGTTAGTATTGTTTAAGGATAGAACTTTTTTTCAATATTATTGATGGGATGTTATAGTAATTTAGTTATAGAAAAAGGAAAACATGCAGGACGAACGACAACCCATCACGTTCAACAAGGCTGTGGGAATCGAACCCACAACCAAAGTGCGACTAGCCATTATCGCCTACCACTGGCCTACATGAAGTCCTTGTTTAGTAGAAACTAGTTTTATTATATTAAGATGTATGATATATGAATTATAAGTCCATTTTAGGAACCATATATGATTAATCTCACAATAGATCGACTTATGTATATTTTAAAACTTTTGCTAACTTTTAGATTGAGACAGATGAAATGACCCGTCATTCTATAACATGATCTGCTAACACTTCATGAATAACAAATTCAACTTCATTTCTTTAATAGATTAAGTGGAAATTGTTCAAGGCACGAACAACAGTGAGATTGTACCAAAATAAAGTAAATATTTATTCTAATTCAAATTCTTCAACTTTAAGGAAATGATCTTGAAAACCAAAAATGTTTTTCTAGTGCCCTTATATCTGATGAATTAGATGGTACCCTAGATCATCACAAATTTATGGATTTGTGATTGTTGGATTTTTCATAGCCATGTTCTCTACCACTCTCCATCAGAACATGATGGTTAGATTTCTCCTCCATATCCATATTTTCACCTATGATCTCCTATGTGGAAAACTATTGATAAGTTAATTTGGGTAACCGTTATGTTTCATTCTTCACAATTTATAACCATGTTTCAGTATTCCTTTTTACAATGTGAGTTTCTATTAATGAAACTTTCATGTAATAAACCATTTATAACCCGCCGAATTTCGAGGGCGAAATTCATTTTAAGGGGGGTAGAATGTAACACTCCGAGATTTTATGAAAACTTTTCTTTTTAATTTTATTGATGTCTTGTGTTGTACGCTACACCAAAAGGAGCATGCAATATACACATCCCTAACTTGGATTGCATTACACGCAATTGTGACCTTCCACGATAGCGTGTGTAGTACGCATTACCGAGTTTTACTAAATGAGATATTATTACAATATTATTATAAACTAGCCGTTATGAATAGTAATAACCACTTTTTAAAATTTTATAAATTTTATCTTTTAAAGCGGACTTCATTTTTGGATTCATAATATCGAAATTAGCTTAGGGTGAAATTTTAGTACTTTTCGGATAACTTTCAAATTCTGATGAATAGTGAAAGTTACTAAATTTTAATTAAAAATAACTTTTTAAATCGAAATAATTAGTAGTGATAAATTATTAATTTGAGTGGTTTTAAAGTATATTTAGAATATATTTTTACAATTTAATACAATGTTGGTCATTGGATGTAATTTCACATTTAAGCCAGATATAAACAAGTGTCAATCTTTTGATAGTTATTATCTCTTAAAAACACGCTATTTGTTTTGAAGATGGAAATTAATTTTTAAATTAGTTAATGTAACTGATATGTTTTTAATTTGATAAAATAGACATCATTTTTGAATTCATAATATCAAATATACCTTAGGCCTAATTTTTGGTATTTTTCTGCAAAATTTCTTTTTTTGATGAATAGTGAAACCACTAAATGGTGGTTAAAAAACTGAATTTTTCATAAAACTAAATTTTACTGATTCTGTGAGTGGAATTTTGAAAATCCAAGAGACACGGTTAATATCAAGGACTAAAATGTTGTTAAATGAGATGAAAATAATTTTTGGTGAATAGTAACTTTTTACTTTTTTTTACCACTGTTAAAAGTAAATAGGCTAATTAAGGGTAAAAGTGTTATTATTATTACCCTAAAACATGTCCTAATTCTATTGTATAAGTTTAATTAGACCAAATAAAACCTTAGGAATAAAATATGACCATTTAGTCCAACTTGGATTAGATTAGGACATTTATTATCAATTTATTTAAAGATGGGTAAAAATAGTTAAAATCAAAGTTTAATAACTAAATCATTTTTAATATAGGGTTATACATAAGATAAATTAGACTATAAATATTAAATAGAAATCTAAAAATATTTACAACATAATCGTATTTTATTTGTAATTTTTAGACTTAAAAAAATTTAATCTATTTATGATACAATGATGATGCAGTAATTATCGTATTAGTGAAATATTGACATAATTGATGTTATAAATACCCAAATAAATGTAATATTAGACTTTTTATGAATTAAAATAATTTTATATGTTAATATGACATGTTAGTATTGATTTAATTAATTATTTTCGAACTAATCATTCTTTTATGATCTTCACAAAAATCAATTACCAAATAGTGTCAAAATTGACATAAAATAGTTTTTAATAAAATATTATATTTTTAATTGTTATTATATTCCTAAAAATCATAGGCTCGGACAAGATACTTATATCATGATAGGTGTATCATTAATGGACTACTTTGGGGTATCTTGGATGTATATAGTAAGTTTATTAACTATATAATATAAAAATACAAAGTGACATAGTAAATGTCAATCTAATTAATTAAGGGTTAAAACAAAAAGATAAGGTTAATATAATGACTTTACCTTGTCTAAATTCTATTGGATGAGAGTATGTAGACCCATCCCCACATTAGCTTTGAAATATATCAATTTGGAGCTATTAAAAACCGAATTTGACTTTATAATAAAATAATATTTTTTAGTTATTCCAAAGGTGCCCCTCTCCTCCCTTATAAAAGGGCACCTCCTCCCTCTCTTCCTCACACCACATTGAGCCTTCATGCTCGGCCAAACCCTGAAATATTCTCTTCTACACTTCACTAGAAACATCCTAGAGGTCCTGGTCTTCTTCAAAGACCAATTTTAGTGCCCAAAGAGGATGTCTCAAAGAGGCGCTTCAAAGAAGAGGTAATGTCCATTACCGATTCTTTCAACTTTATTTCTTCTTCCACTTCTTATTTTTTAGTAGTTTTATTATGAGGTAATAACATCAGTATCAATAATATAATGATATGTTATTATAAGTATGAAACAACCATATTTCACCATCTATCCATCCAATGGAAAACGAAATCACAGCACGTGCGTACGTACAAAATACCATATCCACGCCGTGGTCTCATTAATTTTCCGCCACCACCTTATATGGATGGGTATAATGGTGAAAGTAATTAATATATATGATTATTGTAATGTTATATTGATTCTGTAATATTATACATACACTTTAATACAATTCCACTATCTTGGGAATGATATCATCGTTCATACGTACGTACGGACTACCGTCTCCACGATGCGATGAGATTCACTCTCCATGTTAACCATTCATGAATGATTATAAAGTATATATAATGAATAATAATGAAATATATGACATAATAATGGTACTGGATTTATTTTTATATATATATATATATATGTATGTCATTTACTTAATTATATTCAATTCAAATGGGAAACGAAAACAATGTTCATGCGTACGTACAACCTACCGTCTCCATGAACGGTGTTTTTCATTCCTTTTATCGATCTATAATATATATGTATATGATGAATATATATTATATATAAATCATGTTATACATTCTGGAATTATGTAAATCAGGATATAAGTAATAATATCAAGAACGACAAGTCGAAACACATGCGATAAATAAAATGATTTTACCCAAAACGCTGCTTTAACATGGAATTTATAAAAGAACGGGTAATATAAATTCATAAGTAACCATATATGTTATCATAACAATGAATATGATTCTGTAATAAGTCAATGACATTATTTAAATCATTATACAGGAGGTTCAGATATATACGAAGCATATCGGACCTAAGGTAAGGGATAATTTTGCAAATCTCTTTTTTTATCTAAGATTGCTTATACGTAAGTATTTACTGGGGTTATTGTTATCATCCATGTCCATGTTTTCTAATAGTGTTTTTATATATTTTAATTTTATTTTTACCCATTTTGACTTTTACTACATGGTATGTAAGGAATCATTCTTATGTTTACGTTACAAGGTACTTTTGGACTTTTCTGGTAAAAGTACGAGAAGAATGTTTTTTTAACTTATACGGCAAGAATGGATTTTTACAGTTTTATAAAGCCTTATTTTTATGAAGCCTCCTCCAAAATATTTCATAAATATTTTAAACAAAATCATTTTCTTTTTAAATTTCATGACATTTTGTAAAGAGAGAATGATTTTGAAGAAGAAGTGATATTTTCCTCAAGAATTCATTTCAAGTGTTTTATCAAAACAATTTTCCATCTAAGATGACATTATTTCATATGTGTATGTTTCAGGTATAATGTCTCTATTATTTACATTGTTTCACTTTTCTCATGATGAAATGATATCCATTTATTTTATATGGATTATGTTATGATGGAATGATGTTTATGAAACCCATTTTATTCATTGGGTTATGATAAATGTTTTAAGTTTATTTTGTGGCACAAGTAAGAATGATTTCATTATGAGATGGGTGGGACCTATATATCCCTCCAATTCATTGGGTAAAGATTTTATATCTCATGATATAGACATGGCTAGAATGGTATGTTAATCCGGTTCAGTGTTACAGGACTGAAACGAGGAGTGAACTCGATTCAGAATGGGACTTTGTTCACAAAGATGGTATTGGAAGCAATGCCTTGGCTACTATGGAAATTATTATATGTTCTTAATAGATTCCACAATTACATGTTTTATTCCCATGCTATTTTATCATGGTTTATGTTCCATTATGATCTATGCCTTATGTACTTCCATGTTTTATGTCGTTGCTCAAGATTTTGATTCTTAAACATTATGTTCATGTTTTTAAGCTCAAATGTATATCGTATGTTTTATTTTATCCATGCTTACCCTTAATGAGCATTTGAGTTCACCCTTTTTATGTTTTATTTTCCCCCAGGATAAAAAGAATTGTTTTAGGTAAGGAAACAAAAAGTGGAAGATCTTTATGGGAGATGTTGAAGATCTTTCACCACGATTAGAAGATTATGTTCCACGTTTCCAAAGACACTAAACTATTACAGTCCTTATGTGTCTGTTTTTGTTATCTATTAAGTATTCTGCAAATGTAATGTAATGTCCATGTACGTCAGGCTTCGGGTCTCTACAAGAGTGATAAATATGAAGCATGGAAAAATTTTATTTGAGTACTTACCATTGGAAATCCAATGGGACGAACGAAAGCTGATTCGGATTCCATACAATGGAGATCCCTTGATTCCATGTTCGGATCTTAAAAATGCTCCAAAAAGTTAGAGAACAAGGTCAATATCACATAAACGTGGATTAGTGAATAATATGTTGTCTTAATATATAATTAAAGTAAATTTGATCATTTTACATAGGTTTTTAGCTGGTGCACGGTTTGTCCACACAGTTTTCCAAACAGTGCGCAAACCATGCGAGATGGTTCTACCTGATCATGGAATAAAGAAGAATTCACATGTTTTGGTTGCATGGAAACGCAACAACTGTGTGTGGTTCCACTATATGAAAAAAAACCAAATGGTTAGAAAAAATATGTGAAAACCATGCGACTTTGCCTCTTTTCCAAGAGAGAGGTGTTCCGAGCTCCAAAAATGCACCAAACACCCTCATAACATTTGATAAATAAATAGGAATCTAAAACAGGTCCAATGAAAATATTTAGACAAAAAATTAAAGGATCTATACCATATTGGAAAATTGTGTTCTTAAAATTATATTTACAAATTTTCTCTTAAAAATTACTATTTTAGTACTAAAATGGGGATTATAAGGTATTAAAAATTTAAAATTTGTATTAAAAAATTAAATAATACTAAAGGTGTGATTAATTTTTGTGGATATAGATATGGATGTTGAAGTTTGTGTTGAGGAAATGAGGTGAAAATATAGAGGGGTTTTATTCATGGATATAGGAATGTTTGTTAACACATTATAAATCAATATTCACTGAAGTTAGGGATTTTTTAGGTGGAGTATGTGGTTCAGACTTATGTTCATGGTCAATTAATTTGGTATAATTTTTTTGATATTATATATTTTAAGTGAATTTTACTCTTCACATGGGTTGTTATTATCGATGTTCTATAACGTTTTCAAAGAAAACATTTCAGTATTCACGATGCAATAAAACAAATACAAAATATAACTTAATAAAATTTGTTATACAGAGAAATGAATAGACAACTAAACTTTATTCCTATATTAGATAATCCTGACATTGTATTGACCAATCCATTTCCAATGGATGTATTTATATTTTTGGGGATTATGTTTGGAGTTCATCGTAATCCTCCTCAAGGCTGTAGAAAAGTTTTCTATTTCACGCTCATGTATTTTTTATAGACAATTTTTTCGATGGTGGAGTTATGAAAATCCAATATAAATCATTACATATATATTTTCTTAATTATTGTTCTTAATTTGGGATAATATTTATAGGAGGAGTATCTATCGAAAATTTTTTATATAGGTTAATATGTTTTGAAATAGTTCTTAAAAGGTATATTTTACAAATTCAACATAGTACATGTGTTAAATTATTTAATTTTTTATTGTTAATGCAAAAATAGTTTTAGATTCCTTGGACTTATCAATAAATGAAAAGATAGATTTGATGTGAAAATGAAATTTATGATTAAATAAAGGGTTGTTTGGTAGTGTTTATTTTGAACAGTTGATTGAAAAAATGTTTTTCATCATATTTATTCTCTTGTGGTCTCATTTCATCTTGTGTAATTAAAATAATGATTTTAAAGCGGTTGAATTTTTTTTCTATTACAATGGAAGATAAGATAATATGATTTACTGTTCTAAATTTTCGATAGAATTTAATTAATTACTCATATATTTGTGGGGTAATGATTCATTTCCAATGATACAAAGATAGAAAATGATTTATGATCATTCATTGAGAAAGGAATCCAGCAATGGAGAATATTGATGCCAATTATTGAGTTCGAGATAATTTTATGTTATTATTACCTTAGAATTATTTTTGAATATTAGAGATTGAATTAGATCTTCTAGTATATGTTTCATAGCTCTATATT
Organism: Viscum album; assembly: GCA_963277665.1. Taxonomy (NCBI): domain Eukaryota; kingdom Viridiplantae; phylum Streptophyta; class Magnoliopsida; order Santalales; family Viscaceae; genus Viscum; species Viscum album. The sequence continues at coordinate 2,116,011,287 of OY728137.1, forward strand.
TTATTTTTAATTAGAATTAAATATTGAACTATCTCTGTATAATGTGATGTATTTTTTTTATCAAGAAATATGTAACTACCCGACTCTTTGTAAAAGGTATGGATCATTAGTTTTGATTTCCAATCTTTCCATTAAGCTTTCTTAATGTGTGTATCATCCTATGGAAGGTTCAGGGAGTTTCTGGGGATTTTTCAGAGCCCGTGAGTTTGAGATTTGGAGTTGCAGAATGAGGTGCACGGTTTGCACACGACATGAATAGTAAAGTCACACGGTTTGGATAAACCATGCAGCCCTACATTCTAGAGGATGTGAGATGCACACAGTTTGCACACGATATGGGTATATCGTGTGCCTAAACCATGCGACCCTGTATATGGTGAAGTTACACTTTTTCCCTAATGTTTATTTACGATCTTTTTTCCTTTCGTTTTGGTTCCAGTAGCCAGAAATAGAAGGAGAGACCTTCTTTGAGCTCCAATATCATCTCACTCTCATTTCCTTGTAGTTTCTTCATCCAAAGTCCAATCCCCGATCTGTTGAAGCCGTTGGATAGCCTAAGGTAAGGATTACCACACTTGGCATTCTATCCTTAATGAATCGTGGTATCCTCTTCGATAATTTGATACAGGATCATATGCCGTATTTTCATGGCTTTGGACTAGAACTCAGATATCTCCTATCCTATTGAAAATCTGAGGTTGATATCATGTGAACCTACGTCTAAAAATCTAAGGTAGGATGTCACATGGTTTTCATTTTGGGTTTTCATCTTTTAGGGTTTATACCATCGTTTCGAGGTTTGCATTTCTCCAAAACTGTTATTATTATTGACTAATTACTATCTAAATGACCCTTGTGATATGAGGTTATGGGAACTACCCTCATTTGGTTGTTTCAGTACCGTATGACCCCGGTATGGACACCCATATGTGTTATACCTTGTGTTTTAGCCATTTTTCACAATTAGACCTTATGGATATGTCTTGAAATTCATTTTCCATGTGAGGAAAATCAGATGGTTTGGTTAGGGCTTGGCTAGGATGAGTTAGCCTAAAACCCTTTTATTTTTTTAAATGCATGTTTACTTGAAATGTGATTATGTGATATTGTGAGATGTAAATGACATGTTTTATTGATATGAATGTTATAAGAAGTGTATGACTTATAACCTATCCTAATTAAATGATTCGTCATTGGGCCAGTGGTAGACTGTGAGAGATCCCCTATATTACAGATTCGAGCTAAAGGTTGACTGTGAGAGATCCCTTGAATAATTATTAAGCCTTCGGGCGAGGGATAGACCATGAGAGATTCATCAAGGTTGGTCCAGGGGTAGGATCGAGAGCACAACCCCTGGGATAAGGACGTCCATGAGTTCTGTCCCGATCCTACCCAACATATTATATATATGTATATATATATCTTTCTCTAAATAAAAAAGGCGACTCATTCAGACATACCATCTATGAGCTGAAGCAGGTAGACCAGCTAGGTGTCCTTCCGGAACCTGAGCAGGAAGGTTTCTACTTAATTTGATTTACTATCTTGCAGTCTACTACACACTGTTTACATTCGAACATCCTTTTCGGATTAATTGTAGACACCGTTGGTGGTGGCCTACTGTGACTTGTCTCACACCCTCCCCGGGTGGCCCCCTGGGTAACCGTGTAGACTTTTCAGCAGTGGGAACTAGTAGGGGAAAGGGCCCTATTTGATGTTGCTAATGTCTATATATATGTTCTATCGGGGGTTCCAGATAAGAGTATCGAGCTTGGATAGAGATGCTCGTGGACTTATTTTTTGTTCATTTTTTCCTTTTGTACTGCTTGTAGCATGATAGACTTTTGTTTACTTTTGTATCAGAATTCCATGCATTCATTTTGTATTAGACATAGCCTATGAATATTTTGCATGTTATACAAGGTTTACATAACTTTTAAAGTCCGGTTGTATGTTTTCTTGTTCTCCTGCTTATCCATTGTTTGTGCTTCCGATATTCTATCACTTTACTGCTTCTCGTTGTTTACTCTGAAAAGGGGGTAATGTCTCCCCACATACTTACCATTAAATCCCCGTTGCTAGTTGGAATCCCTCTGGCATTTGGGGAGGCAAGACATGTGTCATGTTGCCTACCGGGCTCGGGGCTCGGGTTGAGGGGAATCCGGGCCCGGAACATCAGAAAGTGGTATCAGAGGATTTTATTTATTTCTTGCTTTACTATTTGGAGAAAATCGATTGGAAAAATTGGAACACTTAGGAATGTAGTTGTAAGATGTGCTTGGGCGTCGCGAAACCATGTACGGGTAAAAGACTATGATTCCTAAATTATGTTGTTATTGATTTTTCTATTTACTGTTTATTCCATTTCACCGTTGGGTGCTTCACATGTTATGTGATGTTATTGATACTAGTGGGGTTGAAATTTGTATTTCATTGTTCAACCCGATGAAATGAGGGTTATGCATTGGAACACACATCACGATAGGCACAACATGATTAGGTAATTCATATTTCCATGTTTCTTTTATATTATCAGCGAGCATTGTCTTTTTTTTATTTCCATTCCTTATTGACATGTATGTAACTATGCTATCCTTTCATGCAGGTTGTGGATTATGGGAAGGATGTGGTTTTGGTGGGTGCCACTGTTTGGTTCATAAGGTGTATGTGCCCTTATAGATCAGAAAATGGCATTCCAACTAAACCAATCCTTCGTTATAAGGAATTTTTTTATGATTAACTAGAACAAGTAAATGAGAAATGACATCCAACTGTGTGTCATCATTCAGTTCATGAGGAGTATGCGCCCTTATGGGATGGGAAATTCCATATCATTGGATATGAAAATTTTGAATGTTTTCTTATTTTTCTAAGAACCCTTGTAGGTGTGGGTAGGTGATCTTAGAGGTAGGAAGGCATAGTACCAGTCCTAGCTTATAGAGTTTAGCCTTTAATTTGTTGGATTCCTTTTCTGAGATGTTCGTTTGTCACTGTAGGGTTATTCCTCCATGACGTCCTCGAGTCGTGTCCGCTGAAGGCGGTGATGGCCACGTTCCTGAGGTGGCGGGCCCTGAGCCGCCAGTTGACCTTCCAGTCGAGCCACCTGTGGCTCCTTTTTCTATTCCTGATATGGGTTCTAATTCCTAGTTTCGTGAGGGTTACTTGAGGATGATGCAGAATATTCAAGGCATTGGGCGATCTACCCCATGTATGGAAGAGTTGACCCGCGAGTTTCAATTACCACATCCTCTAACTTTTCTTGGAGATGACGGACCTCATGCTGCTAAGTCTTGGTTAGAGGTGATCTGAACCATCATTGAACACCTTGAGACGCCCCCAAAGCGGAGAGTCAAAATAGCCATTTATATGCTACGCAATTCCACTAGAAGGTGGTGGGACGTCATCACCCATTTGAGGAAGCATGGAGACATGGTCTGGGAAGATTTCCGGGAAGTCTATAATGACTTTTTCTTTCCCTAGACCATCAAAGCTGATAGATCTAGGGAGTTTATGAACCTGCAGCAGGGGACCATGAATGTCATGGAGTACTCATTCCGATTCACCAAGCTGCGACGTTTCTCCCCATAGCTAGCTGCCGATGATATGATTCCCTCTATGTGTTTTGAGGATGGGCTGAGTTATACCATCTTGTTTATGGTCAACATGTTCCGGTTTCCATCTATTCCTGAGATTGTTAACCAAGCTATGTTTACTGAGAGGAATATGAGGGAAGAGGATAGTGCGAACCCGAGCGGTTCAGCACCAAAATATTCCAATGGGTCTTCTTATGGGTGGAAGAGACGTTTTGAGTATTCCCGTGGGGGAGGTAGCGGTCAGGCTCCCAGCACAGATAGATCATATATTTTCCATTAGTGCGGGAGGAAGTGACACTTCAGGGAGCAGTGTCTGTGGAACCTAGTGGAATGCAGAGGTTGTGGTAGGATGGGTCACCTTCAACGTTTCTGCAAGACATTTTCTCTAGTACCTAGTGAGTAGGTATCTGCACCAACACCACAATCTGGTGCTGGAACGGCAGGATCACATCAGTCAACCAAATGGAATACCGCCGGCCGATCAGGCTGTGGTGGTAGTCGAGGCAGAGGTATACGGGCGTATGAATCTCAGCACCAGATGGGTGGGTCTGATCAGGGTAGTCAGGCTGTGACTAAGGGTCGTGGTGCCGACTAGTTATATGAAGTCAAGCCTACACTGCAAGAGTAGTATCCCGGGCCATCCACTGTACGAGGTTCCATTTTAGTTGCCTCTACATTGGTATATGCTTTTTTTATACAGGCTCATCTCGCTCTTTCATATCAGAGGCTATCACGAAGAGTTTGGGCCTCGACATTGAGTCGTATCACATTGTGATTATGCTAGATACCATTATAGGTGTCCATTCATCGGGAGTTCTCTATTGTCATAATTTTCCCCTCGAGGTGGGAGGTTACCTTTTTGTTTTGAACTTGTATGTTCTGGAGATGACAAGTTTATATGTAATAGTTGGGATGGACTAGTTAGTTCCCTATAGAGCACGTATTGACTGCTATCATCATAGGGTGACGTTTACATCACCTAAGGGCAACACAAAGGTGCATATGGGAGAATGGGACCTTAGTGTGACACAAGAAGGACCTAAACATCAGATGTTGGGTGGTGTCACGACACAAGTTTCCAGTCTTTATCTCGATGTCAAAGGGTTACACCCCACTTCTTATCCTCCTGTAGTGGAGTGCTTTAGAGATGTATATCTTGATGACTTCTCTGGTCTACCTCTAGTGTGAGAGTTGGAGTTTACAATTGATCTTGTACCAGGAGTAGCACCAGTGACCATTCCTCCTTATAGGATAACACCTAAGGATCTTCTGGAGCTCAAGAGTCAGTTGAAGAAACTGGAAGCAAAAGGATTTATACGTCCAAACACTTATCCTTGGGAATCACAAGTTCTATTTTCAAAGAAGTTTGATGTTACCATTAATCTTTGCATGGATTACCATAAATTAAATCAGCCGACGAGTAAGAATTGTTATCCTTTGCCTATAATTGATGACCTCTTCGATCAGCTCTAAGGAGCGAAGGTGTTTTCCAAGAAATATTTGAGGTCGGGCTATCACCGGGTGCATGTCAGGACTTTAGACATACCTTTTATGAAATTCATGAGCAGGTATGGTCTATATGAGTACCTAGTCATGCCGTTTGGGATTACGAATGCACCTGCAGTTTTTATGGCTCGTATGAATTGGATTTTCACCCTTACCTTGATTCTTTTGTGGTGGTATTTGTGGAACATATATTAGTCTATTCACACTTGATACAAGACCATGAAACCCATATTGAGATCGTAATGAATACACTAAGAGAGCATCAACTTTATGTTATGCTCAGTAAATGCCACTTTTGGATAAATAGGGTTCACTTCCTGGGTCACATTATTTTTGAGTCTGGAGATTCAGTTGACCCTATGAAGGTGAGTGTTGTAGTCTCTTGGGAGAAACCCAAGAACATTTTTGATATTAGGAGATTCTTGGGGATTACTGGATATTATAGGCGGCTCATTCCGGACTTTTCATGCTTAACATCACCACATAAAGCTTTGACCAAAAAGGCGGTGAGATTCGAGTGGATAGAACCTTATGAAACAGATTTTCAGGAAATAAAGGGAAGGCTGACTTTGGCGCTGATACTGATCTTGCCGGAGTTGGGAAGGGCTTATACGGTCTTTTGTGACACATCAGGTATTGGGCTTGGAGCTGTCTTGATGCAGGATGAGCGAGTCATTGGGTATGTTTCTTGTCAGTTAAAGCCTCATGAACAGAATTATCCAACACACGACCTCGAGTTTGCAATGGTTGTTCATGCCTTACGTTGTTGGAGACACTATTTTTTGGGAGATCATTTTGTTGTATTCACTGATCACAAAAGCCTCAAGTATATCTTTACTCAGCGGGATCTGAATCTTAGGCAGCACAGGTGGGTCGAGTAGCTGCAATCTTTTGATTTTGAATTGTCCTACACTTCTTGGAAATGAAAATTCAGTAGTCGATGCTCTGAGTCAGAAAACTCCGTCACAAGTGGTTTGGGAATCTAATGAGGAGTGGATGTTGATGGACCTATTTTTAGAGATGCACATTGAGGTTCAGGAGGGTCAAGGATAGACCGTTCTCTCATCATTAGTGGTAACATCTACTCTTCGGGAACAGGTTAGGGAAGAGACGTATTTGGAAGCAGGGTAAGCTTTCGCCAAGGTCTGTTGGACCCTTTGAGGTGGTGAATCGGATCAGACCAGTATCATACAAACTTGCACTTCCACGGATATATCATGCCATGCACGATGTTTTTCATTTATCTCAACTTCGCCGGTACTTTTTAGATCCGACTCATGTGTTTCAGCCTGATGAGGTTGAACTGGATATGAATGCTTCCTTCGAGGAGTATTCGATGTGAATTGTCGACCGGAGTGTGAAGACACTCCGAGGAAGGTCTGTTACTCTTGTACGAGTGATATGGTAGCACAACCGAGTACATGACTAGAAATGGGAGTGGGAGGATGATATACGATCTCAGTGGCCGGAGCTTTTCGCTGGTGACACCTCTTTACCCTCGAAAGGCCAACTCAGGGACGAGTTTCTTTAAGTAGGGGAGGTTGTAACGACCCGACTCTTTGGAAAAGGTACAGATCGTTAGTTTTGCTTTAAAATATTTCCTTTAAGCATTCTAAATGTGTGTAACATCCTAAAGAAGGTTCGGGTTGTGTCCAGGGCTTGTTCGGAGCCCGATAGTTTGATATTTGGAGTTTCAAACTGAGGCGCACATATTTGGCATGACATGAATAGTAAAGTCGCACGGTTTTCATAAACCATGGAGCCCTGCATTCTGGAGGCAGTGAGGTGCGCACGGTTTGCGCACGGTTTGGGTAAACCGTGTGCATAAACTATTTGACCCTATATATGGTGATATTACACATTTCCCTTATTTTTATTTACGATATTTTCTTCTTTCATTTTGGTTCCAGCAGCCAGAAACAGAAGGGGATCCCTTCTTTGAGATCCAATATCCTCTCCCTCTCATTTCCTTGTGGTTTCTTCTTCTGAAGTCACATCCTTGATCCCTTAGAAGCCATTGGATAGCCTAATGTAAGGCATAACACCCTTGGAATTCTTTCCTCAATGAATCGTGGTATCAACATCGCTATTTTGATTCATGCTCATATGCCCTATTTTTAGGGAATGTACTAGAACTCAGATTTATCCTAACCTGTTGAAAATATGAGGTCGATATCAGGTGAGCCTACGTTTACAACCCTATGGTAGGTAGTCACATGGTTTTCATTTTTGGTTTTCATCTTTTCGGGATTATACCGTCATTCCAAGGTTTTCCTTTCGCCAAAACTCTTATTATTATTGACTGTTTACTGTCTAAATGACCCTTGTGATAGGAGGTTATGGGAACTACCCTCATTTGGGGGTTTGGGTACTGTATGACCACGGTATGGACACCCATAGGTGTTATACATTGAGTTTTAGCCCTTTTTCACCTTTGGTCCTTATGGATATATCTTGAAAGCCCTTTTCCATGTGAGGCCAATGGGATGGTTTGCTTATGGCTTGGCTAGGCTCTGTTATCCTAAACCCCTTTTATTATTTTAAATGCATGTTTGCTTGAAATGTTATTATTTGATATTGTGAGATGGAAATGCCATGTTTTATTGATATGAATGTTATAAAAAGTGTATGATTTATAACCTATACTAATTAAATGATACAGCTTCAGGCCAGGGGTAGACCGTGAGGGATCCCCTATGTTACGACTTCAGGCTAAGGGTAGACTATGAGAGCTCCCTTGAATTATTATTAAGCCTTCAGGGCGGGAATAGACCGTGAGAGATTCCCCAAGGTTGGGCCAGTGGAAGGATCGAGAGCGCTGCCCATGGGATAAGGACATCCATGAGTTCCTTCATGGTCCTACCCAACATATTATATATATGTATATATCTATCTATCTCTAAATAAGCAGGTGACTCATTCAGACATAACATCTATGAGCTGAAGCAGGTAGACCCGCTATGTGTCCTTCCAAAACCTGAGCGGGATGGTTGATATTTACTTTGATTTACATCCTTGCATTTTTCTACACAATTTTTACTTGCGAACACCCTTTTTGGATTACACGTAGACACCGTTGGTGGTGGCCTACTGAGACCTGTCTCACACCCTACCCGGGCGACCCCCTGGGAACCCGTGTAGAATTTTCTACTGCAGGTACTAGTAGGGGAAATGGATCTGTTTCAGGTTACTGATGTCTATATATATGTTCTAGCTAGGGTTCTAGAGTAGAGGACCGAGCATGGAAAGAGATTCCCATGTACTTCCTTTTTGTTCTTTTTTTTCCTTTTGTAGTGCTTGTAGCATTCTAGTCTTTTGTTTACTTTTGTATAGGCATGCCATGCATTGTTTTTGTATTAGACACAGCCTATGGGGATTTTGTATGTTATACAGGGTTTAATTTACTTCTGTAGTCTGGTTGTATGTGTTCTTATTCTACTTCTTATCCATTGTTTGTCCTTCCCCTATTCTATCACTTTACTGCTTCCCGCTTTGTACTCTGAAAAGGGGGTAATGTCTCCCCACTGACTTACCATTAAACCCCAGCTGCTAGTCAGCAGCCCCTGGCATATGGGGGTAATGTCTCCCAACTGACTTATCATTATTTATATATTTTCTTAATTATTGTTCTAAATTTGGGATAATATTTATAGGAGGAATATCTATTGAAATTGTTTTATATGGGTTAATGTATTTTGAAATATTTCTTAAAAGGTATATTTTAAAAATTCGACTTAGTACATGTGTGAAATTATTTAATTTTTAATGTTAATGCAAGAATTATTTAATATTATTTGGACATATCAATAAATGAAAAGATAGAGTTGATGTGACAATGAAATTTATGATTAAATAAGGGTTGTTTGGTAGAGTTGATTTTGAACTGTTTATTGAAAAAAAAATTCCATCATATTTATTCTCATGTGGTTTCATTTCATCTGTTGTATTTAAAAGAATGATATGTAATGTGGTTTAATTTTTTTTCTTTTATAATGGAAGATCTGATATTATTATTTTGTGTTCTAAATTTTCAATAGAATTCAATTAATTACTCATATAATGGCAGGGTAAGGATTCATTTCCAATGATATAGAGATTTAAAATGATTTATGTTCATTGATTGATAATGGAATCCAGAAATAGAGAATATTGATCCCAATTATTGAGTTAGAGAAAATTTGAGGTTATTATTATCTTATAATGATTTGTGAATAATAGAGGTTGAATTACATCCTCTAGTATATGTTAATTATCCCAATGTTCTATTTTGAATAAGATTTAAATATTGAACTCTCTCTGTATAATGTGATAGATTTTGTTATCATGAAATAAATCATAAAATCACATGCATGAATTAATGGATATCATGGGAGATGATGGGTGTTTGAATGTTATTGGAGATTAATTGACAAATATTATAATTAATATAAGTAATTTGTTTTAATATTTAAAAATGGAAAAGTGCTCACCATAGCACATTTATACAAATGGTAATTTAATGTATGAAGACCTACGAAGAGAAAATTATGTCTAAAATTATTTGGTAAATGAAAATCCTTATAAGGATTTATCAACAATGATTGAAAATATACTTAATGAAATTTATTCATACATGATGTTGGAATGCTTGGAATATAAAAATAAAATTCCACCAATGAAGTGTGAAAAAATATATTAAGTCAATATTGTTTAATATTGGATGTTTTATATCATTTTTGGATTCAAAATTTGAATAATGTAATGGTTCCATTGGTGTTAAAGCCATATGTTGGAAAAATTATTGGGTTGACTTCAATGCTTTATTTTGGAAATAATATTTTTTTAAAATATGAATACATAAAATCCTATCAGGACAGAAAATTTATTTTGAAATAAATATCACTTAAAATTAATTAACTGATGTATTATTTAATGAGGATTACTCAACCAAATAAATAAACATTATTTCTAATGATTTATAAGGAGAAATGTAATGGTGATATTGATGTTTTGAAAAGGAGATACCCTACTAAAATAAATTAACTATATTTCTCAAATAATATAAAATATATTATTTTAGATTGTAATTATAGGTTTAGGAAAAAGGAAATGGTGTAATTTTTATTTTAATGAAGAATAAATAATATATTTTTTAATAATTGGAAAATAAAATTTTCTATGATTTTTATGAAGATATGAAAATGGAATAAAAGAAAGTGGCTGAATATGAATTTTATTCATCCAATATCTATCATAAAATTTTCAATGTAGAAGATTAAGAAAACTATGTGCATATGAAAAACTAAATATAGTACATAATGAAATATATAATTGGTTTTCCGTGTTATATGGGGGGATTAGTGAAAGAGATAGTGCCTTATATTTCAAAAAAAACTTCCTTTGATGATGCTGTAGAAACATAATATTTCTTGTTGTGCTTTGAATGTTTATTTAATATAAGTCATGATGTTGTATATGAATAGAATACATATATTAACACATATTACTGAAATCAGGATACCTTTCAATAAATGGCATAGGTTTTGTTTACACCAAAACTATTGATCACTATTTTATTGAAAATGTTATGTGTTGGATTGGTTGATGAATTTTCAATAGATATGAAAACAAAAAATTCAATAATATTCCATATACACATGATCATAGAATATTATTATATTAAGTTGAGTGAACATGGAAGAATTCATATCATACCATGGATTTTCCTTCTCATAATTTCTGTTGAACCTTGTAAATCACTTGTATTCTACTCTATTGTTATTCGTTTAGACCATAGGGGAAAACCAAAATATTCATTAATTAGTGGTGAATGTAATTTTGGGAGAGTCTAAAGAAGAAATAAGATCACAGATTTATCTCCTTCATAGTGATCTCTATTATCTTTTATATGATGTTATAATGAACTACACAATAGTTCATAGGATCCCTCACTAGCAACCTTGCGAATTTTTCCATGACCATAAAGCATTTATGTTACCTATCAAAATATAACATATTGGTATCATAAAAATGGGTCATAGTGTAATAAAAAAATAAAATGGAATGCTTGTAGTCTCACCACCACATACCATGTAATTTAATCATAGTATCACATTACCCCAATATCCTCTCATCAGTTACGTGGGTTGAGTAATCCCACCAAAACCCCACTAAATTACATAAAACATATACAAATATAGATATATGAAGTAATATTAATAACAAAATATCATGTATTTTAGTTAATCCCTTAATGTTAATGTTTGTCTTTTTTGAACACTCTTATAAGTATGTATCTACATCAATGGTTTATCACCCTCGATGTAAGCCCACTCATGTGTGTCAATGAAAACGTGTTCGAAGCCCTCAAGAAATGCTCTCTATGTTTTAGATACTGTCAACAATTATCAGTGGTATAATGTGTTAACATGATGGGATAATATTCTTATTTGAGAGTAATAAAATATTAAAATAATGTAAATATCATCCATAACAATTATAAGTACATGTATAATAAATAGAAATATACCTAATATAACCGATAAATCAACATCAATAATGAATACAACCAAAAAACTAATGAACAAGACCAGTCAAGTATTAAAAACACTAAAAAAAGAAAAAAATATTGAGGTTATAGTGTCTTCTTGGAGAATTATATCTTGGCTCCATCCTAGCTATCTAGAATGACTATGGATTATTGGGCCTCTTAATGACTATGATTAGGAGATCTTATTAGGTATTCAATTTTTAAGGTCGCCTAAAAGGGTGTGAGTAAAAATAAGTATACCAATAATATTTGTTTCCATTATATAAATAATGAATACTATGAATAGAATAACTAATGCATATAATATGTTTATTAATGTAGTCATTATTCATCCTCCGGTTATTATTTTAGGCCCATGGAAAATTATAACTTATTCAGCTTATTAAAAATGAAACTATTCATAATTCCTACTGATTTGCGGATTTTTGGAGCCACATTGAAACAAATTCGTAACATAATCTTGGTGGAATGATTCACTACCTTGGAAATAGAAGTCACAATATCATATCGTGGATGACACTATAAATAAGAATCATATATCACATCATATGAAAACCAAGGGATTACCCACTACCCATATTGGATTCATATATCTTATCTTGATATGACCAATGGAAATAACATTAATTTCCATGGAAACATACATCATATCATTATGAACCTGCGGGAATACATAATGTCTTCCCTAATAATGCATATCATATCTTCTAGGACCATGGGTAATACTTATCACATCATTAACTTGAATATGAAATTTTATCTATCTACTATGGAAACATATATCATTTCATATGTAAAATGGTGGGATACCTTCTCTTTAATAGATAATCATGTTTCATATAATCATCCAACCATGAAAATACCCACTCCTCATTAAAGAGAATTATATCATATCATTTGGAACCTAGGAATCATATATAACATGATTAGGGAAACTGTCCCCAGCCTCAAAATCATAGTATAAAATCATAGAACCAAGGTAATATTTTCCATATAAGATTGTATAATAAAATACACATTGCTGGGAATCACAACATTCCCCAAAAAAATATATGTTAAACTAGTTTTCTCATCACTAAAGGCATATCCTTGTTTCATAATGATTTTGTCCCCATACATCCATAATCATATGCTAATCGAAATTGTATAGACTTAATCTCCTAATAACACAGTATGAAACCCATCTATTTTCTCATTTAGCATAAACGGAAAACCACTATAGCCTATCATACCCATTTCATCCCACAATCACTTAAAAAATACTAAAAAAATACCCTACATTTTTTTATCCACACATAAGCCCTCTATAACCATGTATTTTAGTGGGTGTTCCAAAATATCATCAGAACCAACATTATATCTCAAACCTAAAAAAAAGTACAAAACCTAGTTAACTATAACTAATCATCTTGAAATCCCTATTCTAAAAAAATTTAAGAAAAACCCATAACTAGAACTGTGTTCTCATCTCATATCTTTCTAGGAGGGCTCTTAACTTATCACTAAGGGTAATCCCTCCTTTAATACATCATAAATACCCAAAGATCTTATTTAACTCATTTATCTATCCAAGAGATATTTCAACCTCAATAGGGTGTCCCAAAACATGATTGAGATTCACCATTGTCCTATCAATATCTATAAGGCATAATCCTCCCATACATTCCCAACTATAATATTTTTACCAACCTAGTTTATTTTCATCTAATATGAAGCATAATATCCAATTAAAAGTATCCAGTGAGTTCAAACAAAATTATATCCCTCTTGGTCAAATAGTCACTAAGTGACTCTATTTCTCAGAATATGGGAGAAACACCAATTGTGGACTCTATATGTTCAATCCCTTATATCATATGGTCCATCATATCTCATTTTTGAATTTAATTTTAATATCCTTTATGATGGTGTGTAAAAAATAAAAAAATTATAATCATTCCATTGGTATCTTTGGTGGTATACTAGTATTAACAGTCTATCATGACCTAGGTAACATCCATTCATTTTATTGGAATTTATGGGAGACTACTCATTTTTTAGTTCAATTAAATTCAACCATTATTTATAGGACTAAAATAATACACCCATAATTGTTTCCTAAATGATTAGGAGAATTTTTAGGACCACATGAATCATATTTAGTGTTATCATCCTTGCTAAACAAAATTAATCTAAGAATATGAAAATATATTCCTAGGCCATGGTATTATCATCATGAAGATCCTATATCAACACATCAAATTAAAAAAAATTATTATAATTTATAATTAATTATAATTTTTAATTCAATGATGTATTATATCCTATAGATGATTATTGATCAATAACTTGCTGAAACCTTGCGCAACAAAAATCCAGTATCCTATGAAATACTTACACTACATCCATAGTCTAAATCCTTATCACGTAGAGCATGATAACTCCCTAATTCCATATAATTTATCTAAATAACAAGAAAAAATAACATTATAAAATTAATAATTTTAAATATCATGAAATTCTATGTGACATCCTCCTGATATCCCCAATATATTTCCTTGAAAAAAAAACCACCTCAAAGCACGATTCCACTATTACCTGAATGGATTAATGTTAAATGAAATCCAAAAATAATATTATATTAGAGGGTGTAGAATTTGAGGTAAATAAGTGAAAAATATAGCTGGAACACTCCTAGAATTAATTTAGAGTAACTATGATGAACTTCCTTGTCTAATGGGGATGAAATAGCGAATGAAAAGGTAAGGATCTGGTTGAATGTACCATCCTTGAATATTTATTCCATCTATAACATGATACATTATTCCAATAAAACAATAATGGGTAGATTACAACTAATTGTTTTCCGAATTAAGAAACTATTAATTAGATTATTCGATGTGTAACAAAAAATTAACCGATGCTATGATACCTGCATCAATATCTCTCATGTCAGGCTTACTATGTGTAGTTGAACAACATCCACATTCATAAGACTTATCCCCTAACCAAAAAGTAGTTGTGGTGAGACCCATGATAAACCATAAAATTTTAGAATCTCATTCCATATAAATATATAGTATTTAAAATATCATAGATAAGAAAACCAGAATTAACCACGATAAAGTTTATTAAGATTAAATATTACAGTGTTGGATAAAAATACTACATTATGATAATGAAATATGAAACATCATCATGAAATTTAATGGAGAAAAAAATCATCAATTAAACACAAAATCCCCATTTATAAAATATTTTTAACTGATGTTTCCATGAATATTATCAATTTGATTAAAAATATATTAGGGAAAACATCTCAAATATAATATATATACTGATGAAGATGTGAACTAATAAGATAAATTATTTTTAGAATATAAGGTCATTTATATATATAAGAACAAAATATTACAATTATGTATTCTATAAGTGATAATATGGTCATTTTAAATTTAATTATTATATATATGGTCATTGGGTTAGAATGTATCCAATATGTATGTTGAAGTTGTGTAATACCTATTAACAAATGGAAAAAATGAAATTCACAAATAAAAAATAATGGAATAAATATAAAATGTTCAAATAAAATATTTCTTATAAAAATATTTTTTCATATAAAATTATTATTTTTATTACTATTACTAAGTAATGATGTCAATAAAATGGAATTATTTTAATTAATATCTTTTAAATGAAATAAATATAATTTTCTAAATAACAAAAAAATTTCAATGAATATTATTTTAATTTTCCATGGTCAATAAAAAATATGATTTATATTAAAACATTGATTTAATATGTATTATAATATATGCATATATATATATATATTATATTTTAAATTAAGATAATTAATAAAACAACATATATATTAGAAATAATTAACATTTATTGGATGATTTTTATTAAGTTAATAATAATAGCATGATATGTTAATATTATGTAGTGGTATTTTTCAATTGATTATTCAGATAAACTGTCATGTATTTTTATATTAATTATATAAATTGATCACATTTAGAGGATTCTTCAAATAAAATTTTTTAATTCATAATTCAACTGAATGATACTCATTTAATTAGTAATTAATATTATATAATATTATGTACTATTAATGTTTAAAAAATTAATTTTTTCTAAAAATGTTGATTAATTGTTTTTATTAATATAAAATTTCCCAAATATAAATTTAAATAGATTTAATGGAGTTACCATTTTGGTTCATCACATTTATATTTTGTCAAAATGGACATCTTATATTTTTTTCAACCAAATACCTTGCATGGAAAAAATGATTACAATGTTTAAGTAGATAAACATATAAATTATCACAACCTTATTATATTGTAACATTTAATGTATTTATGATTTAGATAATTACTTTTATGGTGTGAGGTTCATAAATAAAACTCTTTCCAACATTTCATCACCTATATTAAAAAATTCTAGTGTGATTCTATCTTAATACTACACCAAATGTAATTTTCAAATGAAATGTTCCTCATAAACAATATTAAAAGGATCTATCCCATATACCTTACAAACCAAATATATCCTATAAATAAATAAATAATAAATATATATTTACAAACTCCTAGATTACCCTCCATAATTTTTAATCCAATATCCCCAAAATGGATACCCAATATCATTATTAAGAGGGAAATCGTCATGAAAATGAGATATTTAATCAAAGTAAGAAACAAGAAATTATTCCTAATTTTTTAATTTATATTCTCATATCCAATATTATATAATATAATTTTACACTATAATGATTTTATATTAACATAATTATTCTTCTAATAAAATTAAATACTATTATTAATCGCTATACTCTTAGTCAATCATTAGAATAACGATATCATATTATGGTATGTTCAACTAACTAATTTAACAACTCTATACTATTGTAAGCTAATATGAAATGAAGGTGTATAAATAAATTAAAAATATCAATATACTATATTAATATGGAAATAACTTTTTATGTATTTTTAATGGTAATATTAATTCATTATTAATTATAAATATATGATTTTTTTGTGCATTAAAATTAATGAATCAAGAACATTATGGATTTCATATTGGAGAAACATAACGAAACAAATAATGGAATTAATATAAGACTTCATAAATAATTATTAAATTTATATTCCAATGATTTAATAATATATTAATGACAAATTGGATAAAAAATAATGGGGTGTACTTCACCATTACGAGACTTTTGTTAAATAATTAAAAATAGTAACATATAAAGGTGAAAATAAATAGTTACTAACTAATATGTGTTTAACGAATGATTGTAATTGGAGATAATAAAATTTAATTAATATGGATAATATTCTTAAATGTATGGTTTATATGTTTATTTATATTATCCTACTGAATAAAGTAATATTATAGAAGTCAGGAGTATTCATACCCATTTTTTGTATCGATATACCTTTTTAAAGACATGTTCCATATTAACCACCACAATTGAATTATATATTGTACAAAGTACTAATGTATTAATTTAAATTATAATTTTATTTCAATTAAATGGATATAAAATACATTCTATGGTTATAACATTCATGTTATTTTGATTTAAAGGTTACAAAATTTAGAATGGTTTCATCACAAATCTCAACATGAAATGATGTTTATTTACATTTGAACATACATCCTGAGTAATTATATGTAATTATATCTATTTCATATTCATTTTATTATCCTAGTATTGTTAATTGATGTTATATGTATTATTTCAATTTTCAATTACATTGGTACCAAATTTATCTAAAGTTATGCTTGTAAGAATAAACAATAATATCTACTATTTTCATCTGGGAAACTTTCTCCTCTATGTCTATAATGTTATTCATTCTTCATGGTTTTCATAGTCTCTAATTTTATGATTCTAAAAGTGTATATTTGTATGGTATGAAAATATTTAATATTATTGGTTCTTGAAAAAAAATTATTACATATTTTCTTAAAACATTGAAACTCATCTTAAAAGTTTGAAAATACGATTCTTTTTTTAATATTTTCATCATTTTCACCTTTTTTTAAAATTTATATATTTGTTTCATAAGGAATAATACACTCTATGTTTTCATAGATTTCAAAAAAAAATTAAATCCAATATTTTGTGAATATTTATTTTAAAAATAATAGTTTTTGTTTTAAATGAATTAATGAATGGATATCATTCATAATATTTATATTTTTATCCTCCAATCCAAATTTCTTCTATTAATATTCAATTATTGTATCGACCCTAAAAACTATCAATGAAAATTTACTTCTTATAATTATTTAACATATTATCAATTACACAAAATCACATAAATAAAAGAATACTATCATTATAAATGAATACTGAATGAATTGAGTGGTATTTTTAGAAACTAAGGTACCTAAAAAATGGAATAGTAACATGATCTTTGGCATATTAATGTTACCATTTAGAATAGAAAACATAAAAATTGATTAGTAACCTTACCTTTGAATGTATAAATAAAATTTTTGCCTCTTTTAAATGAAAATATGATATATTTTTATCTGGGTATAAGAAAACAAATTTTTTGAAAAATTAAAAAATTAGTGTATTTATATATATATAACCAAAATGTTTATATAAAATTTTAAAATTAATATATTGATTTAAATGAAAATTTACATTCATAAAATAGATTTATAAATTAATATATTTTTAGGATTATAAGAAAATTTTATGAGACCATAAATAAATATTCAAAGTGCTATCAAATAATTAATCATTTTAAAACTTGTATTTTCCAAATATATGATTATTTTAATTAAAAATAAATTTATCATATTTATAATATATATTCCATAAAATGGAGTGTATTTTTTTAATATACACAAAAAAGAAATTGTGGTGATTGTTTTTGGGATTTTTCATTTTAAAAGATGAATTTTTGATGAATAGTGAAATATAGATATTTAAAAATAAGATAATAAATGAATTATTGACTAATGGATGATGTATGGAAAATTTTAGAATCATTGTTTCAAACTCACATGAATAGATGTATTTTATATAGTCATGGGAATCCACAATTTTGATATTCATTATCGTAAATAAGGAACAATTTAATAAAATAATCAATAAAACTCCTCTCCACCCACTATAAATACCACACACACCTTCGTTTATCCTCACACCTCTAAATGCCCAATTTATCTCAAAATTATTATTTATCATCTCCCAGGCCTCTCCTCCACATCCAATAACCTTTTCTATGAATAGAATATGAGACCAAATTTCTATCAGGAGGTTCTCAAGGAGAATATTTTCAAGAGATAAAATAATCTACTATTCTATTTTATATTTATATTAATTTATTATCATATCCTCACCACTGTATCCCAAGGTGGAATAATAACTCTAGTATATCTTATTTTACAAGATCATCCATACATTTATACAAGTGAACCGATCATTGAAACAATGATAAATAACAATCCCTTGGATGAAATTGTACCTTATAACAAATTAAAAAGTCTATAAATGAATAGAATAACGTTATAATAAATAAAATACATGTATAAAATGTTATTTTTTAATTAATTAATTAAATTTGTAATCCATTAATTTAAGTACATTTGAAAAATACTTTTGGACATTAGTTATGGCATTGCCACTAAACCTTCGATTTTCCTTTGGGTCCCACATTCTCTCTCTTTACCCTAATATAATTATAAATTTTATGTTTTTTAATCCTTATAATTTTTTTTATTTTCTATATAGATTTTTAAATCACAATTATTCTTTGTTTTATGGGTAAATATATGGTTAATAAGGATCCCTTATCACTTATTCTAGATATACATGCCTAATTAAAGGGGACTTAATGATTTACTACCCAATTTCAAGTGCTCTGGATAATATGGTATAATCCACCATTATTTTTATAAAATTCATCATTTTATCATGACTTAATATTGTTTTTTCATTTATGTTTTCATCAAAAACTTATTCCTTTTTAATTTTAACGATTCATTAAAATTACACCTTAAACCATATTAAAGTATATCATTTATAATGTTTCATAAACAATTTATTTTACATGTTTTAAATTGATTTAGACATCATTTATCATAATAAATTCCTATAATCAATTATGTATTTAAATTAAATATTTAAATCCATTTTTTCATGGAAACAGTAATGATACACCCATTGATTATGCCTTATGAAATTATTACGATACCCATTTGTTTACATGGGTAACCCTTATGAATATTCATTGTGTATAATTATTAATTTATAACACATATACATGAACATTTCATAATGTTTGTTCCTTGATTGATTGCTAATTCATTGGGTGATTTTTCTTCTCGTGATACATCTTATTGGGATATGGGGTAAACTTGATTCCTTTATGGGATTCGGTCCTCTATGTGTAGTGATCTTTGTTTTTAGTCTAGACTCATGATCCATCATGTGAAATGGAAATATAAGTAATATTTTATTCATTATTATATCACATGTTTTGTTTTTTACTCATTTATATGATTCTATTATTACATTACCCAATGTTATACATGTTATTATTCTTTAGGATTATTCATGTTCCATGTATTTTTATGTAATCATGTTATGATTTCTCACCCATGTGCTATAAAATATTGGTAATGTTATATACATACTGTTCTTTTTAGCTCATCACATTGTTTAGGTATTCCTATAGTTACCTTATCTAGATATATGATCTAAAGGGAATTCAGGATCCCATTAGGGTGTTTAAATAAAATTTGTTTTTATTTTTGTTCCATGTTTTCAATTTTATGTAATTAATTTTCTATATAAATTGGTATGTATGGTCCTTGAAATAAAATTGATGGTTCATTATGCTTGAAATGATGTAATAACATGTTTAAAAGGATAGGGTAACTATATATGGTATCAAAGCGTAGTCAGATTATTTTTTGATATTAAGACTATAAATCTTTATTAAAAACACTCGGGATAATTATATCAACAAGAATAACCTAATAAAAGACATAAGGTATCATAAGAATGGATATACAATTAATTTAATAATTTATCATTCTATTTTAAAATTTCACCTGCTTATATTCTTTTTTTCTTTGTCTTCAATCCCCCCTAATTGTATTAACATTTCTAATGTAAATTCTTGGAAATAGGAGAAACCATTTTAATACCCAACGTGATATGAAATGTGAAAATTTCCCAAATGAAATGCCAAATTTGATGGTAATGTGGGTTCAAAACTTCATTATATTATTTTCTCAACTGGGTCATCTTATGAATACCAAAATGAATTGTATTGAATGCCTTCCCTCTCATAATAACGATCATGTAGAAGTGGAATACATCATGAAACAATGTTCTCCCATCATTAGTGGATCTTTAAATCCCCTCATTGAAGATCAATGGATTAAATACATGGAGAATATATTATATTTCCACCAGTTCTAAGAAGAATAAAATGTTGTGTTGGCAGTCTATCTTCTTGATGGGGGAAGCTAATTAGTGGTTGAAAATACTCAAGAAAAATATTTATAATGAGGAAATTGGATGCATAGAATGGGATGCATTCAAGAAATTATTTTCCAACAAATATTTCCCCCAAACACTCTACCATAATAATGATAGTGAGTTCATTAGACTAAAGAAAAAAGAAGATATGTCTTTCAAAGATAATGATAGAACCCTTATAAGGATTTCAAGGAACGTCTTCGGTTATTTTCATGATAATTGAAAGCAATTTGGACCACATATTTAATGAATTAAAATTGAATCTACGAAAATAGTTAGAGATTTGCATCATTGATAGCTATATGGAGATTTCATGTTGTTCCTTTGTGGTTCAAATAGTGATCGATGACTTGTAGTGGTCTCATGGTCCCTAAGATGAAAAGTGAAAATTGTGGTATAACATGGGGGATAATAATATTAATCCAATTCTGAAAAGAAAACCCAAAATAATTCCTTCCAATGTAGTGTGATGAACCATATTTGGAATTGTCTAATGGGAACCTAGAGATACATCAAATGTGAAAGAATGGTTAGTCATGATAATTACTGCTTAAGGGATATGAATAATCCCACTTATGTGGATGAATAAAAGAATATATTGATCCAAACTCATCTTGTAGTGAACTGTTTCAGGTGAAATGAACATATTAATTATGCAATCTATGTCCCAAAGATATAGAATTTTGGAGGAAATCAATAATAGAAACATCCAACAATGATGGAATGGAATATTATATCACTAAAACTGAGGTGGAGGAAGACACATATTTGGATACTGATATACCGATTATTCATTAAAGAATAAAATAATTAATTTTTAATTTTAGTTCTATATATTCTTTCATATCATGAATATTTATTATAAATATTTAAACACCACCACAAAATATGAATGCGAGGTAATATTTATGAATATAAAATGGATAAATTATTTAATCCAAAGAATACAATTCATACCATAATTACTATTTTCGGACTGAACCTCCCAACTAATCTCATCCTACTTCCTTTGGTGGTGTTTGATGAAATTTTGGTTATGGATTGGTTATCAATAAACAAATCCAAAATGAAAAATCAAGAAAGGGGAATCACTCTTCACATCACTTTTAATATCCCCATTATATACAATTTTAAGAGTGGATATTAATCTCCATAAAGATCATCATTTCATGTACATATATTAGTTCCTCATGAGAAAGCTTATCTAGATCAAATGAGTGAGAAATATTAGAGGATCTTACTCGATGACCTTTCCTTTATGAGGGATTATACTGATGAATGACCATATGATTTTCATGGTATTCTTCTTAACCAAATGTTTTATTACTCAGTTGAAAATATTCCTATATCTCATCCTATATCAAATACACAATATAGAATAGATACCGTATAATTAGAAGAACTGATGAAAACACTACAATAAAATGTGGAAAATGCTTTTATATGAATGAGTGATTCACCATGGGGTGAGGTAGTTCTATTTGTAAAAAAGAAAGATGGATCAATGTGCCTCATCAATGGTTATTATGAGATGAATAAAATCAAAATAAAGAACAAGTATCCCTATATATTTTTGATGAATTGTTCAATAAAATACATAGTGATAATTATATATCTAAGGTGGACCTTTAGTAGGGATATCACCGACTAAAGGTGAAGAAAGAATATTATCCTAAAAAATATTTTCGAACTTTACATGGGCACTATGATTTCATAGTGATTCTCTTCAGACTCAATGAGTTTCTAGATGATTCTATGAACATAATAAAAAATATCCTTTAGATATTACATTGAAATTTTTTATATCCTTTACCAATGATATTATCATATACTCCACCAGCAAGTAGAAATACATGAAGAGTTTGAAAAATGATTTAATGACATTATAACAATAGAAACAATATGAAAAGTACAGTAAATGTGAGTTTTGGTTGCATTGAGTATCATTCTAGTGGGATGCTTTCACTAGTAGAGGAATGTATGATGACCTGGATAAGACAAAGGAAATCATAGAGTGGCCAATGAAAACATATGTAATGGATATTTGTAGATTCCTTGGTCAAGACAGGTATTAAATTTTTTTGTTGAACATATCACAATTCTCAATGCTAAAAACCAAGATGATTAAAA
The DNA here is from genome assembly GCA_963277665.1 of Viscum album. Classification (NCBI taxonomy): domain Eukaryota; kingdom Viridiplantae; phylum Streptophyta; class Magnoliopsida; order Santalales; family Viscaceae; genus Viscum; species Viscum album. Next base: position 2,116,034,556 of record OY728137.1, read on the forward strand.
ATGATTATTATTTATATGGACAACTAAATGTGAATACATCCCCAAATAGTTGAAAAATATTCTTATCACTAAACTAGTTCTCACAGTTATGATATGTGGGGAACTTTTTATGGTGTAAAAAATGCATAAAAGAAAGGAATAGTCTATGTACATTTTGAAAATGATAAGGTGATTGCATATGCATTATGTCATTGAAAATCCATGACAAATACTATCACATTCAAGATCTGGAGATGGAAGTTGGATTTTTTCATTGAAAATAAAAAAGTTTTATCTCTATGGTGGGAAGAGTGAGATATATAATGTTCCAAAGAAACTGAAATATATATTAAAAAATATGGAGATTAATATGATCTATCTATGTTGGTTAGAGATCATCATGGACCACGATTACTCAATCCATTACAATCCTGGTGAATGAAATTTAGTTGTGGATGCTATAAGAACAAACTATCCGACATCTTTTTCAATGATGATAATTGAGAACGGTCTAATCTTATTAGAACTGTAATTGATTTAAATAAGTATTAATAAGGATGGAACATAAACAATACTTTATAAAATGATTTCTCCACAATACCTTATTAATAATGTAATGGATGTATAAATAAATGATGAGGAATTTGATATAAAATAATGCTATTAGAAATTGGAAATCCTCTGAGAAAAAAAAGGCGAGGAATGAGTAATACGATTTGGATGAAGCTTTTGTGTACCATTAGATCCATAGATTAATAATGATCATATGAATTATTCATATTGATCAAAATTCACTATTCCCCCATGAAGAACAAAGAGGAATAGATATATCCAAGAGCACTATTGGTCTTCAAATATGGAGAAAAGATTGTTGAATATTCATAACAGTGCATGGAATGTTAGAAAATGAATTCTAAAAGACAAAAATATAATGGGATGATTCTAATAATACCCATACCAACATTGAAATGATAAAAATCAACATGGAAATATTCACTTGACTTCCAATGACATCGAGAGTAAAATAAATTATATAGGTTATAAAGGATTTTCTTAAAAAGATAGCTCACATTATCAAAATTAAAATGGACTTCTCATTGGACAAACATCCATGGATATACATCAAATAAATGGGGATGATACATGGAGTAACAAAATATATTTTATCTAATAGGGATCAAAGATATTACCGCATGTTCTAGAATTTTATCCAACATTCTATTAACATTGAGTCGTACATCGGTACGACGCAGTATCCTATAACTAATTTCCAATCTTAGAAGAGTATTTAGACACTTGTAGATGTGTGGAGATCATGTTCTATGGACTTTAAACGATGATGGAATTGACATATTATTCTTCATGAGTATTGGTAGAATAATAGTTTCCCTTCAACCATCAAAATGCCTCTATATGAATCCCTTTATGGTAAAATAATTAAAACACTGAAATTATGGGTTGATGTTGGAGAATGTCATATTATAGGATCTGATATTTTCAATGAAATGGTGAAAAATGTGAAAACTATCAAACATGACATCATGGTATCCTAATATTGTTAGAATAACTATATATAAAATCATAGACGAGACCTAGTATTTGATGATGGAGACATGGTATTACACTATATAGTCCTATGGAAGATGATCACGAGATATTGGAATATAGGAAATCTAAGTCCCATGTATGTTATCCCATTAGATTTTATTGATCATGCTTGAGTTGGGGCCTATCAACTAGAAAACCCACCATCAATGAGTCAAGTACCTGAATTATTCAACTTATCTATATTGAGGAATTACATACTAGATTCATCCCATGTACTAAATTCATAGGCGGTATAATTGGAATGTAATCTCTATCATGAGGAGTTGTTGGTAAGGATTTTATATAGTAGAGATAATGTTCTACATAAAAAGACTAATAGCCTGGTCAATGTAATATAGAATATACATATCCCAGAAGATTCATCATGGGATCTATATGAAAAAATTAAGCGCAATTATGATTACCTATTATTAACATAGAATGTAAAATGATATTTCAAGGAAGATATTTCATAAGGTTGGAAGAATATAAGGACCCCAAACATTTCCTATTATTATTCCCTTATTATAATTATTTTCTATTCTATAAATCACAAAAAATCATATAAATACATATTAAAAACATTATAAAAGATAAATGAATGAAATTATAGGTATATATAGAAATTAAAGAACATAACCAATAGAATAGTAACATTATATTTTGAATATTAATAAGAAAAATAAGAATAGTAAATTTAGCAATAGAAAAGTAACCTCACCTATTAATCTCTAAATAAAATTTTTATATCATATATATTAAAATTTGATATATCTATATCTTGGAAAAAGTAAATAAATTTATTTAAAATTATAATTTAAGTGTTGGTATTTTTTTGAAACAGAAATGTTTATTTAAAATTTTATAATTAATACAATAATTAAAAAAATTATTTTCATAAAATAGTTTCATAATTTAATTTTTTTTATTATTATTAAAAGATAATTTTATGCAACATTAATTAATTTTTCAAAGTTATATAAGATCAGTTTAAATTTTAAAATCTGTTTTTTCAAAATAAATTATAATTTTAATTCGAAATTTAATATATAATATTTAGAAAAATCTTTTAATAAAATGTAGACCATTTTTTCAATCTACATGTTGAAAAATTGTTGGGGTGAATTTTTTGGATTTTTCTAAAAAATAGAATTTTTTTTAATATTAATATACGATAATTTATGGTATAAGAGAAATGGATGTATTATTGGGACATGGATGGTGAATGAATGATGTAAGAACCATTGGATGAAACTCACAAGCACTATTTATTTTAAATAATAATGTAAATCCATAGAATTGATAGTCCACATCCATATTAATAATCAAATTAATAAAATAATAAAAAACACACCTCTCCTCCCACTATAAATAACATCCATCACCGAAACTTCTCCTAAAACCTCAAAATCCTTGATTAATTTACAAATTCCACCTAATCCTCTGCTAATAATCTCTCCTACACCTAATTGTCTTTTTTCTCAATAAAATACCAACCCAATTTCCCTAGGATGGCTCCCAAGGACATGATGTTTTGCATTTCTATAAAATTTCTTTCTTTTCTTATCATCTTTCCACCTTCCTATCCCAAAGTGTCATGATAACTCCTTTATCTATTATATACTACAATTTTATTTTGTTAGTGGTATAATCACAATCAATTCCCTCCTTTTTCCATTCTCTTTTAAAAAATAAAATATTGCCTATGTTTTGTTGATTTATCACCATCCATGATGATGAGTTTTAATTTTACATTTCAGCCTTAAATTCTATTAATAAAAATTAATAACAGTTGAAATATATTTTAATATTTATTTTATACTATATTTTATGTTATATAACTAAAATAAATACATAATATTAAATAATAGAACAAAACTAGTTCATGATGATCGAAAAACATCCAAAACCATCTAAATGATAATCATTACACATTAATCTAATAAATCATCATCGTATTTGAAAAAATGATAAGATTATGTAATATTATGGAAGATTATTAATAACATATTATATCAATTCTAGAAAACTATTCTCTTTTTATCTGATCATATATACAAAAATACAAATGAACCGATCATGAAATCTAAGAAAATGAACAATAGTGAAAAAGGAAATTGTATATTATAACTCATAAAATGGAATAGTTTAAATTAATGTGTACTTATATAAACCTATAATCATAGAGCCAATTTATTCTACTAATTACATTTCCATGTTGATACGGAAGAAAATCCTAGTAGACAGAGAGTTTAGTATTATTGGTAAACTAGATGAATACAATAGTCTTGTATTACAAAAGAATACACTAATGACAACATAATTTTCTTATTATTTATAGATAAAGAACATTTATGATAACTCTAATAAATCTAATAAATCCCTAAATATATTTCATATTAAGCTTCATGGATTCTTTGGGAAGAAACATTGTAAGGTTATTCTCCAATGCATATAAATGGAAAAGTATAGTAGACGAAATAATGAATAAATATGAATAAATTTACATGACAATGTAAATTACTGAACACACATTCCATGTAATCAATAAAATGAATGGAATTACATAAATAATAAGAAAATGTAATAACTATAAAAACATTCCTTACAAATAAATAGATAATGAAAAATAAATATGTCACGATAAAAAACTAAGACACATGGCATTAAATCAACGAAATTAAAAAGAAAAAGTTTCTATATACATGTTGATGCAAAATATCATGGATGAATAATAACTGAAACTATATGAGGTAAATTTTTATTTATTGTTATCCAGGATTTCTAGGTCCGTGGAAACAACATCCTGAGAAAGTTTATATAATAAAAATTTTGAAACTAATTCATCCCATTAGACAACTAATGCTTCAAGTGGATTTCATTAACCAATCCTTAACCCGTAGGGAATGCCTTAAACAGTTCCCAAAATATGTATTCTTGGTCTAAAGAATTCTTCATATATTGAAAAAAAATCCTCATCAGAATTTATTTTATTTAATAAAAGATAATTATTTATCAATAATTCCTAGTTAATTTGTTTGAAACCCCACCCTCTAATGATACCCCACCTAGGATGGTAACGAATAAAGGGAGATAATGAAACTAGATTCCTACCACAATTATACCTCTAGTTTGAGAACAACACCAATGGTAAAAATATCTCACAATATAGGTGGAATTACCCTTTATAATGAAACAACTTCTAAAGATATGATTTATCAACCAAAACCACTAGGAGACATATTCTAAAATAAATCCAAACCATACCACATTGCATATATATATGTATGAATATATATATATATATAAACTTCTCCAAATGAAACCCCAAATGAAACAAGAGATAAAGTATAAACACCGAAATAGCTTCATAGGTACGAACTAGGAATTCCAACCACGGTCCAAAAATTCCTCCTAGAAAACATCAAATAGTTATTATATATGATTGGTGAGAATACATGTATACTGTGTAATAAAACCAATTTCTCACATGCACATGTGATAATAGAATACCAATGCACATGTGTGAATGTAGTAAAACCAAAAAAACATCTAAATAGGCTTGATGACAATCCCAAACTCACCAAGGCACAATCCAAAAATAATTAGAACCAAGTAATGTAATATAATTTAATTCACATTGAGGATTGGGTACCCAACACATCATTGTAAGAACCCTTATCCTTTATTGAGGTATGGATCCTTCTTTCATAGTTTTTTGAGAAAATGCAGACAATCTAGAAATTTAAGGAGTAGATGTCGTATACATTGGAGAATATGCCGAGAACATGGTTGTCATGGGTGACAATGTGCTTGCTGTGTAACGGCCAAGTACATTTCCATGTGGATTGACCTGGAGACACCATAAAGTTGGGCTTGTTAATGGCATGTACACGCCGTGTACTTTTAAAATCCACACTATGTACTTTTCTTTTAAATAGTTTTATTGGACCGAGATCGGTTCTCGTTCACAAAAAACACATCCTATCGACTTGTCTCATCTAGGAGATAACGAAGACGACAAATCATTTATGATCCCCAAACTAGCCTTATGTTCATAGAATTAACCTTTATTGATTGGGTTAGAATCTCCACGGTGAGCTCATCCTTCTTCTAGAGCCTCTTCTCTTGATTTATTATATTATGTGAGATATTCAAGGATGAATATATTTGACCTTTTTCTAGATCTATGTCATTCAAGGATGATTCATGGGATGATGTTGGAGAGTGTAATTTGTACAACATTAAGATAGGTGGTTTGTGCCTTTTTATAGTATGTCGTTGAATATTATGTGAAAAACTTCCCAATACCCTAGAACATGGTTTTTCATGTTTAGGGATTTTAGCCATGATAATTTTTTGTAATGACTTGTGTTCCTGGGTAGAGGTTGTTTGTTTGTAAAAATTGTTATATTTCTTTATATGGATATCCTATTAATGTTTGTTTTTATATTGATCATTTGGTCTATTTTTTTCTGTTAGGCTATTTGTTTTCTATGTATAGTGTTCTTAGTGTGGAGTGATATTATTTTATGTGGTTTATGCTTGTATCTGTTTAGCCCAGTTGTTCTTGATAGATGTTATCCATGTAGTTTTTAAGGATTAATTTTGTTTTTGAACATAGTGTGTGTACGATTAACTTACATAGGGTTGTGGGTACATTGTGTAGTTAGTACATAGGGGAAATGGACGCTGAGTGATTCCACATAGTGTTTGTTATACTGTTCACATTGTGATACCCTAGGGGGTGGATGTGAGTGCTCCCTCAGAGTGTCTATAGTTCCACGTTGTGAGAAAACATGGGGAATTGGACATTGAGTACTTCCCCGAAGGTTCTCTAGTTTACCTATAAAAGACCACTGGTGGAATTGATGGTGAGTGCTTCCTCAGAGAGTACTTGTTTTAATGGGACCAAAGGGGATAGACTGTGCGAGCTACCAAGTGGTCATTATATCTTTTCTAAAGTTGAACCAGAGGGGTTAGACTGTGAGTACTTCTCAGAGGGTTTCTTGTGTTGGATTTGTTGAACCAGATGGGTTAGAATGTGAGAACTTCCCAGAGGGTTACTTGTTCTTGATTAGCTTCCTACATTATATATATGAAAATTAATTCAATTGAAAAAAAAGTATTTTTTATTTTTGAGTAATTCTTTGTTTTCTGCTTCAGTTTCAATTATTGTCTGCCATATATATTCACAGAATATTTGGCACAGGTCTTTGGGTTCTTCCCTACTCAGATTCATCTCACACTATGTTTTGGTCATGCCTTTGGGCCCAAACAGATTATATCTTTGCAGGTATAGATATTGGAATGTGCCCGTCTACTTAAGGTACTTGATTGTTGTGGATCTAGAGAGAATGAGACCATGATTAGGCTTGTGATGCTATTGGATTTACTTACTTTTTTTCATTTGTACTTTGGTTTAGTGCGGTATTACAACATTGTGACATGTTTGGATACTTTTCTAGATACTTGTGACATTAATAATTTTTGATATATATATATATATATGCTGAAGTAGTTTAGTTTCTTCTAGTCTTCCACTATTTACTATTGTTTGGTATTATTACTATTTTCTCATCTGTTATCTGTTTCTTTCCACTGCGTTACTCTATCAATGAAGGAATACATTCCCCACTATCCAACCCAAGGACATCGCTTCTAGTCAACGACCTCTGGCATTTGGGGAAATGCGCTTAAGGCCATGTTACCAACTGCGTATGGGGAACCTCTGGGTGGCACTCCAACCTGGGACGTTAAAAAGTTGTATCAGAGGAATTATTTACATCTGGACCTACTGTTAGTAGCCTATATCAAATTATTGGAAAAAATAGGTAGTTGGTAATCAGCTCTGCCTTGGATTAGCTAACCCTTATACACTGAAAAGCCAATTTTCCCCGTATATTTCAATTTCTCAGGTTTTCCAATTATTACAGTTTATTTGATTTCATCATTAGGTGATTTACATATTTTGTGCTCTTAACATTGATAATATTGATGTTCTATTTCTATTGGAACTTGATGAGACTAGTGTATTCTATCTCATGCATCATATAAACACTTGCTAAGTATTACATGTCATTTATTCATTCTATGCCATTTAGGATGCATTACTGAATTCATTTTTTTGTGGTAGATGTTGTGCTAGATTGGCATGTTGTTTTGATAAATTCCTTGATAGAATACTTGGTATTTGATAGGGTTTTTAAAATATGTATGGTTTCATTTTAATTTGTTCTAATTATTGGTTTTTGAGGTGTTACGGGCCCTCAAAGAAGGGAATTTGGCACTTTAGTGATTTTTTCAGTATTTTCTAGGATTCTGGAGTAGTTTATGAGGCTTAAAGTCTAGAAAAACCCCATAATACACGGTGTATATTGCAAAATACATGCCATGTGTCCTTTTATTAAGGAAGTAATTGTATTTATTAAGTACACGCAGTGTAGTTCCTAATAGTGTAAATGGATTTGTGGGATGAGACACAGGGATGGGAAATTTTTTATAGGACACGCGGTGTACCCTATGTACATGACATGTCTTAGGATACATGTTTTTGGATGTGTGAAAAATTACATGGGTGGATTATGGATAGATCGTACACATTGTGTCTAGAATAAGCACGCTATGTAGAGTCATCCATGTAACCGACTGTGTGATTAAAAAACACAGGTCTGTGATCTTCATTCTTGTACATGTTGTGTCTGGAATGAACACATCATGCAGTCTTGTTCTAGTATAATCGTGTGGGTTAGTTTTGTAAAATAACTAAGGTAGGGGAAAATTATTAAAGTTCATGTCATGTCCTTGGGAGGAACACGCCTTTTGTAGGGGTGTTACACGACCATTTTTGGAATAAGTAAACACCCATGTAATGGCATCATGGGACACGCCGTGTAGGGTAAATACATGTTCTGTATCCATGTTCTAGAAAACATGAATTTCTTCTTTCTCCTATATAATTCCTTCTCATCTAAGTTTCAGTCCTAGATAATCTTTAACTAATGTGTGATTTTAACCTTGCAGAGTCATGGCACCGAGACGCCCTTCATTTATTCGCCAGATACTGCGCAATGACCAGACACCGGGCCTGAAAGATAAAGAACTACAATCATATCCTCTCGATATTCCAATCTTTCCACCATCAATTATTTCATATACAGGTGCTGATGCATAGTTCTGAGAGGGCTTATGGGGTTCATGGAGAACTTCTGAGGAGTAACGCCTCCTTCCCCGTCTATGGATAATTTGATGTGGGTTTTTTAGTAGAAAAATCCTCCCACCATCAAAAGGGCGGAGGAACAGGGGCATCAGAATCATGGTTAGAGGCCATGCATTCGATCATTGAGAATCTATACATGACTCTGTAGAGGGGGTGATGCTCATATATATATTCTTCGGGATTCATCAAAGAAACTGTGGGATGTTATCTCACAGGTGGGGAAAGAATGCGTTATTTCTTGGTATGAGTTCCATGGTGACTTTGACAATTACTTCTACCCTGAGACTTTGAGGGTCGATCAAGCCCAAGTGTCCATGAGTCTGTATCAGGGTACTCTTTCAGTTATGGAATATTCTTCTTGCTTCACAGTGATTCAACTCTTCACACCCATCCAATGATGTAATGAGTTATTCCTTGAGAAGACGATTGAGGATGGTCTCAGGAACAACATCTAATCTAATGTAAAATTCATCAGTTTGACCTACATCACCTCTATAGTCTACCAGGAACTAATCACAAAGTGAAATATTAAGGATTCTAGGGATGTGATCTAGGGCGGATCGACATACAATGTTGGTACCCCTCTGACTGCCAACATGAATAACCACAGGGAGTCTACGTGATGATAATCAAGGTAGTGGGGAACTTCTCTAGAAGCCAGGTGGTGTGCTACATGTGAGGGAAGAGAGGGAATACGAGACCACATTGCCCGATTGACCCAGTTGAGTTCTGATATTGCAGAAATATGGGCCATCTTTAGTGGTTTGATCAGTTTGTCTCACCAGAATCTTGTGACAATGGTTCTTCTATGACTCCTCGTTCAGGATCAGGAACACCAGTTTCTCATCAATCTGGGAACTAGAGTTTGTGAGGCTATTCAAGCCAAGGTGGAGGTCTTGCCCATGGTATCCATTCTCTAGGCATTCAATGACAATGGGGTGGATTATCATAAGGTGGTCAGGCAGCATCATAGGGTTGTAGTATATTCCAACCATTTGTAGTGGAGAAGACCCAACAAGAGTAGGATCTCAGACCCTCTACAGTTTGAGGTACGATCCTAGTTTCCTCAGTTTTAGCTTCTGCAATTTTAGATATATGGTAATCTTATTGTTTTTTATCAATTTCTGTTGTGGAGAATATTGGAATCTATATCATTACTTCAGGTGATGTATTGACACTGCACAGTCTGTTGGGGACAAGGAAAGCAACTGTACATGAGTGCAAAGAGTGCCCTATTGAGGTCGGAAGATGTCACTTCTTATGGATCCTCTATGTCATAGAGATGACATGATATGATTTCATTCTCGGAATGGAATGGTTGGTTTTCTTCTTGAATATTGTCTAATTCTATCATTGGAGGGTGAGTTACACGTCACTAGAGGGCGATTAATTTTTATATAAGGGTGAATTTGATGTCCTGGTGAGAATAACAGGACTAGAGAATCATGGGTTGAGAGGAGTTATACCTCAGATTGCTGGTATGTAGCTGGATGACCGAGGAACATCATAGGTGGACTTTCCTCGAGTGGTGGAACGTTTCAGGGATGTATTTTTAGAGGAATTTTCACGTTTTCCTCTAAAGTGGGAGGTATAATTTTCAATTTAGCTCTTGACATGATTGGAAATGTTTTCCATTACCTTTTTAGGATGGCTACACAAATGTTATAGGAGTTTAAGAAGCAGTTAGAGGAGTTACAGGCTGAGGGTTTCATCTGACCAAGTACATCAACTTGGGGTTCACTTGTCCAGTTTGTGATGAAGGTAGACAGTACCCTCAGACATTGTGTGGATTATCAAAAGATGAAACGATTGATAGTCAAGAACCAATATCACATTCTAAGGATTAATAATTTCATTGATCAGGTTCGATCAGTCCTCATGTTCTTGAATATTTATATTAGATCCGGTTATCATCAGTTACACATTGGACCATCAGATGTACCTCTTACAACCTTTCAGAGAAGGTATGTTCTATACGAATATGTAGTTATGTCGTTCGGTCTCACGAACACACCAGATGTTTTCATGGCACTAATGAAGCTCGTGTTCCAACAAAACCTGGATTCTTTCATTGTGGTTTTCATGGATGATATCTTGGTGTACTATCAAACTTGACATGACCTTCCCACACATATTGAGATTATTTTGAGTACACTGAGAGAGAATCAGTTATATGATAAGATCATAAAATGACACATTTGGATGGACCAGATTCACTTCATGAGTCATGTAATCTCAGAGATAAGAGTATCTATAGAGCTAGAGAAAGTGAGGGGAGTAGTTTCCGGGGAGCTTCCAAATAACTTCTTTGAGGTATGCAGTTTTCTACGGATTCCTGGTTACTACATGCATTTTATAATTGTACTATCATGCTTAGAAGTGACACTAACGGGCCTGACTAAGAAGGGTGCGAAGTACCTGTGGATAGATTATAATGATTCATCCTTTCAGGAGAAAAAATGGAGGTTTCCTTTAGCACCGATACTAGTATTTAAATATTCAGACAAGAGATATATTGTATACTGTGATTCATCACGTATAGGTATGAGATCAATTATTATGTAGTGGGAAGGAATCATTGCATACGGGTCTTTCCAGTTGAGGCCACATGAGAGGAATTAAATGATGCAAGATCTTGAGTTGGCTGAAATTTTTCATGCTCTACGCTGTAGGAGACATTATCTTCTAGGAGATCATTTTTTTTTTTTCACCAACCACAAAGTCTCGAGTACATCATTACTCAGCGAAATATGAATTTGAGATAACAAAGGATGGTTGAATACACTTTGTCCATTGTCATTGATATTTCATACATTCTTGGGAAATGTAGTGAAGAGGCTCATGCGATGAGCAAGAGGAATCAAATTCAAGGAGTTCCAGAGTCCAGTGGTGAGTGGTAATATATGAAAAAGTTGTTATTAATTTTCTGGTTCACAATAGATAGGTGGAGACATTTATTTCTTATATAGTTGTTACCTCTAATCTTCATGATATAGTGAGAATGAGGCATCTATGAGAATCTGAAGGCCTAGTTCTACAAGAGAGTGTGTTAGGAGAAGACCCTATTTTGGGATGGACTGTAGGTGAGGATGAGATTTTACATTTTCTTGGGCGAGTATGGGTGTCAGAAGACATACACGAGGAGATGATGCATGATTTTTATTCTCCAGTTTAGGTAGTTCATGCTGATGTCACCAAGATGTATCAAGATCTACACCATCAATATTGGTGTCCAGACATGGAGGGTGATGTTTATGGATTTGTAATGAGGTGTTCCACCTGTCCGCAGGTGAAGGCAGAGAATCAGCAACAATCAAGTATTTTGTAGCAGTTACCCATTCCCAAGTGGAAGTGGAATGATATCATGATAGACATTGTGTCATTCTTACCGAGGTATACCAACGGGAAAGATGAAGTTTGGGTTGTGTTTGTAAGAATCATAAAGGATGAACAATTATTCCCAACCAAGGTGAATTTCATTTTTTATGAGATATGAATGTTTTTATAAGAGATATTGTATGTTTACATTGATTACATTCTCTCTCATTTCAGATAGGGACGTACATTTTACATCTATGGTTTGGAAAGGACTACAGGGAGCTTTCAGTACACATGTTCTTCTATGTACATCTTACAATCCCTAGACAGATGGCCAGTCCAAGCATATGTAAAAGGTGCTGGAGGATATGTTTCGAGCATGTATCCTAGATTTTGGAGGATCATGAGAGAAGCACATACCTCCGGAGGAGTTTTCCTACAATAATATTTTTCAAGATACTATCCAGATAGAATGTTATGAGGATATGAATGGTAGTCCATGCCAATGACCCTTATGTTGGCTGGAGGCAGGAGATGCAGCTATGCTAGGACCTCATCTTGTCTGGGAGACCACAGAGCATGTGAAGTTGATTCAGAAGAGAATGGCTACTGCACATTCATGATAGAAGACTTATTCTTATCGATGGAGATGACCTCTGGAGTTCGAGGTTGGAGATTAGGTTTTCCTACGTGTAACACCGAGGATGGGACACATGAGTATTAGGATACATGACAAGCTTTCGTAGATATATGTTGTACCATTTGAAGTTTTAGAGAGGGTCAGACTGGTATCATATCGGTTAATGTTTCCTTAGAGGTACCTGTCTATGCACGCCATCATCACGTTTATCAACTACAACGCTACTTCTCATAACCGTATCATTTTTTAACTCCCGAAGGTTGTGTTAGAGGTGGACGCCTTATTTGAGGATAATACTATCTATATTGCTGATCATGGTTCAATTATTCTTTGTGTCTGGTCTGTTTCTCTTGTATGGGAGTATGGATTCATGTGCGAGTACAGGAAGAGACTTGGGAGAGGGAGGCCGTTGTACGATCGCAGTGGCTGGAGCTGTTCAAGGATTCTTATTCATCACCACCTTTTTAATGAAATTAGGGGAAATTTTCTTTAAGAGGGGTTTTTTATGAACATTGATCTTCCTTTCATGTATGTATCCCATTTTTTTGGTGTTTTGAGAAATAGAGGTGAACCTATAAATTTATGGAGTACCCGCCGTGTACTTTGGAGAACACACTATGTACACCGTTGTTCGGGGAGACAATGTACTGGTCATGTAATGGCCAAGTACATGGTTGTGTGGGTTGACCTGGAGACCACCTAAAGCAGGGACATGTAAAGGCATATACACACTGTGTACTTTTGAAAGACAAAACATTTAATTTTTTTTGAATTTATATATCAGACCGGGATGGCGTCTCTTTCACTGAAAACTCTTCTACTCGGCTTGACTCATCCAAGTGTGATCGAAGACGAAGAATATTCTCTGAGCCCCTGACCCACTATTTGTTCTATGAATCTACCACCATTGATTATTTTGTAATCTCCCAGGCGAGTTCTTCCTTATTATAGATCTTATTCACTTGAATTCTTCTCTTGTGTGAGATATTCAATGATGAACTTGTTTGACTTTTTTTTAGATCTTTGTCGTTATAGGCCTATTAAAGGGATAGCATTCGGGATTTTTATTTTTAAAATTCCAAAGATGGAGGTTTGTGCCTTTCCATAGTTATTCAATGATTATTATGTGAAATAGTTCCCAATAACCAAGAAAGGGTTTTTGCGAGTATATGGATTTTAGCCCTATAAATGTATGTTATTCCTTGTGTGCCTGAGTAGAGGTTTTATTTTGTGAATAGGTTTATTTTCCATTATATGGATGTGTTTCCCATGTTTGTTTTGATATTGACCCTTTGGTCATGTTTTTCCATTTAGGCTGCTTGTTTTCCATGCATAGTGTTGTTAAGATGGAGTGACAATATCTGATGTTGTTTATTCTTGTAGTTGTTTATTCAAGTAGTTATTGAATGTCGTTAGCCATGTAGTTCTTATGGTTAAATTTGGTTTTTAACATTGTTTGTGAAAGATTGAAAAACACATGGTTGTGGGATCTAGGTGTAGTTAGACCATAGTGGAAATGGATGGTGAGGGATTTCCCATAGTGTTTGTTATTCTTTTCACATTGTGAGACCATAGGTGGGGATGAACATGAGTTCTCCCTTAGAGTGCAGGTGGTTACACATTGTGAGACCACATGGGGAATTGGACGTTGAGTGCTTCCCCAAAGTGTCCCTAGTTTACTGCTAAACGACCACAAGGGGAATCGACGGTGAGTGCTTCCTTAGAGAGTCTTTGTTTTAATGATACCAAAGGGGTTAGATTTTTTGAACTACCAGATGGTCGTTATAACTTTTCTAAAGCTAAACTAGAGTGGTTATACTATGAGTACATCCTATAGGGGTTATTATGTTGGATTGGTTGAACTAGAGGGGTTAGGCTACGAGTTCTCCAAAGAGGGTTACTGGTTCTTGGTCAGATTCCTATTTGATATCTATGAAAATTAATGCAATTGAAACCATAGGATTGTTTACTTTTGACTAATTCCTTGTATGCTGCTTTATTTTTGCTTATTTCCTGCCATATATATTCACTGACTATTTGGTATGGATCTTTGAGTGGTTGCCTACTGAGATTCATCTCACACCCTGTTTGCGTCATGCTTTTGGGCCCAAACAAATTATATTATTACATGTATTTATAATGGAAATATACCTTCTACTTCAGGAACTTAATCGACGTGGATCTTGAGAGCATGGGACGAAGATGAGGCTTGCGATGATGCTGGAGTTACATTATTTTTTTCCTTTTTACTTTAGTTTAGTACTATATTTTAGCATTGTGACTTGTTTGGATGCTTTCCTAGATACTTGTGACAAAAATAATTATATATACATATATATTGTATTTTTTTAGTTTCTTCATGTATACCTTTGATTACTACTGTATGGTTGTATTATTGTTTGTGCTGCTGTTATATGTTTCTTTCCTCTATGTTACTATGACCATGAGGGCATAGTTTCCCCACTATCACACCCAAGGCCCTCGCTTCTAGTCGGCAGCCTATGTCGTTTGGTGAAATGCACGTGACGCTATGTGACCAACTAGGTACGTGAAAACTCTAGACGTCACACGAACGTGGTATGTTACAATCATTCCCACTGATTAGTCACTCTTATAACTTAATGAAAAACATCCTGGCACTCCCACCTCCTCCTAACATACCACATCACAACACGCTAGCACACTCCTAGTCCTCACAAATCCTCATATCCAACCAGGAGACTCTTGGACCACAAACAACATCACATCCTGACTACAGACACCTCTACTGAAAAAAGTTCACATCACGCAAATAAGAACTTGGCCCAGAAAAAACAATGCATCACAAAAAAGATTGTAAAACATAACTAATGTCATCATAATTACATATGGTTGTGAAAAACTCTCCCATATAATGTTTATCAAACATCGAGTATTACTCATCAAGACATTACAACTCACACATCGAGTAAGGAACGTCAATCCATCATAGCCAATAACCACCTAGATGAAGGATAAGAGAAGAGTGGGTTGAAAACCATCCATCATCTTACATGGATGATTGGGAATTTACACCGCCCCCCTTGACTATGGGGGTGGTCAGAACCTACCACTCAACTACGGTGGGGTTTGTATAGAAATAAAAAGAACTTACAGATGTCTATTGTATCAAAGCGCACTAGCCCAATACTATGGGTAATGTAAAAATGTTACCATATCAACTAAAAACTTCTGAAACATCCACTTCCACTTATAAACTAACAACTACACACAAAAACATCAATCCAAAATTCATAATACACCCTTTACTCTATAAAATGTAGCATGTTTCAAAAAAAACCATTTACCAACCAATTCCAAAAAACAACACATTCAGTTTACATTTATGAACATCCATATTAACCAAAAAATATATCATCATTTCAATATTTCATTATTAAATCTAACACATTCCATTATATTTTAACATTATCATCTAACTTCACTATTTCACTGGAATCTATTATTACACAACTCATTCCCATCACATATTCTTCATATCCCAATCATAATATTTTTAGATTTAGAAAAGGGGGATTTCTACCACCTTCCATATCATAATCTAAGGATATTCTCACACAAACCATTAATCCCATAGAAACCATTTTATTAACCAAATATAAGTGATTAACCTATTTTTTGAAATGTGATGTCTAGAAATCACATCAAATCAAGTTTCCCAATATATATCAAATTATCATAATTTTTTTTAAAAACCATGATTTTCAGTGAGAATTAAAACATATATAATCCATTAAATATTATTATATAACAAAATAAAAACATTGGAAAAATTCATTTGGTGGAATAACATAATAATTTTCTTTATGTGCTTATCACTTTATCTATGCAGTTAAATCATTCAATAATTTAATTAGCACAACATGAGATAATAAGGATAATTCTACTCTATACATGAGATAATACATTATACAGATAATTACTTACAACACAAATAATTTATATAAATTACATGTTATTTTCTTTCATTCTACACACATTGTAAATAATCAATTAATTAATTTTATTAATGTGATGTAAACCCTCTTCCCGAAGAATAATATGAGTAAACCCCCATGAATTACACTCAACCATGATACATGAGGGATCCCTGAACTCAACATGTAGACCTAACATGGATGAGGAACAATGTTCTAATGGTCTGGTGAAAAGGTATAATTGTCAAATTCCTTATCATAAATAATTTAAATATAAGAAATTTAGATTTAATGATATCTGGAAATTATGGCTTCATGTCTACAAAAACTAACTTTAGGATTACCTTATAATGGTCTAGATTATTCCAAAGCAACTAATAGTGCACCATTATGATTATTATCGGGGGATATATGTCATAAAGAAGTAAGATATATTTAGGGTATTTTTTTACCTGATTTTTAATTATCAAACCAAAAATTTCTTTTAATCGCTGTATTTAATTAAAATATTAATACACAATTTATTGTTTTTTTTGGTAAATAAATTAATCACATGTATTATTTTCATTAAACCTATTTTCTATAATTTATTATATATATTATATATTATTGGGTCTTTTGTAACATTTTTCTACTGGGTGTCGCACACCCAAGAACAACTCCCCACCATTTGTACCCAATCTTTGCAACACCCGATAAATTCCTCATTCGGTCTTTATTTTATTTCTTATTCCCACTACTCACCACACACACTCTCTCTTATCTAATTTCTCCCCACACTAATTAATAATTCCCCATGTTTTTATAACCCCGCATTCCTCTATATTCAAACCTAAAATGACCACTTTACTGAATTATTTTATTTTATTTTCCTTTTATATGTTTAAGTCAATTATTAATCAATACATGTTAGGGAATTTTTTTAACTGAAATGTTTATTTTATATTTTTTTAAATGACACATATAGACACATATATATATTAATATTTATACTATCCTTTATAAAATTGTAAAATATATATACATAGAAATATACATATATATACACATAATAAAGTGTTATATAAATAATATCGTACATATTTTCATATATATACATAAAACATTTCACAACCAGAACATTTTTTCATTGGTAAATATCTAAAACACTCTTGAAAATAAATATATTTAAATATGTATATAACATGTTAGGTGATGTCTGTAAATTTTATTAAAATTTGTGTTGTCATAGTGGTCCATGTTATTTATGCAATGTTTTTATTTTATGTATAATATATTTTAAAATTTTATTTATTAAAAATAATTTAAATACTGAACAAAAATATTTGGGAATAAAAACATTAAAATATTTCATATTATAGATTCATCAATTAGTTTTTTTATTCTCTTTATAAGAAATTTAATCAAAAATAAATCTCCAATTAAAATCAAAACTCCCACACACTAAGCATTTATTATTATAAAATTGTAATTTCTTATTTATCTCTCAAATATATAATTAAAATATTCACTTTTATCATTATTATAGAAAACTTATTAATCAAATTATTATTATTAAAAATTGTTAATATCCACCCTCTTTTATTATCGTTATAAATATAAATATAAATAAATTTATATATATTAAGAGAACATGCATATATATAACTTGCAAACATATATATAAATGAACAAATATATATAATATATATTTTAATGAAAATATATGTACTTATATACATATATAACAATAGTTAGTATTCATATAATATAATAATATTTTTATGTAGTAATGTAATATATATGTATATGTACAAGCATATATACATATAAATATGTGTATATTTATATATATATCATATTTTGTAATGGAAATATTTTGTGAAATATATAACTACAATGCAATGTTTGTAAATATACAAATTTACTCATGTGTAAAAAATATTTAATATATCACATTAAATTAAAACATTGAAACACATATTTAAATTTAATATTATTGAGTTTATTATAAATATATAAATATCAATAAATTAAATCCTTTTAAAAAATCGAAAATAAATTTCAAAACATCAAAATAAATAATAATAATTTATCAAACACATTTTAAAATACATTTAATATTTTATGAAGATTCTTGAATGTCAGGATTACAATGAAATTCCCAAGAATGATAATGTATGGCTCAATAATTTTCTGGTCATTTACTTCAGATACCATTCAAACAATTTTGTTCCTCGATAATAAAAATACAGAATGAGAAGAAAAACAATTTTTGTTCAAACAACCAACCCATGAGATACCTCTCCAGTTTATCGATATATTTGGAAAACAACAACCATCAATAAAAAGATGTGTCAATCTCAACAATACATAAAAACAATCTCTTGGGAACGATAACTCTCAAAAAATAAATGGTCCACATAAATGGTTATAGAAAACACGTCAATCAATATATATCTATAAATTATGAAAAAAACATTATTTAAAACTCAATTAATCATTTATAGTTTTGAAAAAGTAAATTCTTTAAATAACCACCCTTCATTTGAAAATAAAATACCTTTTTTAGACATTTTTGCACCCCAATATTTTCAATGACATTAAAAAAAAGTTTTATTACAAAATTCAATACCTTTTATTTCAAAAAAATACATTAAATGTCATTTTATCCCATGTCGCTTATTTAAATTTTTTTAGAGCCTCATATTTGAAATATGAAATTCAATGTGATAAAACAAAATATAACGTTTCAATAATTGATTTTATAAAACCCCATTGGTTAATGTTTTGAACAATCAATTATTTATTAGGGGCATGGTCATGAAGAAATATCACCTAACAATTCTCAATAAACACAAAAACAAATAAAATCATAAACATCACTCCAAAAATAATAAAAATCAAAGGGAATAATCCACCTCACCATGATATTGTTCCCTTTGGATGTCATAGACTCACCCACATATTTTTAAAACGTATTGTAATATAACACATATTGTTGCTGGAAAGAGTTTCCCTCTATTCATGTGTTTGAGGTCATAACTCAAGTCACCAAAAAAATATCAACCACATCAGAACAAAAAAAAAAGGTAGTAGTAAATAATTCTCATCGCTTCCTTTATAAAAATATTTATGAATGATAGGAAAACCAATATTTAATAAATTCATGGTTTCCAAAAGTCCAATTGATTTTATTACAGACATTAAGTGATTATCCTTTTTATGTGAGGTATGGAATTATTTAAAAATAATCACATCACATCATAAGTTGATACACCTAAAAAACAACACATCTCTTCCACATCATGTCACGAACAATACACAGCATAACCACATTCCAATCATACCATCCAACAAACATTCAGTAGACATTTCACACAACCACATCACCTCACCACATTACAATCCATAAGAAACATTCATTTTTACATAACCAACTTATCCATCTCATAATCAACATTTCCCCAACCAAAACTCCATAATATCATCAGAAATCAAATCCCTAAACACACAAACCAAGGAATTACCTTTCCTATAATAGGATATTATCATCATTGCATCGAACTGACTCACCCTCATGGATTCAATCACATAATATTATAACACGTCTCAATTAGGGATTTGGATTTATCACTGTTTTCATGATTGAATTTGTTAATCACACATAAACAAGGAAACATAATAAGGACAAACACACAAAGGGGAGACACATTATGTATTTCACAATTATTTAGGGGCACACATTTCTTAACCTCGTTAATTATCATGGTAATTATTACATAATTTCACATTTTAATGGGAAAAATGGTTTTTTTAACCATATATAAATGATTATACTTTTAATACATTGTGATCATAATAAACTAGTCAAATCAGAGGTCTCATAATTCACAATATTCACCACATAAGAATGGATTTCAACAACCATTATTTTTATCCAGACATATCAACACTTCAATTAAATGATAACAATGAAACCCTAAAAACACTCAACATTTCCAAATTAGCTAGAGATTTTTTTCATGATAGGTTCTTGAGAATAATTAAAATACCACATCACAAATACAAAATGCTTTCAAATTTTTCAAAACAATATATTCTCACATATCATAAAACTAAAACATAACATGTACAATAACTATATTTCATGATTTATCTTGCTCAAACTCAACATTATTTAGTCATTTTATTTCTTAGAAAAACATGAATATATAATGAAATCAGGACTACATGATTATACTTATATATTTATAGACACCATTTTAGTAATGTTTAATTCCAAAATATCAAATAAAAATAATTCGATAGTTACCACACAAATTTTTCCAAAATTTGGCATGCTTCCCATTACTAACTACTCATGAAATAACTTGTGAGGAAATTTTATTTTAGGAAATATACTATTATTAGTCACAAAATAATATGTTTACTCATTACACCATTTTAGGCCTTAATATGTTTCCACAAATAATGCTTCCCATTTTTCAAAATATTAGAAATAATTATTTCAAGGGTTTCTACACAAACACATGATTTCAAATTATGGTTATAAAATTACTTTGTAACATTAATCACTACACAATTGGTAGCATGTTACTATTGTAAATATTTACAAATTCAAAAGAATAATAAATAATCAAGATGATCATTTTCAAAAAAAATTATAATTTAAAAGTAAAAACCAAGTTTCACAATAGTTACATAACACATGATCATGAAACATTACAAGTGGAAAGTACTGAAAGACATATTAATTCACATGTAAAATAGAAAACATATAATCATGGTGTTAAAATAATTTATTTTTCCACACATGTGTGAAATCTAAATTAATGTTATATGATTCACAAGGGGTTTCAAAATAAATTAGTTTATCACAAAAAAATACACCAAACATATTTCTATAACAATTTCAAACATTAGGAAAACTTAATCGCATGTTTTATGTTTTATGTGTGGAATTGAAATTAAAATCAATAAGATACTTTATATAACAAGAAAGGAAACAAAAAAATAAATCCTCAAGAAGGTTTCAACTAAAAAATTCCATCCTGCTAAACATCATATAAATCCATCCTTTTTCCTATATAAATAATTCAGCATAAAAACAATTTATTAGGAATAATAACATGGGAAAATTTAATAGAAATACACATAAAATAATATGATTTATTTAATGCATATTATAATCAAAAAATAGCAAAATCAAATAAGAACCCAAGTCATTATAATGCATATACCTCTCATAGGTCTCTGTCCTATAATCAATGTTTCAACAGTTGGCTTCTCGGTATGCTCAGTGTAATTGAATCAGATCATGGGGGGCCCAATAGCTCATGTCATAGATGGTCTTCCCGAACAAATTTCATGAACCAAGTCTACCTAACACCATTCCCCGACCAACCCATGAATTCTTAAATATACGTAATTCAGAAATCCACCCTATCTATTAACTGTCACCTTTGAAACCATTTCTTCATGACCCCACCCCCCCCCCCCCACAATGATACACCTGCTATGATAGAAATGATGAATGGGAGAAAAGGATAACAGATTCCCAATTACAACAGGTCATGTGTTGGAAACTAAAACCAAGGGTACCATGATCTCACAATATGGGCGGCATTAGCCATTATAAGGAATATAGACCGGAAGATAGGATATATCAACCAAAATAACTCCATGACATATTATAAAATATATCCAAATCATCCCATAATTAATTTATAAATCATAATTGATATATATAAAAGTCTACAAATGAAAGAAAAATAGAAATAAATGTTAAGCCAGCGACACAGAAACTGCTACAATGGTTAGAAGTAGGAATGTCCACCATATTCCATATTTTCTTCTTGGAAACAGTAAAATATGTTTTGTATATGTCGGGTGATTATACATGTATACTCGGTTGGAAATCCAAATTCACTCATTCAAAAGTGAAATGAGCATATTAATTTATCTATGTGAAAGTAGTAGTACCCCTCAACACCAAAATATGTATACTAACTATCCCAAAATCAGTAAGGCACACTTACAAAATAATGAAAACCATGAAATTTTATATAATGTACATCACATCAATGATAGGGAACCCCGTACTAATTTATATTTTATTAAATACTCTCATACCATAACAACAAATGTCCTCAAGCTGCTAACTCTTCTGAATGTACCACATCACAAACTACCCACACACACCCGGTCCATGACATACATCATAATCAACAAATAGAAACTTAGGCCACAAACCACATCACATCCCACCATAAGGCACATTTTACAAAAAACTACTTCACATCCTGCTGAAGGCACATGGGCCGCAAAACATATCGCATCCTAAAAACACCTGGTAAGGAAAAAAACAGATCATACAAAATAAACAATATAAAATGAATCCCACCTGCATAATTTGTATCATACATCGAGTATTTATCATCAATCCATTACATCATACACATTGAGTAAGGTCCCTCAAGCCTTCACAAAATATCACCACCTTAAAGAAGGATCCAGGATGAGAAGTTGGCCAGCTAGCCCTTCTCACACAAGGATGTTTGGGAAAAACTACCTCCCCCATGACGATTGGTGTGTTATGCACATAATTATCAACTAGGGTGTGTATATAGAAATAACAAGAACATGCAAATATATATAGTTTCAAAGCACACAAACACAATCTAATAATTTATATCAAAATATCACTTCATCCACTCACAAACTTTTAAACATATAATGCCACTTCTAAATTCACAACACCACACAGCAAGACATAATCCTCATTTCTTAATCCACCCTCCAATTTATCAAATAAATACCTCTTCCATAACATCCATCTACCATCCACTTCCAGAAAAAAAACCAATTCAATTTCCATTTATCAAAAACCATATTAACCAAACATTCCATTATCATTTCATAAATGCATTATATGCTCTAATAAATGACATTATAATTTAAGGTTATCATTTAATTTCACTATTTTTTCGAAATATATCACAACACAACTAGTTCCAATCACATAATCCTCACATCACCATCATAACATGTTCAGATTTCGAAAAATTGGAGTTCAACCACATTTCATTTCATTATTTAAGGATATTCTATGAAATCCCATAAATCCTAGGGAAAAAATTTTATTACCCAAATATAAATGATTAACAATTTTTTTAAGGTCATGTAAAACAATCAAACCAATCATAATTTCACAATACACGTCGAATTATCCCACACAATGGCTTTCAACAACAACAAATTTCAGTGGGGAATTAAAAACGTATAATGATTCAAATAAAATTATAAAACATAAGAAAATTCTCTGAAATATTCTTTTTGAGTAAGAAAATAATAATTTAATTTATGTGATTATTAATTTATAACTCTAGGTTAATATTTTAATAATTTAAATTTGCACAACATGAGATAATAAATATTATTATCCTCAATATATGTGACAATACATTATATGGATAATTATCAATAACATGGTGAATTTATATCATGTAAATGTGAAATTAATTCATTCCCCAGAAATTTCAACTAATAAATTAATTATATTTTTTATAGTGATGGATAAATCCTTCCAAAAAATAAAATGAGTAGACCCCTCCTGGATGATACACAAATAAGTGATAAAAGGTATTCCCAAACTCAATTTTCAAACTCGAAAAGGATGAGGATCAATGTGGCCAGGGACTGATGTAAATGTAAAATTGTATGATCCTCCATCTATGATAATTTAAATATTTAAAATTTATATTTAACTAAATCATCAAATTAATATAAGATGTATACAAAAATAAACTACGTTTTTACCTTTTAATAGTCATGAGAATTCAAACAGAACTGATGGTGTTCAAATCCGATTAGTATCAAGAGAAATATTTCATAACGAATTCAGATATATATATATATATAGTATTTATTTACTCAATTTTTATTAATTTTGTGGAATTTTACATTTAATACAAAAATTTAATTAAAAACATATTACACAATTTATTATTAATATTTGGTGTTTCAATTTATCACATTTATTATTTTCAGAAAACATATTTTGTATCATTTATTATATATGTATATATATATTTTCCTTTGAATATTTTTTATGGTAATTGTACAATAATAGAGCACTTCTCCATCTTTTGTTTCCCCTCTTTTTAACTCCCCATCAATTCATCAATCATTCTTTCTTTTTTTCTTATTCTCATTACACACCAGACACACCCTCTCCTCCTTAATCTCCCGCCACACTTATTCTTATTTCCCATTGTTTATTAACCCCATATTACACTCTCTTAAATCTTAAATATCCCACCAAAATAATTTATTTTCATCTATTTTCCTTTCACGGATTTCACTCAATTATTAATCAATACACATTTTGGTATTTTTTTACTCAATTTTTATTCAAAAAATAACATAGATATATAAATATATATATAAATATAAAAAATATAATATAAAAAATTATTCATTATATATATCTATAAATACACACTCACACACAAAAAAAGTGATATATAAATAATTTCATACATACATGTATATGTGTGTGTGTATATACCTAAAACATTTCCCAACCAATACATTTTTGAAATGCTAAATATTTACAAAACTCATATAAATATATATATTAAATACATATATAACAAGTCACGTTATGTGTGTGAATCTTAGACACATTAGTGTTTCCATATTAGTCAGAACTCTAGAAAATTTTTATTTTATGTATAATATATTTTAAAATAATTTTGTTAACATTAAAATATAGTGAAATTATGTTTTTCCATAAAAAATAAAAATTTTCATTTGATAACATCATTGATTTGTTTCATTTTCGTTAATTATCTTTCCATTTAAATTATTCAAACATTTATCTCCCATATAAAGAATAAACCCCGCATACCAACCATTTATTATCATCACATTCTAATCTCTCATATCTCTCTCTTCTATTTAATTCAAATAGTAATTTTTATCATTATTAAAACTTGTATATTGCTCTTATTAAAATTATTAAAAACATTTAATATCTTCCACCTTTTAAGTAACCTCACTCACACACACACATGCACACATATATATATATAACACAAACACCCACACACACAAATAAATATCATTCCATCATATAACTAAATGAACATATTTATATAATATATATTCCAATAAATATATATGTATTTATATACATATATCCCAATTGTTATTATTCAAATAATATCATAATATATTTATGTGTCTATGTAATATTTATATATACAAACATGAAGATATACATTTACAAATGTTTATATTTATATATACCATATTGTACAACACAAAATATTTAGGAAATGTTTAACTACAACATGTCATATTTAAAAAAACATATTTACACACATATATAATATATTTAATATATCGCATGTAATTAAAATTATGAAAAACATATTTAAATTCAACAATATCAAATTTCATAGATTTAAATAAATATCAATAAATTAAATCATTTTAAAATAAAAAAATAAATTTCAAAACAAAAAAATAAATACTAATAAATTATCAATACCAATTTAATATTCATTTAATATTTTTAAAAGATTCTAAAACCTCAGAATTACTATGAAATTCCCTAGAATGACATGGTAAGGATAAATAATTTTCTAGGAATTTACATAATTAAATAACTATCAAATAGTACATTGTATGTAAAATTATATACGATTAAGACTATAATAGTATCAATTTTTTTAATATGAATATTAAAATTAATTTACAATTAAAAAATATTATAATAATGTTATTTTATTGAGATAAAATTAATAAGAACAAATAGAAGTGAGATTTCATAGATAATCATTATGAATATTTTTGAGGAACATAATCATTACCCATTCCAAAGTGTCACGTACCACATGGATTGTTTAAATAAATCTCCTCAATAATGATTTTTTTATAAAATAATGAAGAATGATTCATGAAATATTTTATCAAAAGGGGATATAGATACACAACACAAAATTTTAAATTGTTGTATATGTCCTATGCCTCATGGAATGAAAAGAAAGCTTATAATCACTTACAACAAGAGTAACTTTTGAATAGTGAGATATGTGAATCAATAAAATCATTGATAAAATTTAATTCAATGAAATAAATAAAATTTCTTATATACATGTAATAGGAGTATTATATACACAATATAAAATAAATTTGTTCCACAATAATACAATATTCCTTAATGAAATAAAATTGAGACAAAATGCATTACCTTGAGTTTCCTTTGGATTAACATCCTTTAACATTTTTTACACTAAAAATATTTTATTTTTATTCTTTATTTATAACCTTTTGAATGTTTTTCATTAATTTTGTTTCACTTATTAAAATTTTGTAGACCACTACATAATCAATTATGTTTATATTGGGTGTTTGGACCAAATTCTGTTTATGTGTCAAAAACGACTTATATAGGGAAAGTATGCTCAAAGGGGATCATTATGTTGAATCTAAAGAAAAATATTAATGAAATAATTATCATATTTAGACATAAATTATACTTTTCAAAACAATAATAAAATATGGTTGTGAAAAAATGGATTAACGTTACAATCATGAAAACTGTAGGCAGAACGTACGCTTCAGTAATGTTCTCATTTTTCAATTTTCAATATTGAAAGATGGTATATAATTCAATATATTTCCATAGTGACCATTATATCATATATAAATTATTATTAGACTATATAGAATAATATATAGAATTATTATGATGTAAAAGGAATCCATCATGTTGAGGAGGCAGTAATCCACACGTCCATGAACAACATTTTCACTTTGTGTGTTAATGTGTAATTACAAAAAGTATATATATTTACATATATAGTATATTTCCAGAATGTTAATTAGATAATTAATATAATATATATAATTCTTATGTCTATTGTCTTTAATTATAATAATCCTTTATACCTTCTATGGATCGTGTGAATGAATCACATCGCTTTGAGGGGGTGGTAGTCCACACTTCCTCAAACGATGTTATCGTATTAATGTAAAATTGCATGTATTAAAGGTATATGTTATAAAAATATTATATAAGTTTAAAAAAAATACAAAATATCCATTATATAATATATAAAAATGTTGGCAATCATAATGAACAACATGAGAGGTGGTAGGAGAAAATTAGTAATAATCGTTTCGTGAGATAGTAGTTCACTACACATATAGATAGTCTGTTCACAACCCATTAGATGTAGGTGTGTGTATGTGTAGGTATAAAAATTTACATAAAAAATACTATTGTATTTATTATACATTAATTCTTAAATAATAATTGAATAAATATATTTTTGGGGGGTGGATAATGGAAATGAATCGAAAGAGCTTAAGTGAAGACATTTCCCATTAGTTGGGTAACATTTTTGGTTTATACCAAATTATTCCTTTTATTTCATCCTACACAATGGGATGATTCTATGATGAAGGAAGGGTTGTTGAAGGTATATTTAGGTATTGATTTTTCTATCCAATTTTGCATTAGAGTTATGTTGAAGTGGGAGGATAAGATGTCCTTTTGTAATGGAGGAGGAGTGACACTCTTTAAATTTTTTGATAACAGAATTACATGGACATTTTTGATGTTGGAATTGGCTCCAATTATCGAACCAGTTCGATCCAATGGAGTATTGGGTTGAACTATGACCATCCAATGGTGGTTTGAAAAGTGGAAGGTTCTTTTTGGCCCATAAGATAATTGTTTTGTCTTTTATTAAGTATCATTTATTCATAATCATTGTAATTAATTTTAATTACATTCACTAATATTTTTGGTTAAAACAATGTAGAACATATGATACATTATAAATTATTCATATTAAAAATATGGAATAAATTTTTCTAAAATATATTCTTAGAAGTGGAACAAATTTATATATATTTAAGCCCATAGATTGCATGACAATGCATGTTATTAAATTAATAACATCTGAATGTTTGATTGGTTTTTATAATAAATTTCAATATGAAATTGATTCCAATGATATAAAT
The DNA here is from genome assembly GCA_963277665.1 of Viscum album. Classification (NCBI taxonomy): domain Eukaryota; kingdom Viridiplantae; phylum Streptophyta; class Magnoliopsida; order Santalales; family Viscaceae; genus Viscum; species Viscum album. The sequence continues at coordinate 2,116,063,276 of OY728137.1, forward strand.
TTTATTATTTGATAAAACTATTATTTAATTAAAATTTAAAATCAAATAATATTATAATTTATCTTTATAAATAAATTATATGAAAACGTAGTTTCGAAATAATTTTCAATATTTTTAACTATTCAATAAAATATAAAATTATTAGAGAAAATATTAAATAAACCCTAAAATAATTATGATGATAATAATTCAAATATGAAGTTTATTATGACATATTAAACAAATTAATGTACAAAAATTAATATTTAAAATGGTATCTCCATTAAAAGGCTGTAAAAAAGAATCTATTAAAATATAGGTTATTGTTGTTCGTATATTTTTTCTATAAAACATAATGGATTAATATCATAAATATTTTATTGAATATATAACATATATATTTCATTAAATTAATTAAAATATTGTAATTAATTGTTTTTATTATGAATAAAATATATTATAAGCATACATATATTAATATTTCTTATTATATCCAATTGGTTTTTATTTTCATTTCACAAGAATTAATTTTATATTTATATAAACCATAAATATTAATAATTTAATTAATACTATTAATTAAAGCTAACCTAACAACATCTTTATATTATATTATATTATATAATAATAATATAATAATACATTTTTTTTATGAAACTCGGTCTTGTATGTAAAACAATCTATCGAGGAAGGTCTCCCTTATTTATACCTTAAGCTATTGAGTATGTTCTCTATTAAATAAAATTTAAGACAACTTGTTGTTGAGTTCATTACATTCTATATAATGTATTGAATATATATTAGATGGTTATTATATTATAAATTATTTGTGTATAATATTAACATACATGCTTGGTTTCACATGTCATATATGCTATCAAAAACAAGGTTGTACTTTAGAATTTCTCGGTGTTAAATTGTCAACACCTTAATTAAATTGAGTCCTTTATTGAATGGACATAAGACCTTCATTTTTATTTGTTTTTAGATTACCCCCTTTCAAGGGATGAGGGGAAACCCTAACAAAGCCCGTAGGCTCAGAGATTACATGGCCCATTGGCTTGGGAGATTACATGACCCATGGTCTTAGAGAATTCAACCAGACCATCTACAAGGAACTGCCCCTACCGAGCATCTGCATCATGATAGTATCTCTACACCTTTGAATGGTCATCTGGCTAGGCTTCTCGTGAAAGCACATGATGTTCTTGATGGCATTGCCATATGCTCTCATTCTGATAAATCCATTTGGATCTTCTCTAGTGAGTTCACCTGCTCTAAATCCTCTTCTGGGGCTGCTCTTTTTTTGTACTGTGTTTAGAGCAACATCATGTGGACCAGAGGCCTTGAGGTGGACCAAAGGCCGTAAAGGTGGCCCAAGAGCCCTACTAATATGAAGGCCTGGGTTTCTGAAATACATTAATTATTCCAATTATAATTTGGTGGCCCAAGGTAAATCTTTCAAACTGAAGCATTACTGAACAGTACCCACTATAGTGCCTACTACAGTACCCGCATAGTGTATAGTTCTGCTACAGTTCCATACAATGTACAGTCTACTACAGTACCCACAATGTGTACAATTCTACTATAGTACCCGCTCAGTTTATAGTCTGCTATAGTTCTTCTACAGTGTGTGCGTTAATACATGCTACAGTAACCCAAAAATATGCCTATACCTGGTTTTGAACTAGGGTCTTGTATATGCACTTAATAATGCCTCAACAACTAGGATGATGCGCATGTGAAAAAACGTGTGTTGCTAACACCAACTCCTAGAGGGGGCCCCCACCATCCCAAGTGTGTGCCACATTCCCCAGCTAAGAAATGGCTTTGAATCACCCTATTCATAATATGAACAGTGTTCGAGCCTGGTGGGACTTGATCTTGTGCCAGTTCCCATGGAGAGCGAGGGTTAAAACCAGCGGGTAACACTAGGCTAGCACCCCATGGGAAAAAATGCATGTTGCTAACACCAACTCTGAGAGGGGGCCCCCACCAGCCCAAGTGCGAGCCACGTTCCCCAGCAAATAAATGGATTTGAATTTCCATGTTCATAATATGAACAGTGTTCGATCCTTGTGGGTCATCATTCCCTAACAAGTGAATGATGAATAGAAAGTTGTGGGCCTCAAAGCCATAAATCATTGATGAATAGGAAGGCCATCAGTTCAACATAAATTAATTTATTATGTAAAAATATTATTTCTATGTAATTTTTATATTGTTGGGTAATTATTTTAATACCTATGAATCTAATGAAATATTCTTAAGTGATAGGTTTCAATTTCATATGAACAATCCAAAATATTGGTTGTGCTTCGATCATATTCGAATTAATCCCTATACTCCTATATTTTAATCAACAAAAATGAATATTTTTATGCGTGATTCACTAAAATATACTTTTAAAGGATATTAAGTTCATTACCCAGAACGCCAAGGGCTGCCAACTAGCAAGGAGGTCCTTTGATGTGATATTGGGGAAACTATGTCCAGGGTTTATCCATAATATCATTCAACGAATTTCAAAATCATGAATTATTGTTTTCAATAAATAATAGCTTTGGTTTAATCTAGGTTATTCATTTTCAAAATCCATCATATTGGTTTATAAATTATATTTTAATTATACCAAGAATATCCCTCGGGAGTGTCAGACCATGTCAGGAGTAAGGATTGTTTTCATTTACTAGTATACCCTGAGTCACGCTCAGAATAGCATGTCGGAATTATTAGTACTAGAATCATCTGTATCATAAAACTATGAACATATATTATCTAGACATTTATGTGTTTCTAAGAAAACCATCATTATATAAACATTAACTAAATTATATGGTGTTATTCAATAGTAATCCTCAAATTATACCTTAGGGTTATGTTATATAACCTATATTTTCATAAATATAGTTCTTAAGGAAACTACTAAACATCCCCTAATACAAAATGTAGAGACCTGAAACCAAAATCTCAGAGTAGGTGTTTACTTATAATTAATTTTTCATGTTAACTAGGAATCAAATATCATAATACCGAGAGTTTTTTAGTGTTGGTAAACAAAAAACAAACAATATTATTATATTAAAAAAGAATAAACTAATTAGAACATAAATTTTTCATTAAAAATTGACATTGACGATAAACCTAATCCATATAATAAATCCTTGAATTTTTTTCATCGTAAACTTCTTGGACTCCTAGGGAAAGAAAAACAGTAATGATGATCTTGAAAGCTCTCTAATGGAAAAGTGGAGTTGAATAAAAAATTAATCCATATGAATAAATTTAAATGGAAAGGTAAATTACTTAACACACATGAAAAGTAGTGATTAAACTAATTGGAAGTTAGTAATCACTATGGAAAGGTAATAACTGGAATAAAATTCCATTCATATAACAAGACAATGAAGTAGAAATATGTGAATGAAAGAAACTAAACCACATTTTGTTTAATCAATGAGCTGAAAATGAAAATTATCCATAGATATATATATGAAAAATCTCAGGGATGAATAATACTTGAAAATAAATGATGCAAAAGATTAATTATTTGATTCCATGATTCCTATGTACACAGAACCATTATAGTCATCAAATACTTTTATATTCAAAATTTCACAACTAAGTCATCCAATGAGACAACTGATGCACGAACGGGATTGCATTAACCGGTCCCCAAACCGCATGAATTTCTTTAAATGGTCCCCAACCTATGTATTTCGTGTCCAATGAATTCCTCATGTTCTGAATAAACAATGTTACTTATCAAAATATAACTATATTGAATATAACATAATATTTTATCAATAATTCCCATTTGATTAAATAATAATCAAAACTAACACCGTATGTAAAATGATATACGAATTTAAAAATAATAATATCCATTTTTATAGTATATGGATATTCAATGTAATGTAAAAAAATATTACAATAATGTGATTCTTTCTAGATAAAGTTATCAATCACAAAAGTGTGTGGGATTTAAATGATAATTATTAATATTTTTTTGGATATTAATCATTAGACATCCCCAAGTGTCCCATAAAACATGAAACATTTAAATCATAATCCAAATGAAGGAATGTTATTTATACCATGAATAAATATTATTCCGGAAATAATATATAAAAAGGGGTAGTAGATATAATACACAAAATAAGTAAGAGGTGTATATAATGTATGCCTAATGGAATGAAAAGTGCGAAATGAATCCATTATAGCATGAGTAACATTTGAATCATGAATCTGTTAAATAATATATCAAATGATAAATTTTAATAACATTAAACAAATTATATTCATGATATCAATTTCCTATGAGAATTATATAATCCATATAATAGAAAAAAGGCGCATTACAATACAACATTAATCTGTGAGAGGAAATTGTGATGAATTCACTTACCTAGTGTTTCCTTTTGGGAGAACATCCTTTAAAATATTATATAATAAACCCATGTTAATTTTATACATTCTTGAGAACCTTTTTCATGTTTATAATAAATTTTAATTCACATATTACAATTTTTTATACCACTACTTAATCAATTACATTTACATCAGGTGTCTTTAACAAATTTAGTTTATGTGTCAAAAACAACATGGATGGTCAACTATTGGAAAAGGATCATTATATAACATTTCCGGAATAATAATCATGGAATAATTATTATATTTATAAATGAATTATACTTTAAAAAAACAATAATTATATATGGTTTTGAAAAATTAATCAACGTTACAATCATTGCGATGATAGGTCGTATGTATGTAAGAATGGTGTTCTCATTTTTCTATTATCATTATGCAAATAAGGTAAGTAATAATATGTAAATCATGGTTGATAATTATATAATAAATAAAATATAATTTACCTATTTATTCTTATATATCGAACTATCAGGATATAAAAGGAATCACATCATGTCTAGGAGAAGGTAATCCACACGTCCAAGAATGACATTACCATTTGTTTCTCAAATGGTAATAAAGAAAATATATATATATATATATATAGTATATTTAATAAAGGTAATTATGTAATTGATATAATATAAAGTTATCTTTTGTATCATGGTGTTAATAATAACAATCCTTTATAAATTCCATGCATCAGTTGAACAAATAACATAACTTTGAGGTGGTAGTTGTCAAGACATCCTCAAACGTTGTTATCGTATAAATGAAAAAAAGGAATGTATTAAATATATGAGTTATAAAAAGGATAAATAATTATAAATAAATAATAAATATCATATACATATTATAAAAAAAATTTCCACTATAATGTCCACCATGAGAGGTGGTAAGTGAAAAATGGACAATCATTGATTCGTGATGCAGTAGTTCACCATACACAGAAACAGAACATTCATTACCCATTGGATGACGGTGTGTGTAAGTCTAGGTCAAAATATTTACATAAAAATAATAATATTATATTTATTATACTAATTTTTTATATAAATATTTAATTATGATAGTTTTGGGGGTGGAAAATTGAAATGAAACTAGAGAGCTTGAGAGAAGATGTTACCAATTAATCATGTAACTTCTTTGGGTTTGTACCATAATTTGAAATGGATTGATTCATGTACAATGGAAGGATTATAGGATTATGAGGGATTTCTAATACTTATTTTTGAATATATTTTACAATACAATGTGGCCTGAGATGTTTTAGTAAGTGAGATGAGTGGTGGTCCATTTATAGTGCCGAAGGAGGGGCGCTGTTATTATATTCTGACAAGGGAATTGCACCAATGTTTTTCTTATTGAAAGTGAAACCAATAATGATACACATTACATAAAAGATAGGATATGGTTGAAATAAGGCCATAAAATCAGTTTTGGAATAGTGGATAAGTCATTGGGCCTTTACGATAAATTTTTAGTCCTTTATTAATTTATATTTATAATTAATCATTGAAATTAATTTTAATTAGTAGAAAAAATTTTTTTGTGAAAAACAATGTTGATATTATTATAAATTTTAAATTATTGTTATTAAAAATTTGGAATCCAGTTTTCCAAATTATATAAAAATAATTTTTTGAAATTAATTTAAATTTAATCTTGTAGATGAGATGACAATGCAAGTTTTTAGTGTAAAAAAGATGAAACATTTGATATGTTTTTATAATAAATTTAAAAAGAGAAATTGATTACATTGAGAAAAATTTTATTAATTGAAAAAAATATTATCTAATGAAACTTTAAAACAAATTATATTTATAATATACCCTTTTAAATAAAATAGATGAAAATAAATATTTGACCAAAAATTCATTATTTTTATATATTCATTACAAAAAGAAATGTTTCAAAAAAATATTAAATATTCACTCTATACTAATTATTATGTTCCAATTTCATATATAATGATTATTATTACTTATTAAATTAATTAATGTACCAATATTCAGATTCAAAATTTGTTATCCATTAAAAGACAGTAAAATTGTCATTATTAATATATAGGTTTTTATGTGTAACATAGAGTTGGTGCTTATATTATATATATCAAAAATACTAGATTAATATAATAATTATTTAATTGGGTATAGAAATTATATATTTCATTAATATAATTAACTAATGGTAAATAAATATTTTTTTAATACAAAATACATTTGGAAGCATAAATATAAAATTACTACTTCTTATATCTGATTGGTTCTTATTTTCAGTTCTCACTAATTAATATTATAGTGATTTAAAACTCAAATTTTCAATAGGTAGTTAAAAATTTTCATAAATAGTAACATTTCTACTATGATATATAATATTATGTTAAATAATAATATTTTAATAATATATTGTTATTTTGTGAAACTCAGTCTGGCGGGTAATGCATGGTATCGTGGAAGGTCGCTCCTTCGTCTAATGTATGCTACCGAAGACGGATGATATTACACGAAATGTAAGATAACATGGTTTTCATTCATTACAAGCTATATCAGGACTTGAGTATATTTAAAATAGTAAATATATTATAATGTATCTAAATATTATATTACCTTGCACTATTGGCATAGACTATCATGCAGACTATTGAATAAAAGGTTGTAAATTATAATTTTGGGGTTGTCACATAGTGATAATATAATAAATAAAATCACCCTATAAAATATTATAAATTAAAAATTCAGTTGATTTAATTTTATTATCTTTGAAATTATTTATGATTTAATAATACATTTGGACATAAAGTAATAGATGGTCTCTAATCCTTAATATTTCTTTTGGGTCACACATTCTCTCCATTTAAGATAATGTAATTATTTCTTATTCTTTTTCACTCCTACTACATTAAGTTTTTGGTTTCAAAATTGTGTAACTAGATCAATTATTATTTCATTCATGTGAAAATACATGTTTTATAAGGTTTCATTCTCAATTCTTTTCGAAAAACAAGTGTGATTAAATGGGACTTCATTATTTCATACGTATATTCAAGTGCATTCCGTAATCAGTTTTAGGAAATAAATAATTATTATAAATCATTCATTTTATCAGGAAATTCTATCTCGGTTAGATTATGGTTTAACGAAAAAATATTTTTTTTCTCTTTTAATGAATATTTAAAATATTCCCCTAGACCACACTAAAGCATATCAGTTTTAATATTTCTTAAACAAATTTTTTTATATGTATTCAATTTAGTTGGACATCATTGAAAATGATATATTCCAATTTTAATATATTAATTTTAATTTATTATTTAAATTAATCCTTCCATGGAAACCACAATGTCACAACCATTGTTTATGCCTTATGAAAACATTACGATGGCCATATCATTCCATTGGTAACCCTTATGTTTATATAATATGTATGGTTTTCATGGGCCATAAATATGAATGAAAATATTATGATTAGTATTATAGAGACCCTGTTTTCTGTATATATGGAATTGGAATATTTATACATGTATTTCTAGAGCTAAGATCTGAGAAAACATGTAATTCTAAAGTCTCCTATGCCCTGAATAAATTATAAAAAAAATTATGTTTTTTACTATTCACAAAACATAAATAGGTTATCTCTTAAATGATTGATAAGATAGGATATATGATACCACATCTCGGTTTGGAACGCGATTTTTACCAATGGTGTGACTTAAAATATATTAGTGCAGAATGTTCAGACCCCTCACTGATTAGAAGTACATTTAATAGATTAATTCTTTTATGAATTGTTTTATTTAATAGCATAAACCAAAATAAATATCAAAAGGTGACAAATAACTGGAATCAGCACCCATGGATATGTTTGGAGCATACGGTTTACCCTAGGAGGGGTATATGTTTGGTCGGCGCAAGCATGCTATAGAAAAAATTCCAATCGGAAAAAACCATAAATAAAATAAATAAATTAAATTTTTTTTATTTGAAACGTTATATAGAATAACATTCAAATGGGGGATAAAATTGGAAATCTCATACCATCTTGAGTTAATTGTGTGGGGTTTATCATATGGGTGATCTCAGTTGTGACGTAGCAGGAGGTTCAGAATTCGTGTTTGATGATTGTATAAAATAAATAGAAGGTTAGAGGAATGAGACATGGCTGGTTCATTTCTCACTCAAACGGTGGAGCTCTAACCTATGGCAATCGAATATGCAAACATAAACAGATCATGATGAATCTTCAGATGCTGATACATCAGAGCACTTCAAAAATAATGGAGGATCCAGATTCAAAGTAGGATTTCTATTTCAGTTTCTACAGCCCCCCCAATTAAATATTTTTTTTCCTTTTTCACTTATGTTCCTTTTCCCAACTTTGGAATCCTTTAACGATGGAAAAGCACACCACGATCATCATCTGTTTCAATTTCTATTTGAATTTTTTTCACATTCCGCATCGCAAAGAATATAATCTTAAAAAAACAAACTATGATTTTGGAGTTAGACTTATATCCATGAAGTCATCAACCCGATGATTCTTGATCTGTGCATGAGATTGAGTTTTGGGTGCCAGAGGAAGCGCAACGGTGAGAAGAATTGAGAGTTACTTTTCTCCACCCTGAAACGTCGATGGATTGTCGAGTGGATTATGAGGATATGAAGGTATCATCTTGATAATTATAGATCTTGTCTTATATCAAAATTTGAATCACCGAACGGACCGTAGTTGTCCACAGAAGATTTATGGAGGCAGGTTCTGACAAGGAGCTCTGGCGGGCGGCAGAGCGTGGCAGTGGCATGGCGGTGCTAGGAAGACGACGTGGATGACGGAGCGGTGGGCGCAGTGGAGTGGGGTGGAGCTACTGAGGCTGGTAGTGTGAGCCATCCCATATGGTTAGGGCTGGCCCATGCCGGTTCTGAAAGATGTTTTTAATAGAAACTAAGTATCATTTAATCTGGGGGTCTATTTTGCATGTCATATGCAGCCACATGATCCTTGTCTCATAACAGACCATTGGAGGCAGTATTGTTATCTTATTTCCTAGGATTTAGGATCAGTGATATAAAAATTCTGTATTTGATAATAATTATTTAATTGTTATTATTTGACAATTCTCGTACCAGATGTAACTTATGCGTCTGACGTCCGATTAATGTGCCATCAGAGGCGTTGTGACCCTAGAGATTAGATAGTGTTTCAAGGTTGATTTCCGTTGCGTAATGTAAAATATTTTTGTATTCCATATGATCATTATTTTGGGTTTTTTGGGTAAAATATCTCCTTTCAATGGTTTTCCATTTTGGTCAAATGAGTAGTAAATACTGTGGGTTTTTTCGTTAGGATCGCAATGGCGTGATCTGCCCGACTAAATTTGGGACCAATAAAAGGGCCCCATATGATTCCTTTTGAGCATAATGTAGTGTTGTACAACTTCTGCGCCAGATGTTAGTTTTGTGAAAGTGAATAGTCACCCCTGCATTTTTTCCCCCAAGGATAACAATGGTGAGTTCTGTTTTGATGTGCATTTCCTTTTCGTGATCGGTAGTGATTATAGGCCGATCGGGCGTTTGTAGTCAAATGTAACATTTTCACCAGTTGGACAATATGGACAAATGACTAGCTGGTCCTGTGTGTTTTTATGAGGATATCGCAATGGAAATTACCTTGTTAAGTGTTTTAAGATCATTGAGTGGGCCCCACGGGGCACTGTTTGTGCACAACATTGTGGAATGTAGATTCATCACGAGGAATCTGTTTCGGGAAAACAAATAGTTGATCCTATTCATTTCTCTACCAAGATATGAATGGTGTGATCCATTTTGTTATCTATTTATTTTTTCAAGAGGAATTTTGGTTGACTTATGTCATCGCCCTTTATATCGGTAATGAGAAAAAAGTGCTCGTCAACCTTTTGGATAGAGGTGAAATATACTTAGGGATTAAAATGACATGACTTGTGGGTACTATTTCATTATTTATTACTTGAGTAAATATTGTTTCACTTTCAGATAATAATGTGTGGTCACACGTCATGTGGGCCCCACACAACCCGTGTTCCACTTTATGAAATTTCTACCTCATGTATCTATTTTTTATGAACTCAGATTTTGGACAGTGTGTATACTATCCTGAGTGTCTTTTCACGTAGAATGTGATAGTTCCCTCAGTAGTGGCTTCAGAGGTATGATGTGAGATAGTTTGAGTGCGAATACTATATGATGCGACACAAGATGTTCAGGGTGTGACACCTATCTCAGGCGACCCATGATGATGAAATTGATAGATGTGATGTTTTCAGAATCACCAGATCAATTCCATATTACCCTCAAGCATGGATGGGAAGTGAGTTTCACCATTATCTCTTCAAGACATACCATAAAATGGGGCCGGGTAGTGAGGTTCGTCATTTACTCTTATGGGATTACCTTCCATTGGGGTTGGGAAGTGAGGGTTTCCGTTATCTCTTGAGGGCTTACCCTCCAGCACTGTGGGGTAGTTAGTTTAACCATTCTCTATTTAGGATATACGTACTAGTGGGGGTGGGTTGTGAGGATTATCATTAACTCTTCTGAACTTACACACTAGTAGGATTGGGCAGTGAGGTCCATCATTGTCTCTTCATGCCTTACCTTCCAGCATGGATTGTTAGTGAGGTCCCCCGGTTACTCATTCAGGGATTACCCTCCAGTGGGGTTGGGAATTTTGGTCCTTCATTTACTATTTTGGGCTTACCCTCCATATCAGCTTTTTATTGGGAATACTAATGACTATTATGAGTATACTCTCTAGTTAGGCTGGGTAGTGGGTTCACGACATTTTGGTACAATCCCTCAACTATAAAACACAGATACGAGACATGTTTTATGTGTATTTGGACTCCCAATAAAGTGGGGCGATTTTCCCACAACCACACATCCTTGTGATGTGACCTAAAATCGTATGGGAGAGAAAGACCCTCCCAAAGTGGATAGTATCATGGTGCGGTGATTGAGACTCTTTGACTTATAGTTCAAGGAAGAAATGTGGGATATTGAGCTTCTACGATAATTACTTCTTGAAATATTGGAGACCCTTTTCCTGGGATGACTAAGTGATTTGGATATCCCCTTACTATTTCATTTGGGATCTATTGGTTGAAAATTTTTATTGTATTGCAGTATGCACACCTTGGGTTTTTCTTACTCTCCTTCTCTGAGAGACGAAGATTCTAATGGTATACCATAAGATTTATGTGTCTATATTCTTATGGATGGATTTCAATACTCTCCTAATATAGGTATAGAATACTCGATGATAAGTTCATATTCTCAATATTTCTAGCCCCTTTTTTTGGATTTCCTTACATCATAATCAAGTAGGTTTGATTTATACACCTTTACTATACCTTTTTCTATCAACCACATCCTTCTTCAATAAATATTTTGCTTCTATTTTGATCCATCAAGGAATCCTAATGAGTATTTTTATACTCACCCATTCTTGGGATTTTTCCACACTATGTGTTACCTTAAAGACAACAGAAAGGTTGATCATGACATTGGAGGAGCTTAGGAGTACTTGTGTTTTGACCGCATGTAGTGGTCATTTTTTGGGATCCAGGAGAAGGGCTATAGTATCCCGTCTTTTTATTACATAAACATTTATTTCATTATACAAAATGGAGGATCATTAAGGTTTAGTGTATTGGAAACCAGGAACTTAAAACATGAAAACATGAAAACATCATTCTTAAACATTTGAAAGGATTCTACTTATGTTCATCCTAGGTTCATTACTGAATCTCTTAATCTGGGGACATACATCAAAAGAAAGGGTGAGCAGAAGGCCCAGTAAGGGAAACAACAGAAACATTTAACATGTGAACTTGAGATACATCAATAATGTCATTAAAAAGAACTTTAAGGAATGAGAAAGAAATCATGAGGCATATCATAATAAAAATAACGTATTTCATATCTTCAATATGTGGCTAAAACATTTAACATAGAAAATCATTTCCATTTCACCAAGGTCAATCCCCAAGGTGTCATTAAAAATTACCACGGTTATTCACCAAGGTATCAGCCTAAATGGTCATCTCTAAAGGTTAAGTCTTCACACAATGCATTGGATCTCTATTAGGGCGCACCCTTAAATTCACCTTTATTATCATGTGAGCCACATATATCATCATCAATAATTTCATAAACAACGCATATAGAATAAAATAAATGGGTTTGATTTCATAATCATATCGTTTTAAAAACTTCTTTAAAGACACGATCTTTATGTTACTTTAAAACCCACATAAAAGGAAGGTGGGTCTCATGTATGTAAATCCCAGAATTTAAAATATAAAATTTTGGTATATATGTGAATACCCTTATAGAAGTGAGAGCTTTGAGTATTCAGTTAATAAAATAAAGTACTTTAGAAAAAGAGAGAGACATTTTGAGACAAAAATTCTGCAGTATAACGACTATGTTTTGGGGTTTTAGAAAACATTAAAAAGAGAGGGGACATGGGTCAAACATTCATAAATGACCCATAAAACAGTATATGGACAGAATATGAAGGATATATGAACATGGTAATGAAATTTTAATGATATACCATATGAAATGATGAACATGAAAGGAAGACAAAAATAAGGTTTCTCTTATGAAAATTCGACAGCCTAACGACGTCACTTAAACTTCGAAAAATGAATTGAAGAGATAAAATAGGGTCTCTAGTAATATAAACATAAAAGATAATTATGATAGATATAGAGATCATACCCCAACATAATAAAAAGTAACTTTAATGACTTGAAATGAAAGTAGAACTTTGAAAAATGTGAATGGTGAACAAAGCCCATAAAAATTCCGCAGTCTAATAGCGCCACTTAAAACATCAAAATACTGAATTGAAGAGATAAAATAGGGTCTCTCATCATATGAACATAAAAGATCAGTTTGATAGATTTATATATCATACCCCAACAAAATAAAATGTAACTTGAAATACTTGACATGAAAATAGAACTTGAGAAGGGTGACAGAATCCCTTAAAAATTCAGCAGCCTAACGATGCCACTTTAACATTATTAAAATGAAATGATGTGAGAAAGAGGGGGTATCTCATTATATGAACATGAAAAAGACATTACGATGAATATAAATTAACATCCTCCAACATAGGAGCGTGTAGCTAAAAACAAATGACATAAAAGAGATTACATGAAAGGAAAGGGAGAGGTAGGATCCCTTACCTTAAAATGTAACTCTTAAAACTCAATGGTTGGGACGTTGAGGGCTTGGGGGCACCTCGAGAGGACAACATGTGAGGTAATGAGACCACATATTCTTTGGGGGATAGTTGAGAGTCGAATGGATGAGATTATGGCTTGTTATTTGTAGGCAATGTGAAGGGACAAGGCATTAATGGCCTAGGGACACCTCATTGGTGGTTTTTGAAAAACCATGGGCTTGCCCATGGTATTTTACCATGGTATTGGCCACATGGTCCCCCATACAATAATTCATCACCTTTGGTTGTACAACCCTTAAAATATCTCATGACATCATCATGACACAATTATGATGTCATTAAACATACTGAAACCCTAAAACAGTATTTTCATTATTCACTGAAAATTCAACTTTCTCAGAAAAATCCCAAACATTCAACTTAACCAAATATCAATTCTCTGATTTCAAAAATGAACTCCATATTTTAAAAATAATTTTCTAAATATTTTTAATTTAATTTTTAAATAAATACACTATTCACCGAAAATCCATTTTTCTCAAAAAAATCCCAAAAAATTACCTTAACACAATATCGATGTTCTGAGTTCAAAAATGAAATCCATTTTATAAAAATAATTTTCTAAATATTTTTATATTTATTTTTAATTAAAAAAACTATTCACCTAAAAAAATAATACTTGACTAATAATTTATGAAACCGTTATTTAACCTTTTTATTGAATCTCATCATTTAATCAAGGTGCCTAGATTATATTAATGCTTTTTTTAAGTGAGATTACCAATCCATTTGGTCACATTACTAATCCTAACAATAAAATCACTATTCATAATTTAATTTTAATCAAAAATTATGTTTATATTTTTAGACTCTAAATTTCATACTAAACATAATTATAGAAGAAATTTTTTTGAAAATCATTACACATTTTTAATTATTTAAGGTTTACATAAACATTTTTAAAATATCATTTCTCTAAAATTCATAAAAAATATGCATACTATATTTATCCGGACATTTTAAAATTCATAAAATTAATCATAAGAAGAAATAAATTTTTTTTATTTTAAACAAAAGATTACACAAGGCAATTATGGTCTCCTTATATAGCAACTTATAACCCACCATAGGACCTAAGTGTAAGGTGTTCTAAGGTGAGAGAATCTGAGGGAAGCTTATCCAACATTGCACAAGTAGTAATTTCTATCAGTTTGAACTTCTCGTAATGGGGATTTCGTTCTAGCTTCACACGATGATGTTCGGCTTGGGTTTGGTCCATAGCAAAGTCCAATGGTGCTAACTCCTTCCCAAGTTCCATTAGATGGGCTTTGATTGTCCCGAGACCACTGGATGAGGCCATCAAATCTTCTTTCTATATTACTTAACCAAGATCACTTGTATTTAGAAACAAAAATCGAAACTTTTAGTTTCAAACGGTCATATTGACCCATGGTCATATGGCAGTCAAAACCCAACGGTCTCATTTTAATTATACTCATGTTATCAAACGAAACAGTTTTATTGAGTATAAAAATAAAATAACACACAAAATTAGGAAACAAGATTTTTTCAAAATTTCGGGTCGTTACAATCTTCCCCCCTTAAGAAATTGAATCCTCAATTTTTTTTAAAATTGGGATTTGAAAATTTCATTAAAAGTCCCACATCAGAAAAAGAGTCAGTAACACCATTTCTTTAAAAGAAAGAAACGGATTTACAAAGGCCACCCGAGTTAACCCATACTAGGATTCCATGTAGGAAAACATGGATATGGAAGAAAAAACAAAGGGTAATGTTCTGAGGGAGAGTGATGGAATACATGATTAAGATAAATCTAACCACAATAAAATCACAAAAATATTATGGGTTAAACGGTATTTTATTTCCCATTAGAAAATATTAACAGACAACGTTTTTGTTTTACATTTCTTTTCACATTTTTGAGGAATTCATTTACTACATTGAATAAAAACATAAGGAAATATACCTACCTTCAAGTAGAGTTTATTCCTTTAATAAGTTTCTTCCAAAACTAACCTTTTCTATAAATGATGAGCATTCAAAAACAGTTGGTCTCATCAAAAGCACAAGAATAATCTTATTGAGTGTTATGTAATCCAAAAAATATTAAATATCAATTTCTTCTATCTTTAAACATTATCCCAAAAATAGAATGGGTAAGATAAAATGACTCTTCCAAAAGAAAGAACCCAAGTGGAAGGGAAACTAATTTAAATATTCAAGGATCCATGGTAGTACCCAAAGTTCATCATAGACCATTCGATAAAAAAATTTCCTTAAAATTACTCAAAATAAACCAAACTAAGATTGAAACCCAAATAAAAGAAGGATCCGATAACATAGTCTTCCAAGGAAAACATTACTATTCATATCCAAAAAACATAATCCACTCCTAAAATCTCATAAAAAAACTAACTAACCTAAACATATATTCCCCATGATATGTTAATCATTTCCATAAGTAACCTAAATTAACATAAGTTCACCTTAAATTCAATAATTCTTCAAAATATAATTCAACCTTTACTTATCAAAGAAAATACCGTATTAATCTTTTTACCTTGATCAAATAGGGTTCCCAAAATAGTGAATGTCTTCCAAAATAATAATCATCTTTTAATCTTCTAATCATATCTGTCATATTAATACAGCAATCATCACATTTCATATCACATTGGTTGTTGGGACATGTTCTTCCATTTATTTCCCTTAACTATGAAAATAAAGTAAAATTAGGGGCTTAAATAAATAGCCAATAATCATGAAAAGAAACATAAAGCATATAAGGATGACTTGTAGAAGAAATGTATACCCTAACTTGTGATCTCCTATTTTTAAAACTAGGTTATCCATGATCATATATTCTTATGTGAATATTTATTTTATTTTATGTTTGTTCCTTAAATAATGGTTCATACTAAGCTTATGAATTTAGAAAAGCATATCCCCCGAGAGTGTTGTAACCAAGAGTGCAGCAAAGGCCCGTTGTCGTGTACAAATTCTAGTTCGAGTCTAGCTCAAAGTGGTGTTTTTTGATTTACCCCTATTTACATTTGTGCCAGAGCCACCTCTACCATCTCGTATACAGACATGGATGTATTTACATGGCAACACCTTACTCAATACTAACCAAAATAACAGGAATATTTCCTATATTTAATATATTCTATAGGCTTCCTCTTATAGTTTTAATATCCTAAATTCCACAAATAACTAAAGAATCCTTTGATACAAACTATAGCATCTCGCCTTTTTATTACATAAACATTCATTTCATTATACAAAAACGAGGATCTTTAAGGTTTAGTGTCTTGGAAACAAGGAAATTAAAACATGAAAACATAAAACATCATTCTTAAACACTTGAAAGGATTATCCTTATGTTAAGCCTAGGTTCATTACTGCAAATCATAACCAAGGGATATACATCAGAAGAAACGGAGAGCAGAAGCCCTAGTAAGGGAAACAAGGGAAACATTTAACATGTGAACTTGAGATACATCAACAATGTCATGAAAAAGAACTTTAAGGCATGAGAAGAAATCATGAGGCATATCATAATAAAAATAATGTATTTCATAACATGAAGATGAGGCTAAAACATTTAACATAGACAATCATTTCCATTTCACCAAGGTCCATCCCCAAGTTGCCATTAAAAATTACCAAGGTTATTCACCACGGTATCAGTCTAAATGGTCATCTCTAGAGATTAAGTCTTTACCCAATTCATTAGAGCGCTATCAGGGTGCACCCTTAAATTAGACTTTATTATCATGTGAGCCAAAAATATCATCATAAATAATTTCATAATCAACCCATATAGCATAAAAGAAATGGGTTTCATTTCATAATCATAACGTTTTAAAAACTTTTTTAAAGACATGATCTTTATGTCACTTTAAAATACACAGAAAAGGAAGGTGGGTCTCATGTATGTAAATAAAAGAATTTAAAATATAAAATTTGGGTATATATGTGAATACCACTATAGAATAGGTATCTTTGAGTATTCACTTAATAAAATAAAATAACTTTAGAAAAAGAGAGATACATTTTGAGACGGAAATTCTGCAGCATAACGACTATATTTCAGGGTTTTAGAAAACATTGAAAAGAGAAGGGAAATGGGTAAAACATTCATAAATGACACATAAAACAGTATAGGGATAGAATATTAAGGATATATGAACATGGTAATGAAATATTAATGATATACCATATGAAATAAATAACATGAAAAGATGACAAAAATAAGATTTCTCTTATGAAAATCATGCAGCCTAACGACGTCACTTAAACTTCAAAAAATGAATTGACGAGATGAAATAGAGTCTCTCATAATATTAAAATAAAATATACGTATGATAGATATAGAGATAATACTCCAACATAATAAAAAGGAACTTGAAATACTTGACATGAAAGTAGAACTCTGAAAAATGAGAAAGGTGAACGAATCCCTTAAGAATTCGGCAACATAACGGCGCCACATAAAACATCAAAATACTGAATTGAAGAGATAAAATAGGGTATCTAATCATATGAACATAAAATATCAGTAGGATATATTTAGATATCATACCTCAAAAAAATAAAAAGAACTTGAAATACTTGACATGAAAATAGAACTTGAGAAGGGTGAAAGAATCCCTTAGAAATTCGGCAGCCTAACGACGACACTTTGAAATTCTTAAAATGAAATGATGAGAGAAAGAGGGGGTATTTCATCATATGAACATGAAAAATATAGTAGGATGAATATAAATGAACATCCTCCAACATAAGAGCATGGAGCATGAAATAAATGACATAAAAGAGATTACTTGAAAAGAAAGGGAGAGGTATGATCCCTTACCATAAAACGTAACACCTAAAACTCAAAGGATGGGACCATGAGGGCTTGGGGGCCCCTTGGGAGGACTCATTGGGAGGTAATGAGACCATATCTTCGTTGGGGGATAGTTGGGAGTTGAATGGATGAAAGGATCGTTTGGTATTTTTAAGGAATGTGAGGGGACAAGGCATTAATGGCCAAGGGACACCTCATTGGTGGTTTTGGAAAAACCATGGGCTTGCCCATGGTATTGGCCACATGGGTCCCCCCATACAATAATTCATCAGCTTTGGTCGGTAAACCCTTAAAATATATCATGAAATCATCATGACACAGTTATGATGTCATTAAACATACCAAAACCCTAAAACTGTATTTTCACTATTCACTGAAAATTCAACTTTCTCAGAAAAATGCCAAAAATTTCTCCTTAACCAAATATCAATGCTATAATTTAAAAAATTAACTCAATTTTATAAAAAAAATTATAAATATTTTTAATTTAATTTTTAAATAAATAAACTATTCGCCGAAAATCCATTTTTCTCAGAAAAATCCCCAAAAATTACCTTTACATAATATCGATGATCTAAGCTCAAAAATGAAATCAACTTTATAAAACTAATTTTCTAAATATTTTTAATTTAATTATTAATTAAAAAACAGGATTAAACCAAAAAAAACTAATAATTGACTAATAATTTATGAAATCGTTATTTAACCAATTTATTGAATCACATTACTTAATCAAGGTGCCTAGATTAAATTAATGCTTTATTTAAGTGATATTACTAATCCATTTGGTCACATTACAAATCCTAAGAATAAAATCACTATTCATAATTTACTATTAATCAAAAATTATGTTGAACTTATTAGACTCTAAATTTCATACTGAACATAATTGTAGTAGAGAATTTTTTGAAATTCATTACACATTTTTAATTATTTAAGGTTTACATAATCATTTTTAAAATATCATTTCTCTAAAATTCATCAAAAATATGCATACTATATTTATCCAGACATTTAAAAATTCATAAACTTCATCATAAGAAGAAATCAAATATTTTATTTAAAACAAAGGATTACACAAGGAAGTTACGGTCTGCATACATAGCCCCTTATAAACCAAGCATAGGACTTAAGGGTAAGGTGTGCTAAGGTGAGGGAATCTGAGGGCGGCTAAGCCAACATTGCATGAGTAGTAATTTCTATCAGTTTGAACTTTTCGCGAAAGCGATTCTGTTCTAGCTTCACATGATGATGTTCGGTGTGGGTTTGGTACAGAGCAAAGCCAAGTGGTGCTACCTCCTTCCCACGTTCCGTCAGATGGGCATCGATTAGCCCGAGACTACTGGATGAGGCCATCAAATCTTCTTTCTATATTACTTATCCAAGATCACCTGTATTTAGAAACAAAAATCGAAACGTTTAGTTTCCAATGGTCATATTAACCAAGGGTCATATTAAAGTCAAAACCCAACGATCTCATTTTAATTATACTCATGTTATCAAATGAAACAGTTTTGTTGAGTATAAAAATAAAATAACACACAAAATTAGGAAACATGATTTATTCAAAATTTCAGGTCATTAAAATCTTCCCCCTTATGAAATTGCATCCTCGCAATTTTTCAAAATTAGGTTTTGAAAATTCCATTGAAAGTCCCACATCGGAAAAAGAGTCAGTAACACTATTACTTTAAAAGAATGAAATAGAAGTACAAAGGCCACCTGAGTTAACCCATACTAGGATTCCATGTAGGAAAACATGTTTATGGAAGAAAAAAACAAAGTGTCATGTTCTGAGGGAGAGTGATAGAAAACATGATTAGGAGAAAGTTAACTACAAGAAAATCACAAACTTATAATGGGTTAAACGATATTTGATTTCCCATTATGAAAATTTAACAGACAACATTTTTCATTTACATTCCTTTTCATAGTTATGAGGAATTCATTTACTACATAGAATAAAAACATAATGAATTATACCTACCTTCATGTAGAGTTTAATCCTATAATATGTTTCTACCAAAAATAATCTTTTCTCCAAACAGTGAGCATTCAAAACCACTTGGACTCATCAAAAGCACCTGAATAATCTTCTTGAGAGTCACATAATCCACAAAAGATTAACTATTAATTTCTTCTATCTTTAAAAATTATCCCAAAAAAAGAAGGGGTAAGATAAAACGACTCTTCCAAAAGAAAGAACCCAAAAGGAAGGGAATCTACTTTAATTATTCAAGGTTCCACGGTACTACCTAATGTTCATCATAGACCATTCCATAAATAATTGTCCTTAAAATTATTTAAAATAAACCAAACCATGATTGAAACCCAAATACAAGAAGGATTTGATAACATAGTCTTCCAAGGTAAACTTTGTCATTAATCTCCAAACAACATCAACCACTCCTAAAATATTATAAAAAACTAACTAACCTAAACATATTTACCCCAAGATAGGTTAATCATTTCCATAAGTAACCTAAATTACTATAAGTTCAACTTAAATTCATCGACTCTTCAAAATATAAGTCAACCTTTACTCCTCAAAGAAAATACCGTAGTAATATATTTACTTCGATCAAATAGGGTTCCTAAAATAGTGAACGTCTTCCAAAATAATAAACATCTTTTCATCCCCTAATCATCTCTGTCATATTAATACGACAGTCATCACATTTCATATAACATTGGTTGTTGGGACACGTTCCTCCATTTCTTGCCATTAACTATGAAAAGAATGTACAATCAGGGGCTTAAATTCTTATCCAATAATCATGAAACGGAACTTAAAGAATATAAGGATAACTTGTAGAAGAAAATTATTACCTAACTTGGGATCCCCTAGGTTTAAAACTAGGTTATCCATGATCATATAATCTTATGTGAATCTTTATTTTATTTTATCTTTGATCCTATAATAATGGTTCATACTAAGCTTATGAATTTACAAAAGCATGCCCCCTGGGAGTGTCTTAACCAAGAGTGTAGCAATGACCGTTGTCGTGTAACAATTCCCATTTGAGTCTATCTCAAAGCGGTGTTTTCTGGTTTTACCCCTATGTACATCTGTGCCAGAGCCACCTCTACCTGCTCGTATCCAGATAGGGATGTATTTACTTAGCAACCCCTTACTCAATACTCACCAAAATACCATGAAGATTTCCTATAGTTAAAATTTTCTATAGGCTTCTTCCTAATGTTTTCATATCCTAATTTCCACAAATAACTAATCCATCCTTTGATACCAACTATATAATCCAGCCATTTTATTATATAAACTTTCATTTCATTACACAAAACCGATGATCTTTAAGGATTGGTGTCTTGGAAACCAGGAACATAAAACATGAAAACATAAAACATCATTCTTAAACACATGAAATGATTCTCCATATTTTCATCCTAGGTTCATTACTGTATCTCATAACCTGGGGAATTAGATCAAAACAATGGGTGAGCATAAGGCACGGTAAGGGAAACAAGGGAAACATTTAACATGTGAACTTGAGATAGATCCACAATGTCATGAAAAAGAACTTTAAGGCATGAGAAACAAATCATGAGGCATATCATAATAAAAATAACATATTTCATAACTTGAAGATGTGGATACAACATTTAACATAGAAAATCATTTCTTTTTCACCAATGTCCATCCCCAAGGTGTCATTAAAAATTACCAATGTTATTCACCAAGGTATCGGTCAAAATGGCCATCTCTAGAGATTATGTATTTACCCAATGCATTGGAGGGAAATCAGGGCGCACCCTTACATTTTACTTTATTTACATGTGATCCACATATATCATCATCAATCATTTCATAAACAACCCATATAGTATAAAATAAATCGGTTTCATTTCATAATCATAACTTTTTAAAAACTTCTTTAAAGACATGATCTTTGTGTCACTTCAAAACCCACATTAAAGGAAGGTGGGTCTCATGTATGTCAATCCCATAATTTAAAATAGAAAATTTTGTTATATATTTGAATAAACCTATATAAGAGAGAGGTAGTATTATTCCCATAATAAAATAAAAGAACTTTAGAAAAATAGAGAGACATTTTGAGATGGAAATTCTGCAGCACAACGATTATGTTTCGGGGTTTTAGAAAACATTTAAAAAGAGTGGGGACATGGGTCAAACATTCATAAATATCCCATAAAATAGTAGAGGGACGAAATATGAAGGATACATGGACATGATAATGATATTTTAAAGATATACCATATGAAATAAAGAACATTAAATGAAGACAAAAATAATATTTCTTTTATGAAAATTCAACAGCCTAACGATGTCACTTAAACATCATAAAATAAATTGATGAGATAAAACAGGGTCTCTCATCATTTAAAAATAAAATATCATTATGATATATATAGAGATAATACCCCAACATAATAAAAAGAAACTTGAAAGACATGAAATGAAAGTAGAACTTTGAAAAATGAGAAAGGTGAACGAATCCCTTAAAAATTCGGCAGCCTAACGGCGCCACTTAAAACATCAAAATACGGAATTGAAGAGATCAAATAGGGTATCTCATCATTTGAACATAAAAGATCACTATGATAGATTTAGATATCATACCACAACTAAATAAAAATGAACTTGAAATACTTGACATGAAAATAGAACTTGAGAAGGATGAAAGAATCCCTTAAAAATTTTGCAGCCTAACGACGCCACTTTAACATTCTTAAAATTAAATGATAAAAGAAAGCAGGGGTATCTAAAAATATGAACATGAAAAAGAGAGTAGGATGAATATAAATGTACATCCTACAACATAATATCATTGAGCATAAAAGAAATGATATAAAAGAGATTATTTGAAAAGAAAGGGAGAGGTAGGATCCCTTACCTTAAAACGTAACTCTTAAAACATAGTTGTTGGGACCTTGAGGGCATGGGGCACTTTGAGATGATTCCCTGGGAGGTAATGAGACCAAATCATCGTTGAGGGAGAGTTTGGAGTCTAATTGATGAGAGGATGTCTTGGTATCTATAGGAAAAGTGATGGGACAAGGCATTAATGGCCAAGGGACACCTCATTGGTAGTTTTGGAAAAACCATGGGCTTGCCCATGGTATTTGCCCATGGTATTGGCCACATGGGTCCCCCCATACAATAATTAATCACCTTTGGTCAGCCAACCCTTAAAATATATCATGACATCATCATGACAAAGTTATGATGTCATTAAACATACCCAAACCCTAAAACTGTATTTTCACTATCCACTGAAAATTCAACTTTCTCAGAAAAATCCCAAAATTTTACCTTACCAAATATCAATGCTCTGATTTCAAAAATGAACACCATTTTATAAAATTAATTTTCTAAATATTTTTAATGTAATTTTTAAATAAATATACTATTCACTGAAAATATATTTTTCTCAGAATAATCCCCAAAGATTACCTTATCATAATATCAATGTTCTGAGTTCAAAAATGAAATCCATTTTATAAAAATAATTTTCTAACTATTTTTAATTTAATTTTTAATTAAAAATGATATTCACCTGAAAAGAAACTAATACTTGACTAATAATTTATGAATCCTTTATTTAACCATTTT
The DNA here is from genome assembly GCA_963277665.1 of Viscum album. Taxonomy (NCBI): domain Eukaryota; kingdom Viridiplantae; phylum Streptophyta; class Magnoliopsida; order Santalales; family Viscaceae; genus Viscum; species Viscum album. The sequence continues at coordinate 2,116,087,374 of OY728137.1, forward strand.
ATTCAATCACATTACTTAATCATGGTGCATAGATTATATTAATTATTTCTTTAAGTGAGATTATTGTTCCATTTGGTCACATTACTAATCCTTAGCATAAAATCACTATTCATAATTTACTATTCATCAAAAATTAAGTTAATCTTGTTATACTCTAAATTTCATTCTGAACATAATGGTAGAAGACCATTTTTTGAAAATCATTAATCATTTTTAATTATTTAAGGTTTACATAAACATTTTTAAAATATCATTTCTCTAAAATTAATCAAAAATATGCATACTATATTTATCCGTTCATTTGAAAATTCATAAACATCATCATAAGAAGAAATCAAATTATTTATTTAAAACAAATTATTACACATGGCAGTTACGGGATCACTATATATCCCCTTATAACCCCAACATAGGACCTAAGTGTAAGGTGTTCTAAGGTGAGGGAATCTGAGGGCAACTCAGTCAACATTGCATGAGTAAAAATTTCTATCTATTTAAACTTCCCACGAAGGCGATTCCGTTCTAGCTTCACACGATGAAGTTCGGCATGGGTTTGGTCTAGAGAAAAGCCTTGTTGTGCTACCACCTTCCCAAGTTCCGTTAGATGGGCTTCAATTGGCCCGAGAATACAGGATGAGGCCATCAAATTTATTTTCTATATTACTTAACCAGGATCACTTGTATTTAGAAAAAAAATCAGAACTTTTAGTTTCCAGTAGTCTTAATGACCAATGGTTATATAACAGTCTAAAATCAACGGTCTCATTTTAATTATACTCATGTTATCAAATGAAACAATTTTTTTGAGTACAAAAATAAAATAACACACAAAATTAAGAAACAAGATTTATTCAAAATTTCTGGTCATTACTGGGGCTCTCCGAGTGATTTTACATTTCCACCTACTTCCATGTTGTGGCACTTTTCTAGTTGGGTGTGTATTTTTACCCTTTTCATTTCAGATTACTTGTACTGTCTTGTGGTCGATTAATATTTTTGTTTTATATATATAGCAGTGGGGTACCTCATTTTCCTTTCCTTTTTCACTTTTCCATTGTGTTGGCAATATGTGTGTGTGTGTGTACATGTACCAAGGTAAAGGACTCCCTGAGTTTGTTATTCTGATGGAAATAGTCACAAGTCTCATTCCTCTGGAGGCAAGCTTGGGGTAGTTGTGCCTTGAGTCCTGGTACATTTCGGGTCATGACAATGTGTTATCATTGGTGGTCCATTCCTTGGGGAATTGTTCAGATGATCCCTAAAAAAGGAATTCGTTGGTTTTAGGGAACTAATTCAATGTGTCTGAAGAGAATCACTCTGGTTAGGGAGTCTAGTGATAGTGCATTAGATGACATAACCATTCACGAGGACCCTAATAACATTCTTTTCGACCCAACATGATGATACATTTATTGAAGGGAACATTGGTACATGAATCATGTATGATTGAATCTATTATTTTCCTTATTTATTACGTTCCACTCAATTTTTGATATATATATTACTATATATTCTCATTTGATTACTATACTCTTTGATTGGATTCAGGATGCCTCCACGGTGATAGTAGGAAAGGATACTAGCTCCAGTTTGTGATGATGATTTCGTGAGCGACAAGATTGTAGTTCGGGATTGATCATATGATTCATCTTTCTCCAGTTGGGGAGGTAGCATCACCTACACCTATTGAGTTGTATTTATTTATAGTAGTGAAAGATAAGGAAATGAATAGGTTGAGTACACACCGGAGTTCTGGGGTAAGAGACTACTGAGGATCCATGGTGATCCATACCCTCAGGCTGTGAAGGGTTTTCTAGAGTCTTTGGTTCACCTCTTTAGTTTTGTTTGGACACCGAGAGGTTAGATAGAAACATTATAAGCTAGTCTTTTTCAATGGTCAAGTTTTGCATTGGTAGAGCCAAGACACTCAGATGCATAATGGGTTTGAATGATTGTGGGAGGACATCCAGCAGCTGTTTCATGAGGAATATGACCCCTCATACATACGCTATGTATGGTTTGGATATATAATAGACCTTCAAAGGGGAGGGATGAATGTTGTTGAGTATTCCAATAGGATAATAGTCCTTACTTAGTTTTTCTTTTTATGTGGACCATTATTGAAACATATGGACATTGATGTTTGAGCAGGGTCTCTATAGATGAGATTCACTTCATATTTTTTCCCTTGTGCATCCTCACCTATCATGGTGTGCTAGATAAGGAACTTGTGATAGAGATATTTATGTCAGAGTGGATCCAGTTTGATGGTTCTGGTACTGGGAACAAAAGATTTTGGACATCTACCACAGCTAACATATGTCATTTGGCAGGACCTCAATGCAAGAGGCCTCCCCTTGATACGACTGAAACACATGGTTGGGGACAATGTAGAGATTTTGGACCACACAGGGAGGGCTAGTGCTCTGCTTGTGAAGGGAGAGGTCACATGGTGTGGGACTATTCAACCAGATGTGCTGAGATTCCTAGGTAGATGGTAGATGCACCGCCATGGAAGAGGTAGTTTCGTGAACTGGGATCTCATAGGAGGGGACATGGTGGTCCCTAGGGAGGCGGTGCTCGCATGAAATCATAATGAATACTGGTTTCTAGAGGAATTTTTAAGGTCCTTCACACTAGGTGGCCCACATTCGGCTCAGGGAGCTTGCGACTAGGGAAAAAGGAAGCTGCATTCTATAGATGTATACAATCCTAAAATGCACCAGATGATAAGAGGTATGCTATATTCCATTTATATGTTTGCAGTAGGATAAGTTAGACACTTTATAAGGTACAATTTTTTCAATTCATTTATGGATGAGTTACTGAGGGTGACATGGGGCATCAGTGTAACCCAATAACAGTGTTTTTTGACGTAGCTTTGAATAGAAGATAAATAGGGTTTCTCCCCCCATCGACATGTGTTTTCCTAACACAATAAAAACCAATAAGGAGAGCCTGTGCCACCAAAATAAGATAATATTGAGGTATGGTGGATGAATCCCATTGTCATCTGTGTTCTTGGCAGGGTTGTTCATTGGAGTGTAAGACAAGGTCATTGATTTTCCATTGGAGTCTTTCTACTGGATCTCGCTCTACATGAGGTTCCAGTAGTGGGTTTGGCTGAGTGACTGTTTTGAGATTACTCTCCTTCCATGAGGGGAAAATACCCTCAGGGAATGCCATGTGATTTATGTGTCTAGCCACTTGCAGTTAGATGTGTTTTCTTGCCTACCTTTTCATTGATAAATTTCATGATAAACATCAAACTTGATAAATTTTTTTGATGTACAAGTCAAGGTGATGGACACCCCATAAAGATAACTACGCAACTCACTATGTAGTGATTAAATCGATACTCATTACCTTGAGAATGTAGAGTTTCAACCTAACGAGAGAGGGATTTATGGATTTCTCAAATCACCAGTGTCCAATGTACGGCTTCACCCAGTGAGACATGAATGTGATAAGGTGGTGTTGGTTGAAATTTCTGTATAACTATGACTTCATGGAAGTCTATTCTCCAGAAAGTTGTAGTGTCATTGTATGTTCCCTTATCAAGAAATCATAGGCTTTCCAGCTGCGGGGTGTTTCATAGCATTTATAATCTCTATGGAGGATGATTATGGAGCTGGATGGTTAAACGTTTCTTTAGTTGATGTCATTGAATTCTCTTTTTGAGTGTTTTAGAGAGTCTCGGTTGTAATAGTTCAATTGTGAAATCTTGTGGGACCATATATCCTTGGGTGTTTCACTAGATGAATATTATTAATGAGGGAATCATGAGACCCTATTATAGAGTTAAAATATGATTACAGTCGTGAATTGGAATGTAGAGGTTTGACTGGGTAAGTAAACTATCCCTTGAGTTTCTTTGGGGTATTTGGAATTGTGCAAGATATGGGGAGGTTTCATACCACATTTACATATTCCCAAATAGTGGGAGTGGGAGCATGATGTCTCCCACATGTAAAAAATGATTTGATACATGCATGTTCTTACAGATTTCATAGAAAAGATTATAAATTATGAATCTAAACAATCCCATTCGTTCAGGTGTTGTTCCAGCATAGTGATGTGTAGGTTTTCAGGGGAGTGGGAGAGCAAGATTTGAGCTAGTATACCATGTTTTTTTCCTAGATTTTATTTATTGGGATGAAAATATTGAAGGAAGGCATGGTGTAGAGATCTGGTTTCCCTATTTTTGACATTGGAATACTGCTACACATATATCTAGAGTGAGGCACTGAGGCGGCATGTAATTCTGAGGCCTGGTGTCCCTTGAATAAATTATACAATTTTTTTAGTGTTTTTTATATTTAACCAATGGAAATATGATATCTCTTAAATGATTCATCAGATTAGAAATCGAAGACTGCATTTGGTCCTACAATGTGGTGCTAACCCTATGAAAAACATAAAATATGTTAGTGTGAGATATTTTGACACCTCGCACAATAGCGGTATGTTAAATAGATGAATTAATTTACTAATTCCTTCATTTAATAGTTCAACCCCAAATAATTCTCAAATGGTAACTTGGATAGGAAATCCATGTCCATGGTAGAGTCTGGAGTGCGTCGTTTTCCCTATTAGGGGTATATGTTTTTTCAGCACAAGCCCTCAATAGAAAATGCCCCAGAGGTAAATAATGTAAATCAAATAATTATATTAAATCGTTTCATTTGAAACACTACATTGAATAACTTTTAAATGGGGAATTACATTGGAAATCTGATACTGCCTTCGAGATCGAAGCGTGGTGTTTACAGTAGGGGTGACCTAAGTTTTTCTGGTGTGGGAGGGTCATATTTTTCATCCGCTGGCAGTTTCCTATTAATAGGAATCAGATGAATATGCCAGGATTGACTCTTTTCACTCTAGGATGGGGGATCTATGGATGATGGCTATTCATTTTCCAAACATCATCATCTCTCAATGAAACTTCAGACGATGGTAGATCAGAGTGTAGGGAACAGAACAAAGAATCTGTATTCAAGCTAGGATTTATTTTTTAGGATTCTTCATCCCCACGGTTAAATATTTTCTCTTTATTTTAGACATCTATCTATTTTTGTTGCATCTGAATCCTTTAGTGACGAACAAACAATCAATGAACATCATCTGTTTCAATTTATGATTTCTTGTTCCCTATGTTATTCACATTATTCATCAAACAACTTTACATCATGAAAAACGACCTCCAATAATGTAGTTAGACCCAAATCTGTGAGTTCCTCAAACCTAGGAGTCCTGATCTGTGGTCGGGTTCTTGTTTTGGACACTGGAGAAAGAATAGTAGCTAGCGGAAGTGGCAGTTACTTTTCGCCATCAGAAACGCCGATGGATTGTTGAGTGGAGGTTGGTGTTGTAATGTTCTATTCATGTGGATTGTAGAACAGGTCTCAGATTGAAATTGGATCATCATAGTGTTAGTAGTGCACTAAAAAATATTTATGGCATCATGTTTTGGTGATGGGCTCTGCTGGTACGGAAGGTGCAACAGAGCCATGGCAGAGGATGGCAGTTCGAGCCTGACTGGCTGGTTTGGGCCGACCCAATCCAGTTTTGAACAATGGTTTTAATAAAAACCCATTATCTTTCAATCTATGGGTCTGTTTTTAATTCCATATATGGATGCATAATCATTCATTCACGGTAGTCCTTTTGAGTCCAATTTGTGATTTTTTTGTCCCAGGCTTGGGGCTCAGGTATACAAAACATTCATTTTTAATAATAATAATAATATGATTATTATTATTTTAAAATTTTCATACTGAAAGTAACAACTATGTACAATGTCTGATAGACATTCTGTTACAGGTGTTTTCACTCTATTGTTGAGGCGGACATTTCAAGGCCGATTTTGGGTACTAAAATTTTAATACCGGCATGGGGACCATGAGCCTTATTTTGGAATTTGCGGGGAAAAGAACCATTTTCAGAAATATCCCATTCTGAAAAACAGAGTTAGAGACCTTCTGTGTTTTTCTGGGAATATTAAAATGGCGTGATCTTCCTGACTAAATATAGGACCGAGGCACGGGCCCACAAGATGCATGTCGAGTGTAATGCAGCATTTTAAATCTTATGAATTGGAATTTCAATTAGAGAAATTTTATAGTCCACCTTTCATGTTTTTCGGCATCTATCGCAATGGTGTTATCCATTTGGATGTTTAGAGCACTGGTTAGTAGCGATCAAGCACCAATCAGGAGTTCGCGGGGAAAAGAACTCCTTTCACCAGTTTTTTCATTTTGGAAGAATGAATTGTTAATCTAGTTTGTTTTCTCAAGGGGATCACAATGGTATGATCTCAGTGATGTGTTTTAGGATAGAGGTGTGGGCCTTGCAGGTCACTATTTGCGCACATTGCAGTAGAATGCAGTTTCATTACATGGAGTCTGTTTTGGTCTAATTAATAGTTAATCATGTGTGTTTCTTTTTTGCATGGATCACAAATGTGCGATCCATTGGGTTATCTGAGGCTGTTGGACAGAAGTATGTTTATAGATATATGTTTTCTCCTGCGGGATCAGTAATGAGCAACGTGTGTTCGTCATCCTTTTTCCTTGAGGTGCCATGTACCATTGGAGTACACTGGCATGCCTTGTGGGTACTAGTTCATAGTTTAGTACCTGAGTACAAAAAGGTGTATTTCCAGATGATGAGGTGGCATCACACGTTGTGTGGTCCCCACAAGTGTCGTGTACCACTATATGAAGATATTACCTCTATTATCTCTTTCTTTTGAAATCATATTTTGGTTATTGAGTAACCTATTCCACGTGTTTTTCTTGTGTTGAAAACGATGATTCCCACCATATTGGATTTTGAGGAATGTTGTGAGAATTTATAGGTGTGATGACTATATATGGTGACATTCGTAGTTATGGGCATGACGCATATCTGAGGTGATTCGTGATGATTATAGTGATGGAAGTGATGTTTTTAGAATCACCAATGAAATACTGGATTACCCTCTAGCATGACTGGGTAGTGAGGTTCACCATTCTCTCTTTAGGATATACCCACCAACAGGGATGGGCACTGATGTATGTTTTATACTATTACGGGAATACCCTCAAGTGGGGATGTGCAGTGAGGTTTGTCCTTCTCTCTTTGGGGATTACACACCAATGTGGTTGGGTAGTGAGGTGTGTCGTTATATTTTCAAGGCATACCCTCCAACAGGGCTAGGCAGTGAGGTTCGTCCTTTACCCTTCCAGGATTACCCAGCAGCGGGGATGGGTAGTGAGGTTCGTAGTTCTTTCTTATTGGGTTACCCTATATTATGGATATGTAGTTAGGTTCGATAGTTACTCTTTCAGGACATGCCCCCCCCAGTGGGGTTGTGTATTGAGGTTATTCATTTACACATTCAGTCATACCCTCTATCCGAGATGGAATGTGGGTTCACCGATAAAACTTCTGAGCATAACCTCTAGCAAGGATGGGTAGTAGGTTCACGACATTGTTACATGATCCCTCGATTGTGTGGCATATTGATGAGAAGTTTTTTTCGTTACATTGGACTCTCAAGAATGATGGGGGATTTTCCCACCAAGACACATCCTATTGAGGAGTCCTAAAACTATGCAGGTGACACAAACATGCCAAAAGTGGATGGTATCAAGGTACGATGATTGACCCCCATTGACATACAGTTCAAGGTAGACAAGTGGGACGTTTTCCATCTATGATTTTTTCTTCTAGATCTTTTGGAGACTCCATTACTAAGATGAGTTGGTGATATGGAGATCCCGTTACTCTATCAATTGGGATTTTTTGGTTGAGAAATATATATCGTATTGCAGTACCCAATCCATAAGCATTGGATACTTTCCTTTCAAGAGAGGTGAATACTCTCTAGGTATGCGATGTTCTTTCCGTGTCAAACTTCTCATGGCTAGATGAGTCTACTCTGCTACTATATGTAGCATACACTCGATGATATTTTCATCTACTCATTGTTTATAGCTCCCTGTGTTTGGATGAGCATATTCTACTCTCTAGTTTGGTTGATATGTACTTTTCTACTGTACATTGTTCTATATAAAACATCCCTCTTTAGAACCTCACTTTATGCTCTCTTGATCCCTTTGAGTATCCTACTGAGTATTCTTATAATCACCCTTTATTGGCCTTTTTCTGCACTCAATGTTACCTTGCAGAAAACATACAATTTGATATTAACATCAGAGGATCATAGGGATACCGGGTGTTGTGACCACGTGTAATGGTCGTTGATTAGGATCCAGGAGTGGTCTCTCTCTCTACTATTTTACATTTTCACCAATTGCTTGTTTGGGACACATATTTGGTTTTCCATGATGTTTTTTATTTTCCTTTCATCTTAATTGCACTATTTAGGCGTTGATGAATATTTTTTTATTATATATATGTGTGTGTTGAACCTTATTTTACTTTCCCTCCATACTTTTTCATTCAGTTGGCTGTGTGAGTGTTTTCACATGTACTTAGGAAAATGCCACTACAAGTTTTTTATGCCTTTGGTGCTGGTCACCAGTTCCTAACCTACGAAGGAGGGCCTGGGGTAGTTGCGGCTTGAGCCCCGGTATGATTCTTTTCATGACAGGTACACCTAGATAGCACTCCAATGAATTTGGTAATTTTTTGTCTCATGAGACATTACATTAAGGCAGAGATAAAAACAGATTCATGTACTAGACATGGTCCACCTTGTGTAATTGTCTTGGTAGTAAATCCTACCTCATGCCCCACCAAGTGAAATGGTCTTGGATGTTTTTCAAGACACATTCTTATGTCATGTCATATGTTGTTTCCACAATAATATTATACCTTGATTACATGATACCATGTTTTACATGTTATGATTTCATATTTTTATTCATGTTCCATTCCTTTTATGACCTCATGTTATGCCTTCTGAACCATGTTTGATATGATATTTCTATGTTTATACCGTTAATGGGGTTTAATCTCATCCCTTTGTTCATGTATTTCCATGTATACCCCATACATATCTATGAGATCAACGGAATTGAGAAGAATATTTTGGAATTTAAATAAATGATCTTTTTATTTTGGTTCCATGTTTTAAGTTTAATATACCTAATTTTATGAAGGAAATATAATTTATGATCATTGGCTTCAAATTGGTGTTTAATTACACTTAACATTATGTAATAATATGTGTAAAATGATAGAGTCATTATATTTATATTGAAGAGTTATATATTTCGACGTGTTTGAAAATTATTGTTTTCAATATTCTATATCCTTCAAAATAATAAGGAATTTGAAGTTATTTATAGCTCTATTTTTAATATGATGTCATAAATATTGTATAAAAACAGTATAGCTTCTATTTTAGACAATACCTCGAATGGATATATCAATTATATTATAATTTTTAGGGACTTCAAAAACAGTCATTTATTCTCCTTTTGGGAGAATGAATTATGGAAATCAATAAATCAACTTTATTTTTCATGTTACGTAATACCATTAGTAAATGTTTTGAAACCCATTTTCCCCCTTGGTTCTTAATGATATTCTGTTTTTGAATTAATGTGGAACAGTTATATATATTCTATAATTATGAGATATCTTGGCCAGTTATATACATAAAATGAATTAATTAGTGGTTTATATATCATGATATAATGTGTAGGAAAATATTAGTTTAATCATATTTTAATAAATAGTTAGATTTAGGTTTTATCACAGGATAATGCATCAGAATCATTGGGGTTTGTAACAAAATAATTTTTTTCATTCCATGGGTTTTATCTGATCTAAATAAATTGGAATGATTGGATTTCTATGAATATGGTTTTTGGAAAATATTTCATTTTGTAATGATAAAAATATGATGTGTTTACATGATTACGTTTAGAAATCTTCACAAGATGATATGTGTACATGATTACATTTATCTAGGGATGTATGTTTATGACTAGAAATGATTTGATTTATATATGTTCACAAGAGTATGCACAAACATAATTGTGATAAGATAGGATCATAATCTTTGGATTTTTATTCTTAGGTATATTACACAAACATATTATTATTCAAGGTTTTAATGAATATTGATGCATGTTTCCACTGAAATATTACACTTCTATTATGTCATAAAAATTATTTTCATGACTCTTAAATATTGATATATGTTTGTTTCATTGGAATTTTATTTTTGATGAACCTTGATTATGTTCTCATTCATCCATGGCCTTGTTTTTCTCATATATGATATGGGATTGTTGTAACTTCGGTTGAACCATCAAGAGTATCTAATATCACTATTTTATTTTGTTTCCAATTGTCATATAATAATAATGGGTTTTAGCTATCATGTTTCTAGAAGGTTAGTTTATGATAAAACTATTTTTGTGAAATTTTTAAGACTAATTGATAAAGAAGAAGATCTTAAAGCTAACATCCAATGAAAAAACATTTGTGTACAAGGACTATTTATGAATATTTTTTACACACTGTTTTTTTATTTATAAAAATTAAAAAATATGTGTGTTATTATATTGTGGTATCAATTATTATATAATCCAATGAGTAAATATGTTTTTTTTTCAAATTACATAAGACTACATGTTTGGGTCTCTCCAACCCCTCTAAAATATGGCACAATGTAACTCACCCAGGCGAGGGAAAATAATCCATGGAATAACCACCCATATACCCATTGCGTGACACTCTATGATTTATATTATGATATCCCTCATATAAATCTATTTTTCCATGACCTAAAGGTAAATAATTATATTTATTTACAAAAAGGAACTTGAATTCGAAAAATCATATGGTTTTACTTACTTGTTCAAAATAAAAATCTTCACGAATCATCACCCACCATGAATTGTTACCCCAATGCCTAATTTTTTATCCAAAATCATATCATTCCATTTTACTAACTAGTCACAGTACAACCAATACCTACTTAGCGCTCATCATTCTGTGACCCTGAGTCATCACTATGTAATGGGGTAGTTATAGCTATAATATAAAAAGGGTTCCCCATAACCCTATATAAACATTCTCTAAATTAAAAAACGACTATATAGAGATAATACGAATCCATGGAAGTATAATGGAGATGTCTCAACACTTATCATTTTTATCAAAGTTGAAATTCTAGAAAATTCCAATACCTTGATATAAAAAATTAAAATTTCATATAAATTTTAAAATCATTAATGACCTTGGATCATTACATACTCCAACCCACAATGATTATCATCACCGAGATGCTGTTGTAAATGTCTATTTACATCCAATACATTGATTCAAATCTAATAAATTTCTCATTCTGAATTCCGTATTCTACTGTACACATTCCAACTATCTGTAAATAATATTAGGTGCCCTAAATTTCTTATTATGGACCAGTTAAAAAACTAAAAACAATCATTATACCTGATGTGACATCGTCAATTTTTTTTCTCCCTCACCATATCATATAACATTAAAAAAATAATTCAGTTCCCCTCTTGTAGGATATAACTAAAAAATCATTCCATAGACACCATCATGTAATCATATATATATTGATCTTTATACCTTACCTCTCTTAATAATTTCAATATCTTCCAAAAACAATGAAAAAAATTGATCTTCATTTTTTTATATCTCTATAGTGGATCTCTCAACCAACTAAAAACACCATTAAATTCAACCCTGATAACTAAAAATGAAATGAAAAATTTGATACTTTTGAATAAAAAAGATAGTACCTACATGGAATAGAATTAAATCATATCTCTCTTGATATGAACATATTGGTTCCATATCAACCATCAAAGGATCATTTTTACTACACACAAGACCCTTACAATATGATCTTCATATTAACTTGTTCATTATGATTCCTCCAAACATAAAGATATCATTATCACCACCATGAAGAATCCCAAACAAATATCTCTAGCCCATATCCATCCACTACCAAATATATTGAATGAATAAAACCATATCACTTTTTCCTAAGTGATATCATATAACATGAATTAAAACATGTCATTGACGCTCTATGTATGTCAATTAGTGTATTATCTAAATAGAATTCCTTAAATTGAGTCACAATGTCTGATTTCCAATGATTCGCTCCATTGAAAAAATGTTCCCTGACACCACTCCTCAAACACAATTCTTGAATGATTACAACATCACACACATGTTTTTATTTTTATGACACACTCACCCATCATCATAACCGCAGTCATGGAACAAGTTTATATTGACCATACCAAAATATTATAATAATATTTTGATGTATCCTCCAACAAAAGTGGGAAACTTTTCATTCCCATATATCCTCAAGGAAATTGTGGCTACTAGTATCTCCTTAAAAATATTGGTTCTTTTCCTTGACACATCCACTCACTAATCCATTATAAAATTAGTACTAGACCCATAAATTTTTTACCTTTCCTTATACATCATGGAAATTACCTAAATATCCCTACCAACAACCACTCTCATAACCCCCATGTATAGTAAGATTCCATACTAAACCTATAAAAATACCTATTCAATTATCAATCTTGACCTCATCTGAACTTAATTGGTGGATTATCTAACACTACTCTATCGTGTAACTCAAATCATGATCACATGGGACATGTTTTATGAAACCATGGATAAAACATACAAGAAAAATATAATTATTTCAAAACATTTCAAAATCAACTTTCAATAATCATCTTTATTCTTTTTATTTGACTAGCCAGAAAAATGACTCCTTTCAAGGCCAACAACAAGATCCCCACCAATAATGTATCATTCAGAACCAAAAAGAATCCACTCCTGCTGCATCCATACTGGATCAAACAAATTTTTATCACCATACACTATATCATTGGAAATAATTTGGAATCTATAGATTAAGGTATCCCACTAATCACACAATCAAAACTCAATCAAACTCATGAAATCGAGATTATAATATCCACATAAAAATAAAACCTATTAAAAGTCACCAACTCAAGGTTTCTCAAATATACATATCTTGCATTAAATTTGGAGTCAACATATCACTATATAGAAATAATTCTCACTAGGTATCTGTAAATTATTTTTCCCCTCAAGGATTATAGTCATATTCATGTAAATATAATGAAATATTGTTAAGACGATCAATATCAACAAAAACCAAATCATATGATTTTGTTGCGTAGAATTACACCATGAATTGGTACAAAAAACACCATATAGAATGGTACTAAAACAACAAGTCAAAAACCCAATTTCATTTCCTGAACTAGTATCGACGAATCTAATACCAGAACTAATCTATTGTTTGTCACTACAGACCCCTTGTATAAAGTGACTACATATCTATCAAAATAGAATAATCCACTATATTATGTAAATATCCTACCATGAAAATAATATATTATAGTTTATATGAGTAGAATTACCCATATTAGTTATATGGAAAATCACCGTATATGTTTTTTTGACTCTTTAAAGGGCATACTTCCATTAATCAGTGATATTAATCACACACAATAATATGAGTGTTTGAAGAATCATATGTGCAAGTAATGACGCAAGTATTTAGTAATGTTTCAAGGAGATTACATGATATAATAGAAAAATATATTCTCCACCACAAAAATAATTCTTGAATAATTATCTTAATCGTAATTGAAAAACTATGAACTGAAATCACATCAATCTGGTAACATGGACATTTCATTAGAAGGGTGTTCATGTCTCACCTATATAAGGTCCATCACAAGCTCAAAAAAATACATACAATAAGGTTCAAATAAGTAGAATGAAAACAACATTTTATAAATAAATGCATCATATAAATTTTTTACACCATAAAAACCTAAAACCTCATCATTAGGGTAATCCATCATATACCTGAATAAAATTATCATACGAATAATAAATGAAATTAATCATCCATGTTTGCAAGACTCTTACCAATATGATCTAGGTTTCTGAACAATAATATCAAACTCAACCACACATATCCTAATAGAATAAATATATACTCTTTATTAGAGACATACATTAAATGGAATCCTAGAATACTACTAAAATAGACTTTCCATTAGTTTGTTGTGATTAGATAAATTGTTAGAGACCAAAAATAATCTTAGAAACATTATTATTCATAGTATACCGTATCTAAAATAGTATGAAAAATGAAAAAGTCACTCTGATAAATCTTTTTAACTCCCTAGTCTTGAGACCATAAAATAGTGTCTAGGATGGAGATATACATGACATCAAGAATAACTCCATCTAAGTAAGAGGCTAACAAATAAAAAAATTGTTCAATGTAGTTATAGTGGGGAAACTCAAAATCTAACATTTATTTATAAAAAAAATAAAATTACTAAAAAAATACATTAAAAACGTGATGTGTGTATCCTTGCTAGAAAATGAAATATAATTATATAAGTATAAATAAAAAAATCACACACATGAAAGATCACAAATAAAAATATTTAAAAAAATATTTAAAAATACATATAGTCTATACGACAACCGACAAGCCTCATATCGATGATCCATCTAACATAACCATCTCCACCATGAAATATTGGCACTCAACTCTACCAGTACCTAAGACGATGGGGTTTTCCCTAATAGAAATGTGTTAGAGCCTCCAATAAAGGGTGTGAGTAAAACACAGAATGCCACTACCTCTACTAAACCTAAAAAATGAAATGACTATAACTTATTTGAATAAAATATTATATGTTTAAAAAATTAATTGTTTATTACCAAAAAAATAATTTCCATCGATTCATAGTTTGTAATGTAATATAAGAGGATAACCATAATTTCATTGACCATAGGGGAATGTATAAAAGAATAATTTATACCCATTGTGGAAGATTATAGACATGTTTGATTTGTAAATCACCATTTCACAGAGGATAATATATCACGAGATATGAATTATATGTAATAATATAATATTAGGGTGATACCCTACCCAAAAATCATATATAGTATTATTAGCCACCGATGTGATTATAATCAACAATACTAGAAGGATATAACATATAATTAGAAAAATGGGGGTGTACCTACTCTACATACAAGAAACATATATCATTTTAGTATGCACCCAAGTGAATTTTCACAATCTACCCAACAAAAATATATTATATTAGAGGACACTATACGAAATACTTACCCTAGATACTAGAAATGTATTTCATATCACATAATCACAATGCTATGACTTTTATCCATACTAGAAACATCTATCATATCATCAATCACACAATAGAAGACCTAGTACCCACACTTGAAAAATATATCATATTATTTGGCACTGGGGTGATACCTTCCCCCTAATCTGGAATCATATATAATAACATTAGAGACCCATTAAATTTCCCATTCCACTCCATGTAAACATCTATCTTATAAACCGGAACCTAGGGTGAAAACTCAAAATTCAATAAAAACATATATAATATTATTAAAGGTTGAATTGATCCCCTACCTTGAAACACATATCATCCCATTATAGACAAATTTGAATAATCCCTCCTCAAACCCAATAGATAACATTCACATTATTGAGAAAAAACTGAAAAACCCATAAACTCATTTATTTATCTGGGGATCCCATAACATAAGAAATTTTTATTTTCATTGAATTTCGTTACCTTCTTCATTTATCAAAATAGAACCACCTTGGACACAAAATAACACCTAATTAAACTAATAAACATGATCACCATTCTCAAATAGTAATCTCTTAATTTTTTTTATGACGAACCTAATCCATACTCATAAACACAAATCCATAGGGGAGAACTAATGATGTTCATTAGTCCAAAAGATAATTGATGAATATAACCATAGGAGGACTATCAGAAACATCATCAATACTCAAATCAAATATTGACCACATTAATGAAGGTCCCTCACCAACTTACTCTAAGTACACCTATTGGAATCCCATTCTGAATTCATCCAAAAAAATCTATGATTCACACATAGTGTCTTATTTCATTCCTCTATGAGGGCCCCCTAACCATATCCTAGAGGAAAAACTCTTTTATACATCCTAATGACATGAATGATAAATTCATCAGATTAATTCGTTAAATAAATTAATCCACAATACATATATACTTGTCCATAATGAATGAGATTGTCCAACATCCCATTGTTCTACAATATGTTTAGTCCTCTTACACATACCCAACAATATGTAGGTATCAAAAAAAGCTATTTCCAAATTATCCTAAGATTGATAACCCATTCTGAGCCTCCCATGAACTCCATGGATATTCTTAAACCATTGGTTATATTTCCACAATGTAAATTTTTATTCAATGATATAAATAGAACTCCTTCACTAGACTAAGGTTGTTTAGGACACCCTATATTGTAGTCTATCTTTGGTCATTTCACTCATTTAATATTATACTCAACTTAGTCCACATGTCACAGAACTCTGATTTATTGTAACTCAATTATATATCATTACCTAGGTACTATACCATCATCAAGGTATGTCATCAATATTTTAACATCCATTCATTCCATGAGAATTTATTTAATAAAGTTAAATTTAAATTTATGTTCAGATAGACAAGGTGGAAACACCACATATCACAAGCACGCACGAAAATATAAAATCATTAGGATATGATGTAGTACCATCTTCCACATACACAATGTTACCGACCTACTGATGTTATATTAGTTATATTTAAACCATTCATAAACCATACAAAAAAATAACATTATTGATCTCATATCTTAATCCATTGAATTTTAAAAATTAAATATTGATAACTGATAAAAAAATCAATTAACTTCAATAATGCATAAAAAACTCAAACTCACAGAGAATTGTCCACAAATCGAACCATTAATAAATGACATGAAAAATCCAGGAAATAATAATTATATTTTGATAGATTAAATTATAATAATAAAACACTCAACCAATAATCAATTTTAACTAATTTAATTGAAATAGTATAATAATTTTTGAGGAAAAAAATCCGTAAAATGATAAGTAATGTAATGAGATCATCCCCTCTAGATATAAAGTATTAGTCAAAACTAAAGACCCAAATTATTTGATATATTTTTCTTATAACCTAATGAAATTACTTTTATACCCTAGATTAAATACATACAAAATAAAATATGAACTAAATAGAAAAAAATTAAAATAGTTAGGGAATTTCAACTAGAATATCCCATAAATGCCTATCAAAAACACCCTTATCAAAGATGATTCAATCAATTAACAAACTACAGGGAGATCTAACTAAATAAAACCTCTAAAATAACCCATTTACTCTAAATAATTATTCATCCTAACTATAAAACATAAATTTTTCTTACATAAATATGATAATTTTTTAAAATAAAAATATTAAGAAAGATGTGGGACAATGAATAACCCTTCGCGGTCATGGTGTGATGGCCTCTCATCGTAGAATCCAAATCTAGTACATTTATCCATAGTGGAAAAAACACTATAGATCAGGGTATGACTAGCCTAGGAAGAGGCCTTATCCCATGGAAAAAACACTATTGTAGATTGACACCTCTTTATCATTGTGTAACATAGCTCACCCAAGACAGGATGATGAATTCATAGAGAGACCTCACATATGACCACGTTGTATCCATACCTACACCAAGTCAAATCATACCACACCAATATCCACCATAAAATGAATTGTAGATTGTGTTGTGAATAGTTTTTTAAAGTAAATTTGAAATGAAAATTGTTATAATTTTCCAGTCCCCATTCACAAAATACACCATCATAAAGATATTTCCCATTCCATTAAATGGCATCCATGTGTATGGTTTTCTCATAAGATATAAAAAGATAAAAAAATATTTACCCCATGAGTCCCATTATCCATGAATGAGTGAGGCTTATTCCTCATTTTTCATGGCATGACTATAAAAAAAATGATATGATAGACCATATGAATCAAAAACTAGCGAAGGGGTCACCTTGGACCTTCCTTGGAATTGAATGGGAACCTAAGACACCTCTTATATAATTTATATGTGAAATTAAAAGCCAAAAATAATATATTTGTGTCCATATTATTATATTATTCCATAATTCAAAATGAAAAATTAAAATTTCCCATAAATATTCCATCCTACAAACATGTTTTCTTCCACAAATAGTGAAAATTTTATTTGGGATATAAATTTAAATAATTACAATGAAAATATAATTTATTCCAAAAATAAATTAATGATGATTAATAATCAAGAAAAATCTTACCAGCATGTCCAAAGTCATATGAGCCTCATCCAATAGAGCATATCCCACCCTTGACAAACATATGATACTATGATATAAAAAATCATGATTTCTAACACCAAATAACATATGAATTTCTTCATATTAAATAAAAAATATAAGAATCCTCAAATTAGAATCATATTTATAAAAAATGACACACACCCTGAGGTTTTTAATAACCCCATACCTCTTATAGACATTATAAATAAAATACCTACATATCAATGTGACTTTTTTTTGAGATAGTAGAATAAATATTGAATCCCTAATACACCTCAATAAAAATAAAAGAAATTGTAAAAAAGTTAAATGTTCCACTGAAGATAAGAGATCCCAACATAATCCAATAAAAAAATCCCTAGAGCCACCGAAATAAATTGGGAGAAATAAGGTAGAAGATTAGGGAAATGGATTAGAATTTTATATTACTGAATCAAATATAGATAGTAATATTTGATATATAATAATATTTTGTGGAAAAATAAACATTTTTATCAATATATTTAAAAATATCATGGGGTTTATTTGGTAACAAGTACACCCCCAATTTGTTCTCAATGTATATCTGGATAATCAATTTACCTGTTGAAATCCTAATATGTACTTAGAACACTTCCACAATGTTTGATCCTAACCTTTTATAGAGATGTCTCTAGAAAAATTAGATATATTATTTTTACTTTTTTGTGTATACCATTTCTATATTTTTTACTGGAGATTTTTTCAATGGAATTCGAGATTTATGGATAGGAATGTGGAAGTTAATGGTTGAAATAGTATTTTTCCAAACTATGTACCCAACCGAGAAAACTATATGAACCCCGATAGAGGGTATCCACATATCTAGGTCATGTGTTTTTATAGAATGTGCCCTCTTTAATGTATCCTCGGGACCCCCTATGTGAGGTACATGTTTTGGGAACACGGTCTGGGGAAACTATGTTCTCTATATATGTAACCATTCACACAATACATTAATCCCCCAAAAATTCATTATAATTTTCCCAAAACCATGCCTTCTATCCCTGAAACCGCTATCACAACCCTAAAATGTTTTTATCATTATTTTGGAGGTTCCTAGACAAATTCCATGGACTTAAAACCCCCATTCATGGAGAATAAAATCTTGGATAGAAGATTTCATCCTCTCCCAGTAATATATTATCATCCCGATAGGATTCTCATCATTCCAGAGTGAGTATCTCATCCTTTAAATGTATTTTCCTCTATTTTAGGGTATATAGATATAGGTTTTGGTAGATCAAAACATATTGATCATGGATATAGGCTTTTTATCAAGATATAGTTCTTCATTGTGAAATTGAATGTTATTTTTCAATTATAGATTTCTATTCAATAGACCGTGTCAATGTTTTTAGGTAGGTGGTCTAAATTTCATATCCCATAGTCTTTATGAAATTATTTTTTTGTAATTTTTAAATAATAAATTTCCATAATTGGAAAATTTAATTGATGATTTAATTGATTTAATTTAATTTTCTAGGGATAATTAATTAATTATAAATTTGAAAATTTTGATTTTTAAAAATTGGATTATTTAATTGGTAATTTAATTGGGGGAATATTTTTATTGTAGGGTTTATAAGATATTGGTATTATGTTATTTCTCAATTAATGTTATTATGAATTAATTAAAATTTAGAATTTTGATATAGTGGATTTAAGATAAATGTATTATTGGATAGTATGATTAAATAATGATAAATGGTTTACTTGGGATTTGTGATATTATTCCATGTCAATTATAGTGTTGAACATTTTTTTTATAATAAATTGAAAAGGTACACTTTAATGATAATTTTTTAATAGGATGTTAATGATTATGAACCATGATGGTTATGAAATTGATATATGTGTGATATTGTGATATATGAAATTTTTTGATATATATGTGTGGGACATGGACTAATTCATCAAAATCCCACAATGATAAATTTGTGTAGAACTTTTACAACTACTAGAAATAACCATAGTGATAAATGAGTGGGGGACATGGTCTTCTTCTTCAGAATACAATATTTTTACTTATTTTATAAATTAGTTTTGGTTCATGGACTACTACTTTAAATAACAATGAGTTCCTAGAAATAGTTTCCTATGACAGAAATGTTGGTAGTGGACTACGGTCCAAATTAAACATAATATGAATTGAATTGAAATGGTAATTTAAAACCATGTTATTATTATATGTGATATCCAATGGGGATAGTTAAAAATATAACATGGGCCTAAATTGGTACTTAGATTTTTGGTGTCCTCATGAACACAAGAGTTATGTGGTTATGAAAATATTAATTGAATGAATGTAAAAATTTTACTTCATTTCGTGTACAATATTCATTATATAACTGAATACATTATTATTGGATGAATATTTCTTTATATGTAGTTGGTGGTGACTTATAGAGTTGTACTCACACCATGGACATGCTTCTTGATCCATACTCAAATAGACATCATTTTAGTAGGACATGATAAGGGTATCGTCCATGTGTTTGATGGATAATTTGGGATAGAGAATGGATGAGGTAAGTATACATGATTCAGGACATACAATGGGGTTATTAGTGTTTTAATTTATTTTGGGTTTTTTATTTTGACACAGGAAACATACATGGCATGAATTATTTAATCTTTATCTTTGGTTATTTTAATTTATGTTTTTTTATCATGTGATACATGTTTGGTTTGGTTATTGGTTATATTATTTGTCTATTTTTTATTTACATCGACTATTATGGTACATTGATAGTGATGGAATAATATCTCCAGGGTCAATAATAGTCCCTCGCTATTTTTCAGCAGCCTGTGGAATACGGGGAGGTTCAATTGAGTTCATTTTATTTACTAGCTCATGGAACATGTGTGTGGAAGATAGGATTAGAAATTACAAAGTTCTATCAAATGAAGTTTTATTCTCTTTTCTTTTATCTTAATAGTTGGGAATGGAAGATAAGATAATAATATGAGTTTGGACTTAGTTAAGAGTTCATTAATAAGAGTATATAACCCATGTATAAAGGTAAAATCAATGTACACATTATGGGATTGCAGTTATTTATGTGTTAAGTTACAGTTGGATGTTATTTCACTTTGAGTTATTTACATGTTTTGTGATGTGATTATAGTTTTCATATTTTATTTTATGTTACATGTGGAATAGAATAGAAAGGGAGTTGAGTATGGGTGCATCATTATATGCACATAGAATATTCATGTGACATGAATTATTTTTAGGAACACAAGGGAAAATAATGTTTTGAATATGTTGTTTAAATTGAATTGACATTACTTTCTTTTGTATGTAAATTTAAAAAGGCTCCTAATGGGAAAATGAAATATTTTTAGAATGATTGAAAATGTGGAAAATGGGTGTCTAATGAGAAACATGAATAATGAGATGGAGTTTACAATTATAAACCACAAAATATATATAATATGTTAAACAACAGTAATTGGGCATTGGTTTTGACCATGTGGTTGGGTTTTAGGAATGAGTTGTCATGGATTTTGTGAAACACTATTATTTAATTTGTTAATGTTTTGTTTTGTGTTCTAAGACATATGTTGGGAATTTTATATATATTCCTCCATGATGATATTTTTTGAGAGGGTTATAGGAGATTATTGTAGTAGATTATCTACTAGGAGTGGATCATGCGGCAGTAATAGTGATATGTGGGGAGTTTTGAGAGTATAATTGAGAGAACTTTTCATGCTTCATGCAATTTATGGAAATTAAGTAGATAGATTTGTGAATAATATTTATGGCTTGACACAAGAGTTTTAGTTGCAAAACCATTTTATTATTATCAGTGAGGGTGGACTTGAGGAAGCTGAGTTCTAGATTGAGTCTATCCAGAGTACACTTGAGCCCATGGAGACTCATGATGAGATGTGAGTCAAATTGGAAACATACATTTTATGTGGTCCAGAAAATAATTGGTGGTACCTCTAGACCTGGAATGGAAATCATGTAAATGTGGATCAGAAGGAATCTCAAGAGATGTGATTGGTAGAAATATACCCTTATATGCTAAGTCATGAGAGAGATTCTTAGTTTATGAGTTTGACTGTAAAGAACATGTCTGTCATGGACTATGCTGGTTTCTTTACAGATTTGAAGATCTTTTTTCATATGTTTTATGGATTTGATAAAAAAATGGTAAATATGTTTTTATATAGTCTTAAATGTTAAATTAAGTGACATGTTAACATTTTCAGGATGAATATGTATTTAGAAGTATTGAATCAGGCTCTCATATATAAGGTGATCCTGGAGGGGGCTTCCCTTGGAGGATAGGTGGTACTCTACTGGATGCTCAAGAGGTATGAATTATGATAGTAGGAAAGATTGTTATGAGAATGTTGACCAGTGAAGTAGTGAAAACAATGTCTAGGGTTAAGGATCAGTTACATAGGACCTTACTCGTGTGATATTTTCCAAGTGTGGTATATAGAGACACTATCCTATTACACATATTATTACATGATATTAAAAATAATAGGCATTAATAAAAAACAATGGACCCCATAATCTACAGTTTTTGGAAGATTAGTTACATAAAACTAAAAACATGGAACCACTAACATATTTTTTTTAAACTCAATAACGATATACTAACATCCTTTGAGCACTTATATATACCCAGGATAACCTATAGAATACAAAGAAAATATGGTGATATAAAAAGACCAATAAGGAATTAAACAAATAAATAAATCATACCACATGGCTTATAAGGCATAACATGATGAAAAAAAGAGTTATGGAGCATGAATAAACTTAAAAAATCATAACATGTATAACACAGGATTCTATAATCATGGGAACAATTTAAATTTTCAAAAACATTATATATGAAATTAGAATGAGTCCAGGATAACTGTTAAGACCATTTCATGTTGGGGAGAATGAGTCAAGGCTAACTTCCATGAACATGGCATATAGTCGATCCCATAGAGGAATCAGGTTTACACAATATATCAACGTGATATCTCATGAGACTAAACAATACCTAAAGAATTTATAAATTATATTTTCACACCAATCATAACATGTTCTGGAATATATATTCCATATGAAAAATCATTAACAAGGGACAAACATAAGGATTAACCATTGAAATAATTGGGTATCGTAATCATGTCATAAGGATTAACAATGGGTTTATCATAGAGGATTCCATGAAATGAAGGATTAAAATAATAAATGGAAATTAATATGGGATAATAGTCATAGATCATGAAAAATTATGAAACAATAATTTGAATAATGTAAAATAAGTGTTTATTCGTGCGCCAGAGGAGTAAATATGAAGGCCGAAAGGACTACTCATACCTCCGATGGCCTATGGAGACATGAGAAGATAAAAAGGGTGGGAACATTGTAATGTAAGGTAAGGAAACAAAAAAAGATCAGGAAAAGTAAGTTTTCTTGAACTTGGGGAGTGGAAGTGGTACAGATGAACCTATGTCTAAGGAGTGGTTCATGGAGAAGAAGTCTGTCGTGTCTTAGATCTATATCGATGGACCTCTCCATCAGGGGATACCGTGTAAGGAGGTTGAAGAGAGTGGTCCAATGGGAACCAAAGAGGGCTCGCCATAGGTAGTTCCATAGGAGGAGCTAGGTGACCTTCTCATTCACTCTATTAAATAAATGATAGAGATGTTCCTGATCATCAATACATCTAAAGAGGATGTAGCAAGGATGAATGGTGAACCATATCAAGTGGATTATATCATAGAGAAACAAGAATGGATCATCAAACAACATCTCATCATGACTAGAGGATTCAACGACAAAGAAAACAACAGATTAAGTGTTCGTATAGATGTGAAAAAATCTGGCCAATCATTTTGAAGAATGTATCAGAGTGGATCTTGAAAAAAAGGTAACTGAACTCTCCTGGGAATTATATAGGGAGTACACATCAAATATGTTGAAGTTGGGCCTCTATGATTCTTCAAGCTGTTATATGGTGTGATGTTCTTGTTTGTACTGGTTGGTTTTACACTTTCACCATAAAAGTGTTCTCTATAATAAATATGATAATTTGGAGGAGCAAAATATGTGTTTAGGAAAAATTAAAAATGATCCACTTTAGTGCAGTTTAGTGGAAGATTTTAAAAATTAATTTGAACAGAAATCTAATAATGTTTTTATAAAATAATAAATTATTTTTGTTTGTATATCCTGATAAAAATAGTTATTATATAAAAATAATGGTGTTTTAATATAGATTCTGTATTGTAATAAAAAATGAATATTAAATCAAGATGTTGCCATTAATCTGGCTTTTTATAGCGGTGAATTGGGAAGGGAATTTTATTTAACATGTATTTCCCCATCAATGAAAAAATAATTTATCTTTGTATATTTGTTTGATACATAAAATAGGATGTTTTATGAGTAAATTATAATAATTACCAATTAAATTGGGGTACATAGATAGGAATCATAACCAGAAAAAAATGATGGTTCAGAGAGAATCCCTTGCAATATGTCTGAAAATATTCAACACTTGTACTTAATGTACCGGATAATAAAAAAAATTAATTAATTAATTAATTAATTAAATTTTCTATTATTATTTTATTTAATATGATTTTTTGATTCATTTATGTCCTTTTTTATGAATTATAAGATTAAATTTTATCATTATAGAGAGTTCAAATAATTTTATTTCATGATTGATTCACATGTATATGTGTATGGATTATCATATAAAATGATAATAGATAAATATAATTGAAATTATATTATATTTATAAAAATATTAAGAATTTAATTGTTTTATATATTATATTTTTTTGATAATTGGACGATTCATTAGATTAAATGTTAAAGACAACTTTATAGATTATTTTGGTAGTTTCACAATCATTATGATGTAGTTTTGATATATTATTTAATATTATGTATAAATGCCAGCTACAAAACATTACATTGGTTATAACCTAAATTTTAAAAATCAATTCAACAATTATAATGGTTCTATGACTATCCTTGTAGGTAGTAATGTAATATGAAAAGTCATCATCCTTGAAGGTGATAAATAAACACATCATGGACAATGTAATCATTTTTTGAAGAATAGGGGAAGAGAAGTGAATTGAATTTGATATACATCTAACATAATAAAATTACATTATATAATATATAATTTAGTTGTCATGGACTATTAGGATTGGGAGGGGAGGATATGATAAGAAATTAAATAATATTTTAATGAAAATTAAAGAGGATTTTATCTATTTATCTTTTTCTCACTATGATCTTCGTCAAGGTAATTGGGTTTTCCCTTTTGATGATATAAAATTCACTTGTAAATGGGAGATATGAATGGGAGAGGATTAAGAATAATGTGCATATTCTACAAGAATTTTATCAAGTGAGGAAAAGTGGTGGTATTTATAGTGGGAGAAGAAGAGTTTTTTAGATTATTGTATTAATTTGTTATTTATATTGGAAGAATATTGTCAGTAAAGTGGATTCATGTGTATAAGTATATTAACTAGTTCATGTGATCTCGAAAAAATGGTTCTTAATTAATTTATACATCATTCATGACTCAGCAATTGTTATATTTATCTTAAACCATAAATTACCATATTTAACTATTCATAATAAATTCAACATTTGTAGAATATTCCAAAAAATTAAACCCATTGATTTTTTAATTAATAGATTCCAGAAATGGGGTCCATTTTATTACTATAATTATATATATATAATAAAATAAAATTTTATTTAAAACCATCACATATTTGTAATATACTCATTTTACAATTATAAATTAGCATATAACAGTATGAGAAATTATTTATGGTATCATAAAATTTTTATATAATCTTAATAATGTAGAAAATTAATTTTAAAATATATTTTATGAACCTATGTTTTATATTAAATCATTTTATTAATTATAAATTTATAAATAAACTTTTAGGTTTAAAAAATATACCAACAATTAATTTATTATTTTTTAAAACAATTATACAATTATTCAAATATATAAATATATATTATTTTCATTTAAAAGATTCCCATGTTTTATTTATACTTTATATGTTAGGATACTATTATAATGGTCAGTTTACAATTCCTAATGATCACATTACTATTAAAAAATTCACATTACTATTCCATTGGTTTGGGTTCTTTAATAACTATAAATAACACTCATTTCATTCATTAATCACTTCTTAATATTGTATACTGTTATTTATATGATTTTATGTGATTTATATTGTATAAAATAATTATAAGTAGACAATTTGCTTTAATAAAATTATGGGTCATTACATTCTTCCCCCATTTTGAAATTTCAGTCTAAAATTTTTATTTTACATTGTATGTTGAAAATAGGATAGGATACATCTCATTCGTTGCGTCTTATGGATCCTATTTTTTATCTCTATACGCGTGGTTCTTCTAAAATATTTTGACCAGGTGAGTAGTCTTGTTACATAGAACATTACCTCTATTTTCTATGATCTTCATTATATGCTCCTCATAAGATAGTATAATTTTCCAATTGTACCACCTATGAATTATATACATGTGAGGGATCAAGTATTTAATTTCTCAATAGGGATACATTGAATAAATCATGTACTAGATATATGTTTGGTTGATGTCCTAGTTGAATGTCCATAGCTCTAACACAATCATGAATCTCAATGGGGCCAATATACAGGGGATATAGATTTCCATTAATCCCAAGTATCATGATCCTCTTCGATGATGATATACAGAATAATATAATGTCTCCAACCACAAACTATTTTCCCAATTGATGATTTTATCGATAGATTGACCATTTACATTGGGATTCCGTGATGTGATGTTGAATGGTTTCTAGCATTTCCACAATTCCATCAACCATTTTATGTCTTAGCAACTTACGTTCACCAAATTAATCAAAGGATACTGGTGTTATGTATATTTTACCATAAATGGATTCATAAATAGCCAATTGGATTCTTGAGTTGAGGCTATTTTTAAGAGAGAACTTGACAAGTGGATGATTTTGATCTTGCCCCCCTTGGAATTCTATAGAACATGCTATCATCAATTATTCTAGTTTTTAAATAATCTTCTTATATTGGCAATCATTTTGAAAATTATTTGACTTATCAAAGTTAAACTCAGTGTTTAGATCAGGTTAGATACATTTTCTTGATCATAGAGGTAAATATAATAAATATATTAGATACAATGGATTGCCGTACTCCATGAAATCAAAATACATAATTGATGAATATCCATGAATGTTGGTCGAGTGGGAAAGTCCACTTGATCTGTTATGAAGTGTGTGTGTTTTTTATTTGATCCCTAATGACCGATATAGTTTTATTTCCTTTGGATTTATTTAGATTTCCAATTAAAATGTAAATTTTGATTTTTCCAATTTTCATGTTGTTCTGGTAAATAGTTTCATCACCCGCTTAAACTTTTTTCCTTTCATTATACACATTATGACATACTATCTGCTTTGAGGTATATTGAGCAATCTCTTTTTTCATATTTTCCCAGTATTAGTGATCGCATATATCTCAATATATCATTGCGGTTCATGGGTGAATTAAGAAGGATGACCTATGTGAATCATTCAAAATCACATTCATTATCTCCGGATTGGATGTTACACCTAATAATGACCCAAATTTTATGACTCAATAATAATAATTTGTGAAATATAAGGATTTCCCATTTTGAATATCTTCCAAAATTTTCTAAATTTCCACCTCATTTTGTTGAGAATCATTTATTTTCTCTATATGGGATGGTTGGCAAATAATTTGAGAAAGTATGGATGAATTTATTTCCTTATAAATAACAATTTTAATCCTTTTAATGTGTATTAATATTCAAAACATCTCAATTCCCACCATTGATAAAGATACAAGATATTTTCTACATAGAACATCTACTAGCATATTTTCTTTACCATCATAGTATTTGATTGAGCTGTCGTAATCCTCAATGAGATCTAACCATATTCACTAGTAGATATTAAGCTCATTCTATGTTAATATTTATATTATAATCTTATAATCACCATATATCTCAAACTTCTTCCCATTAAAAAAATGATACTAGATTTTCATGTTGATGATCAAAGTCGCCAACTCTAGATATTGCATGCGATAGTTTTTTCTAATGAATTTTTAAAATTATTGAGGAATAGGATATCACATAATAATATTTTATTAGTAAAAATATTATTCCCTTATTTAAGGTATACCTTTACACCAAAAATAGTTCCAAACATGTCATATGTGTGAGCACAAGTATAGTTATAAGCCTCTTTATCCACTCTCTAAAACAATAGTCACATTCACTGGCCCAGATAAACTCTATCCCCTTAATAGTTATCATGGGTTTTGGGTTATAAAATCATGATATGTTCATTAGAAATCATTATCAATACCCAACTAGACCATGTATCCTAAATATCTTCATTAGATTTGTTGTCATGGGCCACTCTTCCATTACCTTTATCATTTAATTGTCTATAGATATTCTCTTTTTGTTGATAACGTGCCCCAAGAATGACATATCCTCTATCTTAAAGACACATCTAATGTAATTTTTATATAGTTCCTCCCTATACAAATCGTTTGGAATATTATATTTGTGTTCCTCATGTCCTTCCTTTCTCATAGAGTATAACAAAATATTATAAAAAGGACTACAACTTTTTATTGAGGCAATCACTAAACAATTTATTAAGTATATAAATGAAAATTTAATGAGAATTAGTGAGTCTGAAGGGATCCATTATGAACTCATAGTGTTAATACATTATTATAATGGTAGTAATTTGGATATCTTCATTATTTATATTTAATTTGATACATCCATATTGACGGTCCATCTTAGAGAAATACATGTCCCCAAATTGTTTATTGAAAAATTCATCTACCCTCTTTGGGGGAAACATTTTGTTTATAATTATATTATTGATCCCATCATAATCAATGTCATAGCTCATTGGTAAATCCTTATTCATGATGAAGGGGCTAGTCACACAACATGTTCACGCCCTTAAGCATATAAAAACCTTTTATAGATTCTCTTGTAACTGCTTCTATAGTTCCTTTAACTTAATGGGGGATATTAAATACATGTTCTTTGATATAGGAAGAGATTCCAGCATACATTCAATTAATAACTCATATTCTTAGTCCAAAGGAATACAATACAACTCTTTAGGTGACACATTAGCATAGTCACGTATATTGGGAATGTCTTCGAGAATGACCCTATGTTTTGTATCAGTTATTTGAGCTACATAATATTTCCCACAAGGAATTAATATCCACATATGAGATTCAAATTATTAATTAGATTCATCTTCCTCTTTACACTTGTATATTATTGGATTATTCTTTGATATGTGAAGAGTGATCTTACTTTTCCAATAGTTAATGTTGGATTTGTCTAAAGATATTCAATTCATGCCCAAAATATAATCAAAATCCACTAAGGGAAGATAGAGAAGATTAAATGGGTGGTTCAGTCCCAAATCATCAACTAGGGATGAGTTATATACTTTGGATGAAATAATTTCCCCCTTTTTGTTCTCATAGATAACTCAACCTTCATATTTTGATGTGGTGTTACAATTTTTCTAGTCGGTATTCAAGATATGAAATAATGAGTATAACAATAATGAAATAGTAAGATCATTATTCTTAAAGGAATAAATAGTATACATATCACCAAATAAATTTTGGGCTCCACTTATGTATTAGTGAGAGAATGTGTCATTCCGTGTTGACTTGGAGGTTGTTGTCATTTATTTCTACCAATCACCCTTTCTTAGTGCAACATATCACATAATTCACATGTTCCTTGTTGTTAAAAAATATTATTATAGTCTTAGTGATTGTCTGATGGTTCCATCCTTATTCCAAATTAGTGGGACTCTAAATATCCCTTCGGTGGTTATAAGTCAGAATCCCAAATATTCTATATTCGAAGCTTCATTAAGTAAACTTTAGATAATTCCCAGGATTTTTCTTCCCACAACTTTGACATGTTGGATGTTTGGTTTTCGATGTCTATAATCTCAAATTCTTTTTGTAGAATCCGATTTAGTCCCTTAAATAAGTGATTCATGCCGATTTTGGTGTTTATAAAAATGATGGATGTGTATCGTTCAATCCAAGTAATTTTTTCTTTGTATGCCCTGATAGAATCATCTAACTTTTTCATTAGTCTGAGGAAATCCCTTCATATCTGAAGATGGAGGGTCTGCAAAAATATTTATTTAAATTTTTTTATTGAAATCATCTCATTCCATGGAATCAACATCCTTCTTGGAATTCATGTTAATCATCAATGTCATCCATTGATCACAATCCACATAAAATTGATGGACCACCATCACAACGTTCTCTACATATTAGCACTGGAGGGTAGAGAATATCATTTAAATAGTGTTAATCAATTGTTTTACGATGATGGGATCAAGAGATCCATAAAATATGGGACTCCATTTTCATATTGGGGATTTTACCACACCATGATCTTTATTTGAAGAAATATGGTTTTAGACATGATTAAATTTATTATTCATATGTTGATCTAGTTGATCATGCACATTAAGGTTCTGTTAATCTCCTTTTCCCATTAGATTTGCAATTTCATTAGGGAAATCATTACATTTTCTATCACATTGACCATTTTAAAGAGTTCTCCTATTTACATCCATTAACTAAGGAAATGAAATGAAATTTATTGGTATTGAATGACAAGATAATTTGAATCTAAAAAACAAACATTTAACCTAGAGAGATTAACATTAAAATTAAAATTAAAATTATATTTATATTATGATTACCTATGTTTTAATCTATATTATCCATGGTGATGAAATTACTTATAAGGTTCTTACTAAATTTTTCTAGTCATCATCTCCAAAACTAACAATTCCATTATCAGATACAAATTATATTGAACATAGACTTTTATTAGTATTATTACATGAATTTAATCAAACTAGCATTGAATAACCAATTGATTACTATAATTTCAAGTGTCATTGGATGATTTGGTAATTACAAAAAACATCAAAAAAATTTAAAAATATCTTGTTTTTAAATCAATAATTCCATCTTACTAGTTTTTGATCTCTTAGATCATCATAGGCTATCTTATGGAATACATTGAAAGGGGATGAGTGGAAAATCCCAATAAGAGAATAAACATAGAAATAATGAAAAAATAAAGGGTTAGAAGGTATAACATGATGATATAAAAATAATGGTACATGAATACACACAAGAAAGAATAAAATGTATAACATGAGATCATGTAATAAATTAATCGTAAGAATGTGGAAAAAACAGACAACATGATATGAGAATTAGTCAATGCAAACTACCTTGAGCATTTCATATGGTGGATCATGATTCATGGCTATCCTCCATGACTATTTCCCATGGTGGACCAATATCCATAAAGGAATCAGGTTTACACCTTCTCCCATCTTGAAATCTCATTAGAAAAAATATTAACAATTTAATTAGGTAAATAAGAAGGGAAACACATCATAACATTTTCATTCATATTTTTCCCAAATGAGGAATCATACATAAGTAATAAACAGAAGGGTTACCCCATGGAAATAATTTTGTATCCTAATCATGTCACAAGGCATAAATACTCTGTTTATCATAATGGTGTCCTTGAAATAATGGATTTAAAAAAAATGGAATTTCATTACGGAATTTAGGAATATAACATGATAAAAGATGTCCAACTACATTTAAACTTGAAAAAACTGTGTATTAGAAACTTTTTAAATGAAGCCTTTTAGTGCGGCTTACGCTTAAATATTAATAATTCTAAAAAACAAAAAAGAAAAAATTATTTGTATAAAATGGGAAATGAACTACTATATTATTTCATGATATAAATAATTATTTTAGAAAAATAATACATTATTAAAATATTCTATGTAGTTCACCTGATAATTGATAAGAAATTAGGATGTTCCGATTAATTAGGTTTGCTTTTTAGTAGAAATTGATAAGGGAACCTTATAAAAGTAGTATTTCCCTATAAATGAAAGAAGAACTAAACTGGGAACATATGTCTAAAATTAAAGACAATAATATATAATGATTGATTAATAATTATTAGGAAATTTATTTTGATAATGATAGGGAAATCATAATTGGATAGAAAAATTAACGTTCATGGATAATCCCTTTTATTACGTTCAAAAGTATTAGTCACCTATACTTAATTTCCTAGATAATCAATTTAAATAAAAGAAATAATAAATTCATTATCTTTTAAAAATATATTTCATTTATTAATACTTTATTAACTCCACTTATGGATTTTTCGATTGTTTATAAGATACAAATTTCGTTTTCGGGACTGTTTTTTTTTTCTTGGTTTTCAGGATTAGTTCACTAGTATATGTGTATTCCAAAAAAAGTAAAATTAAAATATTTATCGATAATTTAAATAATATGTTATTAATTAAATAAAAAAATATTAAACGGTCCGATATATTTTTATTATTTTATATATTAGGATGACTTATTAGAGAAAATATTAATTATAATCGTTGAGATTATTTGGATGATTTTTTAAAACATCACAAACTTGTTTTCTTCTATTATTTAATATCATATATATATGTTTGTTCAAAACCTCAAAAAGGTTATAAAATAATTTTTAAAATACTTTTCCATCCTTTTAAGGGATTTATGACCATCCAAGAAGGTGGTAATGTAAAATGAAAAAAAAACGTCCTTAAAGGCGATAAATCAACACATCACAAGATACATTTTCATTTATAGAATAATAGAGACAGGGAAAAGAATTGAGAGTAGATATACCAATAACATAATAAAATCATTGCATATAAGATATAATGGAGTTATCATGACAATTTTAGATATGGAGGCGAGGATAGGATAATAAATATAAATATATTTAAAATAAAACAAAAGAGGATTTTACATATTGAAATTCATCCCATTTAGTACCTACCTAGGGAAATTGGTTTTGTTCATTTTTTAGATACCATGGACTTCTAGACATGGGGGAGAATCTTGGGAGAGGGTTGATAATAATTTTTAAAATATTCAAGTTTCTTTTGTTGTGAGAGGTGATATTCATAGTGGTAATAGAGGAGTGTTTTTGATTAATCTATTCATTTTTTTTTATCATTTTGGCACAATACTATCAATAGTGTGAATTTTTTTACTATGTATACAAATTATTTCATGTGATTTTGAACTAATGGGTTCTTACATTATCCATAAATTTTCCAAGAATCAATTATATGTGTATTTAAATTATAATGAAAACTATCATATTTCAATATTCACAAAAAAAAATATCTTTTCAAAAAGATAACAATGACCATATTATGATGGTTATATTCCAAAAACTGACACCATTTTATGAAAATCATTTTCTATATATGAGAAATTTATTTTGTAATAAAAGTCATCATTTATTTGTAAGTTGATGATATTAAACTTATAGATAATTTTATAACACTATAAATAATTAATTACAGTTTCATAAAATTATCTTATAATCATAAGAAAAAAAAATATTAATTTATGAATCAATTTTATTAAAATAATATTTCATTTCAATAATTATAGTAACTATAAAATTGAAAATAATTATTTAGATTTCAAAAAAATACCCACACATAATTTATCATTTTTAAAAACATTTATTTAATTATTCCAATATATTAATATATAATATTTTCTTGTAAAATACAATGAAGTTTTGTTTATACATTAAATGATGACATTACTATTCTATTGGACAATTTACTCTTTTGAATGGTCACATTACCATTCCAATGGACATGTCACTATTCCATTAGTTTAGCTTCTATAATTTCTATAAATATATATCACTTCATTAATTATTCATTTATAATGTTTTTATTGAGTTATTTATGTGATTTTATGTTACGTATACTAAATAACATAATTAGAAGAAGGGAACTTCCATTGATAAAATTTAGGGTCATTACATGGTATGTCTAGTCACAACCATAGATTGTGGCCTTGATCACTAGTAGAGTTACAATATTTCATTAGGATGGAAAATATAGAAACATTTAGTAGAAAACAACAATAAATGGTTAATGATGGAATATCTAAGAAAAACTAATGTACAAGAAGGGTATCTTCTACACTATATCAATATAGAAGTTAGAGATATACTATTCATGGTAGTAGAGTTTGTGTATGATGTTATTCATGGTATGATCACTCAAATTAATAGAGTGGTGTAGCTTAGGGGACTCATACATCATCCCATAGAATAGGGGTAGGACAATTACATGCAGTTGAGCCTACACTGGTGGATAATGAGGAAATAATATCATTATTTATTGGTATTATTATTTTATCATCAATGAAAGATAATTACATATTTGATACTGGTGCCTCTCATTCATTTTATTCTGCACAACTGGTGAATTGTTTGATCCTTGTGGTGGATTTCACGACGGAGCGATGACATTAGATACACCATTCGTAGTACAGTTGAATGAAAACTACTTATGTATGTTGTGTACTCTCAAGGTTGGGAAGTAAAATTTTAAATTGGTAATATAAATCCTTGAAATTTTATGCTATGAATAACTTACAGGGAATGTATATTTAGTATAATACAAACCCCATTTAGAGTATTAACACATGATAGTGACTTTTACATCTCTTGATGGTGACAATTATATTCACCGTTGACAGTGGGATAACCAAGCAGGTTTTGCAATGGAAATTCATAATAAACTAGAGTATATCACCACACTGATTTCTTGTATCTTTCTAGATGATGTGGGTGTAATGTATGGTAAAATTACATTAATAGTGGGAATGTTACATGATGTCTATCCAGGAGGCTTTATTGGGTCTCCACATGAGAGAGATGTGGAATTTACGATTGATATCATGCCTAGTGTTGATATATTGTATATTACACAATACATAATGTCACCAATAGAGGCTAAAGAGTTAATGAAATAATGATAATATTTGATGGATAATGGGTTTATCCATCCGTGTATGTCACCTTAGGTGGATTATGTATGTTTTCTGAAGAAGGCTGCTGGGACCTTATTCTTGTTTGTTTATTAATAGAAGTAGAACATGATGATAGAAAATATCTTGTATCATCTTCTATATATTGATTAATTATTAGACCAGTCCATGGGAGATTGTGTTTTCTCTAAGATTTACTAGATATATGGGTGTCATCTATCGAGATTTTGACCTTCTGAGATACCTTATACTATGTTCAGAAGATGTTTGGGACTATTTGAGATCATCGTGATATCTTTCACGATGATGAATTTACTTTGAATTTTTATGGCATTGGTGAATAGAATCTTCCACCCATTCCAAGATCATATTGTGGTATTATTTCTAGATTAAATCATGGTTGTACTATATGAAACATTATTATCATGACCCATATCTTGAAATCATCCCGAGTACACTGAATGAGCAGCGACTATACACCAAGCTATCTAAGAGTCAATTCTGGATTGATCAAGTACACATATTGGGTCACAATATCTTAGGGAAATGTGTTCTAGTTGATTGAGAGAATGTTTAGGCCGTTGTTTTTTGGGTGCAGCCAAAGAATAATTTTGATATTCATAGTGTTCTGGGATAGAAATATATTATTCGAGGTTCATCCAAAATATTTATTTTTTAGAATCACCACTATATGGAATTATAAAAAAATGTATAAATTTTGATTGGTATGGATCAGGTAAGAATACATTATATGATTTGAGTTATCACATAACAATGACACCAATCTTGATCCTATCAGAAATATGGGAGGAGTATACGGGGTTCTGTGACACTTATGGGATTGTGAATGAAGTAGTGTTGATGTAGGGAGATTGGTATGTCATTTCTGGGTCGTGGAAGTTGATACCACAAGAAAAAAACTACCCAACACATCACATAATGTTAGTATCATCAATTCATAATTTCATTTTTTTTGTGGAAATATCGGTTGGGAGAAAAAATATCATGTATACTGATTACATATGATTTGTGGATACCTTTGTCGTATGTGATTTAAATTTTATAAATTGTATATGTGTTGAGTATATAAACTCATTCAAATTTGATGTAGCATATTCTTCAGGATGGGAAACATTTTTTCTAATGCTTTGAGTAGGGAAACTCCTACTCAGCCAGTTCAGACTTCTAGAGATGACTGAATAATGATTTCTCTTCTGGATGAGATACATGTCATGATTCCAAAGGATCAAGGGTATATGACTCTATTATTAGTTACAATGGATTATATATAATTTAGTCAGATTAGGGAAAGGTAGTATCATGATCTTGAATGATTAGATTTGAGGGAAATCCATGAATATGGGGAGTAATATTTAGATTGGACTATAGATGATGATGATATAATCTATGTTATAAATATTGTATTTGTTCATATGAAAATGAATGAAGATTTGATGTTAAATTTCATTCCTTGATGTGTGTGGTTCATCCAGGTGTTTAAAAAATGTATTGTGACCTATGATGATACTTTTGGTAGTCGATCCTGAAAAAAGAGATAACATGTTCTATGATATGACCACAGACCTATAAATATTTGAAAGACAAGAATCGACAACTATGTGAATTTCTATAGAAATTTTTCATTCCTAAATTGATTTTGGATGATGTTAACCTTGATTTTTTCTTGGTTCTCCCAAGGAAAACTCATTATAAATATTCTATTTCTGTGATTTTCACCGTTCAACTAAGGTATAGCATTTCTAA
Source organism: Viscum album (assembly GCA_963277665.1). Lineage (NCBI taxonomy): Eukaryota > Viridiplantae > Streptophyta > Magnoliopsida > Santalales > Viscaceae > Viscum > Viscum album. Next base: position 2,116,124,491 of record OY728137.1, read on the forward strand.
CAATACTGGAGACATTCTTATTAGATAATTTTTGAGACATCTACATTATGGAGCTAGTACAACTCCAAAATGTACAATAGGGTTTTTTTATATTTTTACTCATGTTTTACTTCAAAATAGCGGTAGATCATGATGATGTTTTTTTATTCACATATATTTTTTTGTACCGAATTCCTCCTTCAGGGCGAAGTGAAATAAAAATGTACTATACAGGTTCTTGAGGATGTACTAAGAGAATGCGTACTAAAATTTTTTGGGTAAGGGGAGAATCACCTTTATTTAGTGAAATAATCCTATAACAACAATCATTATAAAACTATTTAGATGGAACCATAAAAGGAACTTTAATGTAGGCTATGTAGATGACCGATATACTGGAATGTGGTTTGTGAATAATAATCTATTATATATTTTTAACCATAAAACACATAAAATATAGATAATAAAATTTATATTTACATAACCATAAATTTATGAATAATAAACATATAATACATTCATGGGATGTATATACACTACAAAAAAATAAATTTCATAAATTTTCATATATCTTATTTAAATAAAAAGTTATATAAAAATCCCCAACCTTGGGACTAGACTCCCATCCTTCTAGTAAAATTGTCCCATATTATAAATATTTTTTCATTAAATTATTTTATTGACATTATTATATATAATATGACATATGGTTTTATTGTGACATTATATTAACCTCTTATTACCAACCCCATATTAAGGTGACACTTTGGGTAATATCAGTATAGTTCTTCGTATATATTTCCTAATTCGTTATATTTATTGTCGAAATACATATATCATATATTCCAACATGTAAAACATAATATAAATATCATATATATTTATTGTATACATATTTATTACAATCTATAAAAAATGGAATGAATAAATGGAATACACTATTCTTAGAGACGATATGTGGCACGTATACATGATTGATGGAACAGTTTTATTGTCGTATTGAAAGAAATAATGTCAATGAAATATATGTATGTATATAATATTAATAATTAAAAATTATTATCTAATATATATCATATTTCTTCAATAAACTCATCCTTACTAAATTCCATGTACAGTGTGAACGAATCATGTCTATTTGAGGAAGTGGTGGTTCACACATCCCCAAATGAAATTATCGTATTTACCTAAAATGGAATGAATGAAGTTGTGTGTTATATATTAATTATATACAAAAATAAATAATTAATATAATATATATCATACTGAAATATAGTGTCCATATTAAATACCAATTATGAATGGTGGTAAAGGAAATTCGAACAACATCATTTTGTGAGGGGTGTAATACACCTTAGACAAAAATATCGAATATTTGTTACCCATTACATGGATGTGTTTGTAAGTGTAGGTTAAAACCATATTATAAAAACAAATCAATATATTTATTATACAATGTTAATTTTTTTATCATGTAATGTAATAAATCTGGTTGTTTAAAAATGAAATAAGGGAAACGATCATAACGAAATACATTACATATTCTGTGGGTAACTCCGTTTGGTTTTCACCAAAGGGATTCATTGATTGTAATTCATCAAAATGGTAATATAAAAAGATGATGGGGGAAATTTTTATATATAAACTGACTATATAATGTCCAGTTCTATGTAGTTTGATAGGTTTCATAATTGGGGGGGGGAAGGAGGTGGCATTATAATGTAGGGAGGGGACACACTTGGCATTTTTGAAAACATGTTATGTGTAACCACATTTTAACAAATAATAAATACTAAAAACCCAATTAAAATCAATAATACATGATTTATGAACTATATATAGACATAGAGTGGGTGTTATACAAGTTTATTGGTCAATTTATCCCTTAATAATACATTTTTCCAGTTGTGAAGCCATATTTTTTATTAATCACAGTAATTAACTTCAATCACATTCAGTAATAATTATAATAAAAAATTAATTTTTCCTTTTTATACTATAAATATTTTTCTGATTACAACCCTTTATGTTTATTGTTAAAAAATCAATTCAAAAAAGTGGTGAAATTATGGTTAATTTTAATACTATAGATGTGTTGATAATGAGGCTAATTAATGTGGGAATATTCTAAAGATAATTATGATTTTATATATAAATTTATTATAAATAAGACTAAAATGAACAAAATTGAGATAATATATGTATAATTGATCTAATTTTTACTTTAGATAAATCATAGAATATAATTTAACTCTATAAAAAAATTATACAAAAATCTCTATTGAATTATAAATTAGTATTTTTCACGAATCATTCAAAAATAACGTTTCTTAGAAAAAACCCAAAATGTATCCAAAGATAAATTTGAAATTATGAATTAATAAAAAAAATTTTCTTATAAAATTCAATTTCTAAATGATTCTATTTATTTAATTTTTTTAGAATGACATAAAAGGTAGTTTTTTATTAAAATAGCATTTTCAAACAAATGATGACTCTTCTAAGAAATTCATGTCTTATTAACAATATACTTTATAATATTTAAATAGTCGTTATTATCATAAATATAAAAACATTAAAAGCTATGTTATATCTATCCCATTCAAATATGTATAACAATAAAATATTATTTTTTAGAAACACACTTATTCATGAAACACAAGCCAAGTCGGTGTTTTGTGTATTACATGATAAAATTTATGTTGTGTGTAACATATAATTAACATGAAATAACATATAATTACATAAAAAATATTTATTATATATATATAAACTATATTCTATGTTGTATGAAAAGGAACATATCAAAAAATAAATAAATAAATTCGAAATAAATATTTTACAACATATTAGGGTGTTTTGGAAAAATGTTACAGGAGTTGGACAATGTATATATGTCAGTATGACTTCCCAGGTTGATTATTATTATTGGAACTATTATTCAATGTTTTATTCAATGAATGGAACTAGAAGGGTTTGTTCTGTCAAATTATGTGATATAATATTTTATGACATTCCTCATGAGAAAAAAAATATTATTTGGGGTGGAATGAAAAATCTTATTCATATACGTTAATTAATTTCTCATTATATGAATCATGACTAGCCTCACATTGAATTTTTTGGAGGAATTTCCTATTTAATCTTTCATGGTGAAACATCCTCCTTATTTTAATGTGTATTTCCATCCACTTAATTTTAAAAAATGGACCTGTACCACAAAAAAATCATTATATAATGAATGAACATTTAAATTATATATTATTTAATTAAAATCTGGATGGTGAATAGGATAAATAGAATTCTCTAATCTTGAATACAAGTAAATGATACACAATAAACAACATGGAGTTAGATGAGTGTAGTATCATATTTTTCAAAAGTCAAATTCTCATTATTATCTATATAATGAAATAGAGTAAATTAACTATAGATGAAATGAAATATGATGATTCATTTGGAACCTATGATGTATTATTTAAAATACCTATTTGTTAATAATTTTGTACTATTATTGAACTAGAAATCATTATCGATAAATTATTTAGTATTTAAAAACCATGTTTCAAAAATACATATCCATAAGAGAAATTAATAAATATCAAAAAATCATAAGATAAACAGTCATGGTGGAAATGGGGATTAGATTCAAATATAATTAAAAAGGTTTTTTCATGAAAATAATGAAGGGATTAAATGTAAACTATAAAAAAATTTATAAATTAAAAAATAATCATTATCATCTATAACAAATGATTTAAATGAATCAAGGAGAAAAGTTTAGAAATGGGAGTGGTAAATGTTATATGTGTGTAAGTGAATGCCAAAAAAGAAACAAAATGTCAATGTAATGGGATGAAGTTATCTAATTATGTAAATAGAAAAAATACAAATAAAGTGTGCCACCTACATTCCAATGATAAAACTACATGGTGTAAGGAATTTTCTTAAGAAGTGATCGAAGCTATTGAATATTGAATGTGATTGACTAAAACAATCACATAATCATTGATATAAATGAAAATATCATGAGATCACTATTTCAGAAGTGGGGTGTGATAAGAAAGTGGTTAAAAGTACACATACCATCCACTATAGAAACAATAATGTCCAATTTGAATCTGAAACTACCATCACTTTTATATCAAAATAATATTGTTGCGATATCACATTACTATCCCAATGATTTGATGATCAAATAGAATTATAAAATCATAATGGTAGAATTATCTCTTCTCATGACTACGAATATTCCCAGATATTATTTATATCACATATATAATCAAAATTATCTTTTTATTAGTTTCTTTATTGAATAAAAGTTCATTATTTTTATGCTTTGGTGTTATGTATATAAATCCAATATCAATTTTTGAGGATTGGAAGTCATAATTTTTTTGAACCATTCTATTATTTTTTATTCCTAGGATGATAAATTAAAAATTCAAGTGGAAATTATATCAACTAAATGGGTCTCGATTCTTATTCAAAGGGTTTATATATCTCTTACAGTTAGGGATAAACTCTTCATCTATGATATTCTGATTTAATGGATAATGTTTGAAGTGATTATAGAATTTTAACATAGTCTTCCTTCAAATAATTATGTCATGGTTTTAAAAGAACTCATTCTCTATGATAAACCTATATAAAATGCTTAAAATAGAATGTAATTGAATGAGATGTGGGAATTTAATAATAACCTTTAGGAGATTCATTATAAAGGATTAATTCGGAAAAATGTTTCACCATGGTGTGAAGATGTATTTTATTAATAATAAAGATGGATTAGTGCAACTACACATTGATTATTAGAAACATAAAAAGATCCTGACCAAGGATAACTATTTTATTAACTGGTATTGATTATTTTTTATCAATTATGAGGTGATAACGATATTTCAAATATTATTCCTCATTCTATAAAATATCAAATGAATGAAAAATGTTAAGACACACCCATGGAAATTTTCTGATCGAGGTATATAAACTATGAATTTTATGTATTTCTATTATTTTATAACAAATCTCCCACCATCATCATGAATTTATTGAATATGGTCATTAAATATTTCTATAATAAGAATTTTTTTATTCAATATTGATGGTATTCATATACAATTAAACATTAATTATGTTTATAGAAATAACTTTTGTATTTTAATAGAGCCACTAATGGAAAATAAATTTTATTAAAATTTTACCAAATGCGAATTTTGAAATAATTATGTTATAATTTTGGGTCATATAATCTAAATTTTTTTATCACTGGACACATAAAAGTAAGATTCTATTAATCAATGGCATAGAATAAACACTATGTCTGACATCCATAATAATTTAATATTTTCATGATATTAATAATTATTTATAATTTAATTCTCACAATTATAAAAACCACTCATTATTTTAATTTTAATGGAGTTATGTTCAATTTGATTGATTGATGTGATGAAATATTAATGGAACTAAAAAGAACATTGATTATTTTACCACCTCACAAACAACACTACATTGTAAAATGGTATTTTATTTTTATAGGTGAACCAATGAAAGGGTTGGGGTGTGTTATCTTATTTAATGATATGGTGATAAGTTATTACTCACAAATATTTAATATATTATAGATAGGTTTCCCAGCTAATGATTTTGAGTTTTCCTTGTAATAGTAAATTAAATTTATAGTGGTATTAACATTGTTGTTAAAGGTGTCACATATATATTTATGATGTATATTTATAATCAAAATTAACATAAAAAGATTTTATTATGAGACATATAAGATCATTTTAGTTGATTAATTGTTATGTCTTCTCAATACACAACCACCCGGAGAAATTAAAATAGGTTGTTGATTCTTTTAGTGAAAATGTTTCTTCAATATAATCTGTAATGTTGTTTAAAATGATCTAATAATTATATATTATTAATTTATGGACCCTAAAATCACGATGGATGATGGGAAATATTATCCTTGTCAAATATAAATTCAACAACATATCCATGCGAAAATTAAAGAGGATTAAGAGGTTTTAAAATTGAAAAATAAGAAGATAAATGTTCCATAGTTCAACATTCATTGTGGGGGATTGATATGTTCCATGAATTAAGAATATTTCCTATTAATATGATACGTGAAAAAGTAATTATTCAAGGAAGATCATAGCACATCATTCTATATTCATTCCATATGTACAAATATGTATAGAGATCTACAAAAGTGTTGTTGGTGGAAAAAATAAAGTTATATATTAGAGAATTTTTATATTGATCCTTGGTGTATCATGAAGTTATGGAATAGGGTTACATGTCTAGGTGGGTGTTATAACCATTACCCATACTAGAATGGAAATGGAAAAAATCACAATATATTTCATCATTAAACACCCCGAAAACTATAAAATAATTAATATTATTTATATTGTCTTTGATCTCTTTATAATGTTATAAAACAACACTTCTATTGAAGAATATTTATCTCTTAGTCAACTAGCCAGGAAAATCATTACAATGTTCTATTTTGGTAGAATATAATAATTTTTTTATTAGATCAATATCATATGTTCACTTCAATGTTGTGGATATGGAGATTTATTTTTTTAATACCTATAATTATATGAAAAATGATCATTCCTATATAACCATTGAAACCCTAGAGGATATATTGATATATTGGTTTTTATATTTCAACTGAATATGGGATCAAAAAATTCCCCCAGTCAACTTTTCATATTTTAATATCTATCACATGAGAATTCAGATGGATCAATATCGTGGCCTCTGTAAAAATAATTGTTCAACTAAAAAATTAAAAGAATATTTTATATAATTATTTATAATGGGAGCTTAGATAGATAAGGAAATATAAAAGGATGTAATATTTATTTAGCATAATAACACTGTATATCACAGTCGATAGAAGATCTATGTTGGAAATCATCAAAGAGAAATTTAATTTGAAATAGGTGAGAAATAATTTATATGAATTTGACCAATGAATAAGGTTAGGAGATTTATAAATAAGAAAAATATGATCTCCATGTATTATCTCAATTTTATATTTTTGATCGAGTATGGACTATGACTTATCTCATAAAACTCCCATAAACCCATATCATGTTCATCGTGTGTTCCATGTATCTGTTCTAAGAAAGTACATACATGATACTATACATAAACTGAACTCATAGGTTACTAAACTACAAAATTATATTTCATATAATGAATATTATTTATAAATCAGGTATCATATAAAAACATTATACGAAACAAAAAAATTATTCACTTAAATATTATTTTGAGGAATTAGAAATTTGAGAATGCCACATGGGTTCTTGAGGATGTGATGAATTTGAAATATACTCATTTTTTTAAATCCAAGTGAGGTATTTTATATGATAAATTCATTTTAATGGGGTTTAAAATATAAAACCCCATGATGTTATATGTATTTCCATAAATGAATTCTAATGTGTTTGATGTCATATATCACACACAACCTCAAGTATATTTGTTCCATGATATAGTATTCTATTACAACCAAACCATTACAATAGTTTTTTAAATTTTTAATCAATTAATTCTTAAAAATATGTATAAATGATTTAAATAATTTATATTTATTAAATAATTCATAATAATTTGTACTCAATATTCAGTAAATTCATTCTCTGTGTAAAAATTGGGTTTATCCTATTTTTTCAAAAGAACATTAAAATTAAATTCGAATATTTTTGAAAAATTATAAGATGATTTTTTAAAAAAAATATATAAATAAACATTTAAATATTATCTGTCATTTTTTATTTAGGATTTTTTAAATAAACGTTAAATAGTGATAAATAATTTGTTTCTGAAAACAATTATCATTTATTATCAAGAAAACATACAATTATATTTTAAATTTGATATTGAAACAATAGATTAATCCTATAATAAGAAATTTTATAAGGAATTAAATATGATTCATTTATAAACTTGATATTTGTATAAGATTATTTTTGGGAATAATGAATACTATTTAAAAAAACAATTATGAGGGAAATGCGTATTTATATTAATAAATTATAAACTATTTATTAGTGGATTAACGTAACTTTTATATATAAGATATTCAATCACATATTCTAAGATTCATTTTATTTTATTACAAGGAATTTAATGGGCCTAAATTATATTCTATGCATTAAAAATTTCTTTTATAAAATGGGATTTCATTGATGGTTGCACACTTATTTAAAATTATATTCTTATATTTATAAATTTTTAATCAGGTAAAATGGATTTTATATTTTGAATCAGAATAAATTATATAATTTGGTATGGTAAAGGTAATTTTTTCTCATAGTTTATTGTAACAATAAAATTTTTATTATTTTGTTTAAGTTTAAAATAGGTTTACATAGGGGTTAAACAAAGATATAGGAGCAGAATAGCCACTTAAACCTATCAAATTCACATTGGATAATGGTATTTAAACAATATATTATACATATATCAAATAACTCTATATTTTGATCCATATTACCATAAATTATAATATATATAATTGAAAGCATTTACAAATTTCCATTATTGTCCCTCCAGTCACTTATAATGAGGGAATATCTCATGATCTATTATTCACACCATTTAAGCCTTCCAAATAGGTCAATAACATCTAAAAATTGATCATAGAATAAATATATTCATATTATATCTTATATTATTCTTCATAAATTTATCCTTCAAAGCATAAAGTGTAAGACAATTGATTTTTCTGAATGAATATGTACAGATCATAACTGAGCTCATTCAATCTATTCCCTCTAAAAAAATAGTAAAATTTATTTATACAAAAATAATTATAACTAAAATAAAATAAATATTATTATATGTTATTATTATGATGTAATGACCATTTTCCATGTATTTTATATCTAATGGGAGATATATGTATCACTCATTTGTATATGTGGACAACTGCCTCCAAGTTGAAATATGAATCATTTTCAATTATCATAATATAATGATTTTTGTTATTTTATATTTGATGAATATTTATATATAATAAAATTTATATGATCATAATTTTTGATATGGGTATTATCATTTACCTTTGTTTTGTTCCATCCATTGAAAAATGAATACATCACTCCTGCAAGCATCTGGACTAACGTCTCCAAAGTATATTGTAATACATTTTTCATTATTTATTTATATTAATATATTTTCTATTTTATATAATAAATATATTTGATAATTATATCACGAATAATAATCTTGAGATAATGGAACCATGATCAATGTGAAAGAGGAACAACTTCAAATCCAAAATAGGCATGACAAATAAAGTTGTTGACACCTGAAATTATAATAATAGTGAATGACTATTAATGAATTAGTTATATCATGTTATATATAAATATTGTAAGAAATTATAGGTATTATTATAGTAATATTATATAATTATTATATATTTATATATAATATTGGGGGTTAGAGAACATACAATGATTGATACACTTTAGGTAAGTGATTGATATTTAAAACTCATTTTTTTCGGGGTTTTTTAATCTTAAATGTAATCTGATAAAATTAAATGATATAACATGAATAATATTTTGTATTTTCATATCCAATTTATAGAAATGAATATTAATATTTTTCTACTTTTTTACACACTTTTATTACTCAATGCACAAAATGGTTATTTTAAGGAAAACTGAATTTATTTCTCTCTTTAATTGTGAATCCCTTATTCCATATCCATTCAATATGGGAAATTATTTCTAGAAAGTCATTAAATATTATAAATGATTATTTAAATTAAAATTTTGATATATTTCACCATATTTAAAAAATTCTTGAGGTAATTATATTATCATTTTTGAAATATTTTACTTTTGGCATTCATCAAAACATGATAGTAATGTTTTATTTACCCAAAATAATTAAATGAGATTCCAACAATTACTAATAAATTTTTATTTTATTCATCCTATATAATGTTCCATATAACATTTAAATGAAAATGTTCTACTTAATATTTTGTAAATATATTGATTTGATGTCATTGATTTAAAAAATAAAAGGAATTTTCTCAAAAAAAACGTAGAATAGATATTATTGTGGAATTTATATATAAAAATAATCATTTAATGTTTTATATAATATATTGGTTATGTGATCTAATGTTTCAATTATTCAACTTACATGTTATGGTTAACTACTATGATAATGAAATGATTATAACACTCATATAATTTCAATGATAAAGGACTTTGATTATTCTATACATTACAATTTAATATTTTATATATTACTTTCAATGTTAGGCATTGAGAGAACATGAGATTCAGTGGAACATTGATCCTGAATGTAATTTTTTCATTATGATTAAAATATTCAATAACACACTTGCATTGTTTTTTCAAATAAATGGAATAATCACAAACATAGGCTTCTTTGAAAAATTTGTCCCTACCATTGAATTTAGAGAATGGGTTTTACCTTAGGTGTGACATATCCTTGATGTGAATCAGACATTCGACTTGAGTGAAAATGTGGGATGTTTTTTAAATTAATAAATTAAATTATTTATTTTATTTCAGTTAAAATACCATGACCAAGTACGGTCAATAAATATGTTGTTATGTCCCATTTTTAGGGTTACCTGTATAACCATAAAAATTGAGAGAGATCATTGGAGGAGAATGATTTTGGAATGTGACATCAGATCATGTCAGGATTACAAATTGTTGTGCCATCAGAATTTATAGATATGGATAATTAAAATGAATAAGTTTAATTTTTAACTAGTGATCATTCAATATACATGTAGGATTTTTTATTTGTGTAATTCCACGTCATTTTTTATCAAGATTGAATGAAGATAAATTCAACAAACATGAAATGATTCATGCATCAAATATTGATTTTATTAGAGGATGATTATATCTATTTTTTATTTATGACTGTTCTTTCATCTAATTCATATTAAATGGAATAAAATAAAAATGGAAATAGTCCATGGGTTTTTCCAAAGATCATATTGCATAGTTATTTCTCCATCATTTACTCATACGTTCATCATTGAAAATTAATTAGTCATGTGTTTTGATGAAATACATTGTAATTCACTGTTGTGAGAATGTTGTTTGGAACAACAGATCGATACCATGGGTATAAAATATGACCAAGGAAGTGATTGAGGAGTGATGATTATTGAGTATGATCAGAGATGGATCCAGACAGATTTCTAGTTTTTGTTAATTCTAGTTTGAAGGTTTGATGGCTGAAAGCATGGATGTAAAATTTCAGAATTGATTTGAAGGTTTAAACTCAGTCATTAGAGACATAAGTTCATGTTGAAAAAAGATTCATATTTTCTATATACACATGCAATGATGATGACAAGGACTGACAACACAAAGATATTATATGGAATTCTATGAAATACCCTTTTACATGATGTGTAATGCTGAGTTGCACAGTGTGTGGGGCCCTTTCTAAAGCGCTAGGGTTTCACATAGGAAATATGTATCACACTACATGTGAAAAGTGTCACATGACGTCTAAACATAACTAGAAATTTTTATGTGTTCACTGGTAGTACATGGACATGAACCTATCCAGGAATATGGCCATGCCCACGGCCAGACTATGGATAGGCATCCTGGTTTATGTTGTTGGTCGAGGCTTTGTGAACACACATGAATAGATGTACACAATCTATAAATGTTGTTTACTCTAACATGGATATTGTTTTGGGCATTGATACATGGGTATAACATGATTCTAATGGGACATGTTGTGTTATTATATTACATTCCTTGTATATATAAAAACATGCTTTGATTTCTTATCCTTCTCAGCTTAGAATCATTTCATTAGGGTATGATACCTTAATCGATTATCAAAGGGTTTAGTATGGTGTCACATCTAATGAATTTAATGGTTATCCCCTCTGAGGAACATAAAACATGGATAGAATTGACGAAATCCATTCATGAGGCCCAAATTTATATCATATATCATCAAAATTTCCCACGGTGAATTTATTGGTATCTTCTTGACAAACACTACATGGGAGTTGATATACTACCTAGAGGGTTTATCCAGATTCATTTATTGGTATACCCAATGGATTTTGGTGGTATCCCCATAAATATATCTATTTATTTAGTCTCACATTGAGTATATATATTACATAAATAAATGATAAGGTCTTAGATGGATTCTATTAGTGATATTCGTCCCATGGATTCTATTCTATTGTATGAGTGTTATGTCAAACATTCAAGATGGAATTCTAGGATGAAAATATGTTTTGATCTTATCATGATAATCCGTGTTTAATATATATATATATATATGTTTTTTAAAATATATTTCATTTACATATAGTTGTGATGATATGCCCACTAATCATGATGATATATGATTTTTTATTCTAGGGATTCATACAATGTATTATTATACTAAAACATTAATGGGATTCTCATCCATGTGTCATGTCTTCTATAGATGAAAGAAATTATTGGTTATTTTATAGTTCATAATTGTATGGACATGGAGTTATGTTCATGTGTATAGTTCCATTAGGTTATCAGATCCCATGTGTGTGATATGCATACTATGTGCTGATCACATTCCCAATTCCTTTTGGATATGGGATTTGTGTAGCTTTAGATTGGGATCCATTAGGCTGGGTCATGATAGAGTCGTGTCATAGAAATATTTTTCTACCATATGATAGGAATCTATTATATTATTTTTTGGGTTTTATAGAAGAAACATTATGGGTTTTGAGTTTTGATTTTTGGACAATGACTCCAGAGTTGGTGTAGAGACCGAAATATAAAATCACAAGGACCGTAATCACATACTTCTTAATTTTGTAAATCCAGACTCTAGATAAATGGAAACTACTTATATCATCATTATAATGGAATACATTGTGGTTTCAATGTCATTTTTTAGTAATCTCACAATATATACTTCATCACCCTTGTGTATCTTGTCTATTTTAGGATGCCCCACAAAAAAGATTTTATATTGGGTTAAACATTATGATCATAATGTTTTTATACTCAATGATGAGGCTTTGAAACATGGTCATATTGAAGAGTTCTTTCATCCACAAGCTTCACTAGTATTACCACCACCTATTGATATTTATAAAGTTCCAGTAGTATTAGTAGATGAAGTACATATTTTGAGAAAATTTCTTGAGTATCAACACCAATGAAACCTCATGTTAAGGGGTTTTCTAAACCCATAGGTGGATACAGATTTTATTAATGTTGTGACATGAGTATTTAATCATTTCAGGACACCTAAATAGCATATGTAAGTTCTGGAATTGATTTTTATCCATCGATATACTAAAATATTATTGGGATAAATAGACAATTTTATTGATGAGGTGAATCTTTCATGGTAATGTATTGGGAGCATTTTCTAATTTGTGTTTTCTCCTACTTGATCGTGTTTTTTGAACATCCTAGAACATCTACTTCAATAGCTGAGTATTATTACTATGGATGAGTATCCTTAAAGGTTAATTATCCTCTCCATATAAATAATGGATATGGTGTGTGATTAATTCATTTTGTTTTAGGCCATAAAGTGGGGACTATGTAGAGATATCCCAGGAAGCAAGAAAACACTATTTATTCCTTCATATTTTGCAGTGAAAGAAAGTTATTTCGTAGTAGATACTTTCAAGAATGTGAAAACAAAGACAATTACTGTTGGATATTAGAAGATGAGATATGATGCTTCCTCGACCGGAATCCAATGACAGACACATAGAATTGGATGAGCCAGATGCTTCAAGTGGCAATCCAAGTACAAAGGTTCAATGGTTCATGGATCATAGGATGGGTCTAGTCATCTTAGAGATATGTGGTGATACACTTATGATAGTAGGGGAAATCATTCTTGAGAATTACCAATCCAATGTATATCTGATAGAGAGATCGTGTTTATGAGTCATAGGAATCATAATAGAGAGGATAAGGTATAAATGTAGGGTTTTATACATGGTAGTGGAACTAGGATATTATCTATTGGTGGAAATCATTTTTGTTTTATTTCGTCACCACCACTAGGTTGTTCATTTCGTGGTCAAGAATATGGGAGATTGGGGTGAGGGAAGCAGTACACCATCAATGATTATGGAACATTGGCTATTGGGATGATATGAGGTTCAATTTATGCAATAATTTCACAAGGGATGGTCAAAAGAAATTATATTTTCCATGTGCATCGTAGTGTTCGAAAAAAGTTGTATCACTTACGAAGCTTCTAATTTTGGTTTAGTAAATTTACATAAATAACCTAAACTAAATCTTTTTGTTGATTTATGTATTTAACGTAATCAATGATATTATTTTTGGGATTCAATATAAAATGATAAACTATCATGAAATGTTAAATGGAATGTTTTAAGGGAAAAATGGAATGGATTTGGGGTTCTGATTAAAGTTCAATAATTACATTCCATTAATTTTTATATTTTTGGTTCGATAGTCTGAACAATAAATCTAATGTTTAAAATGGTATTCTTTATTATGAAATTTTGAAATAATTCATATCCTTGGTACTCTTAATTTTTCCTCCTCTAACAATCAAGGTTGATGATAGATCTTGGTCTAGGGTGTCCCATCATCCATGCCCCAGCACTATTGAAGTCATATCATCAATAGATTACCTCAAATCCTTAATATACATAGTTAACCATTAGAGACATAGAAAATATATTTAATTAAAAGAAAATAAATAATCTTGTTTCATGTATCTTGTGGGTAGTCATCAAGTCAGTGATGTTCACCTCACTAAACATGCTGCTCAAATATACCACAAACATTAAATAAACATTAAGGAAAATTCAGTAACAACTTTACTTCCCACTGGTCTAAAACAAAGGGTCATCCTCTAATATCTGAGTGTAATAGATCACTTGGGGGTATTGATAGAAGACAAGAAGAATAATTATAATAAAATAAATACTAATTTTATAAATAATTTGCTGAGAAAATAATATAATAAAAAATTGAATTTTGAGAGAGAGAGAGAAAAAAAAGAAAATAATTACATAATATAATATTTGGTAATTTATATAATTTATAAATAATATTAAAATAATAAAATAATTTATTATTATTATTATTATAAATATTATATGATATAAAGAGAGTATGAATGTAATTTTAAAAATATTAAAAAATTATTTAAATAATTATAGTAATAAAAGTAGTTATAAAAATAAAAACAATTAAAAGAAGAAAGATAGATGGTGGATTAGAATGGTGTTAACAATATTAATGACATTCCGTAATTAGTTTATTTTACTACGAGAATAATTAAAATTACAATTTAAAATAATCTCTAAAAAATAAAATAAATAAATCAAAAGGGAAGATAATAAGAAGAATAAACGGGGGAGGAAAAAAAGGTGCATTGAATCTCCATGATGGAGATCTACTCCTTTGTGGTCTAATGATGATATAAGATGGATCTGAATGATTTGGTAAGAAAGGGATCTCCTCCTTATATACAAAATAATTTTCCTTTGAAAATTTTCATGTCATAGGCCCATTAAATGGATGAATTAAAAAATTCACTTTAAATAAAATATTAATAAAATCCTTTAACTCCTCTCCTTTAATGTTTAGAATATTTTTCTGTGTATAAAGATGGTAATGTTCATTTTACTCAGAGAATTTATTCTACCTAGGACGACTATCCATATTCTATATCATCTGTTTCGTATAAATTTATGTCTTTGAGAATAGTCATTTCATGCATATAAGACTTCATGAATGTTGTTCATAATATCCTTGAACACATTGGATCCAAAATTCAATATATTCTCCCTTTCTAACCCTCATTTATGGTCTCATCATACAAAATTTCAAGATCTCTGAACAATTTTCAAGGGAATCATTTTCATCCAGTTTTGGGCTTCCAAATCGTGGATTTAGCTTTGATTCCATAATATAAAAATGAATCCCATGATGTATAGAATTATAATAAAATTTCAAGAGTTGGATTAGAATAAAATTTATATGGAATACATATAGAAATAAATTTAAAAATAAAAAATCCAAAACATGCAGTTTTTATCTGATTAAGTTCAAAATACAACTAAACTATTAAAATGCGAAATTTTTTCTTAAAATAAAACGTTTTTCTGATTAAAAACATTATTATTAAAAGTAATGTTTTTGAAAATACTAAATTTTTTAATTCCCCCATATATAAACCATGATTTCCGTCAGGAATAAAATATCAATATTTGGAATCATAGGCCACCTCTGTTACCAATTTTCAAATTCCAAGGCAATAAAATTAGGTAATAATCAATTTCAAGTAAAATTATAATTTTTTTCATAAAATATCAAATAAAATTCCCAGTTTTCAATGAAAAAACCATTTTATGTATTTTAATTTTACCCTTTTAAAATTATTTAACTTCTCCATTCATTCATTCAATCTCCTCAATTATTTATTATTGAAAATTCTAAATCATGATCTCCCTTATGTTGGAATCATTTATCTCAAAACTCATGATATTATTATTGTTTATTTATACTCATATCATGAGATCATGATCCTTATCTTTATTATTGTAAAGGAACTACATTCAACACATTCTAATGAAAAAAGACACATAAAATCTTCAGGGATATCAATTAACGTCCAACTATCTATGAGGCTTTGGGTTGGTTAGAATAGATTTTTTTAAAGTTAAAACTAAAGGAGGAGGTATATATATAAATTAATAAAGCATGATATCCAAAATATATGTTTCATGAAATTTTTCATCTCAAATTTTAATGATTCATAACATTACAAAAAACTAAAACTAAGGATCATGATCAAATTAATCATAATGAATAATTGGTACACCCTCTTTAAATTTTATATATTTTTATAAGAACAGTTTCAATTTTTTTTAGATTTATTCTTTAAAAAAATTACACCCACAACCTAACCAATTTTGACAAAAATCATAGGTCTCTTAATATTGATTTTTGTAATCCAAAATCACAACACATTCTTTTCATTTTTTTGATTCTTTTGTACATTTTCTTATTTTATATTAATGATGTTGCAACAATATAGAACATTGAATGATTCCAAAACCATTTACAATTCCCACAATAATAAAAACTACAATGTTACCTTACAGTGTATATCATCACATTTACCATGATTCCCTTTACCACCATACATCAACAATAACATATCACCAAAAAAATAAGATATGGGTACAAATGGATTAAATTTCCTTGAAACATATAAAATTCTTATAAAGTCCATTCATGGTTTGTATGTGATAATGAAGGAATGAAATAAGGGTTGAATTTTAAGGATAATTGGATTATAAATGGATGACTCAATCACTTTAATGTTGTTTTCAATATTTATATAAAATATAATTTCAAATAAATTTTCAAGAAGGTGACATGTTCCAATATCAAATAGAAAGTGTGATCAGGATTAATAAAAAATATTCAATCTTGAAATACACTACAAAATGAAAAAATGTTATGGGGTAAGAACTCAAGGAATGGATAATAATAATAAATCAATTCACATAAATTTTAAAAAATTTGATCATGAAAAATGATTGGAATGTTTTTTCATTAATCAATATATTCTAATAAATCATGAGTCCTCATTTTAATATCCATGATTCAATTAAATATTATGATTTTAAATTTTCCTTATTATATTTATTTAACTTCAAAATTTTAAACATAGCATCAAATGATTCCTACGAAACTCATTTAACCTATATAAGTCATGTAAAATGTGAGTTCAAGTATGGGAATGTAATTTTATTGTTAACACTCGAAAATGTTTTGGACCAAAAATGTTATTAGTTTAAAAGATAATAAATAAAAAAGTTATCCCACATTCCCATGAAGATCCTTCAATTGACCTTACCTCTTACATTTATGAACCTATAAAATTGAATTATTAAATCATGGACATAAATCATGTTATAAAATATAAAAAATATATGAAAAGGTGTGATGGATTCTCTAGTACAAACTATGAAATGAAAATGAAATCTAATTCCCTAAAAGAAAATGAAAGGGATAAATCTGTGAATATTCCCCCATGTGGAGCCTAATTTATTACAACATTCATAGGGAAGTACCATATTTACCCAGAGTTATATGGTAGATGATGATGCACTAATTTTAACCACAACATTTGGATTTTCCCACTAGGGGCTTTATCTTTTCACATGAGAAGTGATCAATGAATAGTGTACACTAGATACCCCCTTTTATAAATAAGTATATCCCTCATAGAAGGGTTAGGATGATGTAGGGAAAATCTATATTCATGGTTTCTACATACAAAAACCCTTTCATGAGATTACATTACACGGGTTGCATGAGATGAATGATAAAATAGAATGTAAATAAGTAAATTTAATTGATTTTTTTCCTTTTTTAAAAATTAATTTTCTTCTTTCATAAAAGTAGCCTCCTTCATGATTTACATATGCTATAAAAAATGGAACTCTTCATAATGTGGATCCTAATATTATTGTTCATCAAATTCAAGTAGCACAATGTGTACGTCAAATGGTTTACATAATGGTTATTCATCTTCCACCAATGCATAACAAATATTGTTTGATTCATTATAATAAAATAATAAAAAGTCGTTAATGATTTAGATTCAATTGAAACAAATGATATAATGTTAATGAAATTTTCAAAACCATGTGTCTATTCATATTAAATCTTTTCATCGATGGTATGTTCTCATTTGAGTAGATTACCAGGGGATGAAGGGGGGTTAATGGGATCCTCTATCTTAAATTTGAATTTAACCATTTGTGTGGTTTCTTCCTTCGATGATGTTGGATCTTCTTCTATTCAGTTGTTGAGGAGATCAAGATCTTCTCCACATTAATTATATAATTCATTATGTTTATATAGATCTCTCATTTGTAATTCAGTAGGAAATACTTCCTCTATTTCATCCTCTGGTATAATATGTTACCAATCATCTGGTTCAGGTTCTTTAGATGATTTAATGATATATGGAGTTATCCAATCCGTTTTTCCAAATATTTCCTACACATTTGTATAAAGACCGTGAATATAATACTTTTTTTTTGTGTTTTTCAACTTGTTAAAAGAATTAATCTGGTGGAAATTGATCCAAAATGTAGGGAGGAATTGAGGAAACTCCTTTTTTGTCTTGGAAACTTCTTGATAGAATGATATGAAGTACTCCAAAAAATCAGTGAGTTATTTTTCCAATCCGTTATCTATTGGTTTCTCGAGGGTCTTCGTGATATCTTAAATTATGTTATAGAATTACTCCTCTGAATTTTTGGCTTCAATATCCCCTAATGAATCTTTCATAAAATGAAACACCATATATTGTATACCAGGGTGCCACAACTTCTGGATGTGGAGCCTATGATTAATTGTGCAATGAATCGAAAAAATTATCATTAGATAACATCATGTATTTTATAATATTTTTTATAAAATAAAATAACCATATATACAATTTTATAAAATAAAAAATGAATTAAATTATAATTGGGTCGTTGGAAGTGGCCAATGTTTTTTTATGCATGTCATAAGTTGTGGTCAAAACTATTAAATTTTTCTTAGTGCAGCAAAGTGGTTGACCATGGGAATATCACATGAGGAGCCACTCAATTTTTTGAAATCACATAATATAAATCCGCTAAAAATATATATTTTTTCTTTTATGTATTTAATGATAACAATGACAGACTTATTTGGTTTTCAATAAAAAAATTCAAATATATCAGGAAATTGTAAACATGATGAGTAAAAAAAACAAAGGACATGGCATTGAGGTTTGGTTTATTGGTCAATTATTAATTTTCAAAAATTATTTTCTTTTTGTATGATAATCCACAAGAAATATAATTTTGTAATTACTATTATTTATTACGAATTTGTGGAATCTTTATCATCCTATGAAATATTAATTCCACATCCTCCAATAATAAATGGTGATGGAACACCTTCATCCAGGGTGTGACATCTTCCAGGAACCAGCTCCATTAATGTTTTTTCATTCACTAATTAACGCAAATACTTTATATGAATATTTAGGAATTATAGAGAGGTAAAATATATTTAAATAAATGAATATAAATAAATTATTTTCTCAATATTTGGTGGGATGTCACCAAATCAGTGATATTCACCCCACCATTCATGCTACTCAAACATACCAGAAACATTAAATAATTTTTTAGGAAAACTCATGAGCACATTAACCTCCCACCACTTGGGCCAAGCCTTGGGATCACACTCTCATTACATAGAGTAAGATCAAAATTTGTGGAATTGAATGAAATAAATAAGAATAAATAGAATAAATTAAAGAATAAATATAAAAATAATGGAATAATAAATTTAAATAATAATTTAAAATAGAACTGGGAAGAGATATAGGGTCTGGGAAAATAAAATGAGAAAATATATTAAGAAAATAATATTAAATAAATTATTTAATTTTTTTAAAAAAAAATTATAATAATTACATCTTATTATTATTATTATTATTAAGATAAGAATTCATTAATAAAGGTAATAAATAAAATAAAATAAAATAGTATTAAAAATAATTACACTAATAGTAATCGTAATAATAATAAAAATACTACTAATAATAAAAATTATAATAATAATACAATTAAAATGACGCAGAAGAGAAGATGGGGAAAGATGGTAGAAGAAGAACTTAAAACCTAGATGATTTGATTAATTTATCAAAAAGAATAATTTAAATTACAATATAAAATAAAATATACATCTAAAACAATAATAAATTAAAATAGAGAAAAATTAAGGAGAATTAATGGTGGAGGAAGAAGATGGTGTATCAAAGATCATTATTAGAGATCTACTCTTTGGTCGAATTATTTGATGGGATGCATTATAATAATGTTAGAAGTGATCATCTCCACATTTTTAGGACACAATTTTACTTCAAATGTAATAATGTGTTATTCCCAATAAATAGGAATAATGGGGAACTATGTCTTAAAAAAATATTTTTAGAAATGTCTTGCGCATCTCTCGAGGATATTTCAATGTATTTGGCCACTTGTATAGGGATATAAGTTTGTTCTACTCTGAAAATTGTTTCTACATAGGAGGTCCCATTGTATTAAGTATCTCCTATTTCCCAGGAATTAATTACCCTGAAAATGGAGGATTCATATATGGAATCCTTAATAAATTTTTTTCCTAATTTTTTAGTGTGTCTTTCCTCCAATATACATGCATTAGAGCTGTCCAATCAAGAGATATATTCCCATCATAAAAAACATTTTTAGATTTGTTTACATTTTTCAATTGATAACCGAAGATCATGTTTTCGGATTCCAAATGGTGGATTTATCATTTGTTCTAGAAAAAATAATTTAATTCAAAGATTTATAAAATCATAAAAAATTAATTTCAAGATTTGGATCAGTGTAACAATTGTAATGTTAAAAATACATTAATAGTTTTAAATAGATAAAATCCAAAATAATCTATTTTTCTTTTATTCCCTAAATAACACTAAATTCATAAAATGCACAATTTCCCATAAAATAATTTTTTTTGGGATTAAAAACATAGTAATTAAATGTAAAATTATTCACAATATTAGTTCAATTATTTCTCCCAAAATTAAATTACTCAGGTCCCCATGTATAAAATCTCAACATTGAGAATTGGATGGACGAAATGTTAACATTATTAAAATTCCAATGTAATAAAATTAAATTATAATCAATATCATATAAAATTAGTAAAATTTACATAAAATATCAATTCAATTTCTCATTGTTCAAAGAAAAATAAAATTCATGTATTTTAATTTTCCCATTTGAAAATTGAATGAACATCTTCTTTCATTCATTCAAGCTCTTAAAATCATTTTTTAAACATCGAAAATCATGACCTACCTGAATTTTAATTTTTTCACTAAACTCTAATGATAAAATAAATTTATAGGTTTTTACATATCATGATAACATGCCCCTTATCTATAGTAATTTTATGTATCTACATTCTCTACTTTGTAAAGACAAAATCAAAATAAAATTATGAGGGTTTTCAATTAATTATGTAATGTCTCTGAGATTTAGGGTTGTTTTGAATAAATGTTTAATAGTTAAAGACCTTTTAGGAGGTCCATCTATTGAATAATAAACAATGATATAAAAAGTAAAAGTGTAATGAAATTATACCTTTAAAATTGTAAAAATTCCCAAATCCCCAAAAACAGAAATTAAAAATAATGATCAAATTAAAAATTAAGAATGATATTTACACAATGTTGACATTTTATCAAATTTTTAATTTATTTAAAACATCATTATTTTGAAATTTATACCTTGTAATACACATCACATCCACTACCTAATCACATATTATAGAAATCACAGGTCTAATAATGTTGATTTTTGATTTTCCCAAATGAAAAAACAATTTTTGTCATTTCATTGGTTCTGTTTTTTTAATTTTAGTTTTTTTACATTCATGGGGGGAAAATTAGAGTACAATTAATGATTCCAAAATCTTTTAAAATTCCCACATTAAGCACCACCAAAATTATTCCTTAAATTGTAAATCATCCCATTTAGCATGATTCACATCATCCCCACACTACCACATTAATAATTAATTTAAATACTAATAGTAGTGTAGTAAAGGATAATAAAGGATTAAAACATTATCATTCTTATAATGTTAATTCATGTATTATATAGGCTAAATAAGGTTTGATGTAAAGGTGGTATTTAAAGGATATGGTGTTTATCAAATGATTCATTTATCATTTTATATGTGTTTTTATCGTGAAAACATTAAAAAAAATTGAACTCATGTTCTAGATGGTGATGTGTCCTAATATCCCTCATGAAATATGATCATGAAAAATAGGATGTACATGGTCTACAAGTCCTCTCGAGAATTGAAATATGATTTGGTGCAATCAATCTATGTAGGACTAATAATATATCAATTCACATGATGTTTATAATTTCAAAATCATGATTTTTTTGATAAATTTAATTTACAAGAATCAATAAAATAACTTTAAATTAATGGTCATAATTTTAATATAATTGATTCAATTTAATCATCTAATTCACTAACTAATTCATTCAATTTCATTAAAGTTGAAATTTAAAACATGGTATCACATGATTCTTAAGAAAATTAGGTTTCCTAGAAATCTCAATTACGAAATGAATTCATATATGGACCTCTTGAAGGGAATTACTAAAATAAGAACAGTGATCATGTAATTAAAGAGAAAAAATATAATTATCATTGTGATTCATGATGAACTACATCCTAAGAAATCAAATTGAAATAATATTTCCTATATATAAATTGATAGGAATAAATATTGGTATGATCCCACATGTGGGCCTAGAATTTTTACTACCTTCAATGGGTAGTAAAAAATATAATACAAAGTCAAATAGTGGATGTAAATTCATTGATTTGAACAACCAAATGTGGATTCTCCATGATTATGTTTAATCCGTGCACCTGTGAAATGATACATGATAAGAGTATACTAGATACTCCACCGTCATAATTATGTGTATCTTTCATGGAGGGGAAATGATGAAATAATGATAAGCCTACTTCTTGGTTTCTAATTGTGAAAAATATTCCATTGATGGATTAATATTATATTCATGAGATTAATGATAAAAGGGAGTGTAAAAAGGTATATTTAGTTGAATAAAATATAGATTTAAAAAAATTTATTTTTCCCCTAACATAAAACTATCATCTTTTATGATCTCCTCAGGACCATCAATGTGGATTTCATCATAACACGGTTTTCAAAACATAAGTTTATTAAAATTATGGAGGTCCATGTGTTCTTAAATAGTTACAGACCAATGTCATCTTCTTCCTACATGTCATAGAATGTAATTTCTTATAGGATAGAGGAAAGTGGTCATGTTAATGCATCATACAAATAAATTCCACCATTTGGGTTTTGTGTTCCTTCACTGATGCTGGATATTCATCTTTACATGTTTTGGGGAGATCAATAATTTCATCACATTCATCTTAGAAGTCTTCTAGTTATTTTTGATCTCCCATATTTAGATCATTAGTCAATTCTTCCTCCATTTACTACTTTTATAATGTAATTGGATCATCTTCAGGTTTAGGTTCATATATATACATAGGTTCCTTTGATGATGCTTAACTATGTGTAATTATCCAATCCATTTTTTCGTAGAGATCATACACCTTTTGATCAAGCACTTCAATGTCATTCTTGAATGTGTCTTTTCCCATATTCTCCTAGATTATTTTGTATTAAATTCTTCAAATTTTTATGTATGAAATGATGAAAACTATTCTTATGTCTTGGAAAAATATTGATAAAATTATTGGAAGTAAACCTATAATTCAGTGAGTTATCTATCCCATTCCACAACCAGGGGTTTCTCGAGGGTCTCAATGATATCCGGGAGGATGTCTATTAATTCCTCCACTTTGGAAAATGGGCTCTATGCCTGATGATCTGTCTAGCCCATAATGAAAAGCCAACTTATTTATACCATGGAACATCAACTTTTTCCTAATGAACCTGTGGCCAATTGTAACATGGAATGATTTTTTTTTTCATTTGTCAACATCATAGATATATATTTTTTTATTAAAAAAATTATATATATAAAATATTTGAGAATAGAAAACATTAAGTAACTTTTTATTGTCTCTCCATAAATAGTTCTAGATCTGAATCAAAACTATCATGGTTAATGGTCAAAAGAAATTATATTTTTCCTATTTCATCATAGTGGAAAACCCAGAATGTCTCACATTCAGAGCATATCAGTTTGGTTCAATCACTTAAAATAAATCACCTAAACTATTTTTTTATGTATGTAATTAAAAAAATTATGATATATTTTTTTCAATATAAAATTATAAATTGACATGCAATGCTAAGAAAGATGAGTTAATGAAGAAAGTAGTTGGATGTGAGGTTTGGTTTAAGGTTTAATCATTATTTTTCACTAATTATTTCATTTTTTGATAATAACAACATGAAATATAATGATTGAGTTACTATTCTATATATAAAAATTGTAGAATTTTTGAGAGCCTATTAAATCTTAATTCCACATCCTCAAACAATCAAGGATGATGAAACACCTTGGCCAAGGTGGTGCCATCTTCTACAACCCACATATATTGATGTTGTTTTGTCCATTGATTACCTAAAATACTTCATATGAATATTTTATCCATTGAAATAGGGAAATGGTAATTAAATAAAAGAATTAAAATAAATTGAGGTTCATGTAACTGGTGGGAATTCCATAAATCAATGATCTTCACCTAACTATGTATGATACTCAAATCTATTACAAAAATTAAATAAAGTTTAACGACAATTTAACAACACTTTGACCACCAACTGGGCCAATATATGGGTAAAACATTCAATTATATAGAAAAGAAATCACACTATGGAGTGGATAGAAGAAATTATTTAGGAATAAAAAAAATAATGAATAAATTTAAAAAATAATTGGATTAGAAATTAAAATATTAATAGAAAACAGAATTGGGTTGATAATGAGAGAGACAAAGAGAAATAAAATAAAATAAGAAAATATATAATGAAAAAATATATCAGAAATTATATAATTAATAAATATTAATTATAATAACAACAATTAAATAATTAAAATTTTTACTATAATTTGGAGAAGATGATATTTTAAATGAGGGAAAAAATTAATAATCTTAAAAGAGTATTAATAATAATTATAGTAATCTTAATAATAAAATTAATAATAATACTAATATTAATATTAATAATAATAACTAAATTATATGGGATACGAAGAGAGGATGGAGATAGATGGTGGAAAAAATAGTAAATACAACCATGAATTATTTTGTTTAACTAAGATAAAAATTAAAAATTAAAAATAAAATAAAATATAAAACTAAAAAATATGATAAATAATAATGAAAAAATGGGGGAGGAAGAAGATGGCCCATCATGGCTCTATGGTGGATATTTTTTCCTCCTTGGAAAACTGATGGCATGGAATGGACTGAAATGATTTGGGAAGGGGGGCTCTCATTCTTTTATAGGACATGATTTTTTTGAAATGTTCAATGTGTTAGACCCATTAAATGGATGAATATGGATGTTTTTTCTTTATAATACAAGTTCATAAATGTCTTGTATTTATATTCTCAAAATCCTAGAATATTTGTAAAAATGTATAGAATGATATATTTATTTTATTCTATGAATTTATTCTTCCTAGGAAAAATCTCCATATTCCATATCTCCAATTTCTCAGACATTAATGGCCTTGAAAATGGCCATTTCATGCATATAATCCTTCATGGAATTTTTTCTTAAATTTATTTCACATCTCCCCTCCATATATATACAGATTTGTTTCTGTCTAATCAGGAGGTATTGTCCCATTATAAAAAGTCTTCAGATTAATGAACATTTTTTAAGCCCCATATTTTGGGATTGTTTTGGGCTTCAAAATGGTGGATTTATCTTTTGGAATAGAACAATTAAATGTATCCTATGATGTATAGATTCCTAAAAAATTAATTTCCAATTTTAGATTAGTATAAAAAAATATTAGGGACTAAATGTGGTAATAATTGGAAATAGTTAAATTCTAAAATTGGACTTCATCTTGATTAAGATCAAAATGAAAGTAACTAAAAGAATGTGAAAAAATACCATAAATAACAATTTTTGAGATTAAAAACATTGAAATTCATAGTATAATTATAAAAATTATTTGTTTGGTCAACGATCTGTATATTTTCGAAATTAGTTGTAGTACAAATAGTCAAAATTTTGATACATTCCATTATTTTCCCTTATCTAGTTCAAGATATAGTTATTGTTGTTGAACCCTTGAAAAAATAATTTCACTTGGAGAACCCTGTAAGAAATTACTATTCTATCAAAAATTCTATTAATTGTGTGTCTAGAATCAGTGAGTCAATATTTTTTTGGGATCTCTTTTTCGTCTTTTTGATGACATATGATGTCATCTTATCTATAGACTATATATCTATCATTCATGCATGGATAGACTATTTTTTGTTGAGGATTTCGTGTTCCCATAGTGATGGAATTATGTTTTCCATTTTGGGTGAAAAAGAAACACAGATGGGTAAGGACGGGCTCAGGCATAGTAGTGTGAAGTTGATTACCAAAAAGTTTGATAGAATGAATCTTGGTGATGTGGATTCTATGAGATTTGGGTTTCCAAGAGAAGTGGTAGATTTTTTGGATTTAATTCCTAATGTCATTCCATTCATACATCCCTATAAATATATACACAAATTAATTTATCTAAAATCCATGATTTCATTAGTATCTCTGCCAGTATATCTGTTGGACTTGAATTGCTCCATCAGAGAGGGGTGCAACTGGAGGATTTTGTATTGGAAGGGATATATACGACCAAGTTTTTCACTAATGGAATCCCCATTATTTATCACCAAGAATGAATATAAAATATTTGGGCTGTGTGTGAATCATCATAAACTAAAACATAAGAATATAAAGAACATGTATCGAATACCAGCTGTTGATGACCTCAATGATTAGTTCAGAGGGGCATGATTGTTCTCAAAGATAAAACACATATCAAGATATAACCATCATTGAGTTAGAGATGAATATATAATTAATATTGAAATATAATTTTTTTATCGCCACTATGTGTAAAAATTTATTCAATTCATCATGATAAATTCCCCATATATTTTCATTGGACTAATGAACCAGATCATTCATCCTTTCATAGACCAACTTACTGTAGTTTAGGATGAAAATATCCAATTGTACTGAGTTTCATAGGATTATAATGTGATGAATATTATGGTGATACTAGATGTACTCCAATAGGAAAAGCTTAATTGGATTCACTCAGTGTTCCCGTTATGGATTCAGGAGGTCCAACTCCAAGAACATGTTATCTCATCAGTAAATGTTGTAGTGTACCCGGTAAAGGATGAGGAAACATTATCTTAGAAGACACATTAGTGTGTGAAATATGTACAAATATAACATGGGTTGGAAAGATACTATTATATATTATTACTTGATTTACATATATAACCATCTCCCATGAAAGGTTTTACACATAAGGGGATTCCATTCTTGTAGATAAAAAGGATTCAGTAGGCCTTCTAATAGAGAAGGTATTGATAGATGAGAACACCAATTTTGGCATTTTGGGAGGAGGGTGTTGAGTAAGCCGTGTTCTATGAATCATTATGGATCTTGATGGTTTATTTTCCAATGTAGAGGAAGGTAGTGATTTCATATATTTCATTATATTTGAGACAAAATGAACAGAACTACATAATCCACAATATTGAGTTAGCAGTAGTGGTCTTCACACTGAATATGTGGTGACAAAATCTGATTGGAGAGTGTTTAATCATATATTTTTTCCATTAATGTCTCTTGAATACATTCAATGAGATGTATATTTTATTTACATATAGGTGATGTCTAATTTTCTTCATAGAGTATGATTTTATTATTCTATATACTCTTGGTAAGGTAAATGTGGTTGCTTATTCCCTGAATGGTAGATATTAATCGTAGATTTTGTTTTTGGTGTCATAGTATTTTTGTCTTGTTATAGATATCCATTGGATATTAAGATGTAACATTTTACCTCCAATCGATTATTGTTTCCCATACGTTATAATATAGATTCAAGGTGGAACATAAAGGGAATACTGACTATGAGACCCTACATTTTCAAATATCAAATGGACATGCTCCTGATGTATTAATGGTGGAGTTCATGCCATTATTTTTAGAGGATAGATTATGATAACTGTCATATTGGGGGTTTATATGTTCTAATGGGTAATCATTCATCTCCAGTTATGGTACATCCATTTGTGGTGAATATGTACTATGACCTCCAACGTTATTTTTTTTGGTCAAGGATAATGAAGGAATATGTAGAGAATGTGTCATGATTCCTTATAAGTTAGAAAATAAATGTTGACATCCATTTTATAGTGTGTTTAGTGAAATACTAGGAGGTGGAAGAGTGTTTGTAGGTGGGGATATCCATGGAATTCATGTTAGTGTTACTAATGATGACTAAAGGACATGATAAAATATGGATTATCATTGACGGTAATGACCCAGGTATTAATATAATAACAGTTTTTCAATTCATTTAATATTTATGAATAATATATTAATTTTATGACAAATATGACACTTTTTCCAATAGCATACTCAATATGAAACAATGGGTTTCCTTGAAATCTTACGTTCCACACAACATTGAGTTATACCCAAAAATAAAATAATAATATTTTTATTTTAAATGGTAGTTAACGTATAGATATTGTATTTTTGGTAATGAACATAACTTAATAAATTATGATTAAACATATTTATAAAATGTCTTTATTGTAATGCAATAAATTTAAGAGGCTTAAAAAAAGAATAAATCAAATTTTATGCATGAAACACTCTAATATTTTTGAAAGATCGATTTACTGCATTTTGATTAAGAACCATTTATAAATATAATTTTTTTTCAACTTTATAACTTATATTTGGAAAAATAATCTTATTAATTAGAATAGGGACAACAAAATTTAAATTGGGTAACATTTTGGTATTCTTCTGATAAATTTCAATTTTTTTGATAAATAGTGAAAATACTACATTTTAATTTCAAACTATCTTTTAATCGAACTAGTACCGCTCCCGTGCATTTGCACGGCGCCATAAACCAATTTCGATTTTCAAAAGGGATTCATGTGTTAAAAATTTACTAATGAACATTAAAAAATATATATTCATAATACAGGTGAACGATAGGTAATATTGAAACATTTAGAGAACAGAGACATCATTATACTAGTAGAAAACAATAATTTTCTATGTGACAGAATGATAATTCGTTTTAAGCATGTAGAAACTGAAAGCATGAGTTATCCTAAAACTAAAATATGATAAAATAATTCTGAATATAGAAAATTTATTATTGATATATTTATTGTTGAAGGGTGGGCTAAGATAGTTGGTTCAGAAAATAAAGTTGAGTTTTGCAAAATAAGGTTTTGGTATATAAAAGAAAATAGAAATAACAGATAATCATTTGATATCAGATTACATTTCAAAAAAATTTAAGCTCCTCCCTAAATTGTATTTGATGTTTCAATTAGACATTTTAATGAAAATACGTTAAAATAAACGCCACCCAGTAGTGGTTTCAACACTTCCTGCACTACAGACTATCATGTATGTTGGCATCATAGAGTTGTTGATCATTGTAGTAGTGAAAAATTGTTTTAAATGATACAATGTAATATTTTTTGTGTACAAGGGATACACATTAGAAACTAAATTTGAAAAAAAAAACAGTTTCAAATAAAACTAAAATAACAATTTCATACTTTCAATAAAACATGAAATTTTATTAATGATATATTGAATGTGGAAGGGGTGACTAAGAGAGTTTGTTTCAGAAAAGAAAGTTGAGTTTTGCAACAGAATGTTTTGTTATATTAAAGTAAGTAGAAATAACATAATATCCTCTACTATCATATTACATTTCAAATAATTATGAGAATGCCCCTAAATATTACATGATGTGTCATTCAGAGACATTGTAAAGGATTTCCATTAAAATAAACACCATCCTGTAGTGGTTTCAACTCTTTCAGCATTGTATCCTATCATGTATGTTGGAATCATAGAGTTTTTGAACATTAAATTATTAAAAAATGGTGAGAAATGAAATCGTGTAATCTATTATGTATAGGTGAAAGACATCAGAATCTAAAATGTGAAAAAAACTGGTTCATACAAAACAGAAATAAAGAGTTCATACTGGAAATAACAAATGAATTGATAACTTAAAAGGATGAGAAGCATTAACCAGTAACTATTAACTATCCATTGCACCGAAAAAATTCACTCATATTCTTCATTATTTTTATTTATATGTTTTCCTTTATACGGGGATGCAGTTCATCAGTATTGATTGTTGTTTCTGCAGAGTCTTTAGAGGTTGAAACATTTATTTGAACTGAATCATCAACATCAAACTCAATGAACATATTTTTCAAAAAAATAATTGAAATTAAAGAATAAGTACCCAATATTATTGAAAACTAAAATCATATAATCAGAAATCTAATGGTTAACAGTATTCAATCGAGAATAATAAATGGACTTCATGTATTAAGCATTGAAAAAAAGAAAATGACATGAAAAAATGAATTTTAGTTAGTTACCATGATGTAATGAAAGAAACAATCAACGAAGATAAAGAACATATACCTGAGTACATTAAATAATTGTACCTATTGTAACAAATTCAATGTCAGTGTTGGAACACACTCCTAAAGATCCACTTTTTTTATTTTCATGTCTTGCAAGAAAAAACTGAATATTACAATAATGTGTTGTTTGTTTTCTAAAAAATTAAAATGGAGAAATTAAAAATAGAAGTACCTAGTTACGATCAATTATAATACAACTTCTTATGACTTTTGCATATGGAAAGTCTGCGTCATTGTTGAAGAGGCCAAGGTGGTATTATTCCCCCTTGCACACCACCAGATCCTAATCAGGTTGACCTGCATGGCTAATAAGAGAGTCATAGTTAACAGAAAAACCCTACACCATAGTAGAATGTTCATCCCTATCATGTGTACCTGATAGATAAATCATAGAATAAATGGAATCCAAATGGTCTCCTGGAATTGACTTGTTTATATCCTTAAGAGGGTTATGAGTTTTTATTTTCTGACCGTACAACCATTGATATCTTACCAGGATTAATTTCAAAGTATTTGTTGGAATTAGTGGGGGAGGATTTATCAGCCAGCATGACATCCAAATGCATAGTGGATAAATAGTACCTGATGTGTCATTCAAGGACATTGTAAAGAAAATCCATTAAAATAAACACCATCCAGTTGTGGTTTCAACACTTTTTGCATTGAATCATATCCTGTATTTTGGCATCATAAAGTTGTTGATCATTGCAGTAGTGAAAAATGGTGAGAAATGTAACCATGTAATATCTTGTGTACATGTGACAGAAATCAATAACAGAAATGTGAAAAAAACACGTTCAAACTAATCTAAAATAATGATTTCATACTGAAAATAAAAAATGAACTGATAATTTTAAAATAATAGAAGAATTAACATATAACTATTACATGTCAATTGCACCACAAAATTTCACTCATATTCTTTAATCTTTTTGTTTACATTTTTTCTTTTATACGGGGATGCAATTTATCAGTATTGATTGTTATTTCCACAGATTCTTGAGATGCTGAAACATTTATTTGAACTCAATAATCATCATCATACTCAATGAACATATATTTCTATTAATATAATTGAAAATAAAGAATAAGTACCAAATATTATTTAAAATTAAAATAATATAAACGGAAATATGATTTTTAACAGTAGCCAATCGAAGCGAATACATGTACTACATGCATTAATCATTGGAAATATGCAAAGGACATAAAAAATTATGATTAGTTCATTAAAATGATGTAATGAAAGAAAAACACAATGAAGAAAAATAACATATCCATGAGTACATTAAATAATTGTACATGTTGTTACAAATCCAATGATAATGATAGAACACACTCCTAAACATCAACTACATTGATTTTCATGTCATGCAAGAAAAAAATGAATATTACAATAATGTCGGTTCTATTTTCTAAAAAATTAAAATTGAGAAATTAAAAATAGTAGTGCCTGGTTATAATAAATTCTAATACCACTTCTTCTGAATTTATCTTAGGGAATGTCTGCATCATTGGTGAAGAGGCCAAGGTGGTATTCTTCCACCTTGTATGCCACCAGATCTTCATCAGGTTGACCTGGATGGCTAATAATAGAGTCATAGTTATCAGAGAAAACTGGTACCATAGTAGAATGTTCATCGCTATCATGTGTAGCTGATGGAAAGATCATAGAAGAAATTGAAGCAAAATGGTCTCCTAGATTTAACATGTTGATATCCTTAATGGAGATCTAAAGTTTTCTTTTCTGATTGTACAACCATTGATTTCTTACCAGCATGACTTTTATAGTATTTTTTTGCATTAGTGGGGGACGATTTACCAGCCAACATGATATAAAAATACATCGTGGAATCAATATAAGAGGGGCCAGCTAATTTCACCTCAAATGAGATGTTATTAGATCCCCCTCAGAAGGAGATGAATATTGTTATATGGGGCATATTGTTTCCTTCAAACTTGTCCCAATTGAAACAGAGTAGTAGGTATGCACTGCTTAAACTTATTACATCCACCAAATTTCATAAAAATGTATCACAATAGTATATTGTAACAACCCTTCGTCTTTTCATGTTGTAACTTGGTTTGACCGGTGGAGCTACAGAAAATCATTCCACATTTATTGGTCAATTAACATTGATATTCCAGTGACAATATATTTTTTCAGATAGTGAGAGGTTAGTTTAAAAAAAGAAATAAATTGGTTTGCATAATTAATGAAAATGAAATACAAGGGAAACTGTAATATGTGGTTACCATCGGTGTTTATAGGTGTCAATGGAATGTGTTCTCCTCTTTGAGTGCATCATGTGGGTGTTAGACATTATTTTTTAGTAATATTTTCAACAGATATTTAACCTATGATGGTGTAAATTGTAAATATGTACGAAATTTGATTGATAAATAAAAGAACACATTAAGGTGTACATAATACAAATAAGATAACCTTTTTGTTGTTGTTTCCTGAGTTTTCTTCTTCGAATCCACTCCTCTTTACATGTAAAATGTGATTGAAGGTCTGTATTGTGTAATATTTTAGTTAATTGTCATGAAATTGAACATAATAATGTAATGAAAACTATTACATATAATCTATCTTATAACCCAATTTAATTAGTATACAGTTCCTAAAATTAATGATAGTTATAGAGATCTTAATGAAATATTTATTTAATTATAACAATGAAAATGGAATAATTCTATATTGAATGGAATATCTTACATTTCTTATACTATGTAGAAGTCTTTGGTGGAATGATGAAATCAAGAAAAACACTCCTAAGAATGATTGTTGAAGAATAAATGTCTGAACTTATTTTTGGTTAGGGGGGATGGAGTATCAAAATAGTATAACTATTGTAAAATTGTATCATTAAATATGGTTTCATTGCATATAAATGATGATGGACATAAGGGAGTCATTTTTATCAACATTAGGAGAATATACCTTTTCTGAAACTTTAGATGTGTAAGATGTCTGAATTACCTATCATTGATGGGAAGGGATTCAAGAAGAACATGGTGGGATTCATCCCAAGTAGTGAATACTGATGGAGAAAGTGGAACGGAATGCGCTAGGTGAAGTAAAAGAGAAGTCTCTCCTAGTTTAAAATTATTTGATGTTCCGAGAATGTTTATAGGAAGGATTCGTTCATCACCTAAAAACTGAGAATTATGGTAGAAAAATTTGAAGGAGGAGGAAAAATATTTACCTAATTCCAAAAGAGATAATGTGGGAGCCGAATATCACATGGAAGCTGACATAGGTGTTTTTCAAAGTAGGAAATGGTGTGTGAAGCTGAAGTTGTAGTCATAGCATAGGTCACATGATTCGAAATTTAGAGACAATCGGTAATTGGAAGTAGTATGAGTACAAATTGGTGGGCGAAGAAGATGAAGGAATCAAAGGCGACGAAAGAAGTTTTCATATTTTGTGGAAACCCTTGGTCAACGATAAGGAGACCCCAAGTGGATGTTTTGAAACTGTAGAAAATGAAGAGGAATTTCGTGATGGGGAGAGTGGGTAAGGCGAAGCAATAATGGGAGAGGGATATGGGATTGTGGAGGGAGATAATGTCGGAGTGACACATGTCCAGAAAAAAGCCTTCTTTAGTATATATATAGATATATTGATTGTAAAGGTATGAAGGTAAACCATTTTACTAACAATTAATAACAAAGTTGATGTAAAATATGTTGTGAAGGCAAAAATAATAGACTAATGTTGTAATTTCATGTTTTTATACAATTAGTAATTATAGAGAAATTAATTTTGGAACATTGAAACACTGAATTCCATGAATTGAATAAAATGATGTAGGTATACTAGTGTTAGGTGATATAATGTGGTTTAAAAGAGAGCTGTCAAATATTGTATTCAAAGCAGTTGGACAAAATTTCCATTCACCATTGTTTGCAGAGTAACAGTACTGGAGATATCGTAACAGATTTATGGGGTTTCAATAGAGAGAAATAAATACTTCAAGTATTGAAATAAGATAACGTACTTTGACAGTTTAGTAAACTTATCTGAACCCGAAAAAATATATTGTAGTATTGAATGGATAGATATGCTAATGGACTTGGATAAAAAACCTTACGGAAGGGACTGTAGTTGTTGAACCAAGGATTTACTGAGTAAATTTCTCGTTCATATTAGTATAGATTCAAGTGGATATTGCAGGAAAAGGGGTAAAGGACTTTGACGGGATTACCGTTACTTTTGTAAGAGAATGAATTTCCGGTGGTCAGTGGGTTAATGTACACGTAACTTTACTGCACTGGTGTACTCATTTTCATACAAAGAATTTTAATGTATTAGATCTAGTGATGCGAGGTAATGTAGAAATGTAAATTACAATAAAAAACTAATTACACAGAATATGTAACAGTAATTAAATTATTTATAATTAAAAGATGTTAGTATTGAATCAAGAAGTTTATTTTTCCAAAATTTATAATTTAAAATAATGCTTCAGGAGCCTCCCAAATCACGAGCACCAATCAGGACTAAATAGTAGAACATGGTCATCTCTTGTACCGAAAATGAAAATAGGGTTTCATAAATGAAATCTATTTCAATAGGACTAGGCAATAGTAAATGAAGATTATTGAAAAAAATATTGTTTCATAAATCAATAAAGGTGAAGGAGAAATAAAATGTTCACTTTTGTCTACTAAAATCCCATCATTGAAACTTGACTACAGAAATAAACCAATAGTTCATATACACCTGAAATCACAAAAACTACGTAGAATCAATGAACATCGATGATAAAATAATTAAAGACAATAACCATATGATTTGAAGAAACTTAATGAAGTGAAAAATTACTGATCATACAATTACAAAACAGATGGTTACATGGGGAACTATGTATGGAGAAAATTTTAATAGATTTATAGAGAAGAATGTTTGTGTTCGAATGTATAGTATTACTACTACACTGAGTCATGTTTAACTTCAATTAAATCAAAGAGGACAGTCTAATGAATACGTTAATGATGTAAGGAAAACATACCTGATATGGAGGTTTCAATTTACACTGTCCATAATGGGTATAGTAGATGGAGGAATGGTAGTAGTGCGAGGAAGACAGATGGATTAGATGTGGAGATGTATATATGAAAATATAGCCAAAACAGTAGAATATTGATGGGGTAACCAACATCGGGAGAGGGAATATGTCGATGGAGCAGAATATAGTTGGAGGAATTTAGATGTGCTATGAAAACCAAAAAATTTACATTGGTTTATACCTGGGATTATTCACTGCATACTCTAGGGGGAGGGATCCATAGGTGGAGCAGAGGACCCGGATGTGGAAGAGATGAAGGAGGAGTAGCCAGTTGTCGATAAGGAGGAGGCATAGGAGATTTGGTTAGAGTAGCCGATGGCGGCTAAACCGATGTCGAAGTCATAGCTAGAGAGGAATGTTGTGATCCAGAGGAGATGCTGATAGCTGGAGAAAGGATTCAGGATGAGTCGGAGATTAGGAGGATGGGCAATGAATGGAGACTGTAATGCTGAAACCATAGACGCCGAGGAGAGAAAACGTGGGCAGGTACGGGGGAGAGGTTCGAAGATGTGGGAGGAGTCCATGAGGGAAGTAAGGCGTGTGGGAGACATGGCTTTGAAAGATTATGACACGGAGGTAGAAAAAATCCTTCTTTAGAACATATATAGATTTATTTATATGATTAGAATATCCTATTAATTTTTTTTAAAGTGTAATTAGATTAGATTTTTACAATTTAATACAAGTATTGTCATTGGATTTAATTTTTATTTTTAATTAGTCATAAACACATGTACATATTTTGGTAGTTATTATTTCTTAAAAACATGCTTATGGGTTTTGACAACTAGAAATAATTTTAAATTAATTTTTGAAAATTATGTGTTTTTGAGTTTGAAAAAAGGATTCCATATTATTAATTAAGAGTTCCAATTTACATAAATATGTATCACCTATTTTTAGGCATTATGAATAGTTAGTTCAGTAAATATTTTATTTACCATGGTTGGGTAAATCTAATAAATAATCATAAAAAATAAAATTATAATAATATTAAATTTCCCTAAAACATGTAGAGACCCTATTGGATGATACATGTATGACTAAAGGAATATTTTTGATGATTTTGGGACCCCATGGAGCCACATGTAAGAGAAAATAAAATTTTATAAAAATTAATTTACTATTAAGAAAAATATATTATAGACATATAAAATTTAGTATAAAATTATACGAGGTTATATAAGTGATATTTTATACTATATAATTCATTAGAAAGATAAAAAAATTTCACATATAATGTTACTTTAATTAATATTTTTAAAAAATTTAATATATAAATTTAATTATGAAGTAGTGGCGATGCAGGGATTTCTTCACTGATAATGGATTCAAATAAATGATAATATAAATGTCAAAATAAAATTAATATGGTAATTTTGATATCATCCATGAATTTTCTTGAATATATATATTTTATATCTGTTTTAATGATGTTTTTGGGAATAAATCATGTTGTATCAGATTTTAAAAAAATTCATGATACGTATAATGTCAAATTTGACATAATAATTATTTTAAAATATAAAATGTTTTATTAAATATTATAAAATTATTAAAAAATATTAAATTATTCTAAATAAAAATAATAAGTCTAAAATTTTATTAATGAGTCTTGTATTGGATATTTTTCATGTTTTGTTAAATATTTTGATTCTCAAATTGTTTAATGGTTGTAAAATGGGAAGAGTAAACATGGGTTAAATAAAAACGATAAGGATTAAAAAATATCCAAAACCTATCTAATTATTATTGGAATATTTTATTTAGATTTATATTCATATTATATTATTATAAAATGAGTTTTGGACCTTTTGGAACTGAAAATAATTTTGTAATAAAATAATAATTGTTAACTTTCTTAAAGAGCACCTCTCCCCTTAAAAGGCCACCACCTATAACCCATTACACACACATGTAAATACCCTTGGCAACACAAAACACAACTCCAAGAAGTTCCCGACCTCCCCATATTAATCTGAGAATATTTCCCCTTGGAATAAGTGAATTCAAGAAATCCTTTTGGATAAATTAAAATAGAGTTACACAATTTAAAAGGTGGTTTCTTCTCTAAAATTCATTCCATTATTATACTCTTCTATCCCTATTCTATTATTTTTTTTATTACATAAAAAAGTATCCTCAATATAATATTTCATTTTATGAAAATGATACTTCCTAATCTTATACACACATCCATCTAATGGGTATAGAAAATACTATTTATAGGGAAGGTGAACTACTACCTCATGAAATGTTGATTGTTCGATTTTCCATACCTTCTATAATGGAGGCCATTATAATGGAACTATAAAAGTATATGATATTTATGATATTTTTTAGTATCTCTATAATTTTTCAATTCACATGTATAAAATCCCTTTATGATTTTCATGTAGTATATGTAAGATATTTTCAATTGAGGAGGTGCGGACTGCCACCCCCTCAAAGTGACAAGACACATTCATAACATACATAGAAAACATAAACGATAGTGTTAATAAAATTATGTAACATATATAAAATATGATGTTATACTGGAATTATAATATAACAATATATCATTTGTTTTTAATTCCTTTAAAAATGAAAAAATATATGAATGTTGCGTTCAGGCATACGTACGGCTTACCGTCTCCATGAACAATGAATTTCATTTTCTTATATCTAAATGTTATGGATTATTATAAATAAATTTATACTGGATCTAAATACATATATAACGGATACATATGATTTTTAAACCATGAATTCAATTCTAGAGATAATGGACTTTAGACCACATGGATAATTTTTTAATATAACAAGTTCATTTTTCACTCAAGTACCAAATATCGACAAAATGACCGATACTAACATAATAATTCTGTAATATTTATAGAAAAGGTAATAAGTGACATAAAATGAATAATAAACTTGAAATAGTTTCTAAAACTATTATAAATTAACTTATATATATTATTCAAGAACAACACAGAACATATGTGTCAAGTCTAAGATGATGTAAGGGAACTCCTTAACCCAATTTCAATTCATTGGGGTAAAATTATAATTCATTTTTATTTCGTTCTATGATTATGTGATAATTAATGATTGATAACTTATCCTGTATTAATAATTTCATTATGTGTACTTATAGTTAATACACATAATTGATCTATTTTATTTACGAAATTATCTTCGTAATGGAAATCTTCTTCAATCCCTTTTCTTTGAGGCATACATTGATTAGCACACAAATTTCCATTATATGGTGTTTAATACCCTATTGATAGTTAATTTCATTTAAAGGGAGTCTTTTTTTGTCTATGTAGCATTTTACTAAATGAAAAATGGAATTATTATTTTTAATGTATGCAGTGAAAATGACTTTTCCTTCACCACGAGCATTATTTTATTTTTTTTCATCATATACAAGTTGTAGTGTGTTTAAAATAAAATTAAATACCATATACCATTTTAATGTATTTTTTTATTGATTTTTTTATAGTGGATTTATTATGTCAATATATTTCCCTGATATCTTGTTATTGAAATGTAGAAATGAAATCTTTCCTTTATACCTGTTTATGTGTTATGATAATGTTATGGTTGTTAGGAATTTTTTACATATACGGGTGGTTCTGTGATATATCTACGGTCGGTGAGCCCAAGATATCTCTCAAATTCATTGGGTGACATGATAATGGTAAATGTGAATGTCTATCCTACGATATACATGGAATATATTGTGATGGGTATTTCAAATGTAACTCCCAATGAACAAGTTAAAGATATAATGTAATTTTGACATGGATTCCACATGTTACCTTTATGATTTATGATTTCTATGTGTCATTCATAAATCGTATAATTCCCTGAGGTCTGTTAAATATCTTATGTTTTGTATGTATTGATGGACTAATGTTTTCATTCTTCAATTTATACCCTTACTGTGAATTTTTTTTGTCATCCAATGTTTTTGAAATATTATTCACATGGTTTACGGAATGGAATGATAAAGGAAGAAACAAAGAAGATTTATATATAGAAAATAACTCTTGTTTTCTTTTAAGAGTTTTTTTAAATGATACTAAGTAGAAGAGTCTATATCATAATATTTGAGATTTAATGGAATAGTTAAGTCCTATTTCTGTAAAACTCTACACCTAAAAATATCTGCAATGTTATTTCATGATTTAACTAATTATTAAGTAATGTCTAATGTTAGGGCCTAACAGTTGGTTTCATTCTTCAGTTTTGACAAATTCTGGGGTTAAGAGTTTTGTTAGACACATGGTTAGTATCTATGTCTACTCTAAAAGTTAAATCCACATTTTTTAACCTTTTCAGTTCATGGAATGTCTATTACAAATGGAAGGCGGATGATCTCAAATGAAATTCCTATCTCTTCGTGATGACCTTGTAATAATTATTGCCATGTCACATCCAGATGACTCTATAACATTATCTTACATACTAATCGCTTGAAATAAATTGATTGAGACATAAATCTCCTACGTTATACCTCGATACCATCGTGGATCCTGGGTTGTATTTAATAAAATCATATTTTCTCAATACTCTCATATTTTCATGAAAGGTAAATACTATCAAAGAATTTCAAATATTTTACCTTATTTCAAGACATTGAATCATATTATGTTTTTGAAAAAGGTTCTGAACAAGGAGAACCTTGCACAACTTAATTATTTTTTTTATATTATAGTCTTTCAGTACATACTTATTGTATTATAAATGGATTGTTTATTGAATGTTTCAACTGAAACTCGGTCCGGGTGTTTTATAAAAATAAATTTTTATCAGATGTTTTGATATTATATTCCAAACATGATTATTTTCCAAAACTATCTTTCTATAAACACCCATACAACCCAAGTTGTACATGGTGTATATTGATATAGGAAGCATATGGTTTTGACAGATATTTAAATCCATGATTCAGTGCATGGACTATATATCTACGTGAATAAGATGACCATGAAACCATGTGGAGGCCATTATCAAGGTAAAATGTTCTTTCTTTGGGAAGAGTTTTATTTTTTGAAAGTAATGAAATATCATTATATATAAGACATAATGAATTTAAATATTAAGGAAATTATGATTTGAGATAAAAATGAGTTGTATAAGACAACCATTGAGGATAAATCATTATAGGGTTATTTTTGTGTTTTATAAAAATTAACAACACACAAGATGTGTGAATACCCATCACATCTGGAAAGACCACAGTAATCGAACCCACATCCGATTGGCGAAAAGGGTCCATCGCCTTCCACTGGCCTACGTGAAGATGCAGGTTAGTATGACTAATTCTTTTTAGTTCAATTATTTTATTGATACAAAATATGTTTATTTTTGATTTATGTTTTATCAAATGGATATCCCTAGTACAGGAAATTGATTTAGTGATTAAGTGATATTTGTTATTTGGGAAGATGTTTGCTCTTTTGGGATCACTATAGGCCTAAGGAAAATAGAATACTGTGGGATTTTATTTGAGGAGTAACGAAATAATTTTATTTTAGAAGAATATATGTTTTTATTGTGGAATATAGAGATTCAGGTTAATAATTTAAATGATTATTCTATCATGGATAATATGTGATTAGGTTAATTAATTTCTAGTATGATACTTTATGATTAGTCGAGGATATTTGGAGATTAATGTTAATATTTTTGTGGATTAACATGTGATCATATCCTTATGAATTTTGG
The DNA here is from genome assembly GCA_963277665.1 of Viscum album. NCBI lineage: Eukaryota > Viridiplantae > Streptophyta > Magnoliopsida > Santalales > Viscaceae > Viscum > Viscum album. The sequence goes on from OY728137.1 coordinate 2,116,166,654, forward strand.
GCTCAAACTTAGTTTTTTTTATTTTGACTAATTTAATGTATAATTATTTATTTAATGAATTTTTTTAACTTTGGGTATTGTTAGTTCAATTTTTAAGAGTAAGAGTTGTATTTTATTTTTGTAAAAGAATATTTTTTTGGGGATTACCTTATCTTGAACTAAAAAATTAGGTTTTGTTTAATGTGTAATGATAGTATGAATATATTGTTCATCTATTGTGGATTATTGGATTCTATAGAAGTTGATTCTAGAGCATTAAGTGTGACTAATTCATCTTGAATACACATTGATTGGAGAATAGATCATTTTTTGGTAGAAATATATTAAAGGATGAAGCTATACGTGAAATGTAATTATATTTCCTTATGATATTATTAAATCTCATAAATAAATTCTCTAACTCTATGAAGGGGAACCTAAAACAAAAAAAATTGTCTATTTACTATTCTTACTAGGGAAATAGATACCATTTGACCTATCATATGTTTTTTGTATTCAGGTGGTTAACATTATCCTAATCGGGATTTCTTTCACTCTCCATCAAAACATAACACATAGTTTCTCCTCCATATCCATTTTTTCATGGAATCCTTGTATATGTTATCTCGGGTGAACTTTATACTTCTCTTTATTCATTTTCATGTGATATTTTTACTAAATCTTTTTCTGATGTGCGACATTGAAGGATGTTTCCAAAACCAATTTTAAAATTGTGAGGAAGAAATTTCCGATAGGGGGAAGGATGTAACAACCTAGGTATTTATGTAATAATAAATTTTACATTTTGATTAATATTTATGAATAATATATTAATTTTATGTCAAATATGGAACTTTTTGGAGTAGTATAATCAACATGCATCAATGGGTTTCCTTTAAATAATATGTTTCACAAAACATTGAGTTTTACAAAAAAATAAAACATTATTATTATTATTATTTTAAATAGTTGTTAACAAATAGTTATTTTATTTTAAGGAATGAACATAACTAACTATATTATTATTAAACATGTTTATTACTTGTCTTTACACTAATTCAATAATTTTTAGAGGCTTAAAATAAGAATAAATCTGATTTTAAGAATGAGAACTTTAATATTTCTAAAAGGATGGTTTATCTCTTTTTGACAGATAACCATTTTTAAATATAGTTTTCCTAAAATTACATGTGAAATTTGAAAAAATAATCATCCTCTATAAAATAGAGACATAAAAATTTAATTTGGGAAAAATTTTGGTATTTTTCTGATAATGTTAGTTTCTAGATGAATATTGAAAAATACATCATTTTAGTTCCTAATAAATTGTAACATAATTTATTTATATGATTATACTATCCTTTTAATTGGTTTTGAAGTTTAAAAAGATTATATTTTTACCATTTAATCCAATTTAGGTCATTGAAAGTATTTTTACTTTTTAATTAGAAAAAATCCCATGTCAATATTTTGATATTTATTATTTTAAAAAACACTCTTTTTAGTTTTGACAATAGAAATTAATTTTAAATTAACTTCTGCAACTTATGTGTTTCAAAATTGTAGAAATGGATTCCATACTGGGAATCAAGAAGTCCAAATTTTGTAAATATATATCTTTTATTTTTTTGACATTATAAATAGTATGTTCAATAAATATTTTATTTACCATAGTTAAAGGATAAATATGGTAAATAAGGGTAAAAATAATATTATAATAATAATAAAATTACAATAAAATGTGTCTTAACCCTATTGGATAATACATATCTGACCATGAGAATCCTTGAGTCAATTTTGGGACCCCATGGAGCCACTTGTAAGTGAAAATGACATATTATAAAAATTAATTTAATGTTAAGGAAAATGTAACATAAACATATATCATTTATTAAAACAACATTAAAATGGGATAATATAATTTATCCTTTTCACTATAAATACAAATTGAAAATATAAAATTATTTCCTACATCATGGTATTTTATTTATGATTTTTTGATATTAAATAAATAAATTTAATTAAGACACAATGGTGATGTAGTGATTTCTTCTTTACTAAAGTACTCAAATAAATGATATTAGAAATGATAAAATGAATATTATTTGGTTATTTGGATATCATCCACATATTTTATGGTTGATATATGCATGTTTTATTTTTATTAATGAAGTTTTTTCGAATCAAAAATGTTGTTTTGGATTTTTTAAAAAAGTCGTGAAATGAATAATGTCCAAATTGACATTATTCATATTTTAAAATATAAAATATTTTACTAAATATTATTAAATTCAAAAAAAATTGAGATTTAGAAAAATAGTTATCCGTTGTTTAAAATTTTATTATTGACTCTTTATGTGGATATTTCTCATGTTTTTGTTACTATTTTTATTCTCAAATATTTAAATGTTTGATAAAATGATAAGAGTAAAACATGGTTATATAATAAAGATAAGGATTAAAAAATATCTAAAAACTATCCAATTATTATTGTATTATTTTATCTCAAATTATATTAATCTTATCTTAGAATAAAATGTGTTTTGTACTTTTTGAAAACGATAATCATTATATAATAAAATAATTCATTCATACTTTCCTAAAGAACCCATCCTCCTTCTTGTAAAATGACACCACATATAACCCATTACACACACCTATCATGCCCCATGGATCATGAAAACTCTACACCAAGAATCTCCAAAAATATTCCTATTCCTCATTGAATCTATCCCCCTGGGATAAAAATTATCATGAATGAATTTTGGCTCTAATTAAAGAGAGTTACATGTTTTAAGAGGTAGTGACTTCTCTAAAATTTATTACCATTATTATACTTATTCAATCGCTATTTAATTAATTTTATTGCATTACACAACACAAACAATATCCTAAATATACTAGGTTTTTTTTATACCGATTATATCTATACTTACAGACACATCCTCCAAATGGGTATAGAACATATTGCTTATGTGCACGATGAACTACATCCACACGAAATGACTATTGTTCGATTTTCCCTACCACATCTTATGGTGGCCATTATGACGGAAATGGAATTATAAATTATATTTATGATATTTATTTTATCTTTATAGATCTTTTTTTCTCATTTAGAACATAATTTTATTCTTTTCAGCTTGTATATATATGATGATTTCATTTGAGGAAGGGTAAACTACCACCCCTTCAATGTGATATGACTCGTTAATACCATACATGTAACGTATAAAGTATGTTGTTAATGAAAATATGTAATGTATATAAAATATTATATTATATTGGAATTATAATATATATTTGTATCATTTTTTTCATTCCTTTAAAAAAGAAAAAAAGAAATGAATGTAGTGTTTGTGTGTACGTACAGACCACCATCTCCACAAACAGTGCATTTAATTTTATTATATCCAAATGTTATGGATTATTCTAAATACATATATACTGGATCTAAATATATAAATACTGTAAATATATGATATTTATATCATGAATAAAATTTTGGAGATAATGGACTTTTGAACCCATGGATAATTTGTAATTATAACATGTTAATTTTTTACTCAAGTACCAAATATCGGCAAAACAGCCGATACTAACTTAATTAATTATTTAATAATTATAGAAAGTTAATAAGTTATATAAAATTAATAATAATCTTGAAAAATGATCTCAAGGAATTATAAATTTCCATACGTTTATTATTCAATAAGAACAAGGATCATATGAGTCAAGTCGGATAGGAGGTAAGGGAACTCCTTAACAAAATTTTCATTCATTGGTTTTGAATTCTATATCATGTTTATGTCATGCTATGATTTTGTGATAAATAAATTTTGATATATTTTCTTTTTTATATACATTCTCTATATGTACTTGAAGTGAATACAAAGAATTTATCTATTCTTTTTACAAAATCATCTTTGTATTTGACTTCATCGCAATCCCTTTTCTTTGAGGCATACTTTGATTTAGAAAAAAAATTCCATCATACGCTGTACAAACAACATTGAATTTTAATTTCATAAATGTGAATATTTTCTTTTCAATTTTGGGTTTTACTAAAAGAAAAAGGAAATGTTTCTTTTTATCTTATTTGGTCACAATGCCATTTCCACCGATACAAGATTTATTTTATTTTTTTGAGATTCCTCTACATGTCGTAGTCTTCATAAAAAGAAAATAAATTCTATATACTCCTTTATGTATTTTGTAATTGAAAAAGGATTTTATAATTGATTGATTATGTAAATATATTGAACTTATATCTTGTTATAGAAATTTTGAAATGTTATCTTTTCATTATACTTTTTCATGTTTTATGATTTTGTTATGGTTCATAAAAATTGATTATGTATATGGGTGGTTCCGTGATAAAACTGGGGTGGGTGATCCCTAAATAAATCTCTAATGAATTGGGTAATGTGACAGAGGTTAACTTTAATGATTCTCCTAAGAGATTTAGTAAATATATCATTATGGGAATTCCAAATGTAACTCTCTATATAGCTATGAATGCTGCAATGTAAGTATGATATGGATGCCACAAGTTAACTTTATGATTTATGATATGTATGTGTTATTTATAAATTCTATAATTCCATGTGGTATATCAAAGAGATTCTGTTTTTTATGAATTTATAGAATAATGTTTTCTCTCATTATTTTATAACCCTTAAGGATATTTTTATAATCATACACTATTTGGAAATGTTTTTCATAGGGTATTTGGAAGGGTAAGAGAATGGAAAAATTCCAGAAAATTTATATTAATAAAATAATTCTTGATTTATTTTATGAATTTTATTTTATGAACAACATGTATACTGAGTAGAAGTATCTACTTTTTAATATATTTGATTCAATGTAATAGTTATGACCTAATTCTCTAAAACTATAAACATGTAAAGACCCTCAATGTTATTTCTAGATTTAACTAATGATTATGTAACGTTTAAGGTTGGGCCTGACATTGTCCAACTCACCAATTCGTCAGACTTCATAGCTTTCTAAGACAAGATTTTAGTAGATATATTTGTATACATATACATGTAGGAAATGATTAATATTCATGGAGTTTCTTCTATGATCATTTACAACCATGAATCTTATTACACATATCTCTTATGAATGGGATTGAAGGACTACTTTGGGACATATTCGATTATTTTTCTGGAAGACTATACAGGTTGACACTATGCTAGATTAAAAGAAGAGATCCATCCATTATGAGTATTGAGATGGTGTGAGCCATGAATGAGAATGTTAAAATAATCAAGGAGTGGATGGGGACTACCAAGAGTTGATATAATTGAATGAAAACATATGAATGATTCCTTTGATGTTCAATGAGGGAGACTTTGTGTTCTATAAGGTGTCCCAAAAATATGGATCATGAAGATATAGCTGCGGCGGAAAGATATATATGAGATTCATTGGTTATTTTTGGTTACTATGTACAGTTTGAGTGGTGTCTTACCATTTGTTTTACTTTGATAGTTAAACAAGGTACACAACCTCTTCCATGTTCTATAATTAATGAGGCACATGCATGAACCCTTGAATGTTATCATCTTGAGTGAGCTTGACATTGAGGATGGTGATATCATTACGGAGTACATGGTCGAGTACTAATATCTATAAGAGAGGATCATTATTTGGTGATCAATACCCCTGTTGCATGTCCTATGCATGTATGAAAATATTCAGGGGAACACCTGCGAGCGAGAGACCCCGATGCACACTCAGTTCCCACTTATCATTGTTTATACATTTACATTGAGGATATAAATCACTATGTCAGAGAGAATGTAGCGAATTTTATTTTTTTATGTAATAATTTTGGATAACATATTGATTATCTTTGGATCTACTCTCTAAGAAGTTTCGAGAATAATATGATTAGAGAGAATGAAATTTAATTTTGAAATATATTGAATAAAAATCTAGTATATTTTTCTTGAAACAAGTGAATAAATCATATAGAGAGGATCAAATAATAAATTTGAGGTCATTTTTGGGTTTAGATAAATGTATTTTACCCAATGTGTTGTTTATCATTGGTGTGTAACAAATGTTTAGGTTGAGCGTAGTTATAGAAGGATTATGAACAGTAAAAAAATTATCTAGATTGCTTCAATTAAATCATTATAACATAGCATTGTATATAAATATACTATTCTGAAAAATTTCTTGGGATAAATGCACAACCCTTCAAACAGAGAGAGTGTGTTTAGATAGATATTTCGTGGTGGCATATATCGGAATGGATCAAGATCACGGATCGTTTCCCAATTACAATTCGAGGATCTCACCAAGGAAAATGATGCCGATTATTTCATAATCATTGAAAAATCTATCTCGATGTAGGATGTTTTATTTTATTAATTCTAGCACATTATTTATAACGAGTAAAGAATGATTTATTCCAAAAAACATGAATAAATTCACAAAATAATGAATTATATTATTTATGATTGATTTTAATTATATGTTGACTTATACCTCATTGTTCATCTAATTATTTGACAAAGGATCATGGAAAACACTAACAATAGAAGATGCACTTTTATTTTATTATATGTTTTATGTATTTCTCCCACATTTCTCAATATGTATATTTAATGTAATTTATTTGTCCCATATTTTGGGGAAATTTATTGTAATGGATTGGGTCATGACCATTATTTGGTGAAATATATCGATATAGCTGTTATGACATACAATTGAGGGTGATATTGATGTTAGATGATGATAGAGTGCGATCATAGAGAAATCAGGACTGATCAAAATTTAATATTCACTAGGTATTGATCGCAAAACTACAGATTGAATGAGTGGACAATTTTAGAATGTATTCTAAGGTTAGAACTCAGTGATCTATGACAAAATTTTTCATCCAACCATAGATTCATGTTATATAGAGAGATGTGTGTAAGATATGGTGAGGAATGAAAACACGGGAAGTATATTGGGATTTTTTGAAATCCTTGGATATACGGTTTGTAATTAAGAGTTACGTTCCATGTGGGTACGAAACTACAACACTAGTGTTTCATAGAGAAGATAAAAATCACCACATATGTGACAAATTTTACATGGTATGTGAAACCAACTAGAATATTTATGTGATCTACAAGAATACATAGAAAAGAACTAGTCCAGGCACATATTCTGGCTAGGGGTAAATGTTAATTTACATGTACGTGGGATCATACATGTACACGAACATGATCTGGATCACATGGGATAAGAAACACCACATATTTTGACACATACATAGGAACTGACTGTGATATATTGGTAAAGAATACTACTGATGTTAAAATCCATTTACTTGTGTCAGATTCCATGCACTTCATAAATGTTATATTGGAGATATTTTCCTCTTTATATTGATCAATTTTCATTACGATAAGCTCCTTTAATACATTTCTTGTGGGTTTTTGTGTGGAGTCTCATCCAATGCATGGGAAGATAATCCCATATGATGTACATCATTCATGGATAGAGTTTTTGGAATACTTTTATGATGTATGGAGTGTGTCCCACAATCATCGTAATTTCCCTCGGTCAGTATCATGGTATCATCCTAACTAACACTATATAGGTATTATTCCCAATGTTAGAAGGTTTATCCATAATATTTTATTTCATATACACCACGGAGTTGTGTGTGATCCAAATTTATGTATCGATATATTCAAACTCATAGAATGTATATCTTACACAACTTCCCGAAGAGAATCAAATATTGAATATATTCCATTACTCTAATATGGCTCATGGTTTGTGTCTTCATGGAAGAGTTAGTTTTATTTGGATCTGTAAATATGAAATCATATGATAGAAATAAAACTTCTATCTTGCATATATAATTTGTGCTTACTACATGTATATAATTATATAATTGTTATATATATTAATTTTACATATACCTGTGATGAAATAACAATTAATCTTGATTATATATACTTCGGGTCTTCGAGGAGGATGATTGGGTATTATTAAAATCTAGACAATAATGTATTTTTTTGTACATGACATGTCTTATGTATAAGAATAACATTTTTTATTGATCCCTAGAGGGACCAAGACCATGAGGATCTTAGAATGCTTGATATATAGAGGTGTGTTCATGTGGTCACCATCATTGAATTCATCTTATATTGTATCAGGTTAAACTTGTATTAAGTGTCCTGTGGTTGGTTTATGTCTAGATATTACTTAATGTGTATATGTATATTAGGATAAGGCCTAAAATTATGTGATATTACTAATTACTAATGTTCTCCTTCCCCTTTCGAATTATAGTTGGGCTTGGGGTAATCAAGGTCCATGACCCATTAGGTCATGTTGTGACACCTTGAGTTTTTACATGATGGTGTGATTGATGTTTTATGATCTTATTGCATAGTTATTTTTGGATTTCATTAGCTAATTGGTCGTTCTGTTGTAAATAATAGTAGAGTGGTTACATTATAAACCATGGTTGGTTAGTTCAATTATAGTCTTCTAATTGATTGTGTAATTATGGATATCTCATGAGAAAATTAGTAATACAATAAGACGTTATCCCAAAACATCAAGGTACTTTGACCAATATTATTATCATTAGAGTGAAATTAAAATAATGAAATGGTCGAATGATTAGTTAACCCAATTAAATATAATATTCTTGGAAGTCATAATTTCCTAAATAAATATTCAATATAATTATTTCAATTATATGAACTTGTATCTTATTCTTATCATATGTTTTAATGGATCATGATTGATTATTTATGATTCCACACTCTTATTGTCTTCTATCTTTTGATTAATAACACATTTTTCAATTTTTCATGACTATGATCTATGTATTGATGAGTATAGTTATCTATATTTTGATCATGTCCTCTAAAACATATAATTTTGTTGTTGCAACTTATTATCAATGACTGATATCTACCATTATTAAAATTCATGTGAATCTGAGATCGCCCATTAATATGTTTCCCTTGCAATGGATATGAATAGTTATTTTATGTATTTCATATTAGTTTTTTATATTATTATTAAAATTATTGTGAAATGATTTACATCATATATTTACCCTGTTATATGGTATCTGAAATTAAAAAAAAATGAACCCCTTATGGATTGGGGTTGTACAGTATTGATATGATATAAATAATAATATAGAAATACATTGCATTTTTATGTGATTTTTTTTATTTCTCCATAAATTAATGATCACAATTAACTTGATGTGAAATACTATCAAGTAATTATTAATGAATACATGGTCACCAGCCTCATAATATATTTTTCTACACTAATGATCTGTATATGACTTATGATGGATTTATGTTGTTTCCATCCATTTCACGATCATCTGGATTTTGAAAGTAGATTCATGGAAATTAATTCTTTATATTAATGATGTTTTTTTAGATTGTACACAAAAAAATAGTGGAGATTGAAATGGATGAACATATAATACCTCAAATGTACCCCTTTATATCATTTCCAAATAATTTGTATCATATGAAAACTTCACTATTGAAATAATATTTTTATGGGAGTCTATTAAATCTATAAGGCATGCTAAAATCATATCATCTGATATATGTAGTGTACAATTTTACTATACATCAATTACTTGATAATATATTATTTTTAATATTAATGTGAGTTCCATGGTAATATTATAACAATTGGGAAAACAATGTTTTGAATCCAGGGTCTCAAATAAACATATTAGGTGTCTGTAGTTCATGAAATTTCACAATATATTAATCATAGTTATTTACCAAATAATACACTATATGGGACTCTTAAATTGGAATGAAATGTGGATATTAGTTATCTCAATCCATAATAACACAAATATATCAAATTTTATGAATATTAAGTGGTATATCTATTAAATCTCACAAGGATGTATTTTCCAATTCAAAAATAGTTATAATCACATAATACAACCTGGATGTTTGACTTTGTCATTTATCCATTACTTGAATGTGTGACGTCTTGTAACATTGATGCACCATTTTATTTTAATAACCAACCCAAAATAATATAACATTATTTCCCTATAAATTTTTTGAACTAATTAATGAACCACAAATTTTTAATAGTGAACAACATAATGATGTTCTTATAAAAATGATTAAAGAACTAAAATACGATTTTGAAGGAATAATACATATTTTTCATCCGCAGTCAAAAACTCAACGGTCATATTCACAATTTTATTTTGACATAATTTATATGATATATGAATTTAATTTTTTATCTTCTATCATTGTAATCACTAAAATAGGAATGGGAGAAAAAGGATTGAAATCTAGATTATTATTATTTTCACTTCAATCTGATATCATGTAAGAAAAGTATCCCAGAAAATAAATCTATAAATGCACATCTCTGAGCATCATGTTATATGTATGGTGAATCAATGTATCATCCATTGAAATTGACTTTTCTAGTTTGTAAGGAAAATAATTTTCAAACATATATTGGAAATAAATATAATGTCTTTTTGTACAAAATAATTTTAAAAAATATGTCTTATAACATTTTATGTTCTATTATGTGTATATAATTTTTATCCAAGAGGTATAAGAACAATGTTATTATTGAAATAACCACTATAGGTAATTCCAAATCAAGAATTAGTAAATTAATTCCATAAAATATACCATTCCTTTTACATATATTTTCACATGATTCGTCAATATAAGCTACTATTAATTACAACCTGGTGATCTTATATCCTTGATCCTGGGAAGACTAATATAGTAATACCCAAAGGGTAATAAAACAAGAAATATTTTAATTATTGTCCATAGTTATCTCTTAAAATAAACGTCAACTAAAAAACGAAATGGGTTAAGCTGGGGAATACCTAGATAAATGGTTGATTTAAGAAACCGAGTAAGGGAATTAAAAAGATAAAATCACACTACATGTGAGTCAAATTTATACATGATATCATAAAAGAGATATCTAATGTGTAATCCTATGGAATAAAATCAAAAAGAATATTGAATTACAAGATAATGAAATAATCCAAAACATGGTTACCATATATTACATGACATAAACATGTGTCAAGGCTAATTTTCATGATAATATGACATGGTGGAAAATGTACCATAATGGATAAGTTTCAATCCCTAATCCCATAAATTATTCATTATGAGAATAAAAAAACTACTCAATGCATTGTAGAAATACTTAAGAGGACCCATCTCATTTGCAATATCATGCTCAGTAGGTGTAATCTAGGAACAACCACCATATCATGTTCCTGAATTCTGTCTTCAACAAATAGAAAATCAATCATATGGAATAATCAGAAGAATTATTAATGGAAATAATTTTTTTTCATAATGATTTTTCATTTCATAATCATAGGAAAATTTTTAATGATGGAATTTGGGTGATGAACCTAATGATGGAATTACATAGTTAATGTAAATGAGTTTGAAAAAGGTATATATATATAAGATACATATACATTTAATTTAGTTTAAATTGATAATATTAATGGTTTCTATCATTGATGAATATAATTAAATTTTAAAATATTTAAACATTAGTAATTAAATAAACAAATCACATTGAAAATAAGTTTCGAATATCAAAAATTTATAAAATTTTGTGGTGGTACTTTTATTTGATAATGAACTCATATTATTTTCAATTATAAATCTTACTACATGTGAGTAAAATTTATACATGATATCATAAAAGAGATATCTAATGTGTAATCACATGGAATAATATCAAAAATAATATTGAATTATAAGATAATGAAATAATCCAAAACATGGTTACCATATATAACATGACATAAACTTGTGTCAAGGCTAATTTTCGTGATAATATGACATGTGAGAAAATGTACAAAAATGGATAAGTTTTAATCCCTAATCCAAAAAATTATTCATTATGAGACTAAAAAAACTACTCAATTTATTGGAGAAATACTTAGGAGGACCCATCACATTTGCAATATCTAGCTCAGTATGTGCTATCTAGGAACAGCCACCATATCATGTTCCTGAATTCTATCTTCAACAAATAGAAAATCAATAATATTGAATAATCAGAAGAATTATTAATGGAAATAAATTTGTTTCATAATGATTTTTCATATCATAATCATAGGAAAATTTTAATGATGGCATTTGGGTGATGAACCTAATGATGGAATTACATAGTCAATGTAAATGAGTGTGAAAAAGGTATATATATATAAATAAGATTCATATACATTTAATTTAGTTTAAATTGATAATATTAATCGTTTCTATCATTGATGAATATAATTAAATTTGAAAATATTTAAAAATTAATAATTAAATAAACAAACCACATTGAAAATAAGTTTCGAATATCAAGACATTTTAAAATTTTGTGGTCGTACTTTTATTTGATAATGAACTCATATTATTTTAGATTATAAATCAAAGGAAATAATTTTAATAATGGATTAAAATAACTTCCATGTTTTACTTTTTTAATACAAATTTTCCATTCGATATTTTTGGGAAAAATACATTAATTACCCATTATGAAAATGATAATAAGATTCTACTCAAACCATTTATAAAAAATTAAAAAAGGGAAAAAATAAAAATAAAAAATTATATAATATTATGAGGAGAAATATTTTCAAAAAAACCTTAAATAAAACATGTACATGGTAGACTAATGGTTTTAAACCAAAGAGAGAAATCAATACACTTTTCCTTAAAATCATTTTCCCTATACTTTTAATTACCAAATAGTGAAAAATTAAACTATTATTATAAAATTTAATGAATAAAAATACAGTAACTAAATGGTACTGTTTTATTAGTAAGTAATCAAATAAATTATAAAAATTTAAATATAATCATAAATATTAACATTTAAAATGATATTGAAACATAAACCATTACCGCCTTTCTAACTTCTGAATGATAACTCATATGAATGACATAAATGAATTATAACTGAAAATGTGAGTAATTATTATTGATTCATTATATAGTATATATACAGGTTGTGAATACACCATATAAATAATTTTTTGTTAATAAAGAATCAAGTGTCATGATGAAAAATGTTTTTTTGATAAAACCGCTACCTAGATTCAAAATTATCACATTTGTTCCGTATAATATAGAATAATAATATTTTGTTAATTATTTAATTTACTAACAATATTTTTTAAATTCTATAATTCATTTTATATAATTGTTTAACATATCATTTTTAATCATATCATTTTTAATTAAAAAATTTCTGGTTGGAGGTTTTAATGATAAACTAATCATATGTCGAAAATCACTAGGATTTCTTGTTAAAGCATCAAATAAATTATTATTTAATCATATGAATTAGAGAAATTATGAAATACTTATTATTTTTATATATTAATTTTATTTTAAATAGGAAACCAAAATTAGGGTTTTGAAAAACATGCAATGTTACAATCATGGAGACAGTTGGTCGAACATAAGATTCAGTAACATTTCCTTTTTTTGAAAATCATGATAGAATAACTCAAAGGGTTATTTTAACATTATATTGTGTTGATTGAATGATAAATATCATATAATTTCATTAAATACCAATACATATTCCATCCATGTGTTGTGGTTATAAAAAAAATCATGTCACTTCACGAGGCAATAGTCCACTTTACACATGAACAATGATATAATTTACACAGTGTGTAAGATCCTGATATTTTAAAAATGAAAAACTCTATGCTTAAATAAACTACATAGTACTATATTGCTTTTCTAATATATACATTATACATAAAATTTTTCTTCAGTGTTTTTAATTTCAAAAGAAAAACATGTCTGGTTGCTATTAGTATGTTATTTGGATTCTAATAGAAACAACAGAACTATTTGTTAATAATAACATACCCTAATGAATAGTAACATACAAGTATGAATAGTAATATGACCCTTAATAATATTAAAACATAATAATGAATATTAACCACATCCATGAATGTATAAATAAAATTTATGAATCGTATAATTGAATATATAATGATAGTATATATGTTGGTATTTTTTTACATAATAAATATATAATTTTAATGTTATTTATAAATTTCATAATTAAAAGGAACATTTATTTTCATAAAATATAATCATTATTTTTTTTTGGTTTTTTATATGGTGGTAATAAATTGTTTTGATACCTGAATTAATTTTTCATGGTTTTATAAAATTATTTATAGTTTTAAAATTGTAATTTTTAAAATAAAATTGTAATTTAATTAAAATTTAATTTTCTTTTATTTGTACAATTATTTTTTCAAAAATGATTTATTTTTTCTAAATGTATAAAAATATTTATGGTTAATTTTTGTGATTTTTCTAAAATTGTTTAATATTTATATGAATAGTGAAATATAGTAATTTAACATATATATAAATTATTTGTTAAATATCGTATTCCAAGCATAATGATTGATGTATTAACCCTGATTAAAACCCACATGATTTATTTAATGTTTTGGGTCACATTAATAAATATGATTCATATTCAGGAGAAAAAATATTAAACTAATGATTAAAATAAATGAAAACCCCTCCTCTTCTACATTGTATATACCAGCCTCACCCCTCTTCATTTTACACTTCTCAAGATTTGGTAATTAAATAGGTTCTTCCCCATATTAATCCTAAGGATCTTCCCCACATCTAAGACAATCATATCTCAAAAAAGGTCAAAACCAATGGACTTAAGGTGGAACCCAATGATAAGAGATCAAGATGTAAAAAACCACTTTAATTTTTTTGTGTTTTGTTTTCAATTATTTTCATTTCATATAATACGTTAACATCCTATTAAACATGAGACATGAATGATAAATAATAATAATATATATTTTTTTTTTTGCCATGTGTATGGAATATTCATCATCATAATCCATCTCGTCTCCAAATTAATTTAAAAATAAAAACATCATTCGTGATGTGCCGATTTACCGACATCATAGATACTGTGTCTTCAATTTCCTCTAATTTCATAAAATCTGAATTTTTTATATTATTTAAATGGTTGAAAAATATTATAAAGTGAATTATATAACCTCTATTATGTTCTAATATTAACATATATTCATAATATTAATTGTATATTATGAAAAAGTTTGTGATTATCAAAGTACTGCAAAATTGTTATAAAAATTGTTAATATTTTATCTAATTATTCATAATCAAATGTGATAATAAAATGATTTATGGTATCATTTAATATTATTTAAATGTATTAACGACATATCATTATACTTCTGGATATTTTATTAAATTTGATAAGACAATCCTTTGCGAAATGATAATTGAAAACCATTTAATGAATGCACATGAAACAATGTAAATAACAAAATATTATTAATAAATGTGTGGAATGATGTAATAAAATGACTGTATAAAGTGTCATAAAAATTGATAGTATTCATTAAAGTGTTAATAAAACTCATTTAACCACTATATATGAAGTGTAAATAAGTTTTATTTAACACAAACTCGAGGTAAGGGATTTCTAAACCAAATTTCCATTCTTTAGGTTAACCTTCTACATTATTAATTATGAGTAATAAGATTATTTAGCTGATGAATTTTTTTTATTATGTTGTATTACGTGTATTTACAGAGTATACACATGGAAATTCCATTATATTAATTCTCATAGCAATTATATTTAATAGGGTCATTCCTTTTAAAATAATTTTAGAAGTCTCTTTATTGAAATAAAAAATGATTGTTATATATATATATAGAATTACTGGTTTCTACCAATTATGTGATTTATTATTACTATTATTCCTCCATTATATATTGAAACATTAATTTTTTGTGAATATTATTTACTTATTGTGATCAACATTTTTATATTTTAAAAATGATTTATT
Organism: Viscum album; assembly: GCA_963277665.1. Lineage (NCBI taxonomy): Eukaryota > Viridiplantae > Streptophyta > Magnoliopsida > Santalales > Viscaceae > Viscum > Viscum album. The sequence continues at coordinate 2,116,182,555 of OY728137.1, forward strand.
TTACGAAAAATGGTATTTTGATAATCTGAATTTTTTTTCCTCAAGGGGGTAAATTAGTTATCAAGTGTTTTATTAATGATAGGTTCCTTGGACATAATTATTATGTTTTGAGCCCAACATATACCAATATATATTGGTTTGAACCCATTATAGATCAATATATGACGGGGTGAACCCCATTATAGATTAGGATATGTTGGGTTGTGCCTTTTATAGCTCAGGATATGAGAGGTTGAGCCCCATTATAGCTCATGATATGTTGGGTTGAGACCATTATAGCATAATATATGACATGTGACCCCCTTATATCCCTTCAATGAATTGTTTACTCTAGATATGGAAGTTTTTTGAATGATTATTCAATGTGTAAGAGTGATAGTAAGAGTGATATGATAAATATGTCCCAAGGAAACTATATGATGTTTCTATGCAAGCTATTGAGTTTTTATGAAATGGGTTTTATTGATTTTTATGTAATAACTTGATGAAAAATTTCGTTATTTATATACCTTATTGATGTATTTGTGATAATCACTTTTTTTAAAATGTTTTTCACATGATTCTTTTGATGTTCAATAGACAATTAAGATGCTGATATAGGTAAATCAAATTACTTACATTTTTAATCATTTTTTTAAACTCTAATTCAATGTATGGTTTTTTTAATCCTCCAAAACCTCTAATATAATGGGATATAAAATTTATAATGTAATGTCTTTTTTTATCTCTTATAAAATAATACACAACATGTTTTTTTACTGAATCCAAAAGTACGGTTTTAGGGCATTATTTTTGGTATTAGAGGAACAACATTGAAACATCTTGAGATTAGAATTTGTCATTTTTAGAAATATTTATCAATAGAATTTACTCTTGAACATATAGTTAATTATGTACATATATGAATATAGTGTTTTCATTAAAAATATATAAATTAATAATTATAAGTATAATTAAAGAATTGTGATGGCATAATTCATCTAAGGTGGGAGAATGTAAATTCAAAAAATTATATAAGGAAACATTATGATATTATATGATCTATGGAATATTATGTAGAACTTATAATATATCCATTAATCATAATTTTCATATTTAAGTGTTTTAAATTTCAAAATATTGACCTACATGGTTGTGATCACTAAGTTATTTGGAGTCTGATATAAACAAGTTAATTTTTTGGGAATAGTAACATAACCTTATGAATAGTAGCTTACCCTTATGAACAACAATATAAAACATATGAATAGTTAATATTAAAAATAATATTAACCTCACCTATGAATCTATAAGTAAAATTTATGCATCATTTAAGTGACAATATGATCATAGTATAAGTGTTGAGATTTGTTGTATGTAAAAAATATTTAATTACAATTTTATAAATAATTTAATAAATTAAATTGAATGGTATTATCAAAATATGTAATCATATGTTATTATATAATTTTTTCGATAGTTATAATATAATTTTATAAGTCATTGCTTAATTTTTTAAGGTGTTAAAAAATCAGTTATAGTTTCAAATTTATTATTTGTTGAAAAAATTATAATTTTAATTAAAAATAAATTTTCTCAAATTTAGAAAAATATATTGATAAAATGGAGTTAATTTTTTTGAAAATTCAAAAAATATATAGTGAATCATTGGGATTTTTTTGAAATACTTGAAATCATAGATGATATTAAAATATTGCGATTTACCATATATAATCATTATATTTTAAATACATTATTCCTAGAATAATTGATGATTTAATGACAGTTGGTTAGAACTCACATGCTCTATTTACATTTTTTGATTCCATTAATCAGTAAAATTAATATCCTTGAGCTAAAATATTTACCTAATGATTAAAAAATGGAAAACCCCTCCTCTCCTCCACTATAAATACCACCATCTACACTGTTCCTCTCAAAAAATAATTATTAGTGAAATTTAAAAAAAATTCCCATTAATAATACAAATTATCTTCCCCACATCCATGTCCTACATGTCTCTCCGAAAGGCCAAAACCAAAGTTCTTTAGGAGGATCTCAAGGGGAGGAGATCAACATGTAACTATCATCTTTCATTTTCATGAGTTTTTTATTCAATTATTTTATTTTCATAAACAATAATCATCACATATTTTCCCGGAACCATGAATGATCTTGTATCATACATATAATAGATTTTTATACAATTTATGAAACAATTCAACATCAAAATCTTTATCATCTACCTCTTTTTCTAAAAATATGAACATGATCTATGATGTGTTGATTTACCAACATCATGGACAATGTGTTTTCAATTTCATTACATCAATGTGGGTTTTAATGTAATTTTAATGGTTGAAATATATTTTAATTTTTATGATATGACCTCTGTTATGTTATGTACTAAAATTATATTCATAATATTATGTGTATATGATGAAAAAGGTTTGTGATTATCGAAGGACCTCTAAAATGATCTAAAAATAATTAATGTTTTATCTAGTGATTAACCATCATATTTGATAGTAAAATAACTTATGAAATCATTTAATATTATAGAAAAATATTAATAAAAAATCATTCCACTTATAAACATTTTCTTCCATCTAACTAGAAAATATTTTACTTACTGGCCATGGAAACGATGTCAGGAATGCAGCCGAAACAATATAAATAATAACAAAAATATTATTAATAAATGTGAAGAATGATTTTATAAAATGATCAAATAAGATGTTATTAAAATTATATTGCTTTTATGAAGTATTAATAACACTATTTTAATCATTATATAGGAGGATTAAGAATATTTGAAGTAATAAAAACTCAAGATATAGGAATTCAATAAACCAATTTCAATTATTTGGGATAACCAAGTATATTATTCATTATAAGTATTAAGATTATTTTTCTAATGAATGTTTATTATATTATGTTGTATAATGTGTATTTACAATGTATACACATATAAATTTTAATATATTTATTCTATCTTTAATTATATTTGAACCTTGCAGATTGCGAGATGACATGTTTTCCCATGGATTGTAATGTGTGATATAGTACAAGAATATAAAAAGGGGAGGACCTAATTCCTAATAAATACGCATTAACTGTGATGTGATTAACACATGAAGCTAAGTTAATGGCACCTTGAGTGAATAATATCTTTACATGGAGAACATAATTTCCAAATTCATCTATCTTGGATGATGTGGTTGTTTATAATGCCCAAACCCCAGTTACCTAGATTTGGAGCATTATTACATTACATTATCATGATCACAAAAGATCATGTCTCAAAATTACTATTAATTTATAATCCTTGGAAACACTAGATACATTAATAAGACTTACATTACATCATAATGTAAAAAACTAAAAAGACATAGTCTCCATAGTCCACACTCATATCCCCTCAGACTATCCTTGTAGGTCAGTCATAAAATACCTATTCACATCCTGAAAAAAAAACATAGAAATAGGTGAGCTCAGATGCTCAGTAAGGATAACAATTAAGCGGAAACATTAATAAATAAGAATAAACATTTAAGGAAATGTGTAACTAAAAAATCCTTTTCGATATGAACATCAACATAATATGGAAAAAATGAAATTGAATAATCCAATTAACTTATTCACATGGAGATTCTACTAGTCAAATAATCACATGCAATATCAATAAACACTTTCATAATAACAGAATGCATAATGCCAGACTATCATAACCACATAGTCAAGGCCTTGTAAAAAGACTACAAATAAGATTTGGTCAAGGCCCTCTGCCAACACACTAGTTTGTCTCAAGAGACATACAAATGCATCGATGAGCTATAGTGGGAACCAACCGTCACTTACTATGTCCAATGCATTACTCGTATGAACATGTTTAAAGGTAACTTATACATTCATATTAAAACTAGCTTAAAAAATGACAATACTTTCTCCATAAACCATGAATTGTATAAAAATAACACATCCATAGTCAAAAATATTACAAAACCTTCAATACAAAATGTAAGTTTTGTATCAAAATAAATCAACTTCATATAAGCTTAAAATCCATCAACGAATGTTGACATAGATGAAATCCCAACTATTTGAGAGAAATATATCTTTTTTGAAATCATTTAAAAGTCACATAATTATAAAGGAAAATAGATACTTTGAAAATATTATTTTAACCTTGTAAGGGAAGAATCAACAATTTTATAACGGCCAAAAATATCCTCACCCAAAAGTATAAGATTAAAAAGATATTTTTACCTTAATTCTGCCGAAAATATAAAAAAGAACCTTGTCTGGAAAACGAATGAAAGATTATGTTATAAAAATATTATAAAAAGGCATACAATGGTATAAATTACTTTAACCCATAGTCTATAAAATAGTTATAAGGTTTTGAAATACATTTTTAAGAAACATGGATGTGGATGAAAAAGAGGTCACAGTAGATACATATGTAAAAACAATCTCGGATAATAATGAAATTGTAAAATTAACACTTACCATGTACTTTTCCTTGGTTGAGGGTAATTTAACCTCCTGTATAATGGTTAAATAATTGTTATTAAATTATAAAATAATCATATACATTAATATGATATCATATACGATCTTTTATCATTGCATTGTTAATAATATCTTTGTATTATCGTCATTTCGGTTGTTAATGGATTCGTTTTCCATTATATTATTCATTATGTCAGTCATATTTGTTATGTATGGGATGTATATAATTCAATTCCATAACTATATCAAGTGTTTAAAAATTATTTTTAATCATCTAATGAAAATTAGTCTTGAATAGATACGATGGAGAATGAATCTCATCGCATTCGCGGAGACGGTAACCCGTACGTACACAGGAGTGACAGTATCATTATTATGATATTAAAAAAATATATAATTGGATTTTATATCATATATATAGAATCATTATTATTTTATATTTATTATTTACATGATTTAGAAATAATTATTATACTCATCCAAATAATAATGTATTGAGTAACAATTACACCACGACGTGGAGACGGTAATCCGTACGTACGCACGTATGGTGACATGTCATTCAAAGTATTGATAGAACAATGAATATGGTTGTACCATATTTAAAATAACATCCCAGTACATACTAGATACTGGAGTTTTTATTTTTTAATGGAAATAACAAATAAAGAAGAAGTTGAAGAAGAAAAGAACTTGAATGTGGGTGGTGAAATTATTACATCTTCTTCGGGTTATTTCTTTTGATTTGATGAAAAGGGATCCTTAAGATGGCTATATAACTAAATTAAGGCCTCTAAGATTAATTTATGTATGTTTAGAGGATATTTGGGCATGTTTTGGCTGAGACAAAAGGCTTTTAAGGTTTGAATTAGAGAGACGGCGGAGTGCCCTTTTATAAGAGGGGTGAGGGGAACTTGAGGAAAATCTATAAATAATATTTTGTAATAAACTTATTTTCGGTTTATAATGGCTCCAAAATGGATTATTTAAATAATAAGGTGGGTATGGGTCAAAAATAACTTAACCAGTAGGTTTTAGACAGGTATGGGTTACTATATTAACTTTATCATTTAGATTTAACTCTTAGTTAAATAGATTGACATTTAACATGTCTATTTGTATTTTTATATTATATGATTAATAAAAAAAAATATAGTTCCAAGTGAACCCCAAGTGGTTAATTAATGATACTACTATCATTATATGAATCATTTTAAAAAATGTAAATTTTTACGAATAGAATATCAATTAATAATATAATATTTGTTTTAAAAACACTTATATGTCAATTTTGATACTATTTGGTATTTTGTTGTTGGTAAACTCATAAAAGCATTATTACATTGATAATAATTCATATAACCAACCCTAATATATCATATTAGCCTATAAAATAAGTTTAATTCATAAAAAGTAAAAAATTACATTTATTTTGATATTTATAATATCAATTATTTTAATATTTCATTAATTAGGTAATTACTGCATCACCATTGTGTCATAAATAAATTAAATTATATAATGTCTAAAAAATATAAATAAAATAACATTATGTAGGAAATAATTATTTTTTTATAATTAATATTTACAATTGACTTTATCTTATGTATAAACTATTATTAATAATGTTTTATTTATTAAACTTTGATTTTGTCACTTTTAATGCTTCTTTAAATAGAATAATAATAAGTGTCATAATCTAATACCGGTGGATAAAATAGGTTCATATTTTATTACTAAGGTTGTTTTAGGTAGAAATATATTTATCTAATAGAATTAGGACATGTTTTAGGGTAATAATAATATCATTTTTACACTTAATTACCCTATTTTTTTAACCGGGGTAAATAAACGTTAAAAAGTCAATATTCAGCCAAAATTATTTTTATCTTATTGAAACAAATGTTACTAATTTATATTAACCGTATCTCTTGGATTTTAGAAATTCCACTCACAAAAGAGTTAATATTAGGTTTTATGTGAATTTGTAAATTCTCATATGAGGTGGGTAGAAGACGGTTAAAGTTCAATAATTTTTTTTTATATAAAAAATTAGTATAAACTGAATCCAATTAATTACATTAAAAATATATAGGTATTATGTATATATATTGACCATAAATAATTTTAAATAAAATAAAAAATTATTTAAATAAATATTTAGTTTTAAACTATAAGTTAGTATTTGTTCACTATTCATCAAAAAATGAATGTTTTAATATAAATAGAAAAAATTAACCATAGGCTAATTTTGGCATTCTGTATCCAAAAATGATGTACATTTTGAGAGATAAATTATTGAAAAAAATGAAAATGTGGGTATTAAAATTCATAACGGCTAGTTTGATTGGTTGTGTGTTAGAACTCCAAGTTACATGCAACAAACGCTATTGTATTATTAAAAGAGAAGTGTACCATGGAAGCTTGGGGTATTACATTATCCCCTCCTTAAAATAATATCATCCTCAAAATTTCTATAATATTAATACATAAAAATAATCATTTGTTTCTTCATCATAACATCCTCAGGTTCCCACGTTGCTTCTTCCATCTTATAGTTTCTCTATATAACTTTTATCAAACGAGTCGTCTGCTTTCTCATCACTTATAATCATGTATCAAGAACGTTGATAGGCTCTTCAAAATAAGGTAAATCGAGTTCCATTGCTAATTCCTCACAGGAAAGTACAATCATTTGGTTAGGAATATATTTTCTCAATAGTGATATGTGGAATACAATGTGAACTTTGGAGAGACTTGGAGGCATTGAAAAATGGTAAGCTACATCCCCAATTCATTCTAGAATTTTGAAAGGTCCGATGTACCTGGAACTCAATTTTCCCTTCTTACCGAAAAGTATAACACCCTTCAATGGAGATACCTACAATAAAACATGATCTCTTACCTAAAATTACAAATCCTTCCTTCAATTATCATCATATCACTCCTTCTTACTTTGAGCTGCTTTGATGTGGTTTTGGATTACGTTAACCTTTTCCTTCGTTTCCTCCACCAGTTTTTGGCCTACAATTTTTCTTTCACCAACGTCATCCCAACAGGTTTGTGTGTGACATGTATTTCCATATAAAACTATATATGGTGCAATTATAATACTTGAATGGAAGCTATTGTTATATGAATATTCTACCAGAGGTAAATATTGATCCCAAATACCTTGAAAGTCAAGTGGAAATGATCTCAACATTTCTTAAAAGGTTTTAATAGTATGTTCTGATTTTCCATCAGCTTGGGAATTTTAGGCAGTGCTCAAATGAAGTTCAGTATCCAGGGCATTTTGAAGAATTTTCTATAATCTTGATGTAAAATGTGGATCAAATCAGAAACAATTGATAGGTGTACTCCATGAAGTCTCACAACATCATTAAGATATAGTTTTTCTTAACGTTAATGTGCTAAATCCTCCCAATAGTATGAAAATGTGCTGACTTGGTAAGACGATCAACAATTTCCCATATTACATCATTCCATCTAGGAGTCTTTGGTAGTCCCATGAAAAATTCCTTCGTAATATTATCCCATTTCCACTCAGGTATGGGAAGAGGTTGCATGAATCCTCCAAGTTGTTTCTTTCCAGCTTTCACTTGTTGATAAAACATACATCTTGACACAAAATCAGCAATCTCCCTCTATATGTTGTCCCTAAAAAAATGTTCCTTCAAATATCTATATATCATAGTGCTCCCAGGGTGTATAGAGAAATTGAAACTATGATCATCATCCAACAATTCAATTTTTATAACAGGTATATCGGGAAAACAAATTCAATTCTAAAATTTCAAAATTCCATCTTTATACACAATGTCACTGAATCTCCCATCATTCACAGCTTTAATATCTTTTGAAACTCTTCATCATCAGCCGGATAACTTTTTATCCTTTCAAGTAAATATTTTTTGGAAACCATTTGAAATATTATTCATGTTTCACCATACATGGTTATTCCCATGTCCATCGTTAATAGATCCATATATATAGGATCCTTTTCAACTCTCATATTGTTCAAAACTCCATGATCCTTTCTCCACAAAGAATCTTCCACCTTATTTTCCTTCTCTGTGTGGTAGTGTATCGTTAAATCATAATCACTGAGTAGTGAAATCAATCGCCTTTGTCTCATGTTGAGTTATTTATGTGAGAAAATTTACATCAAACTCCTGTGATCGGTATATATCGCACATTTTTTACCATAGAGATAATGTCTCCATATCATCAAATCAAAGATTACAACAACTAACTCAAGATCATGGGTAGGATAGTTTTTCTCATAAATTTTTAACTGTCATGATGCATAGACAATAACCCTATCATTCTACATAAGGACACAACCAAGTCATTTCTTTGAAGCATCACTATAAATATAAAACCCACCATTTCCTGATGGTAGAGTCAGTATAGGAGCATTGACCAATATTCTATTCAGTTCATTGAATAATTCTTCACACACTTATGTCCAAACAAATTTAACCACTTTACGTGTGATATTCATTAATGGGTTAGCAAATCAGGCAAAATTCTGGGCGAACCGTCGATATTAAGCTACCAAACCAATAAAATTGTGTACCTCGGTTATACTCGTTGCTGATGGACATTCATGGATTTCTCTTTTCATAGAAGGATCAACATAGATTCCATACTTAGAGACAATATGAACACAAAAATAAATCTCTTGAAGCCATAATTCACACTTGCTAAACTTCGCATATAATTCATGTCTTCTCAGAGACTTCATGATAATGCGCAAGTGATTTTCATTATTTTCATAGATTTTCAAGTATACGAAGATATCATCAATAAATACCACTAAAAATTCATCAAGATATTCCTTGAAAACACTTTTCATTAGATCCATGAAAACAGAGGGTGCATTAGTCATCCCAAAAGGCATTACTGTAAACCCGTAATGCCCGTACCTGGTTCAAAATTCTATTTCCAAAATGTCTTCCTTCATCACACCAAACTGATGATATCCATATTGAAAGTCAATCTATGAAAAATATTGAGCTCCATGAAGTTGTTTGAATAAATCATCAATGTGAGGTAGGGGATACTTTTTCCTTATTGTAATAGCATTGATCTCCCAGTAGTCAATGCACAACCTGATAGATCCATCTTTCTTCTAAACAAAAAGGACATGGGCTCTCCTTGGAGAAACACTAGTGTGAACAAATCTCATATTACTCAATTCCTCAAGTATCTTCTTTAGTTCCACTAATTCCTCAATGACTATTCTATATGGGGTATTCGATATGGGCCTTGAACCATGAATTAAATCAATGGAAAACTCAATTTATCTCTCTGGAGGTTGTCCAAGTAAATATTATGGAAATACATCAATATATTCTCTCACAATATGTACATCCTTTATTTGAACAATCCTTTCCCCACCCACAGTCATTTCATTCTCTTCATCCCCAATAATTGAATTTAGGTGAGCTACTAGGGGTGGAACTGGATAAGAATTTGGTGGTGGTGATTCTTCTCTAAAGATAAGGTGTTCTTTATATTCATCCTAAAAAATAGTAACCTCCTTTTTCTTCAATAAATCTTCGCATCATGGTCTGAAATCCAATCCATACCAAGGATTATATCAAATTCAATCACAGGTAAGATGATGAGATCAGAAGATAAAGAACATTTATATGCTCTAATGGGAACAGATTTACAAAACATCGTTGCGATGATACTTCCCTTAGGTGTTTTAACGGAAAACTCCCTTGTTAAATCAAATATAAAATATCTAATTATTTTTAGAAAAATGGGAAGATATGAAACAATGCGATGATCTAGAATAAAATAATGCATTTTCTAATCTTGAGGAAACCATTAAATTACATGCCACCACATCTTTCAGAGCTTCTACTTTAGTAGTAGTGATATCATAAGCTTGACCATGATCCCTTAGACTTTTCTGAAGTTTGTTTCCCCGAATCTTATGACATTATTTTCAATTATTTCATATCTCCATGCAATTGTACATTGAACATCAGTACCTTCCTTCTTCCCCTTACAATCACAATCTTGGTGTCTTTTTCAACCACACTTGAAACAGACTACCATTCCCTTCAAGCATGTACCGTGGTGTTTCTTCCAACATTTACTATAGCATAAATATTCAACTTTTCCCTTATTCCCCTTATTTCCATTTCTAGAGTGTTCAACAGATATCTTCTTCTCTTGCATTGCTTTAAAGTTATAAGACTTAGACAATTCCTTTCCTGTCATGGTAGCACATGAGACAATATCTTCATATGATGAGAAGGATTGTGAGTCTAATTACCGACGGAGAAACGATATTAAAAAATCAATGAAAAAATCAATCTTACTTCTTGGGTTACTTATATAATCTACATCATGCATCACTAACCTTGTAAAGTTAGCCTCATACTCTGCAACATTCTAGTCCTCCTTTTTCCTCAGACTAAAAAATTGTCTTTCCATATCCGCTCGTTGGTCATGAGGAATGTATTTTTATATGAAAATATATTTAAACTAACTCCCTTCCATATTTGATAATTCATCATCTTCTATCGTGTTTTGAATCAATGACCACCATTTATCAGAATCTCCAGTGAGGTGGTAAACTGTCGTGACAACTTTGTCCCATCCGCTATTCTCCAAGGATTGGAATATTTTATCTATGGAATTTATCCATTTCCCATCTACTAGTGGATTTGTACCCCCATTTAATGTTGGTGGTTGTTTCCTCATTAGGAGATCTAACATTGATCCTCCACACTACTGATCAGGGTAATCCATACGGGTAAGGTTATTATTTCATAACCTGAGTGAGTTGTCCTAGTATGGGGATTATCTGATCTTTCCCAGTTGCATCACCAGCTCCACTATAATTATCTTTATCAAGAGGGAAATACCTACATGTATTGACTGCATTGATATAGTTTTCATTTCTTCCACTAGGAACCATTTATAAACAATGGCATAAACTAGATTAGATTATGAATCACAGTACATAAATCCAACCTTGTAAAACACTTAACATAAACTGAACAACTTATGGATATAATCCATAGTCATAAAAATGTTTTCATTGAGGTAGTATATACTCATAAATCCTTCATGATGGTTTGTAATGAAAATGAGAATTATCCTATGCATATCCCTCGGGAGTGTCAAAACGAATAGTGAAACAAACCTTGTTATCGTACACCAATTCCAATTTGAGTCTAGCTCAAAGCAGTTTTTTCAGGTTTTACCCCAAGGTTCATCTGTGCCAAAACCACCACTACCTACTATTATCCAGACAGGGATTTATTGCTCGGAAAACTCACAAAATTTCTACAATACCAAAATTCTAGGAAATTATTCTTTACTAATCCACAATGTCCATCATTGGTCTATGTGCTCTAAACAGAGTTTATATAAATCTAGCTTCCAATGTTTGTATTAAAATTCCTCTGATACTAACGGTAATGTCCTGACCTTAGTTACACATATTCGGTGCATTATTACATAACATTGGCATGATAAAAAAAGATCATGTCTCGAAAGACAGATTAGTTTAGTAGACTTGTAAAACACTAGATACATTCATATGTCTTACAATACATCATAATGTAAAAAACTACAACAACATAGTCTCTATAGTCTACACTCATATCCTCTCAGACTATCCCTGAAGACCAGTCAAAAAATATTTCTTCACATCCTGGGAAAAATAAAACATAGAAAGGGGTGAGCTCAGATTCTCAGTAAGGATAACAATAAAGCGAAAACATTCATAAATATGCATATACATTTAAGGAAATTTTTAACCTAAAAAAGACTTTTAAACTTGAACATAATCAAAATATGGGAAAAAATGAAATGAAATAATTCCATTAACTTATTCTCATTGATATTATACTAGTCGAATAATAACATGCAATATCAATAACCACTTTCATAATGATGGAATGCATAATGCCAAACTATTATAACCACATAGTCAAGGCCTTTTGCCAAGACTACAAATAAGATTTTGTCAAGGCCTTGTTCCAAGACACTAGTTTGTCTCATGAGACCTACCGATTCATCGAGGAGATATAACGGTGTCCAACTGTAACTTTCTAAGTCCAATTCATTCCTCATATGAATAGGTTTACACATAACAAAAACATTCGTATTTAAACTAGCATAAGAAATGTCAATACGTTTTTCCATAAACCATGAATGGTATAAAAATAACACATCTAGAGTAAAACATATCAAAAAACCTTCATAACAATATAGAATTTTTGTATCATAATAATTCAACTTCAAATAATCTTTAAATCCATCAAAGGATACTGATATAGATGAAATCAAAACTATTTGAGAGAAATATCTCTTTTTTTGAAATCACTTATAAGTCATAATATTATAAATGAAAACATTTAAATTTCATATATTATGATAATCTTATAAATAAAGCTTCAACGATTTTATAAAGGCCGAAAATAGCCTCACCCACCGTATAAGTTAAAAAATATATTCTTAACTTAATTCTGTCGAAAAGATTAAAAAGAACCTTGTTAGGAAAACGACAGAATTATTCCTTTATAAATATCTTATAAAAATTAAAACAAGTTTATAAATTACATTAACACATAGTCTATAAAATATTAATAATGTTTAGAAATAAATTTTTATGAAACATGGTTGTGGATGATAATGTGGTCCTAGTAGATACTTATGTAAAAACAACCTCTGATAATAAAGAGATTGTACAATTAACCCTTACCTTGTACTTTTCCTTGTATAGGGTTGGTTAACATCCTGTACAGTGGTGAAATGATTGTTATTAAATTATCATCGTTTCGGGTGTTAAGCGATTAATTTTCTTTTATATACATTGTTATGTCAGTCAAATGTATTATGGATGGGATGAATATTATTCATATCTAGAAAGATGTCATGTAATTAAACATTATTTTTAATAATCTAATTAAAAATCATTTTGAATGGATACGGTGGGGAATGAATCTCACCGCATTCGTGGAGATGGTAATCCATACGTACGCACGAGCGACAATATCATTCTTTTGATATTAAAAAAATATATAATTAGATGGTATATAGTTTATAAAGAACCATTATCATGTTATATTTATTATTTACATGATTTAAACACCATTATTATACCCATCAAAATAATAATGTATTGAATAACAATTACACCACGACGTGGAGACGGTAATCCGTACATACACATGTATGGTGAAATGTCATTCAAATGATGGATTGAATAATGAATAGGGTTGTACCATATTTATAATAACATCTCAATACATATAAGATACTGGAGTCATTATTTTAGAGTGGAAATATCAAAGAAAGATGATGTTTAAGAAGAAAAGAACATGAAAGAGGGTGGTGAAATTATTGCATATTCTTCCGGTTCATCCTTTTGATTTGATCAAAAGTGCTCCTTAAGTTGGATCTCTGACTAAATTAAGGCATCTGGGATTAATTGAGGGAAGTTGAGAGGATATTTGGGATGGTTTTGGCCAATCCAAAAGGCTTTGAAGCTGTGAATTATAGAGAAGGGGGTGTTCCCTTTTAAAAGAGGTGTTAGGGGCACATTAGGAAAATCTAGAAATATTATTTTATAATAAAATAATTTAAGGTTTCTAAAGGCTTCAAAATGGATTATTTAAAGGATATGGTAGGTATGAGAATAAAACCAATCAAACAATAGGTTTTTCAGAGGTTTGTGTCACTATATTTTCTTTATCTTTTATATTTAACTCTTAGTTAAATAGTTTGACATTTACCATGTACCTTTGTATTTTTATATTATACGGTTAATAAACTTACTATATACATCCAAGTGAACCCCAAGTGGTTCAATAATGATACACCTATCATTATAAAAGACTTTTGGTCAAACTGTAGATTTTTAGGAATAAGCTATCGATTAAAAATATAATATTAGTTTTAAAAACATTTTTATGTCAATTTTGACACTATTTGGTATTTTGTTTTTGATAAATTCATAACAGCATTACTACATCATAGATAATTCATCTAACCAACCCTAATATGTCATATTGACGTATAAAATTAATGTAATTTATAAAAAGTCTCAAATAACATTTATGTAGATATTTTTTATATCAAGTAATTTAATATTTCATTAATTAGGTAATAACTGCATCACCATTGTGTCAAAAATAAATTAAATTATTTAATGTCTAAAAATTATAAATAAAATATTATTTGTAGTAAGTATTTATATATTTATAATTAATATTTATAATCAAATTTATCTAATGTATAACCCTATATTAAAAATGTTTTAGTAAATAAACTTTGATTTAACCTCTTTTAACTCATCTTTAAATAAAATAATAATAAGTGTCCTAATATAATCCATGTAGACCAATGAAGTTCATATTTCATTCCTAAGGTTTTTTTGGTCGAATTATACTTATCTAATAGAATTAGGACTTGTTTTCAGGTAATAATAATATCATTTTTACCCTTAATTACGCTATTTACTTTTAACTGTGGTAAATAATTGTAAATAGTTACTATTCACCAAAAATTATTTTTACCATATTTAACCACATTTTACACTTTGATATTTACTTTTTCTCTAATATTTTCGAAATTCCACTCACAGAAGTTTTGAAATTGTGTTTTATGTGAATTTGAAAATTCTCCTAGGAGGTGGGTAAAAGACAGTGAAAATTTCAATAAAATTTTTATATATCTGAAATTATTATAAACAGACTCCAATGAATGAAATTGAACATATATAGGTATTATGTATCTATTTTGTCCTAAAAAATTTTAAATAAAATAAAAATTTATTTTAATAAAAATATGGTTTTAAACTATACTCATTGCTTTTTCACTATTCATCAAAATTTTAACGTTTTCAGAAAAATACCAAAAATTCACCCTAGGAAACATTTGATATTCCAAATCCAAAAATGAAGTCCATTGTGAATGATAAATTTTATAAAATTTCAAAAAGTGGGTATTACTATTCATAACGGCTAGTTTGATTGGTTGTGTAGTGTTAGAACTCAAAATTGCGTACAACACACGCTACTGTATTATTAAAAGAGATGTGTATTATGGATGCCTGGGGTGTTACATTTTTGTAATTGTTTAATGTGTTTTGTTTTCATTTGGGTTGATGTTTTGAGGCCTAGTTTGTAGATTTTAGAGGAGATGACCGAGGAGGTGATCATGGGTGTAGAGGTTTCAACTACATATTTCAAAAGACACATGGTATGTTATCATTGAAAATTGATGTGTTTTTTCTGTGTGAGTGTTTCAAATATGATGTGATCCTTAAGAGGTATCTCAGGGGATGGTTTTTTGGACCCTTTATCTCTTTTCCATTGGGTTAGTATTGAATTCTTGAGGGAGGGAATAGTTCAAGAATAATCTGATGTAATGGACCGGAACCCTCTAGTCCATTAAATTGTGGGAAATCTATTGTTTGTGGTTTCTTGGGATGTCAAGGTGACTCTTCTCCACATTATGTAAAATTCCTAGTTGTCTTATGTTTTCCAATGACTCCTCATGCCAATTGAGCCACACCTCAAAAGTGTCACTCTGTTGGTGTAACCTGGGTGGTGTCACCCTAGTAGTGTCACCCTGGTAATGTCAAGTTAGTTGTGTCACACTAGTACTAGCTCTCCCCACTGGTGGCTCACACCAAAGGTGTCTCACACTGTCGTTTTCTTACCCTGGTAGTCATTCACTGGTGGTGGATCACTGGTAGTCACTCATCCAATAGTTCCTCGTTCAGTGGTGCCTCGTTCAGTGGTGCCTTGTCCAGCAGTTCCTCATATGGGTGTTTCTTTCCTAGAGGTAACTCACTAATGGTGGTAGCCAGGTCATCCTGATGGTGCCTCACCAATGGTGTCTCATCAGGTGGTTTCTCATGTACAATGTTTCCAGTTCTGGCATTTTTTCCCATTTGACATTATTATTTGAATTAAAATGAGTTTAAGACCATTTTTAAAACAATTTATGCCCTATTCAAAGTCCATAAATTATATAATTAACTCTATTTGGGTATGAAGGATTTTAAATGGTCATACCATGTAGTCTTGGTCAAATCCGCTTTTTATGGTGATATAATTTTGTATCGAGTTCCCGTGGAATGTGATATGATCTTCTTAAAGTCGAGATACCTTCCACATAACTCATACACTATCCTTTATCATTATACTATACATACCTATGTATTATTAATTGGATATTTTCTTGAGTTTTGCTCATATTTACATTTAAGGTCACGTTCTATAAGTGCACCCCTATTTTTGGTGTGGCCATGAAGTGAAGACCGTTCTTCTTCAAAGTAGGTTTTACTTCATCTTTATTAATTTTTATTTATATAGGATCATTGTATAGTAGTTTCCCTTGTGAATATTGTCTATTCTAGATTAAAAATGATGATTGAATTGGTTTAAATATCAATATGTTTGGGATAGGGAAAAGTGATGTATGATCATGCTGAATGTTGATTTTATTATTATATTTATTTATATGTGATAACTTCACCCTGAAAATCATTTTTTTGGGATTATATTTCTGTAAAATGGATGGTTTTGGGAATTCATGTTATTTGGTTTTTGTTGAATGCTTATATATAAATGTTCATTAAGTACATATATTAAGCTAATAAATGGATTCCGAAGGAGCATATAGTTTCTCTAATAACCCCAAAATTTAAAAGTGGATATAAAAAAAGGTGTGGATTAATATTTCTAAAAATAATTTCTCTTTGGTATTTGTGGTAATCTCATGTGTGTAATTGATGTGGTTTTTGTGTATGGGAGAGGATGGTAAAAATTGGCTATTTAGTGGGGCTACGAAGGGTATAGTATGATTGTACAATAGGGATGTGGATTTTTCTTGAGCTTTAGTGTGTTTCTCTATGACGTTGAGAGTAGGGGATTGGTTTTGAATATATTATTAACTAGTTAGACTATTTTGATGAGTGAAAATAGTGGTATGTGTTATTCTACCATGGTTTCTCCATTAATAACATATAGGAAGCATCATGCTATATATAGAGGTCATGGTATGATGTTTCATTAATGTGAAGTGCATTAATTTACCATGTATATTCATACATTGGATGATTATGAATAATTTTTATTGTGTTTCATATTATTTTCCATGCTGGACAGTTTCCATGGTAGTGACAGAATAAACGAATAATAGTTTGATAATGTTTGGAGTTTATTGGGTTGGTTGGACAAATGATATTGAAATAGTTAATGTGTTATTAAAATGATGGTTCTTTGAATAAATATGGTTGAATATAAATAATTAGAAGAATTCAAATTGAACATATATGTAATGTGAAGAAGTCATTATTTATCCAGGCTCTTAAACTTTTGAAATTACTGTTGTAGTTATTAATAAATGAATTTACTGGTGGTAAGAATATTGATTGTGATGTGAGATGGTTTAATTCTATGAACCCATAGGTTGAGATAGTGTTCTTGATACTAAAAATTTATTTGTATATTCAATTTATTTCCATACACACCCCACCAATGTTGAGAACTATTTGATGAAGACCCACATAGTCACATGCGGGAGTATTTTCCAACTTCTAGTTATGAGTTTTGACGGCTGGGTACCCTCTCATTCCCACTCTCTCTTCCAGGTGATTTAGGTATAGAACATGATGTGATAAATGGAGGTTTGTTTCTGCTTTAGATGTGGGTTATTATTGTCGAGTTATTTTCGAGTGATGTGGTTTGTGGCCCACTTGTCATCGGGCGAGATTTGGTGGACCATGTGCCTATGGGTGCGGTCATTGTTTCTCAGGTGTCTACAGTATGAGTTGTGATGTGCTTTCCAAGGATTCCTTATGATTATATTTGATATGACATTTTTGGAGGATCAGGTTTGTGCGGTTGAGATTTGAGGCCCTGGTTTGTACGGGCGTGATGTGTTTCAGACCTAGGTGTATGCGGTCAGGATGTGATATGGCATAGAGAAGGGATGGTATCGCTAAGACATACGATAATGGGCCTGACCAGAGTACTAATGGGAATGTGGTGTAGGGTACCCTATAAAAAAATTTATTTATAACATTTTATATTAATTTAATATAATATCTTGATTAGTGTGCCATGATGAGGTTGGTTTTAGATAGTATGATTTTTTAGGTGTTGTTGGGTTCTGCTATTTTCTCATGGGTACATTAGTATGGTTCATTCACATCTTCAAGAGTGACATTATCATTTATACTATTTATACATGTATCCACAAGAAACATATATAAAACAACATTATGGTTTACAAAATGAAATTGTGGATCATGTTAGCTGTTACTAGCACAGACCTTTGGATAATAGAAGTATCGTTTCATAGCATTACATTTTGGTATTTAGTCTGGAAAAATATTATTGTATGAGTTCTACTTTTTCATTCAAGTGGGATTGTTTTTTCTTTCTATTTTATATTATACCTTGGTGTTTTGGGGGATTATTCATTTTTATCTCTATCTTGTTTCCTAAAAAATAGCAATTCCTCCCATATTGTGAGATTTGGTCACCCTTGGTTCAAGTCACCAAGCTGGGGATTACTACAGGCTGGACTCATGGGTCATTATTTCCCATTCATCATTGCCAGAATAGAAGGGTTATCTTTGGATTGAGGGGGTCCTAACATCTTACCCATTTATTTTTAGATTTTCGGGTCGAGGCATCAACAATAAGTATCAGATTTCCAATATTATGAAATCCAAAAATATAAAATCAGGTAATGACTTCCAAATTATTATTCAGATAATATAACATACATTTTTAACTTTACTATATCATGTGATTATTTTTATGGAATTTTCTAATCATCTATTATTCTTGCCATATTATGTTTATATTAATTTTATGTGGAATGAGTTTTAGTTTTTTTCTTTTCATATTTTTTATTCATCATTTTTCATTTCATCTATATAATGCTTACACTTACTATGTATTTTATATAAAATAATCCCCCATAAAATGTAATATTTTCCATGCTACATTACGTACATGGAAATTCCTAGAATGAAACTCACAGAACATGGACATGTATGAATGACGAGGTCGTGAATTTACACATATGGATTTTCCATAATGTTTCTTTCTCATATCTTATAAATGTATATCTACTCTAAATGATTGAACTTTAGTATGTTTTATTTATTCTATTTTAATTGTTTATATTTAATGTAATATACTTATTCCTTGTCTTCTTCCCCAATCAATGCCATAGTAGGGGAATAACTAAAAATATTTCTAAAACTAGTACATTATTTATCCACTCTGAAATGGATATGGTTTTTCTGTTTTCCAAGGATAGTTTTTAGAATATTTATCCCATCCCCCATGGATAGAGGCCCCCTATATCGTTTTTTCCTAAAGGGGGTCATGAAATTAAATGTTTAAATGTCATATTAATCGAATAAATATAAAATATAGTAATATAGTAAAAAAATATTAATTAATGATAAACTATAATATCAGTTAAATATTTTTAGAACATTAATATTTCTTAATTTTTATTTTATTCACAACATGTTCAATATTACAATATAATATGGGTAGATTAAGTGTTGAAAATGCCTTATTTAGATTCCCTACCTGACTTGGATCTTAATTGATTAAATTTTTTATTGATGATTTTATCGTCTAATAAAGGATACCATCCTCCTAAAAACATATGTGAGTATAAATTTTTTGGTACTATGTTAAGTTGGGTTTTCATAGAGGCATGTTACAAAAGAATATATAAATAGGTTACCATGCAGTTTAATTTAATTTTTTAAAAAAATTCTATCTCTGTACCAATAAACTCATACTTAAAGAATCGATCTGACTCTCCTCACACCCAAAAATATAGAATGATACCCACATTTTCATAAAATATATCTCCCTTTGTTATTGAATGAAAAAATAATTTTTAAAATATATTTATTTTCTTGAATGTTAAATTTAATTTATAAATGAATAGATTTTATATTATTTTTATGAATGTATAATAACAAAAAAATTCAAAAACTAAATCAATAAGTTTAGAATTAATAGTAATTATCATTTCCATAACAAATATTTATAATAATTTTAAAGGATCCTCTAATTAGGGATAACATAATTATCTTATAATGACAATAAAAATCCTAGTAACTCTAAACCCTCTTGGAATTTTGGCCAGTTTGAAGTTCGTTAACATAAAAGAGAATTATCATAAAATGATATCCACATGCAAGTTATTTGTTTAGGTAAATGTGTAATTTATTCCTAAAATCATTATATTTCATCCTCTATATGGAATATTAAGAAATTCACAAAATGTAAGGAAATAAAATTCTAATTTCACTAAATAATTTAATTTCTAAAGATATATTTATATGATGAAACAAGCATTCCATGGTTCCCATTCCTCTATAACTTTTATATATAATAATATATACTACATAAATGAATCTTTTAACTATATTTTAATAAATGTAATGAATTTTAATGAAAATATATTTATTTTTTATAATATAAATTAACCATTTAATAATATTATTTTCAACAATAACAATAATTAAATAAATCCATTGAATATAAATATTTATATATAAATAATAAAAATTATTATTTACTAAAAATATATAATATAATATACCTACATTTTATTATAAATTATTAAATTTTGTAATAAAAAATTATATTTTTAAAAATAATACTAAAATTACAAATATTTCTTTAATGAAAATTTTATACTTTCTAATGAAGAATATATATAATATAATAATAACAAAATGATGAAGGAAATTTTTTTAACCTTGTAATAGATAGATGAGTATCATTAATATTGAAAATATTAAAAAAATGAAAGTAATTCTAAATATATATATATTCATATATATTTCTTAAAAGTTTTATTTTTTTACTATATTATTTTCTAAAAAATTAACAAACACATATCAGATTAATTATGAGAGAAATGAAATGTTTCATCACAACCCTTATACATAGTCATTTAATGTTTGATGGAGTATTTTGAAATTAAATTCATTGTTATCACTAGTTAATAGCATAATATAGAATGTAATTTAACATATTCCTGAAACATCATCCACATTCTCATGAGCTATATTAATTTTATTTTCATTTGAAAAACAACGAACCACTGATCATTTTATAGGTCAACAACAAAAAAATAATTTTTTTAAAATGTGCATCCATGAAAAATTATTGATCATTGAATGTATTAATTTTCAAATTAATAATTTTATATCCATTCTCATTATGTTTCAAACAACAGTTACTATGAACCTAGTTACACATAAATACAAGTATACAAAATTTAGAATAACTAATATCTCATATATCCAAAACAAATCCAAAATATATTGTTGTATAAAACATATGGTAATAATCATGGGAAATTAAAAAATATAATTCACCAATTATGATCATTACTTACAAGTTATTAATTTTACTCTCATCATCCTGGTTTTTTTTAAAAATAATTATCCACTAATATAAATATTTGACCACATGATACCATTACCAGTTGGTTACCAAAATCAACCTTTCAATGTTTTTCATGTATATAAATAAGTTTCAATGTTTTTATTAAAATATTACAAAATTATTATTTATTTTTACTCATAATAATTTATTTATTTATTTTGAGATATGGTGCCATCAATCCCACAATTTTTAAGGATATATATAGTTTAAACTAACAAATATAGTTCATAATTTATAAATTTTATTTCCTCAATTCATTACAACGAATTGAATATATTTTTAAGTTACATATCCAATAAACCTTACACTTATCTATGTAATGATGTGATATAGATATACTAATGTGATCCAATCTATATAAATAATCAATTACATGACAAAATAATCACTTGTGGTATATATTTTCGAATAATTGTTCCCTTTTTTGGATGCATACTCTCCACATATCCAATATAATTTACAATATATCTTTCAACATGATATATCATAAATAAATAAAAAGCCTCATATATTTTCATATCATTCACCAAATGAATCATATTTTGATCCATTATGTAATAAAATTATAATGTAAAATATATATCTCATTGAAAAATATTGAAGAATAATTTAATCTCAAACATATGCAAAAAACCATTCGATGAATGTACAGAAAATGTAATTTAAAAAGTAACACATCTTAATTGTACTATTTTTAATAGGAATCATTAATATTCCATTTAATGAATTATATAGATTGTGTTTCATCAATACTTTATATTCAACTAATTTCAAGTATATTAAATTTAAATCATTCAATGACATTGGATAATTCAAATCAAAAGAATACGCAATACATAATCTAATACCATTTATGCATTGGAAAAAATATATCATTTAATTAGTTGATAATGGTGTAAAATCTAGAGTAACAGATGTTATCATTAATTTCATTATATGTGTTAACTCTTAATGTTTTCCCCATGATAATATTTAGAGAGTTTCATTATATCTACTTTTTACTATTTGTTTTATGTTTAAAAATATTCAATCAGAAACTGGAAATGTTTCAAATAATATTAATAACATCTATGACATGATTTACCTCTAATAATATGGAATATGTTATATAAAAAAAATGTATTGTCTCTTCCATGTATTTTCTTGTCGTCTGTAACATCTATTCATTAAAAATGTGACATCATTTTTTTACTTATTCATAGTTTTATTCAACTAGAAGGGGTTTTGGAAAATATCATAGTATTATAAACAATTAAACTCATTATTAAATTTTATATATAGATGATACATTTTGAAATAATCTGATATCCCATGTACATTATTATTCCTCTCTCATAAAATTAATTTTATCAAAACCCCTCTTCGTCGATTTGACATGGTTTTTTGGGAAAAAACTATTTAAAATTTAGATTATATATACATGATGGTATTTAACATTTAAGATTATAATAGTTTCCAAAAATTACCTGTTCATTTATATATATTATACTATAACATCAACCTCCCTTTGAAATTTCAAAACATCAATCAATAGGTATTGATCATTATAAAAATTATTTCTTGTATTTATTTGGGTCTAAATATCATCAATATTATGAAAACATATATACTATTTATAAATATATTTCGGTAATAGTTTTTTAAAACCAGTAAATCATTCCAAAAACTATATTTATCTCTAATTCATTGATAAGGGTTCATTATATCGAAATAAAATCTCATTCTGATATTTTTCCCTTAAATTAAAAAATCATAAAATATGTTTTCAATTATTTTCTATTATGTAAAATAATTATGGTGTTGTTCATTTTCATTTGATATATTATCATATTTATTTCTTCTTAGCCTCATTTTCATTCTAATTTGTTAAGCTAATTTTATAAAGATGAATTATTGGATGATACTATATTGTTCTTGGAGGAGGATTCCTCCTGATAATGATTCAAAAATATATTTTTTTCTATGTTATATTGTGATTTAAAACAATTAGTATATTATTTCCCACATTCATATTCCATGTTATATTGAACAAAATGTTAGTTAAAATCATGTATCTTTTTAAACAACAATCAAATTGGTAAATTTTTTTGGACTCATTATTGGAATCTGGAAGCATGTTTCCATCTGCAAAAAAGGTCATATAAATTTTCTATTAATTCAGTGAATTATTTATAATATTATATATTTATCAATTTTGAGTTTTCTAATATTGGTACTTAAAATATCACTATACATTTAGTGAAATGTGAGGAAATTCATTTCATATTCTCTCTGTTTATTCATTCAATAGTCATTGTATATCCAATGGATCGAACTCATACCACGTGAATTAAATTTTCATTGTGATCCTCTATCGCATACTAAATAACTACATAATTATTAGAAAATTAATTGTTTTATATCCCATCACCATATATCTAGTTTGAATAAAAAATATTTGTATACTAAAAATATTATTATCCATGATTTTTCTATACTGTAGTTATCATTTATTCAAATACGTTACTCATTTATAGATAATGAAATCCTTGTTGTCATTATTTTATTTAGAAAATTTATTGAAATTTTAATACCCTTTCCAATATTCATCACTAATTCATTGTGAAATTATCTTATTTTGAATAATTAATTACTTAAAGTCACATTATAAATGATTTATTTATTTATACATATAAACATTTAAAAATATATATAAATAGACAAAATTAAAATATATAATTATATATATATATATATTTATACATTAAAAATAACTTGAAAAATAATTTACATCTTAGCAAATTATAACTGAAATACAATTTATAACTCGAAAATAAACATAAATCATAATGTAATTATAAGGAAAAAATAATTTATAACAAAAAAGAATTTTGGAAAATATATTCTATGAAATAAAAATAATAATATCATTTTAAAAAAATATAATCAAGAAAACATAAAAATATAATAAATTACAATCACAACAACGTTATAATAAAATAATGACCTATAAACCTAAAAAAAACCATATCAATTATTATTATTTATTTATAGAAAAAATAAATGATGAGTGAGATTTATAAATAAAAAATGTTTAATTAATAATCTAAAAAATAAATTCAAAATACATTGTTAAATAATGTAAGAAGTAAATTGAATTTGTATTTATGTAGTAAATGGATTTTTAATTAGTGAGAACAATTCTTGATTACAGAGAAAAATTTACAAACAATAACATGAAAATTATTTGACAAAAAAAACATTGAGTGCGGTCATGAGTCAAGTTTATTATGGTTTATGTGGATCAAATGATGTCATGGTCTATTGATTATGAATAAAAATGGATGACTACAGATAAAAAATGATAAGAGTTGAATATAAATTAAAGAAACATATACATTCAACTATACGACATGTTCCCTCATGATTTTCGAGGATGAGGGTTTTACAAAACAATTATACTGAAAAATGAGGAAAATGACATAGTAATTGCGTTTTTCTAAATATTTAAACCATGGTTTTAGACACTCATAATGTGAGTAAATATTTTCAATTAATTTTGAATTTATTTTTAAATCTATGATGTTAAAATTCAACATATTTCATTTTCACTGTATTTTTTTAAAATAGATGTTAAAATCTTCCAAACGAATTTTTTATACCATTCCTTAAAAATAAAATATTAGTACTCTAATCCTAAATTATTTCTATATACTTTTTTTGTATCGTATATTTTTTTAATAACATTGATTACGTGGTAGCATTTTTTCATATTTCATCCCTTAAGAATGGGACATCTTTAATTAATATAGATAATATAGAACATAGTATTTGTAAAATGTGGAAATCCCCATATGTAATTTTTAGAATTGTAGTAATCGATACAATGGTAGAAAATAAGACCTCTAGTTTAGCGTAGTTCTAGTTTTTTTATTTTTATTATCACTAAGACACACTATAAACATGTTATACTCTAAAACATATTAATGTAATCCTAACTTGTAATTTTATTCATTTCAATACGACATATCTAATAATTGTTTAATGTGTCCCCAATAATTATAAATATTTAACATAAAAATATTAAATTTATTTTGAGTTAAAAAATACATCAAATACATGTCCAGAACTACCTAAAATATTTTAAGTTAAACATCCTAAACCATTAAAAAAATGAATAATTAATTCATTTGAAATGATATGTCTCATTGAGTTGAAGAATAATATTCTCCCATTCTTCACTAAAATAATACACACAATTCATATTATCCCTCACCTGATTTTACCAATATATTATAGAAATATATATGTTATGTGATTAATTGAATTATGTCATAGTTATTACAATAATTAATATATTTTAATGATACATGTAATTTAATACTCTACATCATTATTTATTTTATGAATTGGTTCTATCTAAATTTTCTTTATGTTTTTTTGTTACGAAAATTATGGTTAAATTATATAATATTACTTAATGGGAGGAATTGATGATTTTTGTCCCATGTAAAAGAAAAAGATCATAATACCTTTCACATTGCATTTGATAACAGAGTTATAAATCACCATTGCAAATACAATATTTTTTTAAAATATTATTCATAAATAAAAATACTAATCTCCATCCATGGAGAATTAAATTAAAGAACACATAACATAAATACAAACTTATTAAAGGAAACATTATATAATTTAACTCTATAAAATAAGGAATATGGATCATCATTAGATTCATATTACACGATATTGTAAGTATTGGGGAAAATAAAATCATGATACAATTGATGATTAATAATGTTATTTCTAAATGTGTACATACAATTAGTAATAATTAAAATTTTATTAAATAAATTGGATTCAAATTAATTTAATGGTGTATGGATTATCTATTAAATTTTGTTCATAGAATTATCCTAAATTCCAATAATGGAAGAAAAAAATAAGATCTATATTATTATACTTCCATTAATAAATAAGGAAATTAATTCCTTTTCTGTTGACCTCATTAAAATAGCACAATAGAAGGATAATTTAGCTTATATGTTCTCCCTGAAAATTTCCAATAAAATAAATTTTTGTTCATAATTATTTATCCATTCAAAAAAAATATTTTGGTTCATAACCATTCACTAATAATGGTAATACTAATACAAATGTAACCTTCACATATATGTTGGGAGAATAATTTCTCATAGTGAATGATCTCGAAAATCTCCATATAATGTTTCTAATTTTTTTTTCATAATTTGAATTTATTTTTAAAACTCTTAACATTTAGTTTAATCTTTTTTAATGACTTCTATGTTTTGGAGAATATTATTATTATTCTTCTCAGTAAAGGTATTATTATCGTAACAACTTATTGTTTCTTCCTATTAAATTAGAAAATTTTTTCCTAACTATAATCGTTTTATATAGATTCCATATATTAATATGACAAGCCCCCTATTTTTTAATTTCAAAAAAATAAGATGCAATTCTATATAATATTCTCTGTTGATAGATACCATTAATTTTTTCAAATTTATAATTGTATACCAACATTGCACACCAATTTTTTTGTGTCTAATCCATCCATGAGTTACATGATTTATTCTCTAAAATAAAATTGAATAATTTGTTTCAAATTTTTTATTTCTTACTAATTAATATTTTACCAGAAATTATATTTATACTCACAAATCTATTATTTTTATTAATTATATAAATTTAATAAATTTAATATAGAATCTATTTTTAAAAATGAAAATAATTGACGTATTAATAAATATACATAATTTTAAAAATTTCGAACCCACGTTTTCTGGTAAATCATCCACTAATACTAATAATGATTAATAGTAAATTATGATGGGTATGAAATAAAACATATTTTACCTTGGAAATTTACTAATAAATTATAATCCCTATAAATAACACATACCCACATCTTGTACTCATTATTTAAATATTTAATATTACCTTCCAACATTACGTGTCCTTAGTTTTTTGTCAATAATCATCCCATCATCCCCTTTCAACCATGTATATTATAGACCATAAGAGGGAACTAGATAACAACAATTCTTTCTTAAGCAATGTTATGTAAAATAATTTACATATATATTAATGAAAATGATTCAATTTTAAAAAAAATTATTCTTATAGAACAGATATTTCAGTAATTCTAATAAATTGTTATCTTTACTAAAATTGAATATCACAAAATTTTGTTCATATATTCATTAGTGAACATAATCAACTCATTCCATGAAAAATCTATAACATCATACCATTTAAAAATTTTAATGTTAATATTTGAGAACATCGGAATAATTTTTTCCTAAGGATGAAAAATATAATATAGGGTATTATCATCCAAATGAATGAGATTATTTCCCATAAAAATATCCCAAATATGAAAAACACACATAAATATGGTTTTTTAAACATTAAATTCATCAATTTCAACGTAAAATTATGATTTCAAAATCACCCATATAATAATCTCTGGATTAATTCCCAATTTGATAATATGTACATCTATGTTGAGTGATTCAAAAAAATAATTACCTTTAAACCAATTATATATGGTATGTTATTTTTTATATTATATATAATAAAATAATATTTTTTATGTTGTGGAATTGTTTATTTGTTCTCTATTAAGTAACTTATTGGAAAAATTAATTTCATGTCTCTAATTTTTCGTTTCCCTAACCAAGAACAACTCCAACAATAATGTCTACATCATCACACATGATCTAATAATTTATACTCTATTTTTTAATAATGATTGGTGTTTAAATTAAATTCCTTTTAAATATTTAAAATTATTATATGAATAATTATTAATTATGGATTTAATAACATTCCCTATTAGTAACCATTATGTTTTACTAATACATATAAATCGTTATTAATTAACATTAAAAATACCACTTTTTCATAAAAAACATAGATTTACCATTAATATAGAAGGTTTTCAAAATGTGGTGTTTAATATAATTTTTCATTATCGTCTTTCATTTTACCATTTAAATCAAATATCCTAGTATTATTCATCCTTTTACCATAAATTTAATTTTTCTAAATTTAGTAAAACATTGTTTTTTTCAAACTACATCATCACAGTAAAAAATTTCTCTATGAAATCCTTAAATTTCATTCAAACAATTTACATATATACTATAAAATAATCGTAGATCCTCTATATCATTTTTGATATATGGACAACATGAACTATTGTAAAATTTAAGGGGCCCTATATAAATTATAATTTATCATATAAAGAAAAAAATTGCATGCATACATGTAAATGTTTTCTTCTCATGACTTATTTTATAAAATGGAACATGGTTGATTCTTAAAAGACAATCTATTTAGAAATTTGTTAGTTTCCAATAATAATTTCAAATATTTTATCAATAAAATGTTATGGAAAATTATCAATCCTTGTTTTCTTATTAGGATTTTGGTAATCAATACATACCCCCAAATCATATTACTATTATTTTCGATATATAATAATTTTATAATTATCACTACTACCATACCTCCCAATATAGGTAGATCTAATAATTGACTTTTAGATGATGTAATAACCTCAAATATGTAACTGAGAGATGGACTCTACATTATAATATTAGTTTACACAAAATTTAAACAATCCTAGATCAATAACTACTTTAGTATTGTTATATTAACATAAACACACATGATACCCATTTTACATTGGGAATAAAATATATAACAAATTCAATTCATATAATGATCATCGATGAAACTAATTCAAAAATATTTCCATTATATCAGAGGGAATGAATAAAAAATACAGGGGAGATAAAATACTCAGTATAGGTTGATTATAATTTAATCCATTGTGATTATAAATGGATTAATAACAATTCAATGTTAAATAAATGGAAACACATTTCTTTTAATCAATAACATGATAAAAAAAATGCATCTGGTGATAATATCAATATTGTAATCAAATATATAAAAAAAATATTTCAATGAATGAAATTATTAATTTAGGACATCAGGATAGTAGACATCATGAAGTATCTACATTCAAATATTTCTTTAATTAATTAATAAAAAATATGTATACATAAATTTTACACCAATTTTAAAACTTTTACCAACTAATTGGTCTTTTGAGACCTGATGATGCATCCAAGGGAAAAATAATTCCTAAACATACTCATCACTCCATTTATAATTAATTCTTCATATATTTGATAAAAAATTTATTTCATGAATAACATTCCATATATATTAATTTCTATACCGAGTAATGTATACATATGATCATTTTTTTCTTGGTCAATAAAATAACATTAAAAGATGAACATTGTATATATAATTATTATAAAATTTCTAAAATTAACATATTCATGATATAGATAATAGTAATATTAATATGAAATTTAATATCCAATTATATTATGAAATTTAATGTTTCAATATAATTTTTATGGATATAAAATTAGTAAGTTACACGAATTGTTCATATATTAATTAGAAATATAGGTTTTAGAAATAAATTATCTCCTTTATGAATAAATAAAATACTATTTAAATGTTAATATAATATTTAATAAATTATTTTCCTTTACAAAAAACCGATATCTCATAT
The DNA here is from genome assembly GCA_963277665.1 of Viscum album. Taxonomy (NCBI): domain Eukaryota; kingdom Viridiplantae; phylum Streptophyta; class Magnoliopsida; order Santalales; family Viscaceae; genus Viscum; species Viscum album. The sequence goes on from OY728137.1 coordinate 2,116,213,146, forward strand.
AATAAGGTAATGGGAATAAAATATTTTTGGAAAAAGGAATGTAAATTAACAACTTATATGTTACAAAGAAAACATTAATTTTGAAATTTTATAATGAAAGATGAAAATAGGAATTGTAGGAAAATATTATAACGATTCCTTTAAAAAAATTCAAATGTAATGGATGAAATAAAATTTTCTCAATCAACCATTTGATTTATAAAAATAAATATGGAAATACATGTTTGAAGAATATAGACATGGACGTAAAATATATAATAACAAAATGAGAAATATGATCATATTTTATTTTATATTTTTATCTTCTTGATTTGAGTTCTAAAGAGATAAAAAAATATTTAATATCCATTATGATATGTATTATATGAAAATATTGTAAGTTTACGAAATATATATTAAAACATTCCTTCATTTAAAACAAAACAAATACATAAAATGATATTTTAACATGAATTCTTCCATGCAAAGAATCATTGAAATTATACCACCATAAAATATTAAAGAATAAATGAAAATTTAATCACCATGAATAAGTTGTTATTCCTTTTAAATTTCCAAAAGGGTAAATATATACACCACTTTTAATTAAACTATTTAATAAAATCTATTATGTATTAATCGAGTGGAAGTTGAGAAGAAATCTCATTCAATGGTCCTATCATCGAAGTGTAAACTACTAATGGAATTAAGAATATGTAACATATTTATAATTAAACAAAAAAAATCGAAAACAAGATTGAAACACTACGGTTATTTTAACACATAGTATTTATATAATTGAATCAATGATGAGGGGACATGACCCAATAAATAGAAATAGTTCTTAGAACCCTTTAGATCATATTTATCCTTAGTTTAACATGTATTGTCCACTTTTATTGTCATATTAAAAAATTTAATTTTTAAAATTAATAATGTAAATATTTTTAATACGATATATGATCCTATTATTATAACATATCACCTATTCATTTACAATCATTTTTGTTATAGTTTTTTTGGGGTGTTGACCACTTTCTTTTATCGATGAGTTTTTTTCCCATGGGAGGTATAGTCCGAATATAGTGTCCATAGTTCCATAATATGCATACATTTAGTAATTGTATAAATATAATATAAATCATATAAATCTTTTTTTATTACCATCTACCTAAATATTAAATGAAATGTAGATCACATCTATTTGTAGAGAATGTTTTCCACACTTACCCATGAGAGACAATACAATTTTCCAATAAAATTTATTTAAATAAGTTATATATTATATAAATAGTCCACATTAATATTACTATAATTTTTATTATATTTATTATGCTCTTCTATATTTATTAACAACCATGTAATTTGGAGTGGTAAAAAAATTACACAGCTATGTGAAGATGATACACCGTACCTACTCACGAGTGATATTTTAACATTTCAAAGGATTAAAAAGATATATGAAATGGAATTAAAAAAATCATAATAACATATATATATATATATATATTAATTATACTATGTTAATTATTTATGTATATATATATATATATATATCCATTTTATTGGCATTTGAAGAAGATTTTGTTTTTAAGTGTCAATAAAGACAATGGTCAATTTCTTTAAAAGACCTCCCACCTTATATTCACAATGGAGATAAGGGGCGGTTTATTACTTATTACATAACCTAGAAAAGAAGTATAATGTTTATGAAAACATGTTTATTAGGGTTTTTTTGAAAAAAAATACAATCTATGTGGCATATAGAATAGAGGAATCAGTTTTTCATTTAATTGTGAATGAAATTAAAAAAATAATGGAATTAACAATAAGATGTAGTTATAAGAAATTGATTTTCATGTCTATGTGGCACAAAATAAAATTTATATAGAAGGTATGACATGATATGGTTTACACACCTATATTTAATAAATTCTTGATAGGAATAAATTATCATTCAAACATAATCATTGTGTATTACCATATGGTAAAAAAAATTCCACCTTAATCATTATAACAACTTTTTCAATCTTAAGGGGGTGAAATTTTACATATAAGAAAATAATTCTCTCATAATTTGAAAATTTACAGAATTTTTTACAATTTATAGTAATAAATTTTATACTTAAAGAGTTTTTTAATTATATGTAATTTAACAAAATTTTATTTTTTCATTAAATATCAATAATTTAATTTTTGATACAATTCATTTACGTTTATTTAAATGAGAAAATAATTTTTTAATTTAAAATATTTTATTTTAAAATATATTTACTATATGATAAATATATATAAAATTTAATCTAAGTGAAACTCTCCCAAATAATATTAATATTTATATATAGAAAATAATTTATTTATTTATTTAATTAAATAAATATTATGTTAGTGTTTTGTAAGAATTTATTATAATTATCCTAGCACTAAAAACTATAAATAAATTACCAAGAGAAAAATAAAATAATATTTTATATTGATTCGAAACATGTTCATATCATTATATTAACATATATAATTAATTAAAAGCATGATATGAACTTTCAAGAATGTTTCTTACTAATAATAATATTAATTTTACTGCAATGTGAAATAGTACCAAAATTTCACATATTAAAATATTTTATGGATATGGATGAATTAACCCTAGTACATTGAATTATTTAATGTTTTGGTTTGATTTTAATTCATTGTCATATTATTTTTATCATTAGTTATCTAATTTACCCTTTACAAATGTGTTACAATTTACCACAATTAATATTCATAGAATTTAAAAATAACATGGATATATTCACCTTATATGATCTACATTATTTTAATTTTTTATCCTTTTTTAGTATTAATTTACCAAAAGATTAAGAAATTAAATTTATATAAATTCATAAATGATAAAAAAATTAGAAAAATTGAATTTTAAAGCATAATAATTAGGTTATATTAAAATCATTAAATTTTTTTTACAATATAGATAAAAATAAATAAGAATGATAATATTTTTCATTAATAAATTAAAATATAATGTGACCATTAATTTACCCAATTTAATTATAATAAATTGTATTTTTTGATGAATATGTATTTTCAATATTCAAAGAAAAATAATAGATTTTGAAAAATAGAAAAAATTTCAAAATAAACCAAATTTTATGAGGATTTAATAAAATATATTATTTTTTAAAAAAAATTTATGTTTTCTTGTAATTAATTATAATATTATCTCAGAAGAATTAATATGAACAACTATTGAGGAAATCAAATTTTGAATAAATAAATTTATTTACTAAAATTGTTAGCTTATTTACTAAAAATTTATTAGTAAATTTATTTTCAATGGTTTATATATATATATGTTTCATAATATGGTTAATTATACTCATACATTCCCCTTAAATTTATTTTATTTAATGATTGAATTTAATTAATTATATTTCATTGATCAAATAATATCGATTTTGTGCATTATTTACATTATTGAACATAGTGTTTTTCTAAAGTCTAGGTGTTTTAAATTCACTCCATTATTAAATTGTGTATTCACAATTTGTTATTGTTCTCGGTGGCCAATGGTCTAAAATTTTTAATTTCCATTTAGACATTTAATATAATCAAAAGGGATAATGAAATCCTATTTAAATGAGGCAATGAGAAATTTGATTGTCATATAGAATTACATAACACTTGGTTACCAAAAAATAGAAATTTAGTGCAATATGAAATTATGGACATTTTGGAGAAGTATAATGTTTGATAACTAATAGAGTATCGTTGACTACATATGTAGGATAAATTTAATGAACAAAAAAAGATAAAATGTTATCAATAAAAATTTCATTATTTCATTAAAAAATCATTATATGTCAACTTATTAGTTTCAAGTAACTTTTTGTATATTTGAGGAATTATAATACTATCTAGAATATAAAACTAAAGAAATATAGATTGAAAATACAATTTATACCATTATTAAACGTCTAACATGATCTTATCCTTTCTTATAATAAAGACTAACCAAGATGAGTTTTTCATTAAAATATAACAAAAATCAACTTATAATTCCTCTTATAATATAGAGAATGATAACAATATACCACCCTAATCATTAAATTTTAACCAATACTAAAAAGGTCACCAAAAGTTATGATAATATCCAAAATGTATAATCCTTCTTATAATGAGACAAAACATTTTACTTCATTGTTTCCTCAGATACACTAATGGTTAAACATAAATTAATCCCCAAATTAATACCCATACACACTAATTTTACGTAATAAACTCACCATTAAATAATTTTTCAACCTCAGTGGTGATATCGTACTTTAACACCCTAGTTTTGGTTACATGATATTATTTATTTTTGGATAATATAGTGTTTGGCTTATGTTTTGGATGTTTTGGAGAATTTTTTGGGTGTTATAGAAATGATTTTGGTGGTTAGTAGTTTTATCATAGTAAGAAAAAATTATTCCCTATGTTAGGGATATTTTAAAAATAAGGATAATATTAATTATGTAGGTACATAGTTAGTTAATGTATTTGAAAATCTATGTGAAAACCTAGGGAAACCACGTATGTGGGAAATAATGAAATCAATTATTAGAAAAATGTTTTCAAAACAATGCAACACAACCATGAAGATTTATGATTGGGATATAGTATCATGTAAACTATGGAACATGGTTCGTAAAACTGTGTGTCCCAATCATGTGGAATTATTTTAATTGTCCAAAAATTATGCATCATCACATATTAGGACCATATAAACCAAATTTTCCCATTATTCCTATAGGGCCTTGAACTCCAAGTCCTCATTTGAATCCTTTGTTGATTACAATTGATTTGGATACTCCATTTAGAGAATTAATGTGTACATTATATTTGGATTCATCAGTAAGTCATTATTTTTTTCTCACCATCTCTAGATCTTTATGGTTTATCTCACATCATTTTTATATCTAATCATTAAAGGGTATATCAATGATTTCTAGAATGAATCCTGAGGTGATTTTGTTAGATCCTTTTAAGGGAATAATATCTAATGATGTATCAATAATTTTTTATTCTCATTCTTCATTTTCATCATTCGTTTATATCTATATGGATTCTCCTAGATCAATATAAGATATAGAATATGATTGTCGTGTTTTGGTTAAATGTTATAATTTTTTGGGTAAAAATGTTTTGTAATTTTATGAAGGATATCTCCTTATCATATTTCATTGAAAACATTCAAAATTTATTGTCTTTTTGATAACATTTTTTCTAATATTATTATAAAAATGTTATTACAATTATGGAATAGTTTTAAAACAGGAAACAAGAGTGATAAAATGTTTAATGGTGATGATTTATTGTATATAAATAATGTTTCTAGGTAATTTTGTACATTGGGTTGTTTTGGGTTGATCAGAATGGAAGATTGAAGTTATGTACCACCTTTAAAGATATTGGTATTATTTCCGTGATATAGCATTATGAATATTTTCACTATTATTGAGTGTGGGAATTGTTGTGTGTGTGGAAAAGGGAGTTTTTATCCAAATTTAAAATAAATGGATTAATTCCTATTTATTTATTATTCCATATGGATTTCCATTATGAATTTCTATAAAAAGATTAATTGTTTTTAAACACTTCTTCATGAAACGTTATAACGAGTTCATGTCTTAAAATAATGTGTTGGGATGACATTGAGGATTACCAACTGATTTAACACTCTTCATCTAATTTTTCACTTAGGAGAATTTATAGATTTTATAAACAAAGACACATGGTAGATTAAGGTATCATATTATTCATGTTTTGAATTTTGATACAATGGAAAAAATATTGGTCAAGGATTTTGGGGATAGTACGAGAGTTTCTAGGGATATTTCCACAATAGTGTCATTGTTTTTGGTATAATTTGGTCCTTAATAGGTTTTTTCTATCAATTTTATTATAACAATGTTAATTTTTTTTTGATTAATTTTTTTTGTATTATTTATTTTTATTTATGAATCATGTATTATGTCTTGATGTATACCTTGTGTTTTAGTGTTTTGTTATTTTTACGGAATATCCTCACCAATGTTATCTTCATCATTGACATTTATATTCATGAATTAGTTTATTTGGAATTTAACCTAACGTTAGTTTCTCATACTCCTATTTATAATCCAAAGATGTAGGGGTGACCTGTTTCAAATAATAATAGTCTTGATTAGTATATCTATAATCTTGAAATGGTGGGAAATGAGAGAGCATTGTTGTAACATCAAATGTATAATTTAATAATACACATCACCCCTTTTGAGGATGAACACTATGTTACCATAGTGGTTTTGGGTATATGATTGTTCTAAGACACTTCATGGTGTTTTTTATCACATCATAATGGTTTAGAAATTCCCTATTTCATATCATTCATCAATTTTGGGACTAATTTTTACATATTTTAATTTATTGAAAAAAATTACAATGGATGAATTTTTAAAATAATGGTTTCAATACATGATGATTTTGTGGAGTAGAAATATTATAAAACATCGATGTCTAGAGTGTTACGACTAATGTTTTGTTTTGTTTGGGTAAAAGAAATTTCACTGGGTAAATGTTGTGGAAACCAATCAGTAGAGTCTAGAGAAAATAAGTTTTCACTTATGTCTTATATAAACTGTTAACTTGTAAAAATAATCACATAGGGTTTTTGAAACCATTGGAATAAGATACATGAATGATGATACCTGATAGGTGGATAAATCTGTAATTTTAATGATAAAAAATCCAACCACATTACATTTTTAATATAAGGAAAACAATCATAGGAATTGGTCAATAGAATGTATAGGATAGGTTATTTCATTATTATTCTAGTAGATATAAAGGAAAAGATGGTTGTGTAAATTCTTGCTGATATCAATTTATAGTGGTTGTATTTGTTAGTAGAATCCAATTACTAAAAAGAAATTATGTGGGTGTAAATTTAATAATTTTTTACAAGAAAATTGTACCCTGACTCATTAATGATTGTGTGAACCATTGATTTCTTATACTTCAATAATGACAATGTATATATAAATGAAATTATCTTATGTTGTAATCAAACAAATCCTATTAGCCAAGAGTTTGTGGTTTCTTTCTCAAATTAGTGGTAGATTCAAGATATATCAAACCAATCAACAAAATAATTTTTTATCTGAAAAATATGATTTATAATTGAAATTCATATTTCAATAAAAATACAAATTTTCTTCTTCAATGAACCGTTATTCTGTTTTGTCACTGCCCATCCCCCTGGTCATGTGATGTGACTACCAAAAGTCCGCCTTCTATAGGCCTGGGGATATTGAGTAGAACTAAAATGAATATTCCTTAAATCTGGGAAGACATTGACTTTATAACCTGTAAACACAAACAACCAAGATCACAACAAGATACAAACACAAGTAAATTGTATAAAAAGAGTACTAAACGTAATAGGGGCCCGAATACAAACGCAATAGTAAAGGTACAAGAACAACTAAAAGAAAATACAATAGAAGAATGATTAAGACAGATAATGGGTCATCCTTTGATGTTCCTACCTAAATGGTAGGTACAGATCACCTCCTCAGCACTCTACGTCTGCTCATATCCTTAGTGCCCCAACAAGACGTATGGTCCACCTCTTGCACCATCTAGTCCTGCTACCCTCAGCCTCGATTAGTGTTGTCTGTCATCTTCATCGAACGATACAAATTTCGAGCATAACCCGAGTAGGGGTTAGTATAACAATACTCAGTAGGGACCTTAAGACCCTGAAGGTCTCACCAAATCCATAATGGATAAACCACAAGCTTGGAATCAATTGACAACCATACATAGTTGTATTCCCATACATATACTTATGTTATCAAGTATACCCATCTCATTCATGAGGAATAATAGGGTCCAACCCAAAATCCCAGAGCTTAACAGTTCCACAAATGAAGAAATACCACAACGGTGTGTACCACACTAGTATGACATGTAGAATAATATCACCAGGGTACTACCCCAAAAGAAAATACAACACATTTACCAACATATCTCACACCAGGTATATCATAGATAAAATAGTAGAGATTAATAGATGTATCTACTGAATCATATTACTCTATAAAGTGGAATATCCATGAAGGATCCTAAATTATCATCTGGCCCACAGAGGATCGTAGTACATCTTCAGACCCACATAGTATCATAGTACATTGTCAGTACGTCATCAGACCCACACAAGATCCTAGTACATCGTCAGTACATCGTCAAACCCACACATTATCCTAGTACATCGCCAATACGTCGTTAGACCAAAAAAGGATCCTAGTATGTCATCAGTACATAGTCAGACTAACACATGATCTTAGTACATCGTCATTATGTCGTTACACCCACACATGATCCTAGTAGATCGTCATTACATCGTCAAACATACACAGTATCCTAGTATATCGTCAGTACGTCGTCATACCCACACAAGATCCTAGTACATTGGTATTACGTCGTCATACCCACACAAGATCTTAGTACATCTTCATTACTTCGTCATACCCACACTATTTCCTATTACATTGTCAGTACGTCATCAGACCAACACATGATTCTTGTACATCGTCACAGCCAGCTATAGGGTTCCCGTACTATACTCTCCTGTCTTCAAGAGGGTCTGATCCTTAACACAATATTAAATACCCCAAATTCCATGATCTCTAATGAATAAGTACCCCAATGGGACTCTATGTAAAATGGGTCTCAATGAAATAGACAGAGCGTCAATCGGACACACGATCTGTATATTATTAGCCTTTTAGTCCATGAGGTCGCAGTTGGATTTGTGCTCGATCCAACCCGACTGTTCCCCAATTTTATCAAAGTCACCTATGGGTTATACTAATATGATTGCATCGCTCCATGTTTTACAACACAACATACGGTTTGTCAAATGGATGCTTGATGCCAAAATTTTAGCCGATAGATCGAATATGGGTAGATGCTTGCCCGGGTCTGGTCTGACCCAATCGGCCCGACCCAGTTCAGGTTGACCTGGCCTGCTTGGTCCATCCCACCATGTTAGTTCCATCCCGGTCTCCATGGGGCAGCCCGACCTAAGCGGCCTGGCCAGGGAGATGACCCACGATGCGGCGGGGTGGTCGCAGGGCGCTGCGGGGGCCGCAGGGCCGCTCGGGGGCCGCAGTGAAGTCGTCTGCCACAGTTGGATGGCAGCTAGCCTCCCCTCAGCGCGGTGTGGTCACGTACCATGCCTTCACCAGAGGCCTTCTCGGCCTACCATACATCATTTTCTACTGTGGCACAAGCCACGGTTCTCTTACACCGGGCGGTGCGGTGGCATCATCGTCTTTTTCTCAAAAAACGCAACAAATATTCACATAAATTGTGGAGAGGTCATGCCATTTTTTTTGCCCGAACACTCCACGTTAGAGCGGTATCTAGAGGCTATGATTTATTCTTTAATTATGAAGATTCATCATGAACAGGAATGTGGAAAATCAAAACCACAATATCTTCCTTGAAGGTTTGTTTTTCTGTTGCGAGAATAAAATGGTGAAATTAAAGAAGGTGTCAATGTTCGTTTCTTCCGAAGTCGACTCGTTAGTCAACCTATTTCTTGATTCCAAATAATGTTCTTCAATGAAGTTATTTGTTTTGAGGAAATTTTCTTTATTGGATAAGTATGATCTCTCCAGGGATTTCTCCCAATTATCCACACTTCTCCAACCAATCCTCAAAAGAAAAGAGGCCCCAATATAAATTAAATTTTGTACATTAATTTTTGTTATCATAATTAAATGTTGACACATTTAATTAATTTATGTTAGCTCCAAATTATAAATGGGGATTTGAAATGTTTTACTCCATTAAAGAGTGTTTGGGTGGTCTCCGCCTTTAATTTCACAATGGGGGTTTTAGTTCAGGTGGTCCCCACCTCTTGAACATTCATGTGAGAGGTTTTTATTAGAAATAAAATAAAATATTATTTTATTTTATTTTTCGTTTCCATGAAAAACACTAAATATCTCTTTCAATCTTGACCTACTACGGTTGAGGTAAAGGTTTCCATATGAAAATAATGGCGATGCGAGATCAACAGTGCCCTCAGATTTAAATTCTGAGCACCAATTCAAAAGTAATAAAATGTCGCTTGCGCGTTTACTGAATGTACCCAAGAAATGTTCGGAAAATTAATAACATTCACCCTCCACCCGCGAAGGTCAAGGTTAGGTGATGCCCAATTGAAACATGTCCCAAATAACCCAACGGTACTCTCGGAGTTTTAATCCATGTTACTTTTTAACTATTATATATTTTACAATAAAATAATTGGTACTTAATTATTTTATTTATGACCAAAAAATAAATTTCTCTGCTGGCCCGTGCCGACCAAACATAATATCTGTATGAATATAGAATGCCCTCAAGATTTCATCAGTGGTCTCATATTTTCAATCCGTGCTACCGTTTGTGAGTAATAAGCATTTGAAAAATAAAATAATTTATTTTATTTTTTTATTTATGATTATGCCCTTTTAGGGTTTTCTCACAGGAGGCCCACAATAACCAAACAGAAGTCGAACCTAGGGTAAACCCGCCATTTTAAATGTCACGGTGACCTCAGATTTCTGATCCGAGAAACTGTTTAAGTTTTATTCCACTTTTTTCAGAAAAATACTTATGCATGCTTATTAATGATTAAAAAGTCATCGACAGATCATTTCGGGAACTCCGGGTCTCAGAATCACGCACCATCAGATTTCACGGTCTCTAAATAATGGATAATCAAGTGATTCTAGAATACCGCTTCGATCAGTTACAATGTCCAATGAATTTATTGTAATGAACCTGACACTAATTAATGAGAGACAATGACTAATTTAATTCATTTTGATAGCATACAAGGAATCAAAACTCAAAGGGAAAAATATTTTATTGGCATTGGGAAAAAAATATACATACATGATTCCATTATTATATTCAAATAGAAAAATTATAATATTGATTTTTATTATATTGTTATTCCCACTAGAATATACATTCATATAATTCATAGTACACTTCCTAGATTCAAATTTATTGAAAAAATAATGGGGATATCAAATTCTCAGTAAGAGTTAAGTATAGAGGAATCTATCCTGAGAAAAATAAATAATAATTAATAAGGAATAAACAAAATGAAAAGGGAAATTTTGGAACCTAGATTTTATTTGATATAAAATATCACCTTCAAAATTAGAAAATTTATATTCAACATGACAATGAAAATAAATGAAAACACCTTCCTTTTAATAAATAAATTAATATTCATGATTATATATGGTATAATAAATATGGTAATTTCAAATCTGAACATATCTTTCATTAAATAAATCAAATTAAAATCATGATAAGATAGGACATAGTTAATATGGAAAGGTAAATAACTAAAAAATTACATTATATTTAAAAACCAAGAATAAAATGAATCTACAAATAATATCATTGTGGAAATAACATGGATAAAACTAAATGAATTTTTAATGTAAGAAATTCATAATTATTTTATGTTATGATATTATCCATCATGATACCCTTGTTTTTACGACATTCTACAAGATTGTATAAAACTTATGTGTATGTATACACTAAAAACCCATTTTACTATGGCTAGTGATCAGATTCGTTTTCCTAGAATACCCATGTGTTTTGGGGATATGGAAATATGGTCACAAAACTTATCTACATTTCCATAAAACTTTTCTAATATCCAATGATTTAATTATATCATGAACAAAATTCTTTATAAAAAACTTCCTTATCATCTATGAAATACAAATATTTATCAATTTCTGTAGTAAATAATATAACATTTAATGTAAAATACAATATGTATTGGTGATATATGGTATGTGTAATAAGAATATCCCTCATAAATAGTATATATATTTGGGGGGAAATATAATTTACAATCATTAGAAGAAAGTAAATATTTATAGGGAAACATAATGAATATTGAAATTAATAAATAAAGTGAATGTAAATACATTATCAAGTGAAACTAAACATAAAACATCTATTGAAATATTAATGATGTTATTAATTAAAAATATTCCCAATGAATCATATGTATATTATATGTTAGATGTTTTCAATAAATAAGAGAATAATAAAAATTAAATTAAAAATAATAGTTTCAAATTGAAAATATTTTTTAATTAAAAAAATTTAACAAAATATTATTGAAGTACTTTTCATTGAAAATGATCTTTGAAATATAAATATAATTCATTAAAATATTATTTGGTCATGATTGATTTAAATTATACTTTGGTCATACAAGAAAAAACAATTATTCCATTATGAGTTTCAGTTAAATCAAGATGTCATTTTTTTTGACAATGGCATGAATATTCCATCAAATTGAAACTATTAAAAAATGGGATAATATTAATGAAAATAAATTTTGAGAATGTTAAAAATTATTCTTCAAAACATTTGTTGAGAACATTGTTTTTTCGGAAATGGTATTTTTGACTGAAGAGATAATTGATTTCAAATTTAATTAAAAATAACTTCACAATTATTTCATTTACTTAAAAATGTATGATGATACTATAACCTTATATCATCATGAATAGTTAAAGGATATGAAAATCAATGTGTTATATTATACAATTACAATCTAGTTACATTAATTGAAAATTCAACTAAAAAATTTTTTATTTAAAATATAATTTAGAAATAAACCCTTACAAAATCATAATGTTAAATTGATAGTTAATTAAGGAACCAATTATCTGTATAAAATATCAATCCAATAAAATAATAAATTATATAAATCATAATAAAAATTATTTTCCCACATAATAAAAATATATTATAGTCAATGAAAATTAATATAACAAAATTAAATGAAATTGGTCTATAAATTTCTCTACCAATTGAAAATTTTAATGTAAAATTCACTTAGATGATATAATAAGATTTGAAATAAAAATTGACATAATTTAAAACATCGAAATTCTGATGCACAATATTGTATTTGATATCATGAATGACATACATCACTAAGAATGGAAGTTAATAAAATATCATGAGGCCCTACTATATATTTACTATTTTAAATATATTAAATTCATGATATAGTTTGTAATGAGAGCAACACCCCGTTAGCTTATGTTTCACACAATACCGGCCTTCCTCGGTAGCTTGCGTTACATGCAAGACCATGTCCCAATAAATGACAATGTATAATAAAAATATTATTATTTAATATTAAATAATATGTGGATTATATTATGTTAGAAGATATGAATAGTATTAACTAACCTATAAAAATTTAGGGTTTATATAAATATAAAATGGATTCATCGGTTGTTAACTAATGGGAATCAAAAACATGATCCAATTGGATATAAAAAGAAATATAATTATTTATATATTTCAAAAAAAAATCCTTAATAAACACAATTCATTTCAATTAGTGAATTATTTAAATGAAATATATTTTTTATATATTTTATGAAATATTTTTTATATTCTTCCATTATGTTAGATATGTATATGATTAAAATATCAATATTTTTAACTTAAAAACATATTTTTTAAAAAATAAAAGTTTTCTTAATTTTAATGGTGAACTCATTTTAAATCTAAATTTAGAAAAATTAATACTTTTAATAGTTAAAATAAAATTCATATTTTAAGGAAAAACATGAAAATTATTTTATATATTTTTTTGGATGTTTTTCTAAAGTATATCATTTTTTGATGAATTGTTAAAAATACTAAATTTTAGTCCAAAAATGATTTTTAATAAAAACATTTATAAAAATAAATTATACTTTTAATTTGTTTTAATGTTTAATTTGATAATATTTTTTAAAAATTAATCCAATTTATGTCATTTATATCAATTTCACTATGAAATTTATTATAAAAACCAAGCATAGATTTGGACATTCTTACCTTAAAACATGTGTTGTCCTCTTATCTGCAAGATTAAATATAAATTAATTTCTACCACTTATGCGATATAAATTAAAAAAAAGGGATTCCATACTCAGAATAGAAATAATTTATAACATTTAATACGTTCAACTTAGTTTTATACAAAAAATATTAGTGAATGAAATTAAAAATAATTACTATTATTATGGTAATATTATGCTTAATAACATTCAAGACCTTAATCTTAAGTGCCTGAATGACCGAGAAGCTTGTCCAAACCCCATTTTATGTCCATAAATAGGCCATTACCCTTCCATTATTCAGTTTTTTATGATAGGTAATTGTAACACCCCTATTTTTAAGAAATAATTTAGAAGCCAAAAATCATTATTTTATGTAGATATTGGTAACTAGCCATTAAACATAATTTTCTCACTACTATATTTCAGAATTCCAAATAACGATAATCTATCATTGTTATCATTATGTTATTTAGATTCTAATATGAGTATTTCAGTTTTTATTTTCTGAATAGAAACATACCCTTATGAATAGTAATATGAATAGTAATATGAGATAATGAATGGTAAAATGCATTATTTTTTTGATTTCTTAAGGATTTTAGATAATGAAAACATAATTAAATTTTCAAGGTGTTAAAATGTGATTTATAAATTTAAAACTATTTTTTGTTTAAATTTGGATAAAATTTTGAGATTAAATTAATAATATTATGAAAATTATTTTAAAAAATTAGAGTTCTTTTCTTAATTCTACATGTCTAAAAATTGTTAAGGTGAATATTTGGGATTTTTCTAAAATTCCAAAAGTTTTTATGAATAGTAGAATATTGTAAAATATCATATATTCAAATTATTAGTTACACACACAATTTATAACATTATAAGTGATATAAACCCACTTGGTTCGAACTCACATGTCGTTATTTATATTTGGGGTGACATGAATTAATAATAAACATAGTATTTAGCAAAAATATCATAATAATAATTAAAAGAATTAAAATACCTCTTATCAACCACTAGAAATTCAACCCATCAGTCCCCTCATCCTCCCACACCTATAAATCCTTGAGTCTTACCTATGTTTGAACCCAATACACCTCCCAAGGCTCTTACCCACGTCCAAGTCCACTTCGACTCACCATAAGTCCAAAACTAAGTTCCTTAAAAAGAATATCAAGGGGAAGAGATCAAGAGGTAATCATCCTCTTTTGTGTTCTTTATTTTATTTTCATTTCCTTTTCTATTCATTTTCTTTCCTAACATAACTTTATCCAAGATGCAATAATGATCTAGTATCCTTACATATTATTGATTTCATCATGTTTATAGAAGACACACCATTATTATTCTTATCCTCTCCCTCTTATTTACGAAATTATAACATTGTCCGTGATGTTTTAATTTACCGATATCATAGACGATTTGATTTCAATTTATTTTACACCCTTCAGGATTTGTCATGAATTTTTTTATGGTTCATCCAAATTATAAATTATGGTTTATATCTTATATAAGGATCTAGAATCATTTTGTAAACATTTTATTAATTTATAAAATAATATGAGTACTTTATGATCGATGTATCACTAAAATGATGTAAACAAATATCATTAATGTTTTAACATATGAGTCATACTAATTTCGTAATTAAAAATCATAAATGGTATAATATTTGGTTCTAGAAATATATAAATACCATATATTCCAATTATAGATTTTCACTTTGAATCTATAGGAATATTTACCATGATCTGATCATGGAAATCATGTAAAGAACGCACCCAAAACAATGGAAGGAACAAATACTTACAATTAAAGTGTTAAATGGTGTAATGAAATGATAATATAAGATTTTAAAAACATGAATATGTTTCTTGTAAGATTTTAGTAAGACTATTTTAACCATTATACAAGGGATTTAATAGAGTTTTATGTATGAAAAACCTGAGGTAAGATATTTTTTACCCGATTTCCATTCTTTGTGTTAACATTCTACTTCAATATTTATGTGGTAAGAAAATTGTTTTTAGGATGAATTTTGATTATATCCTATTTAACTATGTTAATTTATATTGTATATACATATTAAATCCACTATTTAAAGTCTCAATTCAATAATATTATATTTTTAAGGGTTTTTTCATTTAAAACCCACTTTAAGATATTGTTTTAAGAAATTCAAATAAAATGCTTTATGAAATTATTCATTCTTATTTATTACGTTATGATGTTGGGTAATTTATTATGATGAAGTGTGGGACCAATATCTCCCTCCAATTCATTGGGTATTGGTATTTTGGAGGTCATCTGTTCTGTTACTTTATGTCTAACTGTGATGGTAACACAAATTGTTAGGCTGCGGTGAGGGTTACAAATTATACAGTACATGAGAGGGATATAAGATTATTTAAGTAATTACATAAGATACATTTTTTGGTTCTAGTTATGTTCTATATGTTTTTTTAAATCTTATGGAAATATAATGTTTCACAATGTATGTTTATATGGGTACATGTATGTCTTTGTTTTAAAATGATTTCACACATTACAAATATTCATGGACTAATGTTTTATTTCCTTATTTTTATTTTCCTTAGTGATTTTTTTCTTGTGATACCAAGTTATAAAATTAGTTTCAATTTTTATAAGTATGTGTATAACAAATAAGGGATACAAGATAAATTATTTGATGGTTTTTCAAAGAAAACATGTTTTATTTTAAAAAAATAATATTTTGGAATATATAAATACTGTTATTGCGGTATTAGCTCAATATTAATGTTCAATTTTATGTATATATTATATCCCAATTCCCTAAAACTCTAAACATGAAAATATCGTCAATTTTAAAGGACATTTTTTATTGACTAACATTCATGATTATGTAATGTAATATGGTCTGGTACTTATAGTTGGTATCAGAGGATGGTTTAGATAACATTAGGTGTAAGGATGATGTTAAAAAAATATCATAACTGATTTCTATATTATGGTTAATTTAAAATGTTATATCATTTAAATATTATAGTGTTTCTTGGACTGAGATCATTTTTTCAGAATGGTTGTCTGCATATGAAATAGAAAAGCTATAGTGGAGAGGTACTAAAAGAATGATATCCTTATGAATCTATAGCTTGGAATAGTACGGATTGGAACAAAGCCATTTGTGATACAAATGGATAATATAACGCATTAAATAAATTGTAGATGCATCCATGAAGGTGAAAAACTAGGGGTACCAGAATGGAACATGACTATAGAGGAATATTTTATGTGACAAAACCCCTTGATTTTAATGCATCTTCTTACCCAGTAGTAGATGAAAGATGAATTAATGCCCACGAAATGTTATTCGATGTTATTCAATGTATAAATAATCAAATGGTAAGTCTTTCCCATTACCATTTTTTGGGTGATTCGTGATCTATGTTAGCAATGGTCAATAATGTCAAGGATAGGGAGGATATTGATGCCTTAGAGTGGGAGGAATTTAAAATTCTTTTCTTTCAAAATTATTTCCCAAAGGTGGTTAGACATATTATGGAGAATTAATTAAATGAAATGAATTATAATGAGGAAGATTATGGTCGTGTATGATGAAAACATCACCTGACTGGCGAGGTATGATGCAAATCTTTTTCTAGATCTGGATAGAAATGTCAACCAATTTTACTCTAGATTAAATCCTAGGTATCAACGGGAATTGTCCTCACATGAATTAAAAAGTTATGAGAAACTTGTATAATGTTCTAAGAGGGTAGAGAAGGAGTTTTCTGGTGATCACATTCATTTATAATACAAGGAGAATAGTAGGTCTAGATGGAAAGAGATGGGTAATAATCAACCAATGAAATATGATATTATGAATATCCAGTTCCCAATTTAGGAAAAGTGTGGCGAGATGCACCTAATGGAATGCCTTACTAAAACTGAGATGTGTTTTTGATGTGGTTTGTTTAGACATATGTCTTACTATTATAATAAAAATTATCCTATTAATAATCATAATAAGAAAACTATTAAGCAATTTAAATGTTGGGAGATGGTTTGTAATGAAAATTTCAACCCAAATAGAGATATGAGTGATGGGAAGAATCCATATTAGAAGAAAAAATGTGTATTGAGCTCCGTTCCACCCACATTAGTAGATGTCAGGAAATCAAATGATGTTTTATCAAGAACCTTTTTACTCATATTTTGGAAATGTTTTATTAGATACGGGGTTTACATATTACATTATTTCTGATAATTTTTATGGTAAATTTAAAATATCACTTCAAAAAATTAGACTAAAACTTATTGTTAAAACACCATGAGAAAATATTATAATAAAGTGGAAATATAAGAATATTTATATTGTGTTATGTGGAAAATCATTAACCAATACTCCTTGTTGTTTTCCCTTAGTAAAGTTGGATTTCATTCTAGGAATGGATAGGGTTTTTATTTATCATTCTAAGATTGAATATAGAGATAAAGAAATTGTTTTTAGGAAATACTTTTAGTTTTTAGACAAGAAAAACCAATATAATGGATAACATATCAGGAATCTAAGATACATTTGAAATATTGAAATAATATTATCATTAATAAATTGATGAAAATAAGGGAACTATTCAGATTAATGATATACCAATAGAAAATTAAAATATTTATGTTTTTTCTTATGAGTTTCTCGGTGTTATACATGATTGGGAACTCAAATTCACAATTGACTTAGTTCCTGATTCTAATCCAATTTCAAAACCACATTATAGAATGGCTAAAATTGAAATTATTTAATTGAAAAATCAGTTGAAGTATTTTCCTAATAACAACTTCATTTTCCTCACACATCACAATGGGGTGCTCGTCTTTTGTTCGTTAAAAAGACAATAGGTTCCCATCGAATCTGCCTTGATTATAGTTCCTTGAATAACATCACTGTTAAAAACATGTTTCTTTTGACTCATATTGATGAATATTTTTAACAAAACCAAGGAGTTAAGTGATTTTCCATGATTAAATAGACATCCATATACCATCTCTTGAATGTGAAGGAGGATGACATCTGAGAAAACAACTTTTCTTACTAGATATGGGAAATATTTATGCGAGGAATAAAATATTCCATGAGTTATTGGATAAATTTGTGGTTGTGTTTATGGATATCATAATAGTATTTTCTAAAACTAAATAGGATATTGAAAAACATCTAAGGTTTGTTATGAAAACATTAATTGAAAATAAACTATATGTAAAATTCATAAAATTTGATTTTCATTTACAACTGAGTTTTTTTCATTGGCACATTTTAAACAAGAATGAAAAACTATTGATCTTTCCAAAACAAATGTTTTTGATGAATAGAAAATACATAAAAATGTTACATAGATTCGTAGTTTTAGAGGATTATCAAATTAACACTAGTGGTTTGTTAAATACTTTGTACGGTAATCTAGACCACTATTAATGTTATCACAAAAAGGGATAAAAATTATTTGGTCAAATGTATGTGATGTTTGTTATCAAGAATTGGAGATGAGATTCCTTAATGCTCCAGTTTTGTCCCTGGATTCACGGAATGGTGAGTTTGTCATCTATAGTGATGATTAATTGAAGGTACATAGTTTTTGTTGATACAGAATGATTTGGTAATTTCATATAGTTTATGAAAATTAAATAATCAACATTTAAATTATATCATACATGATTTGGAATTTGATGTTGTGGTTTTTTATATGAAAATTTTGAGGAATAATTAATATGGAGAAAAAATTTAAAATATATAAAGACTATAAAAGTATGAATTATATATTCACATAGAAGGAATTAGACTTGAGGAAGAAAAGATGTCTTCAACTGATAAAGGATTATGATTTCACAATCAATTACCTTATGGTAAAAGCAAACAATGTGGCATATGCCTTGAGTTGAAAACATCATGCATCATCAACCATGATACGTTTGGAAGTTGATCCCTTGATTAATGATTTGATAAATATTGCCTTAAAAGTTGATATTGTAGGAAATATGCTCGTTTGGTTTAAGGTTTTAGTGTAGTCATTGTTATCATAGAAAATTAAAAAAGATCATAATGCAGACTGTGAGATAATGAAAAATGTTGAATTTGTTAAAATGGGTATGTTCCCATAATTTTACATTGATAAATATATTTTTTATGATATGGTAAAAGTTTGTGTGAGCATTGTGATTCCCCATTGAAGAAATATTTGTTGTGTGAAGCTCATAGTTCTCCATTTTATGTTCTTCATAGAAATACTAAGATGTACAAAAACCCCCATGAGTATTGCTGCTGGGATAGAATGTAGTGAATATTTTTTATTTTATCATGAAACAATTTTCATTTCAACAAGTTAATGAAGAGTGGTTGTTATCAAAGGTGATGATTTTTCCATTTCCAATGCTAGAGAAGAAATTGGAGAATGTATTCATCCACATTGGGGTTGGACTGCATATTAAATCTTGAGGTGACAATGTGGTTTTGGGTATTTTTGATTATCATACAAAAAATTTCACATTTTTATTCTATTCAAGATAAAATGTCTTTGGATTAGATCTCTGGATTGTACCACAAAGATTTTGTCATGTTACATGGTTTTCTTCTTTCCATTGCATCTGACTGGGATCCTGGGATTCTTTGTAACATTTTTATGTGCCTTCAAAAGTCAATGGGAAGACAATTATATTTCAGTACATCTTTACATCCTCATCAGAATGAAAGTCAGAACGAACGATTTAGAATTTTGGGGATATGCTTATGGATTTTTCAATGCACTGCTAGGGAATTTGGGAACATCATATTTCATTAGTTTAGTTTTCTTATAATAAAATTTTTCATTCCAATATACATATGAAACGTTTCAAGGAATTATATAGGAAGTGGGGTCGAACTCCAGATTTTTGGGATGAATTTAAGGAGAGGTAGTTGATGAAACCAATATTCGAAGAGGAAGTGCTTGAGAACATGAAGATGATCCAGAATCACATGAGGGCACCACAGAGAAGTTTGAAATTTTATACAGAAATCATGGGGAAAGACTTTTATTTTGTGGTAGGTGATCATGTTTTTCTTAGAATATCACCATTGAAAAGTGTAATGTGTTTTGATAAGAATAAAATAAAAATAAAAGGTTCAATGGACCTTATGAAAATTTAGATAAGTTTATACTATTTTTCTATATACTATATTTTCTTCTGAGTTTGTCTTAGGTTGACAATGTTTTCATTTTTTGATGTTGATAACATATCTTCTAGATTCATCGCTTGTCTTAAGCCTAGAAGTAGTTCAGCTGGAAGAGGAAATTTCTTATGAAGAGAAACATTTTTAGATTCTTGATCGAATGGAACATGTATTGAGGAATTATGCAATCCACCATGTAATGGATTTTTGGTTAAACCACATGGTTTAATAAGAATCATGGGAGCTTGAAAATTCTATTTGGGAAAGTTCCCCTCACTAGTTTAATTTTTAAATAAATTTGTGAGGATGCAATTCCCAGAAGCTAGGAAAAATATGACACCCTTTCCTTTTAAAAATAAAATGGAATGCATGAAACTCTATTTTATGTATATATTTATAAATATCCTTTAAACATAATTTTTCCACTTCTATGATTTGAATTTTGAATAATGGTCATCTACAATTGTTATCAGTAGTTTATTTGGAGTCTACTGGAACCAACTTGTTTTCAGTGAATAGTAACACACCCTTGTGAATAGTAATATGAATAGTAATATAAACTTAATGAATAGTTAATTGTATTATTATTTTATTTTCTTATGTATTTAATATAATGTCAACTTGATTAATTTTTCATGGTGATAAAAAATGAGTTATAGATATAAAATTGTTAATTTTTGAATAAATAATGATTTTATTTAAAAACAAAATTAATAATATTTTGAAAATTATGTTCAATATATGGGGATCATTTTTTAAATCTTTATGTCATAAATGGTTAGGGAGAGTTTTTTGTATTTTTATGACATTATTTTTTTTAATAGTGGAATATGGTAAAATACCGTATATTCAAATTATCAGTTAAATACTCTATTTATGAAATCATAAGTGATGTAATCCCAAATGGTTCGAACTCATATACCATTTTTACTATTTGGTGTCACAATAATTAATAATATTCACCGCCTTTAGAAAAAATATTATAATAATGGTTAAAATACTAAAAAATACCTCCTCTCTTCCAATATAAATAACACATTAATTCCCCTCTTCCTCCCACACCTATCAAGAATTGAGCCTCACCTAATATATTTCCAATCCTCATCCAAAGGATCTACCCCAAGTCCATGACCTACTGGTCTCAACAAAAAAACAAAACCAAGGGCCTTAAGAATGATATAAATAAAAACATATCAAAAGGTAAACATCCTATTTTGTATTCTTTCTTTTCATTTCATTTCCTTTTATATTCCTTTCATTACTCACTTCTCCTTATAATAGAGGAATTAATGATAAATTATCATAAATAATATGGTTTTCATCATGTTTATAGAAGATAAAAAATTAAAAAGAAATGTAATAATGGAATTATTCATGTTGTATAATTATGTTCTAGTTTTTGGATATTTATTAAGATGACTTGTTTGAACTATATCTCCCTACAATTAACTATATAAGAGTATTTTGGATTTTTTCCATTTGGATACTCCAAGTGTAACAACAATGGTTACACAAATTGCAAGGTAGTCGTGGGAGTTACAAATTATAAGGTAGCCAAGAGGGTTATTTGAATATGTAAGTAATTCCCCAAGATACCTTTATGGTTCTACTTATGATCTATATGTTTTTTTTGAAATATCATGTAAATATATTTTTTAAGAATGTAATTTTATTTGGTTACATGTATGAAATTTTTTGAAAATTATTTGACAAATAAAAACTATTTATGGACTAATGTTTTTTTCATTCATTTTATATCCCATAAAATTATTTTTGTGCCCAACCCATGTTTTTAAATCATATTCATAGGATATGAGGATTTTCAATACAACTAATTAATTTATTTTAAATGTTATGAAGATATTTCAATGAAAACATGTTTTTTAAAATTATTTATATTTTATAAGCTATGGATACTTCTTTGTGGGATATCCATCGTATGAATGTGGAATGTTATGTACGTATTATTTCCCAGTTCATTAAAAATCTAAACATGAAAAGTTCCAAAATTTTAAAGAAAAATATTTCATGAATAAAATTAACGATTATTTAATTTAATATGGTCGGGTCATTATAGTAATAACATTTGTACACCTATCTTGTTTTAAAAATTCCATGTGACTCATTGTCCTTCCCTATAAAACGCCACAACATCTCCCCATTACTCACAACACTTAAACCGTTTATGTTCCTCCAATTATTCCCATGTATCTTCCAATAATCCTTTCCCCAAACCATTAAGCAACCATTTGCTCATTAATACTTACATGGAAGCCTTTTGGTACAAACAAAAAGAAGTTACCATATTAAGAGGTATCATATTCTCTTAAGCTCTATAGTTTCATTTTCATTCCACATACCAAAAATATATTTATTAATGATTATATAAAAACATCAATGTCCTAAATATAATAGTATGTTTATATTTAATTGGTTTTTTTGACATATGTAAACAACTCCAAATAATGGATAAAAAACATATTATTTCTATGTATGGAGAACTACTGTCACACAAAACGATGATTGTTACTTTTTTCCTTTACCACCTATCATGGTGGCCATTATAAAGTGAAATATATTTATATATCTTATAGATGATATTTATAATTTATTTAATGCTAGTTATTTTCTTAGAACATAAATTTATGATTTGCACTTACGTAAATATGAAAATTTTATTTGAAGATGTGCAGATTTCTACTCCCTCAAAGCGATATGACTCAATCATACCAAACATAGAATTTATAAAAGATGTATTTAATAACCCTTTGTATTATATAAACCATAGATATGATATTGGAATTATTATATACATATGTATCAGTTAATTTTTATTCTTTTAATAAAACAATTAAATAAAATTAGCGTTAATGTGTACGTACGACCTACCATCTCCATGAAAAGTGAACTTCAATTATAATATCCAAATATATTGGACTAATATAAATAAATATATAATGATTATATATGATAATAATGGAATTGTTAACATCATAGAAATGATGAAACAATTGTCTAATTAATGATGAAAAAAACAACAAGTAATAACTTATTCGAGGTAAATAGGCGATTAACACTTGAAATAATGAAATTAATGAATGAGTGTTAACAGACGGATGATAAAATATTATAAAAAGATAATATATGATATTATAAACATGATTATGGTTATGTTGTTGGATTGAAACTTAGATTCATTTATTAAATAGTATAATAAATACAACTCAAAATATGGATGATTAAGGAAACTAATTTTATATTAATTTACATTCCATTCATAGAGATTTTTTATTATAAACCAATTCAAATTTGAATAGTTTATTTACAAAATTATAAAATTTTATATCTTGAATATCCTTACGCCCATTATAATCAATTTATAATTTTATATCATTCATTCATTTGTTTTATTATTTAAATGATTCAATGTGTTATGGGACATATTGAAATGTATAAATTTTCTTTTCCCTAATGATTGTATTTCTGATTTACATTGGAATTTTCATCTTTTAATGTCAACAACCCATGTTCTTAATTATCCTCCAATGGGTAATTAGTTAAAAATCTTCATTCATTATTGAATATGTATATTTGGATATGGTACATTGTTCATAAATAAAAATATTTCATTGGACTGGTACGAAACGGGTGGGGCGCAGTTATAGATATCTCCTCGTTGAATTGATAGTCTCATGAGATGAGTAATTTGAAAAAATACATTGTATTTTTACCCTATATATTGTAGAACTTCTTTTTAATGGTCTTAAAGGTAATGGAACTACGTACCTTGTAAACCTTTCTTCTAATAGTTAAAAATTAACCACTTTTAGATTCTGTAATTATTCATCCATGATATTATTCATCAACATATCTATAGATATATTTCATTCGTAGTTTATTTATTAATATGGCATGAGTTTCAGTTTATTACCTTGCAATATTTATATTTATTTATATTGTTGTTTGAATGGAAATTATATTCAGTTAATTAATTTTACATTTTAATATATTCACATTTATTTATTGTTCATTTCCTCTTTACATACCCTTTCTACGTATTTTAGGTCATCGTAATTATGATTCCTTTACCTGGGTTATAAAGATTAAATCATTGAAAATTAATTTAATGATTTAGTTTATTTCATTTACTTATTTGTATTTTTTTATATTATATTTCTATATGTATTATGGATATCATGTATGTAATCTTGATTTCGAAGACATATAAACAGATTGGCCCTTCAGGATTTGATTCCTTGTATTCAGGCAGATGTAATAAGAGAATGCACCAGCTCTGAGATTTTGGGATCAGGGGGTTACAAGTTGAATTAGATTATGTTTTCAAGAAAACTTTAAAATATATATTTATAATACAGAGATTAGGGATAACATCCCTAAGATATGAATTGAGGATAAGTATACATGAACATCCTAGAATTTTGATAAAGTAGTGAGTATGTGGGTATTGTGAGAAATTAATCCTTGATTGGATACTATATGTGGATGTGGCTCTGGCACATATGTAGCTAAGATTAATAACTCATAGAGAGTGTTTTGGGCTTGACAATAGATAACCTAGTACATGAAATTGGTCCTTATTGTTCACATTCATTGATACTCCTAAGGGATATGCCTAGGTTAATTCACATTTTCTCTATCTACGATTATGAAGGATTTTAAATTGAATATTACCCCATAGTAACCATTGCTTATGATTATAGGATTCATGATGGATAAATTTATGTGATGTTTTCTACAATTTAAATATTTATATAATATTAACAACATTATTACATAATCTAGTGTATTCCATTATTTAGAAAGGTCTCTTATAAGGGAGAATTGTATCAGTACTCGTGGAAAATGTAGAGAATTCCATACTATGGAAAAAATATTACTCGTATCAGGACTGAGAATTTTATAGATATTTTGACCTCATAGTCAGGTTATGAAAAATAACCTTTCCCAGATGGAGAAACCTACTCCAAGGAGGGAATCTCTAGTGATTTAACACTTTATTCTGTAGAAGATATAATGGTTTAGTGAGTCTGGTAATCCAATTATATATTTTCAATGTATTATTTCTATAGAAAATATATGTACAACCTTGAAATGAAGAGAAAAGGAAAAGGATATACTTACTGTCATTTGTCTCGAAGGAGATGCTAAACTTTGGTGGTATGTAATCCATAATATATGGGAGGAATAAGAAATTACACTAATGTAATATATAAAATTTGTAGATAAATTATTCGATAAATACATTCCTCATGATCAAAAAATTGAGATGAAGGAAAATTTACTAATCTTAAAGTAGAAGGAAGTAGAACATGTTGCAGATTATGATGCTACCATTATATGGTTTTTTAAGTATTATACAGATTTTATATGCAACATAGAGTGCAATGTAGACCATTATTTTCAATGTCTTAATCCAAATAATATATGTTAATTGGTCTCTAAAAATTTCATTCAATATGAATAGAGAGTATTATGTTCCATCAAAATAGATAATTAATTCATGAGATTACATGTATTTAGTGGGAACTATGAGAACAAAATGTATTTCCTATCACTATTAAAAAGGTAATGAGTCCATGAAGATGAAGGGAAAGATGAATTTTCCATCATGTGATAATTTTGTAAATCATTACCTCGGTAAATTCTGGAATGTTCTGGGAGTTTATTTTAAGTGTCAAAAAAGGATTGAATAGTAAAAAAATGGAATTGAAGGAAGGAAAATATATCCGTTCAATGTTACAATAAGAAGGAGATGGTAACTATGAAAATAAATTCCCCAATCGTCTAGATAATATACATCCAATTAATCTAAGGGACCAAGGGAAATAATATGTTATTAACACCACCCATGTTGAATAATTAATGAAATTCTGTAGTTTTATCTATGAAATATTCCATAAAAGTATTTTTTTTCTTTTTTTAATACCATATGATTTTTGAAATAAGTAAAGATTTTATTGAATTACATTTTCATTAAGGAATAGATATTTTATATTAAATGTTATAATGAAAATTTATTTTGTAGAATGTAATATATTTTGTGTGAAATAAAACCCTTAATATGTTAATGATGTTAAGATATTGATGAAAAATGTTCGATTTGGACAAGTGTTTTCTACCATGGAATTGATTAATGACTTGGGTAAAAGTGTTTTATACTACTATTTATGGAGTTTTCAACACAATTATATTAATGTAACATATCTTATAACCTATGTCTTACATAAAGAAGAAATCATAATTCAGGTTTTCAATGATGTTTTATGAAGATTTGAGAAATTACAATATTTTAGCTGGATACATGATGAACTAATTCACATGTTTAGAATATAAAATTTTAATTCTTATTTATGTTGATTAAAATAAAAATGATAAGTTCATTTTATTGATTCAATAACATTAATTCATATGTTATTGGATCCTAATCTATTGGAAATGTTAATAGTTTATAAAATTGATTAATATGATTATTTGATGAGATTTTAGAGGTTAATGTATTACTTCACCATATAATGAATCATATTCTAAAAGGTGAATATGAAACAGATCGAGGACTAATCAAAGGAAAATATTTTTCTTATTTTATCATATATTTTCTTCTATATTTATACAGAAGAATAATTTTTTACCTAAACAAATTGTTTTGAAACAATTTGGGTTTTCTATTATCATCAATTTTTATGATATCATTGAACTTTACTCTCAACCATGGTTTTTTGGTTTTTTGGTAAAAAACATTCATCTAAACATGTTATCTAGAACTCTTTATCAGAACATTATTTTTTTAACATTTTCTTCCATAACCACATTTCCATTTCCCACATGTGCTTTCATATTAGGGAAACTAGTTGGGTGACCATTGACATTTCCTTTATCAATTATTAAGAATACATGATTTTAAATCTTTTTGCAATATAAGTCTTCTAAAAATAGATTATTTTTAATACCATGATAAAAAAGGGCATGTTTAGAGAATAAGCATGAAATAAAATTATGTTGGGGATAATGTAACACCCCAAAATTATAATGTAATACTTTTTGTTGATAGCAAGAATGACATACATCACCAGGGGCATTAGGAAATATAATATCCTGAGACTCTACTATTTATTTATTATTTTAAATATATTTAATACATGATATATATTTTAATTATCTTCTCACATGGTAATCTTGTGTTGCATGAAAGAGTGATCTTCCTCTATAGCATCAGTTACATGCAAGACGGTGACTCACCAACTAACAATGTATTATTAAATAATAATTATTTAATATAATATGCTATATCCTAGAATTCCAGTTAGTAGTTATGAATATTATTAACTAAATTAATAAAATTTATAGGTTATATAAATATAATATGGATTCATTGGTTACCAAATAATGAGAAATGACACTAATAACCAATTGGATATAAAAATAAATATTATTTTTATATGATTTTAATGGGTTTTTATCTTAATAATAATAGTTATTTATAACTAGTGAATGATTTTAATGAAATATATATGATATATATTCTAGCAAATAATTTTTATATTCATCCATTATGTTCGATATTCCTATGATAAGAACAACCCATATTTTATATTTAAACCCCTATATTTATATAAATGAGATTTTATCACCTTTTATTATGGAACCCATTTAAATCCAAAATTCGAAACATCAATATGTCAAATAAACTTCCTTATTGAAATAAAAAACATAAGTATTAATTTTGGGTGAATTTTTTATATTTTTTTGAAACATTTTATTTTTTAATGAAAAGTTAAAAATACTAAATTTCAGTTCAACACAAAATTTTCAACTAATTTATTTATAAATATAAATTTATTTTACTAGTTCTAAATTTTAATTAGAAATTTTTTTTAAATAATACAATATATCTAAATGTGATAAATTTCACATTAAAATTTACTATGGATGCATTGAAAAATTTTGTTCATTTTTACCTTAACACTTACATTGTTGTCTCGTCAGAAAGATTAAATTTGAATTAATTTATTCCACTTATGTGACTAAAATTTAAAAAACCGGATTCCCTATTTAGAAGAAGATTAATTTATAATGTATAATATGGTAAAAATAGTTTTTGACACAAAATATTAGTGAAATTAATTTAAAATAATGACAATTATTAATGTATAATTAATAATAATAAAGGAATAAGAATTTAAATCAAGGTCCCATGTGACCTAGAAAACTATCCAACACCCATTAGCAGTCCGTACTTCATCCATGAACGTTAAATATTTTATTTTTTTGGTTTGTTATGACTTTTTTAAGTAATAACATGTTCAAACCTAACTTGTTACCCAAAATTCCAACTCATCCTTATTCCTTTCTTATAAAAGACAACCTCCTCTCCAGATTCCTCAAACATGTCAAACCACTCAATTTCGGCCAAAATATTTCAAAATAGATTCCATACATCCCTCCAATCGTCCTTGAATCCTCTATTTGGTATTAAATCCTTCAATGTAATCCTTTTTGAGAAAACTAAAAGAAGTTACCTGATTAAGAGGTAACGTCTTCTTTCAAGATATCTAGTTTCGTTTAAATTATCCTCGAATTAAAAATTATTATTCCATTATTATTTAAAAATATAGTATCCTAAACATATCAGGATGTTTTTCATAAAGGGTTATACCAATACTCACTCCTACCACCATCTATTGATTAATGTATGTAATGTTTCTTTGTACGGCGAACTACTACCTCACAAAACGATGATTATACATTTTTCCTTTTCCACCTCTCATGGTGGAAATTATGATGTACAATAAATTTATATATTTAATGCATGATATTTATAGTGTCTTTATAATTCTGTAATTTTTAACATATATTTATTCTATCTATCTTCTGTAAATATTACAATTTCATTTGAGAATTTGTGGAATACCTTCCCCTCAAAGCAATAAAACTCATTCACATCATAAATAACAAAGAAATTATTTACTATGTATCATATATAACATATATATGATAATAAAATTATAATGTATATTTATCATTTTGTTTTCATTCATTTAAAACAACAATGAAATGAATGTAGCGTTCATGTGTATTTATGGCCTACCGTCATCATGAATGGTGAATTTCACTTAAATATGGAAATATAATGGTAAAATATTAATACATATTTACCAATTATATATGATAATATATCCATGTTTTATATTCTTTATATTATGGATCCATGGTATAATTAATGATAAATCCAAATAAAACATTAAAAGTTACTCGAGAAAACAAACCAATTAACACCTGAAATAGGGAAATTAATGAAAGAGTATCATCAAACAGGTAATGAAATAATATAAGTGATTAATATATGACATTATAATCATTATTATGGTTATGGTGTAAGGTAGTAACATATATTAAACCATTAAAAATAGTTAAAATAACACACAACAAAAGTTTGGGTATGGTAATGGATTTTGTCTCAATTTAAATTCCATTGTGAATTATTTGTTATTATGCACCAAATCACATTTATTTACAGAATTTACTAAAAATTAAAAATTTATATCATGAAGATAATTTTTCTCTAATATTATTTTTTTCAATTAACATTATAAAATTATGGTGCTTATAATTTAAATATTTCAATTTGGTACAAAACATATTTGAATGTTTTAAATGTCAATTCCCCCAGAACTACGTTCTTGATATTCCAATGGTATTTCCATTAATTAATATACAGATCCTTTGATTTTACTTATCTTCCACTGTGTAACTATATAAAAATATATATATTTTATTCAATACATATATTTTTATAAGGCATGTCATTATTGAATTGGAGGAATGTTTTTGAGTGGTTGGATAAAGGTGGGGCCCGATTATAGTTTTCCCCCTGATGCATGAATAGTCTCATGGGGCGAATCATTTTTCCAAATTGGATGGATTTTACAATATATGTTATAAACCATATTTTGAATGGTCTTGAAAATATAGGAACCATGTACCTAGTAAACATTGCATCGAATAATTAAGAATTTCCCCCATTTAGATTTAGTTATTATTCATCCATTGAGATTTTCTGTAAACAGATATTTGGATACATTTCTTTCTCAGTATATTGATTTAGATGGCATGAGATTCAGTTTCTTTCCTTTCCGTATTGATATTGTTTTATCTGGTTTTTTGATTGGCATTTGTTATTATTTATTTAGCATTATATAATAATTTAATCATATTTATTCATAATTTCATGCACATTACATACCCTTTATGATATTTTGAGCTCACCGTTATTTTGTTTCCAATCCCCATGTTATTAAGAAGAAATCATTAAATACGTGTTAAAAGATGTTGTTTATTTCATTTTATTATGTATATTGTTTAAATTTTCTATTTAAAAATGTATTATGAGTATCATGTATGTAATTATGCTTTATAAGACTGATAAAATGATAGAACACTTAGGTTAAATAGCGAAAGAGGGGGTGCGTTAGAGTATGAATGATTAAAACAACATCCCATTTGGATATTATTTCTTCATCAAGAAAAACACTATTATCTATTTTTCTCCTATAAAAAAATGAATAGAAATGAAATCATGACTGATACATAGTGACTTCTATTTGGTTCACCCTCATTAGACTACGTTCAAGAAGTATACGATGACAATGTGTTGATGTTCCAAATCCACTATGACTCACTGCCAAAATACAATGTTTAGGACAAATCACAACTATTCATATTCCCACTACATTTAATTAGGGTTTGATAACATTATTACAAAGGATCACACCCTATGTCTCTTTCTCCAGCTAACTACCTATTGAATGGATTATCTTTTCCTCTTCCTTTTCTCACTGCTCTTGGAATGGAACCACTCATAGTTTATGTAATTGAAGATCCATTAATTTTTATGAAATAACACATCATCAACAGTTTAATGATTATCTGCTGTTGTATATTTTTCACACATAAATGAAATACAGTTTTCCACACACTGTTAGTTTTTTACAAATTACTTTTGTGAACTGTTCCTCCATGACCTGCCTTGAGTCCTCTGCAGACTTCCATGAGCCCTCTGTGAACTGTGCTACACCACGGGGCGTGACTGCTTCATGGACCACTTCTCCTTCACGAACATCCTCTACTTCAGTGAATCATCCTCCTATGATGAACCAATACTTTTGTAGACCAACCACTACTTTTCAAGTCATCCATACATCAAAGACTATATATTCTTTCATGAATTTCATCTCTTCCATGGACCATTTTCTATTGGAGGCTATAATTCCCCACAAAACACATTATATAATCTAACTTCATGGAAATATTCTCCTTTCGTAGAATCATCCATGAGAACCTATCTACCTTCATTGGATATCATACAAACACTTTAGGACTTATCTGAATTTATTCCGATAAAAAATATTTCTTCAATTGAAAATATCCCTAATTTAATCATCTGATTAGAATTCCATATATAAGAAAATTTATCCGAAAAGAGCTCTTATGAAATACACCAAAAATGTTTATGTGGTATAACCTTCACCACTTATTATGGTCCTCCCCTGAAATGTTTTTCTTTCATGGTCCTTGTAGAACCTTTCAATCCTTGCAAGATCTAATTAATTTAAAAAAAATCACCTCCTGGATGAAAATGACATGCCATCTGTGAACTAATTTACCCTTAAAAACTTCTAGTCTTCATCCAAACCATTTTTTATCCAGCAAAACATTTTCTTAATGAGGTCTTTGTACTACTCTTCTTGGTCCTCATAGCACTGCTATAAAGTAACCCATATTTTTTGGACTTTCTTCATAATTCAATGTAGCTCATATGTGGTCTACAAACTATACCTTGATGTCTGTGAACTACTTTCTATGGGAAAATATCCTTCTTCAAAAAAAAACAAAATTCGGATTTGGGGCCCATATATTTTTCAAAAAAGAAATCAATCACACCAAAAAGAACTATGATAATGCCCCGATGGATTTCTCCCACCAATCACCCTCGTTGGGATTGTTATAAAATCATCAAAATTTGATACATCATTAAATATTCTTCCTTCTTCTATCAGCATTCACTTATTGTGATTATGATTTTGATCAATGATTTAATCAACACATTATCTAAGCCCAGTTGATCCACTATCGGTGTGTGAAGCAAGATTAACATGAAAAGTTCATCAATAAATCACGACATTCCAATAAAAAACCTCTTCTTATATTATTGTGAACCTAAATTTTCTCTATATATAACCTTTGATCGATAAATTTTTGATTCATCGTATTTAATAATCCCCCTATATTGGTTCCCTCTATCGAACTACTCCACCTATCAGCTTCTCCTTGTATCTTGACAAATAAATTTTCTCCATTTGACATCAATTATTTCACCACCTTTGTCAATAAACCCTAATGCCACCGGGTTGTTGACTGCACCGGGGTAAATAACACACATCAGTTCATTAGAAAACAAACATACCATAAAACGGGGAGAGGGGGTCCCACATCAATGATTTTTCAACTATGGGAGTCTGCATAACTCCTAGATCTAGTGGATGTCATTCAAAAGATTTTGTGTGTAATTACTTTTCCAAAATATCAGAATCTTTTTGTTTTCTAAGAACATACTACATCTTCATAAGACCTTTCTCAACCATTTCCAAGATAAAATGATATTTTATTTCAATGTTAATTTCCATTGAGTGATATACTTGACTTATGATAAGAATTATAGCACATTAATTGTCTAAATGGATTCCAATCAGTGACTTCACTTCAACTCCCACATCATCAAGATTCCACCTCATCGAAAATAACAACATGCACTCTTGAGTAGTTGTGATACCTTCAGATTTTTTGGTACTCAATGAAATGAAATATTAATTTCATGATTTGAAATAAAATAAACACTATTCCATTATTCAATGCACCACCTGAAATTATTTTCCAACCATCAAATTATCAAGTCGAATCTGAATATGTATTACTCAATAGAACTTTATGTGATTTTTTATTGTACATCAAACCCAAATCCACCATCCCCGTGATATATCAATATATTATTTTCACTATATTAAAGTGTATTTCCTTCTGATTGATTTGATACTGCACTGCTTGACATGTGGAAAAAACAATACATGTTCATTCCATCATTACATACAACATGCTTCCAATTATCTACATATATTCGATGACATTAAAAACATTTCTTTCATCATCCATTGATAGTTTCATCCATGTAGCCTCTGGAGTCATCATCTTCTTATAATTCTTCATTATAAATCATCTCAAAATATCCTTGGCATATTTATATTGAGAGATGAATGTTCCATCCATTCCTTGTGTAACTTTTAAACGATGTACAACGTTTATTCATAAATCGTTGACTTTTCAGACTTTATATTTACAAATATAGAAACGTGCTTGCACTGTACTTCATCTAATAAACTGAATATTATGTCATTAACATACACCAAAATCATAATCCTATTATATTTGTTATTATTGACATAGTGAGTGTACTCAACTCCACCATGCTGAAAACCAATCTTATTCCAAATCTGGTCAACCCTTGCATACCATGCTTTTGGTTCTTTCTTCGACCCATATAGTTACTTATTCTGCTGAAAAAATATGTTGTCATCTACATTAATGAGAACACGATATGGCTTCCCAATATACACTAATTATTCTAGAAACCCATTCTGAAATGCAGATTTAATATCCATATAAAAAACACTAATACATTTATGCACGGTGTTGTACAAAAAAATATGGTTGTCTATAGCCTTGAAACAAGTGAAAATGTATCATAAACTGAAATTCAATCAATCTAAGAGTACAATTTTTACACTATAGGTTATTTGTTTCAAATAAATAATTCATCTTCAATAATATTATTGTGAAAGAACCATTTTGTCTTTATGAAATTATTATTCTATTTGCCTCAAAATAATCTCCCATATTTGATTCTTCTCAATTTGTTCAAGGTCTTATTTCATATCTTGATCCCAATACTCATATCCAGCTATATAATCAAAACAGTTAATCTATACCTATTAAAAGTATGATTCTTGTGGGAAAGTCTTCATCTTTCATGTCTACACTAGAGTAGTCTAATCACCAATTGTTTTATATCTACCAATTTTTTATCTTCTCTTCTACATTTTTGTATAAATTTAATTATTCTAATAATTTTCATTATCTAAATTTACTTTTGAATCAAAATCCAGAATGGGATAACTCGCTGATCTTTTTATCTTTATATTATTATCCTTATTATACTGATGATGTATTTACTTAACATTTTTCTCATTCTCTAATATAGTTACATCATGTCATTAAACTACCATTCCTAGCCTCTAATTGAATCAATAATATGATTTTATTTTATCTGAGTACCTATGAAATAACCCTTAATATCCATAGCTTTTAGAATTCATGTTTTTCATCTTTTTTAGAGTGAAAGAATTACTATTTAAGACTCGAATGAAATTTAATGATAGGTTCATTCCACACCCTAGATCATATAGATTCCTCTCTTCTTACAGACATAACAATACTCTACTTGATGTGTAGAATTATTCCACCATTTCATCATTCCAAAACATCTTTATGATATCTTTCTTAATTAGAATTGTATTATCCATTATTTTCATAATTCTATTTCATCTCTAAACTACTACATTATTCAATGGAGTTATTACTAAAAAAAACATCATTTTTGTCACATGTTTCTCAATATAATCCTCTACTTTAATATTTCTAATCTCTTCCCCATTATCTATTATGATCTTTTAGATTTCAATCCTATAATATTTTCAATATCACATTGATATCTTATAATTAAACTGAACACATCATACTTGTGGGTGATGATTAATACCCATTACATTATACTAAAATCTTCTATGAAGGGATCATTGTATCTCCTCCCAGATATATTTCTTGGTTATATGGGTAAACAAACATTAGAATTCACGAACCCAAGCACTATTTCTAATGTTTTATCTTTCGTTTTATATTTATATCAAATGATCTTCCCTTATTGACAAGAATCACATGTATGATTATGATCACATTATAACACAGGGAGCTCATGAGAAAAAATCATATTTCACTATATCATCCAAGGAATTTTGGAACAAGTGTCTACGATGTTAATTCCATAACTTGTTCTCCTCTACTATGGATAAAAATCACACATATTCTTCCCAAATCACAAGGTTGAGGATTATTTTTTACTCCTTCTCCACAAATAAATTTCACTATACTTTTCTTTGATGACACATGATATCATTGAAAACCATATGGAACCTCCTAATTTACATAGTTTACTAACATTAAGTATGTTGTGACTGAGGATTTTAACAACTAATATATCCTAATGGATTATATCTATTACCTCAAACTTATATTTTCTTGAGGAAAAAATTTTCATTCCTTCATCATTACCAAATATTATGATTGCTTCATTATTGTGCCTGATTCTGGTTACTTGATATCTATATCTTAACATATAAGATAAGCATCCACTATCAGTAATCCATATTCCAGTGTGATTTAATTCATTAAAAGTATTACTTTCAACCACTACTTCTTAAACTATATTTTAATTTTCATCCATGGTTTTGCTTCATACGCAGTATGGGTTTATAATCATGAAGTTACATGTACTATGAGTAGAAAGATTCATCTTGAAGATCTACAAAATGATTTCTCATTTTCATATCATTTTATGATACCTTCAGTTCAAGTTTATGGCTACACTCATTCTATTTCTGCATTTTCTTGACATTATTAATTATAAGTATCTTTCCATGTGTCCAAATCCTCCACACCTAAGACAGTTCCCATGAAATGATGTTTTGGAATATTGATCCATGTATTTATTCCATTAGTGGTCCTTTTCCCTTTGATAACTCATTGCTATGGAAGAAACATTTTGTGAGTTTCCAATATTTCCACAACAAATCTTCTAATGTTAGGTGAATTCCCATGTGGTAATATTTCACAACTGGTTCTCC
The DNA here is from genome assembly GCA_963277665.1 of Viscum album. Lineage (NCBI taxonomy): Eukaryota > Viridiplantae > Streptophyta > Magnoliopsida > Santalales > Viscaceae > Viscum > Viscum album. The sequence goes on from OY728137.1 coordinate 2,116,250,303, forward strand.
CTTGGGATCTCTAAGTGTTCTAATTATTTTTTGTACCCAAATAAATCATCAACCTTAGAGTGGGATATTGTGATCGTAATATAACCATTACTGCTTTAATTTTTTAATCATGCACCATACCAACTGTATTATTCCAATATATCATTTTCAAGTATGGACACTCTAATGTATAATTCAATGTAAATCTGTATTCTACCATTTTTTTTATTTTTCATATGTTTCTTGTTTTTCTATATTAATAATTTAATTTTGATCTATCAATTTTCATTTCATAATGATAACATTCTCTTCAAAATCATTGATGCTTTTGATTTTAATATTTTCTATAATAGTAAAACTATCAGTCTTTATTTTCTATTCTTCAATTTTGATCAAGTACTCAACCACAATTTTTTAATATTTCTGGTACTGTAGACTTCATTTATTCAATTTCTTCATTCAGCTCAGACTTCCCTTCATCCTGGTGCTATATATAACATTTGGTATAATGAACCACTTAGTTTAATTTCATTTTTTGGATCTCCAATCATCTATCTCTTCAAGATAATCTTCTAATTAAACCTGAATGTGAACTCTTCCTTCTACTTCTCCCACATCACGAACACATTCATAAATTGTTTGGAAATTTCCTACAACTACCCATATTGAATCTAATTCATGATCCTTGCAGTCCTATAACATAGTTTACTTATATTATTTGGAACATTCACCATATTTTTAATTAATATTATTTTTTTCAATGAAAATACTCTTTTAATTCCTCTTATTTTTTACTTTGGATTAATACTTCCTCTGAGGGATTTTATATTTTTCTTCATCATCATCATCAATCTTTTAAAGAATCATTTGTACAAAATTCCAAATATTTTCCACTATAGAAGCATGAAAGTGGATGTTTACCTTTGAAATTTCCTCTTCCTCTTTACAGTTTTTTTGATTGAAATGTCATCACATCATCCAAATTGTCTTCGTCCTAAATTTCTTCGACAAAGAGACTATTCATGACCTTGAATGCTAATTCTTTGGATATTCACATTTCCATAAAATCATTATCTTCATTAGTCATTTATTATACTATAGGATTACTATGCATGTTATCCAATATTATTTCATTTGGATCCTTATCTTCCAATATATAATCCTATGGATTAAACCTAGGTTGATGGATTCTCATGATGCACTTGAAAATATTTATAGCATCATTAATTTCTCTAAGACCTTGTTTTTCTTCATAAATTACATCCACCCAATTAAATAATGTATCAAAAGGATAATTATTGTGAATTCTGATATCCTCATATTTTTTTTACAGAACCAATATATTTTCATCTCTGAATTCTGATCCAACCTCATAAATGGTGATATGACTTTCCCACATAGCATATTATGTTATATATGACATCACCTTCTTATATATTTAATTTGATAGGGATACTCCTTATGAATTAATCCATTTATAATTAGAATCCAATAACATTCTATCAGCTTTTGATAAAGAACCACAGTAGATATTAGATGATATTCTATCCATAGCTGGTGTAATGAAATTTATTCTTAATAAACAAATGTACTTTTTTATCTGATTTGTCTATAATTTTAAATGGTTTCTATAGAAAATCATAATCCCTTTTTTATTGACAACTGAATTTTTTTATAGTGAGTGATAAACATGTACATTCATCCTCTCACTATAATATCACTATTATCCCAATTAGGTTACATATACTAGCGGGTGAATCAGGGTTTTCCATATTAAAAGAACTCCTCCTTTGGATATTGTTCTAATGTTAAACAAAACACTGTTATATCTTATTCTCGTAAAAATATATGAGCATAAATGAAATCATATAGAGTAAAATCAATACTATCATGGTTTACCCTCACCGGGATATGTCTAATGATAACACAATGGAATGTTCCAATGTACCAAGTCCACTATGTCTTACTTCTAAATTACAAGGATCAGGTTAGATCACATTTATGCCCAGCCTCACTACCTTAACAAGATTTAGGGTCTGATCACTGCAATTACAACGAACAATCCATGTTCTTTTTCTATTTCTCACTACCAGTGAAATGGATCACAATCTTACTCTTCATATTCACACTTCTCTTAGAAGAGGGCCATTCATACTTTATGGACAAGTATGTCGCTTCATTTTCACTAATAAAATTATATATCAAATGTATATAAATTCCTTGTTGAATTATTGTTTTCACCCATAGATGAAATCTAACTTTATGAGTACTATTAGTTATTGGATATTAATTTCAGGAAATGTTCCTCCAGAAATTTCCCTGATTCCACCAGGGACTGCCTTGAGCCCTCTGCAGAAAGTTCTCCACTACATAGATCGAGTGATTTATAGACCACCTCTCCTCTATGGACTACCACTACTTCCATGTACCAACCTCATTCCACGAACCACATATTAGATGGACCAACTCCTCCTTTGTAGAATGCCCCTTCTTCTTGAATGAGTTATCCTTCAATGGAACACCTCACCATTATAGACAATTTTTCTTTTTCTTTTCTATAGTTCCCCTAAATACCCAATCCATGAAATATATTTGCTGAAATGATCTCCATTCATAGAATCCTCCCTGAAAAACTCTTATCTTTCATGGAATCTCCCGAAAACTCATTCAGACATAAAATGATTACTAATGATGAAAATATGTTCACTTATGAAAATCATTCCCAGTTTATCATCTGATTATCATTCATTATATAATAAAATATTGCTAATAAGATTCACAAAAATATATTATGGGGTACATCCTTCACAACATATCATGCTCCTTCGGCCAACCAATTTTCCATTGCAGTCTTCATAGCACCATTAATTCCTAGAAGTGATTGATTCCTTTTGAGAGAAAAAACATCCTCATGGTTGCAAATGACTCCCCAACCCTAAACCATATAACTCCTAAATAAAAATTTTATTGAAAATTATTTTTATCGAGGAACAGTTTTCCCTACATGGTACGCATACCATGATTAACTGTCTACATTGAACATTTATACAGAAACCCTTATTTACTAATTTTTATTATCATTCTTCATATCACTTATTTAGTCTTCTAACTAAGGTTTTTTTGTAAGGGGAATATGTTCTTCAAAAAACCTTCTTTTTTTAAAATCCAAAGACTTGATTTTGAGGGTCAAAATTGAATCATACACTAGGAAACTACGCCATCATAAAAACATGCTTCAAAAACCACCAAACATTCTTATTCGTAGTCATATATATTTTTCAACAAATAAAAAAACACCCCAGAACACTGATAGGCCTACTTGAGGTACTTTTTCCAAACAATCTAACCCTTTGGGATTGATAATAACTTTTCACATTTTGATTCTTCATTAAATATCCTTTTTTTCTATCATCATTAACTTATTTATAATATGATAGTGATCAAGGATTTAGTAAGCATATTCTATAAGCCCGCATGATCCATGATCAACATGACAAACAAGATTAGTTTGAAGTTTTAATAAATAAATCACTTCATTCCATTAAAAACATCTTCTAATTTTATCACGAACCTTAACTATAATGATATATATCTTTTTATTGGTCAATTATATAATAATAAAATTTAATAATCCCCTATTTTACTACTCGCTATATCACTTCTTCACCTGTCAGCATCTCCCTGTGTCTTGGCTAGTACATTTTATCCCATTTAACATCCACAATTTCCCAACAATTATCAATTAACCTGAAGGCCACATCATTATTCTCTATACGAGAGTAATGAACACATATTTTCATATTAAGGAAAAACAAACCATACCTCAAGGAGAGGGGGTCCCACATCCACACATTTTCATGTGAGGGGATTCGACTAAACACCTAGAGAAAGTCATTATGGTTCAAACATTTATTACATAATACATTTGTCAAAATATCAGAAACTTTATGTTTTGTAAGAACATAATCCAACATCACAAGACCTTTCTCCACATTCTATTTGATTAAATGCCATTTTATTTCAATGTAATTTGTCTTCAGTGAAGTAATAGATTATTTAAAATATGTATAGCACTTTGATTACTATAATGTATTCTGATACTAGACTTCACTTCAACTCTCATATTATCAAGCAACTACTTCATCCATAATAACTGTGTTCATACCTAAGATATTTTTAAATATTTAGATTCAATGGTTTCTAATAAAAATAAATATTTTTTCTTTGTTATCTAATAAATACACTCTCTACCATGATAGAACTCTCCACATGGAATGTTTTCCTTATCATCTCCTAATGTTGCCCAATTTTCATATGTATAACCGAATAACTCTTTTTGACATTTGAAATTCTACGTCAAACTAAAATACATTGTTCCCTTGATATACCAAATTATTATTTTCACTATTAGAAAGTGGATTTCCTTGGGATTTATTTGGAACTGTGTTGCATGACATGTGGGAAAAAACAATAATTGGTGATGTCATTGTTATGTTCAATAGTCATCCAATGATCATCTTATATTCAGTGATGTAAATATTTCTCCTTCATCATCACATGAATGATTCATCCTTGTATCAACATTAGTAATCATCAATTTGTAATTATACATTCCAAATATTCTCCAAATCCTCATGGATTTATTTTATTTATAGGTGAGCGTTTTATCCTTTATTTATTTAAAAATAAACAATGAAAACATTCCAAATCACCAATCATTGACATTTCAGACTCAGATTTCATGAATTTGTAAAAGTGCGTTCATTATGCCTCATTTGAACCAATGATGATTATGTCATCGACTTACGCATGCACCATCATCCTTTAATACTATCATCATTGACAAAAATATTTCAGTCTACTCCCCCAAACATTAATTCAATCTTCTAAAAAAATTGATCAATCTTTCAATAAAATTCTCTTGGTTCTTTCATTATCACATATAGTGAATTATTAAGACAACACACACAATTCCAATATTCATGAATTATAAATCCATCTGGATACTCAATATACACTTCTTCTTCTGAATCCCCATTCATATATTGTGACATGAGGTCCCTATGGGAAATTATAAACATTCTTCGCACTACTGTGTTTATAAATAATTTGATTGTCTCAAGATTTTATATAGGTCAAAATGTCTCATAAACATCAATTACACCTATTTAAGAGTAATCTATAAACAGTAGTCATGCTTTGTATTAAATAACTACATTGTCATCATTGAACTGATTATGAATGATCCAGTTATTCCCATTGACATTCTTACCTATTAGCCTCTAAAAAATCTCCCATGTCTCATTCTTCTCAATTTGTTCAATATATTTATTTGTCTTCTAAACCCAAATATAAAAACCTACTGTTTCATAAAAAAATTATTCTATACCCATGATTAGTATGATGCTTGTTGTAGGGTCTTCATCTTATTGTCCGCACTGGGGCTGTCTGGTCACTAATTAAATCTTTTCTATTGATTTCGGAACTTCTATTCAATCTTGTTATAAATACAAAATTATACTTCTCCATTTCATTATCTAAATATTCTTCGGAATCATACTCTTGAATTGGAGCATCCCTTAATCTTCATATCTCTTTATCACTATCCTCCTGGGATGAATCATGTATTTACTGAGTATTCTTTTCATTCTCTTCTATAGTTTCATTATGGATTTCAGCTACCTTTCCCAGCCACTTATTGAAACATCTATATTGTTATTTATTATTTATTATCCAAGAAAAATCCAATATTCTCTAAAGTATTCAAACTTTCTATGTTTATCCTAATTGAGAATTAAACACATACTTCTAAATAATCAAATGTTCTTCAATGAAAACTTATTTCCATACCACATCACATAAAAAGTCATATCTTTATCCGGACATAAAAAATTCATTTGATGTGTATACTGATTTCATCATACCTTATGACCAAAACTTCTCTATAATTTCACTCCCAATTACTATTGTTCTATCCATGTTATAAATAATTCTATTTATTCTCCCACATAGTCCATTTTTCTATGGACTTATTACTACTAAAAGATGGTTCCTAATAAAATTTATTATGAGATAATCCTAAAAAGGGATTTTGTAAACTCAGTTCCATTATATATTCAGATCTTCTTTATTTTCATACCTAACATCTTTTCAACATTCTGTTGATAACTTGTAATGAAACTAAACACCTCAGTCCTATGGGTGATGAATGATACCCACACTATTATGCTAAAATTGTCAATGAAGAGAATATAGAATCTCCTCTCACCAATAGAACATAGTCAAATGGGTCCACAAACATCAATATTCACCCATTAAAACACTCTTTATAACCATTCACCTTCTTATTTATATGTATTTTGAATGATCTTACTATGTTTACAATCATCCCATGTATATGTACAATCACATGAAAACATAGGGAGGTCATGAGAATCATCATATTTCATTAGATCTTTTCTGGATGTTCATCTCAACTAGCCAATAACATTATTCCATAACATGATTTCTTATTCCTAGGACATAAAGCACATGTATTTTTCTCCGCTCACAAGGTAGATGTTTTATTTTTTTAATTTCCCTGATATAAAATTGCATTATATTATTCTTTATTGACACATAAATCCAGAAAATGCTTTTGAATGTCATGAGTCACACAATTGACTGACACTGAGAATGTTTTGACTACAAAAATCAATATCTAATACATCATCATGTCTCATATCTATTCACCCAAACATGTCTTTCCCTTATCTAAAAATCTCATGGCCTTCATCATTACTAAATCTTATAATACCATATTTATCATACTTGATTTTAGATTTGAGATCATTATTATTGGTCATATGAGAGGCTCACCCACTGTCAATATTCTGTATTCTATTGCGATCTAAGGCTTTAAAATTAATCTCTATAACGACTCAATTCTCAACTATATTTTTCATTTTCATACATTTACTTAAATTCATACCACGTACGTATCAATAATCTTGATCTTACTCAAATTATGATTCACCATATTCATAATAAAGATAAGTAAATTTATTTTTAATTTCCATATCATTTGATGATATCTTTTCTTACTGATTATGGAAACATTCATCCAATTTTGGAAAAATTCACTACATTGTCGATGAGTATTATCTTTACATAGGAAAAACATCTACACCTGAAATAGTGACCATGAAATGATTTCATGTAATACTTAACAATGTCTTGTGTCCATTATTAGACTTGTTCTATTTTGTACATATATATTATGTAGAAACCCTTTTGTGAGTGTCCCATATTTCCACAAAAGTTGAATATAATGTGACGTGCATTCCACTGTGGAAATACTTCACCACTATTTCTATAGTAGTATATCTGAGTCATCTTTTTTATAAAAAAATAATTATTCAACCATTGAGTGGGATCTTATGTTTGACTTCAATCAATACTATATTCATTTTTCTATTTATACCAATAATAATAGTATTATTCTAATGAAAATTTTTCTTTCTATGAAACTCTTCTTCAGGCTTCACTATAACTCTACATTCTATTTTTCAATTTTTTATTTCATGTGTGTCATACTTTGCATGAATCATGATTTTCTCCTGATCATTCCCTTTACATAACATAATGAAAAATTTCTCTTCGAGATCTTTAATATGATTGATTTGATATTTTCAATTATGAGTCAAAAAACTAGTCTATATTTTATATTCATTAATTTTGAGTTTATACTAAACCACATATTCTAATCATTTTTCTATTGAGGACTGTATTTTTTCAATTTCATTATTCCGCTCGAACATCTTTTTTCATGATATTGCATATAAAGATTGTCATCAAAATTAAATTTATTGTCATTCTTTGTGTTGTCCCTCAAAACATTTATCTCTTCAAGAGAATCTTCAAATTCAACTGGAAGGTAAACACTTCCTTATACATCTCCATCATAACCGTCGCTTTCATCATAAATTAAGAATTTTCCAACAAATACAACTATAGAATCTACTTCATGATACATGCATTCCTCTAACTCTTCATCTTCATATTCTTTATTAAATTCATCTACCTTTGAATGAAAATTATTATTTTTATTGAAATTTCCCTGAAAATTTCTCCTTCAGTTTACATTCGCTAAAAACTTTTTATAGGGAATTTCATTATTGTCTTCCACATCCTATTCAATATTTTTAGGACACATTGCTGAAAACTTTCCAACCCTTCCACTTCAAAACCATGAAATTGAATGTTTACCCTCAAAAAATCATCTTACTATTTTAATATTTCAAGAGATAAATGACATGAAATGATCAAAATTGTATTTATACTAAAAATATTAAAAAGATTGATTTTCATCACCTTGAATTACAGTACATTGGACTTCCCCTATTCTACATGATCATTTTCATCATTTCTCATTTCATTTTCACCAACAATAATATACAGTTTATCCGATTTCATTTCATTTTGACTTTATCCACTATTACAGAAACCATTAGATTAAATATGGTGGATCTTTATCCATGTTTCTATGTAATGTTAGTTTGTGGATATTATAGTCTTGAAAATTTACTCCATAAAGAGCCCTATGTACTCCAAAGACGTCCTAGAGACTCTAAAAACGAGTCTCAACAACATGTTGAGAGTGATTCACATACCAGCATTCCTCTGTGGACTTTATTTGCTTCCTTGAATCTTCCTCCTTTAAAAAACCAATTCTTCTGCGAACCAAATCATCCATAGCAGTGTGATCCTGCTTCACGGATAAGTTCTTCATCTATGGACAGCCTCACCTTCATATACCACTTAAATTTGTGGGTTAATGTTCCATTCAACACTCCTTCCATGAACAATAATCGTGTGATTCTTCTCCTTTCATGGAATCCTCTCTAGGAACTGATTCTCTTTTGCGTACTCTCCTGTAAACATTGTGGGACATAACCAAATTTCTTCCCAAAGTAAAGATGTTCTCTAATGAAAATATCCCGCTCTTAATCTTCAAATTAGTATTTCATATTTAAGAAATAAATCTGAAAATTTCTCTAATCTGATTCAACAAATTCTTTGATGTGGTACAACCTTCAATGTATAACATGCTCCTCCCATGAACCATTTTTTCCATGATGTATGTGTATCACATTTATTTACTTATAAAAGATGATTACTTATATAAAACAGAAGAACCTCTTGGAAAAAAATGACACACCATCTATGAACTATTTTCCTTCCACTAGCTGAAAACCTTCCTACAATCCATTTTCACCCCATGAAGTTCTTCTCTTACTCATACCACATAACAAACATCGTGGTCATCATAGAACTGTTATGTGAGAACCCTTACATTTCCGATTTTCCTCTCTATTTTGGGTAGCTCCGATACATTCCGTAAGCACATAGAAGTTGTGCACTATAAAGGCCTACATTGAAAAACACCAACCAAAGTCATTAGTGCTCATCTGGATTTTTTAAAAAAATAAATCACACAGAAAAAATAAAACATGGCTGTGAGGTATTTTTTTACCAAAAAAAATTGATCGGTCCTCCATCATAAAATTCCTAAAAACTATGCTAATGTAAAGTGATAATGCACAAGATTTAGGATTATGGGGTCGGAGGGTTACTAATTATGTATTAATTTTTAATAATATTACATTAAGATGTGAAATATATTCACCATATAAAAGAAATTGTTGGCATTACATTAAAATATGCCGCAAGGAAGGGGTGTTGAGATGAAATACCTTACCTCGCACAACCTTTTGGTTGACCATGCAATAACCTCATGAATATTTGTTTAAATATTTTTTTGAATTTATACCATAACAATATTCATTTTTATAATATTATTAATAGTCATACTATAACATTTTACCTCTTGTTTGTTTATAATATTTCATTATATTAATTTTTTCTTGTGTTAATTATGTTTTTTTATCATGCATCTTTTGTTGTTAAAGTTAATGTTATTTTTAATATGATATAGATAAATAATCTAAATAATTTTAATAATATAATATATTATTTATTTACATATTATATTCATTTTTATAATCATTCATTATGATTGGACGTGTAAAATAAATAACATTTTACCATGGAGATAGTTCGTTGTACTTAAATATCAGCAACAATAGAATTCCATTACAGATTGAAATAGAATGAAATTTGATAGAAAATTAATTTCCCAAAATCAATATCATTTCATATATATATCACCTATACTAATCATATTTATCTGTAGTTATTTCCATGTATGGATTTTGTGAATAAGGAAACACATTTTTTTGATGTGGTAGTCCACCATATAAATGAAAAATGTTATTGTATTTTTAAAGACAAGGAATTTATTAAGGTATATGTGTTTTTATATATCCAATAGTATTATAATATATCATATATACGTTTTAGTTACATAAAATCGTTTGATGTGCTGATGGAAATTGATTTTCATCTATTTGTGAGGCGGTAGGACAATGTATACCTGATTGAAAAATTTGTTTCCCAATTAATAGATAGGGAAATTGATAAATATTATAGCATAAAAATTATAAAATATAATTATATGCCAATATTTATTATGTAATAATGGATTTTTTATTAAATAATTGAAGGTGAAATTGAAGAAAGATTATAAAAGTTCTTCGTTATGACAATTACCCTATAATAAAGACACTTCATATAGGTCTTTTTTTATGGGACCTAAGCATAGTATTTTGGGTAGAAAAGAATATCTATAATGTTTATAACGAATCCAGGTAGATATATTTTTTCATGTTTGATCCAAATAGAATGATATGTTTGAATTTGTTAAGGGATTTATTATCCTTTTATACACAGTGGAGATGAAATTGATGAAAATTTTGAATAGAATATAGTGTACCAATGTTTTCCACATGAAAAATGGAAACAAATGGGTTATATTCAAACCTTATATTGGAAAATATATAAATATGGATATAAAATGGGGTTTTAAAATGTTTTATGTCATTATTTACCCTTATTAATTTATTTTTACCCACTGTGAACTAATTTATACCTTAAACCTGAATCATTGTTTTAGTTATTTTACTATCTATTATTTTCAAAACTTATCTTGACCATATTATATTTTGAAAATTATGATTTTTCAAAATATTGAATCATATTTTCCATGTCCAATTCATATATATGTCATATTTTAAAATTATATAAATTTTACACAATACTATAAAAAAGGAATTTTCCAGAGAAAAACATTAATAAGTTTAAAATGTTATTATATCATAATTACATAAATAATTTATTTCAATTATAAGGATTTGGCTTATTATAATACATAATATTGAATTTTAGTAAAGAAATCATTTGCTTTAAAATGGAGGATCATTTAAATTATATTCATTTAGATAATTGGGACATAATACATACATGACATTCAACATTCTGATAGTAAAGATACCACAAAAACAGTATCCATATCTTCCAAAATATAATGTTTTTTAAATGAATCATTTTTTCATTGAAAAAACATCAGAACATTTAGCATGGATTCATTCGTTGTTTTAACCATCCTTAAAACAAATGATAATCATTTAAATACTTTAGATGAGCACAAAAATATCAGTAAGGTTTATAAAAAGAATGAATGAAAACATTTTTCGATGAATACTTGTATCATAGAAAATCATTTTTTAATAAAAGGGAAAATTTTACCCCTATAATCTTAATTTTTTAAACTAGATATTTCCACGAGAATTACAAAAATCATATAAATCATAAATATATCCATAATCTTATCTAGGGGAATTATGTACATAATCATGTAACCCTATTAGCTACAATGTAATTTTTAACCCTCATGACTACCATACAATTTGTGTGACCCTCACGACTACCTTACAATTTTTGTAACCATCACAGTAATACTTAGAGTAACCATATATTCAACCTCCAACATGATGATACCCATTTAATTAGAGAGAGATAAAGTTCCCACCCCTCATCATAAACTATTTTCAATAACATTAATGCAATCATACTACATTAATAATTTCTAGAATACATTTATTTTAAATTTTGTACAACATGATTTTCAAAAGAGGAATTTAAAATAAAATTACCTTACAGATATCATATAATTGATGTGAGATTTAATATAGTTAATGTAATATGTATATAAAATGTAAATTTTCATAATTAATCAAAATATAAATAAAAATAAATAAATGTTTTTAAAACCATGTAAATAATGAAGTTTATGGTTAACCCAATTAATTGAAATTGGTTTATGAATTCCCATAACTAGTGTTTTTATAACATAAAACATGTTGAAACTCCTTTATAGTGGTTAAAATATTTTTATTAATATCCAAAATAACCATATTCATGTTTATAATACCTTATATGATCATTTAATTACATAATTTATCTCATTAATCATTAGTATTTTTCTCCTTCCATTGTTTTGGATGTGTCATTTTCATGACTTCCATGATTGGTTCATGTTGAATATTGTTTCCAATTGGAAGTTAAACTCCATAATTGGATTAAAATGGTAATTACATATTTAAATAAAAATAAATTATACCATTTATCATTTTCAATTCTGGGATGAGGATGATATATAAGATAAAAAGTTATTGATATTTTTTATTCATTTTTGTGATTCACTGATCATAATAAACTCATTTTGTTTTATAAATTAATTACATGTTTAAAAAATTATTTCATAACCTTATATAATATATAATACATAAATTATAATCTGGTTCATCATTAAAAATGGTTTCGTGGACTATCTTGAAGGATGTAAAGGAAAATGACATTACATCTTCCACGGTGTTAGTAAGTTGACACATCATGTCCCAAACCAGCCCGGGTCGACCATGAACCGCTGACCCAGGCCAACTTGTGTCAAGTCCCGAGGGGCGTTCCTGAACCCCCCAAGATGGAAACCAGTGCCGACAATCTATATTTAATTGTTGGAAATGATTTGGTCCACAAAAAAAAGTTAAACAAATATACAAACCGACGAAAAAGATAAGAACTGGCAGTGGGAAGACAAAAAAAATTCAAACATACCTCTTTGTGACCTCCTAGGTCACCACCCAACTCAAAAACCACGCTGCTCCAACATTGAGCAGCTGAACTAGAAACCTGTATGAGAATCTAAACCTGCAACTAGAAAGATATATTAGGCGTGAGCACCGAGATTCTCAATAGGGATGCCAAGAATAAACCACTAAATACAACAATTCTCTTTTCCAAAATAGTCCATTGGCACAAGTTTGAAAAACAGATATGAAAGTAAGGTTTTCACATTTTAAAATATGCAACATGTTGTTCTTATTTAAAAACCCAACACAAGCTACACACTATTCCCAAAATCATTTTCCATTTATAAATGAAACCCAAAAGAGAAAAATACCAAAGGTGGGCGAGAGTGAAACAAGGAAAAGTTAAACTGAAAAAAAAAAACCAATGCAATGAAAAATAAACAATGTAAATAATTCAGCAACCATGGGTGATCCTAAACATCCCTAGAATACCCCTGGACGTACTCAGTTTCGGAACCACCTGCCCAAATATGGTGAAGCTCCAAAATCTATAACCAACTACTACCCTAACTGAACAATCCAGTGGCAAAGCCCACCTGGCCTAACAACAAATCCCGGGTGTACCAACCCGTCTAATCGGGGTTGATCATCAACGGACACTCAATCATCTAAAAGAAGCCTAGGAACCCATGGTGGTTATAATAATATTGTGTAAGTAGGAAGGCCCTCGCCCGCGTGACTCATCTCACCTCATTTGCCTACCCCAATCACGGATTCTTCATATACGTTCTCCCATGAAGGGATACCCTAGATTGAAGCACCCCATATACTAATATATATGAATACATGTCAAATATAAAAGGTTCCAACATGGCCATCACATAATTCGGTTATCAAAACAACTTTATCAAACACTTGGAGTTGTAAATCGAGCCTCTAGTTTTACATAATAAAATTCATTTATGAAAACATTGTGCAAGCTCTTCTAAAATAACTCTAAACACCACTTTTGTATTTAAAAAGTCAAACGGGCATATACACATGGATTTCTTTTCAAACCAATTTAATGAACCGCTCACCGAGGCCAACATCATTTTCAAAACAAGAACCGCTTATAAAACTAGGTATTCGAGAAAAATACCAATTTAAAGAGATGTGAAATCATTTCTATAAAAACACTAATATCCATAAAACTAACCAACAAAGGAAAACAAGTTCCATTAAATATTTTTACTAGAAAACACAACTGAAGAAGTCCAAAAGTATCATTTGAAGATAAAGATGGTTAGTTCCAACCATGTTAGCAAGGCATAGACAGGTGCATAAATATAGGAGCATCCAAAAATCCATTTTACTCAAATATTTCAACAGGAAATCACTAACATAAGTTAACTATAAACATACTAGAGGAATGAAACATAATAAAAAATTTAGTTAAGAAAACGCAAGCATTAAATTGTTTAAAATTGGGAGTAAGGGCATGTGAGAACCTAAACATAACCAAGGAACTATTTCAAATCTCTTTTTTACACTTTTATCTGCCAAATAAACACTGAAATAAACAAACTATCAGGATTATAAGGGTGAAAATAAAATTTATAAATTAAATGAACCCATGCAAGTGCCTATGGAAATATTCGGAACGAGAGAAGGGATGGAAATGTCAACCTTGAAAAACAGTCACAATAAGCATTTTAACTCAAGCAAGAGCTCCCACGCACGCACAAACATCCATATATACATATACATATACTTAAACCGATGCACGTGTTCACCGCGCCATGAGGGAACACGCACACAGAAGATACATATACCTATACATTTTCATACCTGGGAAAATGCGTGCGCGCCTTCGAATCCAACCGCAACTCCCTACGATCGATCCCCGAGACTCAAAACACCACAAATCCCTAAAATAAAATTAATCCAAACAATGAAATCTTGATACAAATCAAAAACAAACCCTAAAAAAATCACAACGTTCACATGTAAAACACAAATCCCACTTTAATTTTTTTTAAATAAATATAAGGGAAACACCCCCAACATTGTATCAATTTATTTTAAAAACTCATATCACAATTTATCAACAACCCATGTACATAAACACATAAACATTATTAATGATCATGCTAATGAAAATTATTAAACAATTCATTTCTGTCGAAGCATCTCAAAAACGCTAAATGAGAAAACTATAGCGATGTGAATTACATTTTAAAAAAAAATCATCAAATAGGATATGTCACTTAAGAAACAAATCATTGTAGACGCATATTGACATAAACGAGGAACCGACTCAAAATATATTCTTAATCAATTATAAAAATTTC
This sequence comes from Viscum album, assembly GCA_963277665.1. Taxonomy (NCBI): domain Eukaryota; kingdom Viridiplantae; phylum Streptophyta; class Magnoliopsida; order Santalales; family Viscaceae; genus Viscum; species Viscum album. Next base: position 2,116,265,643 of record OY728137.1, read on the forward strand.
AGAAATCTATAGCAAGATAATTATGGGTATAACAAAGCTACAAAATATGTTTTAAAACTAATTGAAAGAGGGAGAACATTAGTGGAGTGATCTGAAAAAGAATGCAAATTCACCATCCTCGGATGGGCGTGAATACAATTGTGCCTCAGCGGATGGGAGAAAAGAACATTGTGTACCATTCACATACCTAAAAAAAGAGGAACACACACATACAAAATGCCATCAGTTAGGGTTTGGCTAACTCAAAGAAAACCCTAAGATAAAATGAAAAAGAAGGATATCAGAGATGGGAGGGGGAGCCACACCGGTTGAGGGTGGTGCGGCCGGAGCTGGCGGGGTCGGCTGGAGTAGGCGAGGTCGGCCGGAGCCAGCGGGGTAGGCCTAACCAGGCGGTGTCGGCCAGAGCAGGCGGGGTCGGTAGGAGAAAGTGTGAGCAGCGACGAAGGGAGGAGGAGGCCGGGAGGGGGATACGGCTTAGAGATGAGGAGGCGGGCCATGGCTGGAGGCAGCTCTGGCAGGGAGCGTGCACGCAGGAACGGACAGGGGGGCACTGCGCAATTTGGAGGGGGCACCGCCTGGCTGGGTGGATTAGGTTTCCTTTTTTTTATCTTAATAATTATAATCATAATAATAATAATAGTTATTATAAACATATAAACATATATAGACATATTTATATAAACATAGATACATATATACATATGTAAACATATAAACATATGTGAACATATATATAAACATATGTATACATAATCATATAATGTTAAAACAGATTTACTTATAAACCAATGTACATATATATATTCACCTATAAACATATATACATAAACATATATATATATACACATGTAGTTAAAACATAAACATATACAAACGTAGATACACATATAAATAGACATATATAAAAATATAAACATACATATACATATATATCTACACACATAACGTTAAAACCGGATGACCGTGCGGTATTTGTGCACCGTACGCTACCCAAGCGGACATCGTGTCTTAAACGTATGGTGTTCGCGCACAAAACCAAACCATAAAATCATCCTAACATTAAAATTTTATACCGCGAATCACCCGCACTTACGCAATATCACCCGACACCCAGAGAAATAAAATAAATAATATGACTAAAAAAATGGGTGTGACACATCAGGGATGATGTTTTAATTTCATAATTAAGATGGAAAAAAGAAGAATTATAATGGTTAATCATATATAAACTTGATGAAATCCATAAAATGAATGAAATTGGACTATTCATTCATCTTGGATCTGGTTAAGTTGTGAATGAAGAAGAATATAAAAGAAAATGAAAAAAATGAAATCAAACAAAAGAGGATGTTTACCTCATGACATCTTCTCCTTGAGATACTTCTTAAGGCCCTTAGTTTTGGCCTTTTGATGAGACCAAATGGTCTTGGAAATGGAGATTGTTCTTGTGAGGATTGTTGAAAAAAAAGTAGGCAAGGATCATGGTTTGTGAGGTGTAGGAAGAAGAGGGGAATGAGGGTGGGATTTATAGTGGTGGATAGAATAGATTTTACATTATTCTAATCAATATTATAATATTTTTTCACTAGACAAAGAATAGTATTGATTAATTTTACCCAAAATAGTAAGAAGTTCATGTGATTTCGAATTATGTGGTCTTACACAAGTTGTTTTGTCATAAATTATTGTTTTTAAATGACATTTTGATTATATTGTATTTTACAATATTTCATTATTAATCAAAAACTAAAGAATTTCAAAAAAAATCCGAAAAATTCGCTCTAACCCTTTATCAATGCGTATTATTCAAAAATGAAATCCATTTTATGAAAATAATTATATATATATATATATTATTAATTTAATTTTTATATAAAATCCAAATATATTCAAAAAAATATAATTTGAAATCTATAACTAAAATTTTAACACCTAAATAAATTAGTCAAAATTTAATTATATTATATCTTTTAAAAAATAAAATACCAATATTATTTACTATTCATATGTTTCATATTACTATTCATAAGGGTATGTTACTATTCACCAAAAAACATTTTGGTTCAATCAGAATCCAAATAACATAATAATCATAATTGTAGAGGACCATTTTTTGAAATTGAAATCATAAAAGAGGAAAATTATTTTTAATGGGTGGTAAAATATACTTTCGTAAATAATGATTACTGAATTTCAATTTATTTTTATAAAACATGTGTTGTTATATTATCAGAACCTTCAAAAATTGTGTCCTCATAATTTTATTTTCTTATTAAACATGTGAGGGTACCTTTACCTCATATCATTTTAGACTAACATCTTGCTTCTTCCACTGAGTGGTTTCTCCAAAAAACTATTTCCTTGTGGAATAAGATATTCCATAAAACCTATTAACCTCAATCAATATTCTGAACATGTTTCTCTTCATAGGATAGGTTCTCCTCCAATAGAACTGCTTCTGGGCTCAAAACATGAGATGAATCTAGCACATACTTTCTGAACATCAAAACAAGAAAAATATTATGTACTTTAGATAAACATAGAGGTAATCCTACTCAGTAGGTGACTGGACCAACATTCTCTATGATGTGATAAGTTCAAATGAACAGTGGACTTACCTTTCCTATCTTATAAATCGTATAAAACTTTTCCAATGTGAGATTATATAAAAAAACATGATCTTCTACCCAAAAGAAATGTTTCAACTCTTATTTCTTGAATAACATTTTGGGCTTCTCTGAGCTGTCCTTATGTGTTATGGGATCATTTTCACTTTCTCAGCCACTTCCACTACTAATTCGGGTCCCATAAATGTATTTTTTCCTAACATCATTCAAAAAAGATGGAGTCCTACACCGCTTCTCATAAAATTCCAAAAATGGTGCCATCTCAATACTAGAATGAAAAATGTTATTATAAGAGAACTCAACTAAATAATGATGTTGATCCTAACCTCCTTGGTAGTCCATTTAACAACCTCAAGGCATATACTCCAAAGTCTGATTCAATAGTTCAGACTACACATATAATTTAAGATGAAAAGGTGTGCGGAAATTTAATTACGTGCCCAACCACATCTGAAGGCCCCTCAAAATGTAATAATTGATCTTGGGATCACGATTACATACAATGTAAATATGAACTCCATATAAATTGTAAATATCTTTGAGGTACAATTGTGAATGATGAACCATGAAATTGTATCTCAAATAGAAAGAAATGTAGTAGTTTTTTCATCCGGTCAACAACAACACTAATGGTGTTGTTTCCTCGATAAGTCTTAGTTAGCCCCTTTATGATTTCCATGAATATATTATCTTATTTCCACTATGGAACTATAAAATACTGAAGTATCCCCTTCATTAAAATGTTATCTTCTTTAACATGTTTACATGTCAATCATTTCATAGTAAAATCACAAATATCTCTTTTCATTCCATCCCATCAATAACACTCCCAAAAGACACTATATATCCTAGTATTTCTAGAATGAACTCAAAATAGAGAAATATTAGTTTTAAAAAATATTTTTTTATGGTAATCACAATGCACACGTAAACTTTTACCAAATCTCAAAACACAATCTTTATTAAAGTTAAATTCCAAAAGCATACACATTTTAACCAATTATATATTTTTATATTGAACACTATCATTCTATTGAACTTGGTTAATTATGTATGATAATAATGACTATAGCAAAACCATACAAAAAAGATGTTATTACCTACTCCAATATAATTTAATACAATATAAATAAAATCATTAATTAAGGGATCATGTTTGAAACGTTCCATGGTTAATGCTGATTTATGTTTTCGACTCGAGGAATCTACCACATTGTTTGCTTTTTCCAAGATTTTAATTGATCATGAATTTAAAATGTTTTATGATTTCATGCCATCTTCATTACCTCATTTTAAAATCATTTTAAGTGAATATATACTTTAGGTTTTTTTGGTCAGTTTATATTTGAGATTTGGCTCTGTATAACCGATGGCACCATATTTTCAAAGAAAAAAACAACATATACGATTTCCAAATCACGTGTGGGATAATTTAACTCATGAGGCTTTATCTATCTTAAAAATTATCAATTACCTGATCATTCTGCATCTGAACACAACAAAGTTTATGAGTCAATATGGTTTTCCTTATGACTTTTCCATTCATTCTTGTTTTGAAAATCACAAAACCGTATCTTTAAGAAAATATTTATTTACCCATGTTTTACTTATATTAGGAAAATTCCCTTAAATAAATTTACCTCTTTATTGTTTTCAATGTCCATATCAAACATTTTTCTTAAGTATAAAAACCGGATTCATATCTATATTATCAGAATTATATAATTCTTAGATATGAAGAATTATGTTTCAGGATCCGAATTCTCATTCCAAATTCTGTAATAAATTTTCATTATGAATTTTAATGATGAATTCTCATTATGAATTCTGATGTCGAATTCTCATTATGAATTCTGATGAAGAATTGTCGTTACGAATTCTGATGATGAATTATCATTATGAATTCTGTGATGAATTCTCATTAAGAATTCTGTGATGATTTCTCATTCCGATTTCTGTGATGAATTCTCATTATGAATTCTTACGACGGATTCTCATTATGAATTCCGATTATGGATTCTCATTAAAAATTATGTGAGGAATACTCATAAAGAATTTGGATAATGAATTCTCATTACGAATTCTGAGGATGAATTCTCATTACGAATTCTGATGACAAATTCTCATTACAATTTATGTGATAAATTCTCATTACGAATTCTGTGATGAATTCTCCTAACGAATTCTGTGATGAATTCTCATTAAAAATTATGTGATGAATTTTTATTAGGAATTCTGTGATAAATTCTCATGACAAATTCTATGATGAATTATCATTACGAATTCAGTGATGAATTCTCATTAAGACTTCTATGATGAAAATTCTCATTATGAATTCTGTGATGAATTCTCATTACAAATTCTGTGATAAATTCTCATTATGAATTCTCTGACAAATTCTTACTACAAATTGTAGTGCAGAATTCTCATTATGAATTCTGGTTGTGAATTTTGATTATGAATTATGGATAAGAACTTTTATGAAATTTGACACAAAATTTTTCTGATATATAGAATCCGAATATCATTTTAATATAGTCTCTGTATATAATTTTTGGTTAGACTCTGATCTTTTTACTTACACTCTGATTTGTTAAGTTTGTTATAAAACAATTTCGTGCTTTCTGTTACAGATGTTTTGTTATAAAATAATGTCTCCATTCTATTTTTAAATATTTATTGGTTGACTGACACGTTTACAGGTCCCTCCAAAATTTAAGGTAAAAATCACAGTTGGAGGAGGGAGCCAGCCATTTCTACTGATCCTATAAATAAGAGCTCATTAGAAGGAGCTCAATAATAAGTTGATCACTATAGAGACCACACGCAATTAAGGTGATTTCAAGAGAGATAAAATTTTCATTCCTTGTGCATACTGAACTTCTCTTTCATATTGCTTCATGTGACTCCGAATGATAGTGATTACTTTCGAGGGATTATGGGGATAGGAAGACAGGGGTACCGACTACCTTGAAGATTGAGGTCTTCAGTGCTGAGGAAGATAGAGGTTCCAAATACCTTGATGTTGAGGTTTTGTGGGGATAGAAAGACATAGACTCTGATCTTCGTATCGAGGGCTTACCAGGGTGTGGGTGAGATAGAATTTCTTGAATGTAAAAATCAAAGGACCATTATCCAAAGTTGTTGGATACCCTTCTCTTTAGGATAAATGATTTATATCTTGTTACTTGTTTTTTTATATATGTTAATCTTTTCCACTGAATTTTGTATGTTTAAGAAAGTATAACTATCTTATACTTTCTTACACTTGTATACTCTGATTCAGTTAGATTCTATACACTTTAAGGTGCAATCTTTTATTGTAAACGTTAGTTATGTTTTGTTTTCTGGATCCATATTTATGGAACTGCCTTTTCGGAATCACATTCCAAATTTAAGAAAGTGTATAAAACTAGAAGTTTGTAACTTCATAATTTTTCCCAATCATTCAATTGGAGTTAGAGGTGTTTTGAATTTCCTTATATTAACTATCTTAAACAAAGATCGTTCCATGTTTAAGGAAATTTTTATAGTGTACAATTCAGCCCTCCTCTTGTATATTGGACATCTACATCATTATTTCAATCCTACAATTTCTATCATAGGAGGTCTATAAAATACATATATTCACATATAAGTTTTTCTTGCTTAGTTTTTCATTCTTCTATTTTTTCATTGCTTAATAATATTTTCCTTGAATATGAAATTTTGTAATTAACATGTTTTTGTGTAGAAATATTTTTAAGATGGCAGGAATCAATGCTGGTTCTATTGACAACCCAAATCCTACGTGACCACCAATTTTTTATGGAAATGACTATGAGTATTAGAGAGATAGAATGAATAATTTTTTATTAATACTGGAGTAGAAAGTTTTGTTATGCTTACTGGAGTTATCAAATTCATGATAAGGATGTTAGTACTTTCACCAATCAAGAGAATCATGATTATCAAATAAACTATAAGGTATGCAATAGATTACTATATTTAATGACTAGGAATATATATAACCACATTTATTCTTGTAATGCAGCTAACTGTATATGAAAGAAACTCAAAGTTACAGATTTTGGTACATCCAAAGTGATTGAGACTAGTAGAGCTATGCTATAAGCTGAGTATCATAGTTTTAACTTTCCTTATAGAGAACTTATTTGTAAGGTGAAAAAAAGATTTATGACTATCATGAATAGCTTACAATATATGGGAGTGAAAGGTCTGGATGATGAAGGTTTTTTTGACTAGATCATTTATATTCTGACAAATGAGTGTGAATCAAAGAGAACAACAATTGATTAGAACAGGAAGGTCACTCAAATTTCCTTTGATGAGTTGTTCAGAACTCTTCTCCAAAATGAAACAAGGATGAAGAGAGATGCCAAAAACATTAAATTGCAGAATGGGGATTGAATTGTTGATTTTACAACAACATCAAATCAAATGAATGCTAAGACTCCTGAGAGAGTAACTATATCCAAATCTAATAAGGTTGTTATCCAATCTGAGTCTAGTGAGAGTGAAGTCTCAGAGAATGAGTTAGCAAATCTTGATTGGAGGATGAACAAGATAGTTGGACAATGAAATTTCCAATACATGTATTAGAAGAATGAAAGGAAAGATAAAAATGATTCCGAAGTCTCATGTTAAGAATGCAATAGGTATAGACACATAATACCTGATTGCCCTTTTCTCAATAATAAAGAAAGAAAAGAGATGCATTCTGAAGGGAATAGGAATAAGTATTATAAAGCTAAAGCTAATAATGTTTTGAAAGATTATGATACTTGGAGTGCCAGTGGTGGTGACTCTTCACATGAATCTTCAGATTATGAATCTTCTAGACAGAAGAATCTTGGTCTTATATCGAGGTTACCTATTGACAATCATTTCTTTATGGATAAGGTACTCCATTCTGAATCATTGGCCAATGTTTATTTAAATACTAATGATAGTCAATATTATAACTCTTCTGATTAATAATCCTCTTCGGATGAAGAAAGTACTTTACCTACCTATGAAGAAGTTTCTAGGTTTGCTGAACTTCTTGAGATTTAGAATTCAAAACTCAATAAAAAACATGATATGGAAAATTCTAGGAATTCTATTCTTACAAAGGAAATATCAGATCATTTTAAATATCTTGATAAGAAAAATTCTAATTTTATAAGTATTTAATGAATTCTTGAGGATGTAAATTCTTAGAAAAATAAAAATTCTAATGATCTAGAAAAACTAATTTCTAAGAAAAATGTTTTCGAGCCTAGATCTTGTTTCAAATATAATGATTTTGAAGATAAAAACATGGTTATAAAACTCAAGTCTGAAATATTTTCCTTAAAGAAGTGTTTGCCTATAATTACCCTAGGTAAAGACAATTTTGATAAAGTGTTTTCACAAATATGACCTTTAAGAAAAAAAATCCTGATTTGGTTATACCCATGCAAAACAAACATTTAGTAACAATTATTTTGTTCCTTAATGTGCCCCATTTTGTACCAAGTGTCAATGTGGTGGTCACTAGGCAAATAATTGTTATTTTGAAAAAACCTAATCTTTAGGTTCTCATTCGGATAATTTTTCTAAGACGATGTGGGTGCCCCAAATTTTATTATTTAAAAATCTTGTATCCAAACAAGTTTGGATTCTGAAAGTGTAATTCTTTACTTATTTTTAGGAAGATAAAAGAATTACCAACAGCAATACATGGTACATGGATTGTGGATGTTCCATGAATATGACTGGTAACAAAAACTATTTTGAAAAGATTATAAAGAAAAAAGGAGGAAAAGTAACTTTCGGAGACAACACTCAGGGAGAAATATTTTGTATAGGAAATATTTTTCTTCTTGGTAAAACATTGATTTCAAATGTTTTTTTGTTAAGGGTATTAAGAACAACCTTTTTAGCATAATATAATTATGTGATGAAGGCGACCTTGTGAATTTTAGGAATGATTAGTGCATAGTACACAATTCCAAGGAAGAGTTTATTCTCTATTTCCATAGGCAAGAGAATGTTTACACTTTTAACTTAGAAGACCATAGGAGCCAAGACTTACCTTTCCTAAGTTCAATGGAAGGTCATTCTGGATATGGCATAGAATGTTAGGACACTGAATCCTTTGGAACTGATGTAAGCTCTCTAATAAAGGTTTAGTTAAGGATCTACCGAAGCTTAGATTTGATTCTTCTAATGTTTGTGATCCTTATCAATATGAAAAGCAATGTAAATCTATTTTTAAATAAATAGGTGAAGTCACAACAACTGATGTGTTACAATTGGTGCACATGGATCTTTTTGGTCCAACAAAAACTAGAAGCATTGGAGGAAAATACTATGTGATTGTTCTAGTTGATGATTATGCTATATTTACATGGGTCTATTTTCTAGCCAAGATATCTGAAACTTTTTCTTATTTTAAAATTTTTAGACCCCAAGTTAAAAATGAGAAAAACCATCCATTGAAAACTACTCATAGTGATCATGGAGGAGAATTTCAATATTTTGATTTTGAAACTTTTTTTAGTAGAAAAGTTATTACTCACAACTTTTCAACACCTAGAACTCCTCAACAAAATGGTGCAGTTGAAAGAAGAAATATGAATTATTCAAGAGGTAACTAGAACCATGTTGATTGAATATTCTATAGCTATACATTACTTGGATGAAGCGTTAATTTCTGGTTGGTATACTATAAATAGAGATTTGATTAGAACATTTTTAATAATAATCATTATGAGTAATGGAATGGTAGAAAAACTAGAGTTTCCTAGTTCAAGGTTTTCAGTTGCAAGGTATTCATCCTGAATAATAAAGACAATCTGCACAAATTTGCACCAAAATCCGATGAAGGAATTTTACTAGGCTACTCCGCAACTTCTATGTCTTATAGTGGTTTCAATAAAAACACTTGTACTGTTGAGCAAACAGTATACGTAAAATTTTATGAGTTTGATATTTTTGTTAAATCAACCCAAACTACATCCTCGGATGATTTTTAAAAAATGATTATCAACCTTTTTTAGATGATCCTTCTGATAAGAAAAATTTTCAAGAAAATATTTCTGAAAAATTTACCGCAGAAGAGTTTCTACACTATGTTGATGAAATTTTTTTACAAAACCCAAGTCAGGTGTTTCTTAAGAATAATCCCAGTGATAATATGATTTGTGATGTAAATCAACCTGTAAGGACTAGAAGTTCTTTGATAAATGATTTAGAACATCTTTCATTTCTTTCCCAATTAGAACAAAAAAGCACTAATGAAGCTTTAGGTGGTGATGATTGGATCAATGCCAGGCAAAATGAGTTAAATGAATTTGAAAGGAATAAATTCCAAACCATGGTTGAATGTCCTATGGAATATTCTGTTATTGGAGTTATGTGGGTTTTCAAAAATATGTGTGATAAAAATGGAGTCATAGTTAGAAATATAGCTAGACTAGTTGCCAAAGTCTATAATCAGCAAGATAGAATAGACTATGAAGAAACCTATGCTCTAGTAGCTAGACTTCAATCTATTCTTACCTTACATTCCTTTGCATAATTCATCAATTTTTAACATTTTCAAATGGATGTGAAATGTTCTTTTCATATTATCTATGTCCAAGAGGATGTTTTTGTTGAACAAACTCCTGGCATTGAAGACACAAAACATCCTGATCATGTTTTTAGAGTTACCAAAGCATTGTCTGGACTAAAACAAGCCCTGCGATCCTTGTATGATAGACTAACATGATTTTTTCTTCAAAATAACTATGTTAAAGGAAATATATATCTAATATTTTTTATAAAGAAATAAAAGAAAAATGTTTTGATTATTCAAATATATGTTGATGACATCATATTTCGTTCAACTTAGTAATCATTAACTGATTCCTTTGAAAATATAATGAAATATGAGTTTTAAATGAGTATGATGGGTGAGTTAACATTTTCCCTTGGTTTTCAAATTTCTCAAAAACCAGAAGGAACATATATATCTAAACATAAGTATATTACTGATCTTCATAAAAATTATGGATACGAAAACACTAAATGTGTTAGTATTCCCATTTGTACCTCAAACACACTTCATATTGATTAATCTAGGAATCTATGGGATCAAACATCTTTTAGAGGTATGATAGGTACCCTAATATACTTGACAGCTAGTCGTCCAGACTTAATGTTTTCAGTATGCCTGTGTGCAAGATAACAATCCAGTCCTAATGAATCTCATTTAAAGGTAGTGAAATAATTTTTTCACTACTTAAAGGGAACCATGGATCTAGGAATATTTTATACTTCTAGAAATGATTTTATCTTAAATAGTTTTTCAGATGCTAACTTTGGTGGATGTAGAATGGATAGAAAAAGTAAATCCAGAACTTTTCATTTCATAGGAGATTTGTTAGTTTCATGGTCATGAAAGAAGCAACACTCACTAGCACTTTCCACTACTAAAGCTAAATATGTAGCAGCTGGAAGTTGTTGTGCTTAAGTGTTGTGGATGCAACACACACTCACAGACTATGGCTTGAGATTTACTATGACTCAATTTTTTTTTGATAACCCAAGTGACATTTCCTGTAGTAAAAACCATGCACATCACTCCTGTGCAAAGCACATGGATATTATGCATCACATTATTAGGTATCACACACACAATAGATATATCATTATTTCGATTATCGGAACGCAAGATCAACTTGCTAATATTTTCACAAAATCATTACCTTCATATAGATTTGAATACATTAAACCGAAGTTAGCAATGATAACCGTATGATAATTATCCTTCATTAACTTCTTTTTGAAACAATATGCTTATAGTAATAAACTCCTTTTCATATGGTGAGTACATCTTTTGTTACCTTTTCAAAAAATTTCATAATGAGTATTTAAAATTTTTCGTAATAAGTTTTTCAAACTTTTTCGTAATAATCTTTTCAAAAATTTTTGTATTGAGCTTTTCAAATCATTCGTAATGAAATATTTGTAATCGAACTTTCGTAATAAAATGTTCATATTGGAACTTTCGTAATGAAATGTTTGTACTGGAACATTCGTAATGAAATTTCCGTACTGGAACTTTTGTAATGAAATATTCGTATAGAGAATTTTTGTAATGAATTATTAGTACTGAATATTTTTCAAAATTAAATTTTCATACTGAGAATTTTCGTAATGAAATTTTTGTACGGAGTTTTTTTTCTTAATGATATTTTTCGTACTCATGTTTTTTGTACCGTGTTTTTCGTAGTAAGATTTTCATAGTCAAATTTTCTTCAAGAAGAATGTCACCTATTACGAACAATATTTCATGCCAATATGAAAGGAATGTTTTCCTTACATAAGTCTTTGTAATCATATTTTACTTTCTTGTATTTTCTTATGTGTTTTTAAATTTTTCGGATTCTAATTTTTTTAAATATGAATGTTTTTCATAAAACCTCAGAAGATCAGTGTCATGTTTTCCTTGTGTCAGATCAAATCTCAATGTTTCTCAGCCGTTAGATCAACTATAAGAGTTGAACTGTAACCTCAACTCCTATATAAAGGGGACCCCTGAGGGTTGTCCCACATTGGATATCAAGATTTTGCATCTCGATGCTCTGACTCCTTACATATGGCCACTCTGACCTTCCCCAAGTTCGTTCTGTTTTATTCAGAAGCATTCTGTTGCAGATGTTTGTAGAAGCCACATCTCAAGATATGTCAACTGGGAATCCCATTTCTAATTGGGTAGTTTACAGGGAAAGGCTGGTGCATCATATTTTTACAGGTATGATTATCTTATATCTACAAACATTAAGCTCAATGGCTGGGAGGATGTGTGCTTATCAAAGCCAGCGAATCAAGATTGGGTTTATTCAGATTTTCTTGTAGTGCTTTATGAGTCTGTTTCCTTCCATGTGGAAGATGGAAGAGAGAATTTTTCTTTCACATATTATGGGAAGACTTACAAATTATCTTACACTAATGCTGCAAGCTTGGTGGGTCTATCGTATGAAGGGGATGATGAATTTTTCTCACACAAGCTGTCGGATGATCAAGGAAGTTTCAATAAAGTCAAGGCTAAATAATGCGTAGGACTTAAAGATGTTAAGACTGCTATGATTTCTCATCTCTCTTCGAATAATCAGATTCTACAACTGTGGGTACAATGTTATTTCGTTCTGGGACAAGGTGATAAGGATAACCTCAAGAAAAGTGACATTTATATCTGAGATTTCCTGATAAATATAAGGAAGTTAAAATTGATGAGGCGTGTTCTGATTACAGTTAAGAATATTAAAGAAGGGAATCTGAAAGCTCAGATTATATTGTATCCACCCTTGATTTCCAAACTTATTATTAGGTGTCTTGATTCATTTAATGATGCTTGCAATTCTAAGACAAGGAATTTCAAGGTAATGTTTTTTAGTGATGACACGTTGAAGAGGATGAAGATGGACTTTTCTATTGAATCCGTATAATTCTATTCTATACCATAGGAAGAGGATGAGGCAGCTCAGAAAGATCATCAAGCTCCGAAACCATCAAAGAAATATAGAAAGAAATGGAAATTGATGGAAGTTGAAGTTGCTGAGAAAACCACTATGTCTAAGGACTCTCAATCAGCACCTCATAAACCGATGAAACAAAATGCTTATCCAGTTGAGATGGTTTCCAAGTGGAGGAAAGTTAATGAAAAGAGAAAAGGAGAGCCTCAATTTTTATTGGAACCTATTGAGGCTAAGGCCTTGAAAGAGAAAGCGGTTGATGAATTAGAAAAGGAAGACAAATAGACAGAAGTTGAAAAAGAAGATGTCAAAGGTAGAGATTGTTCAATCTATTCTATAGGCCGAGGAAGTAGCATCTAAAAATTTATCCATTCTGAAATACTTTTTGGTTGAAAGTTTTCCTGAAACTCTGGGATAGAATACACCGAAAAATTCCAAAAAGAAGAAAGCTGAGAAGTCATTGATGCTGAGTGTTCAGCAAGTTCTTAATGAAATCCAGCAAGCATAGAGCATTGGTGGCTCTGGTGGTGTAAAAAAAAGTTTAAGACTATCATGAGAAGTATAATGCTTCCAAGAAATATTCACTCTAGACATATCAAGCCGATTCTTCAAAAAATTGCTACACCTAGAGTTGATGAGAAAGGTGAAGAGGATGTGTACATGACATCTGAGGAAGAATGTCTCAATCACGTCTTTATACAGACTGTGGATGTTGAAGCTAGAGAAAAGAAGGAGAAAGTTGATGAAGACGAGATTGTTCAACTTTCAGAAAGTTAGCAAGAATATCCTGATGAACAAACCACTCTGAAAGATTATAAAGGCAAGCAAGTGGTAGTTGACACTCCAACTAAAGATATTATAAGAAGGAAAGAAGTTGGAGGATCATCCAAAAGGAAGCTGATACAGTCAGAGGAAAAACCATCTCTAACCAGAATATCAGATTCAGAGTCATCTATCTTTGGACATAACATTGTTGAATATTCCCTAAAGAAGATGGTGGACATCATTCCAATTATTACAGCAATAGAATCCAGATCCCAGATGATTCATCATAGCATAAATCAAAAATCAGACTCTGTATCCATGGTGATGGATAGGTGTGCTAAGCTTGAGGCTAATCATAAAAACATTCTTATAAATTATGATGATCATTGATTTTATTAAAAGAAGATAACCAAGTGGTATAGTAAAGTTCCTCAAGAGATGAGAGAGCTTGACCAATTCCAAGTATATGTTAAATATCCTTTTGATTCCGAAGACACTAAAATCAATGATCTTACAAATTATTTTGAGAAGAATTTAACTCTTGACCAAGATGTTTGGATATAGGAGGTCAGTGATCTGAATGGGAAGCTAAGTTCTATTGTCCAGTACTATGGGGAAGAAAAGGATCTTCAGACTCAGTTAGATGAAAATTTTGTAAATGAAGATGAAGATCAAAAATCTCAGGCAGTGGAAATAGAGGTTCAAGATTCAAGAATCATTTTGTTAGAGAATAAAGTGGAGGAGGACCACAATGAAATGAAGAAGCTGAAGACAATTGTCAAAATTCTTATTCCCAACTATAAATAAACAAAATATACCACTCCGATCTTTTGTTGTATTGTTTTCCTTGTACTAGTTAATTCAAATAGTAATGAAATATAGCTTACTTATCTTTTGGTTGGATGCATGTACTAATATTTCAGGTACATTATTTTCATTTCCATTCCCTAAATTAATTTTTAAAATCACAATGGGGGAGAAGTAAAAATTACTCAAAAGGGGGAGAAGGAAGAATCTAAAAGGGAGAATAATGTTTTCTATGTAAAGAAGAACAATCCCTATGTAATCGGGAGCTTATCTAAGGTGGAGTTTCTCATTTTTGATGTTTTTCATTCTTATGATAATGAAAATTACATTCTGGAAATCTAGAATATGATAATTAGAGTTGCAAAGCATAAGGGGGAGTTAGTCGTATTCACTATCATTCATAAACAAAGGGAGATAAGATTTAATTTAAATGTCTATAAATTTATTCTAAGGACTTATATTCTTTTTTGTAAGGGTGTTTTTTCTTTCCAAAAAGGGGGATATTGTTGATTAAATAAGTTTTTCCTTTTTATTTTTCCATTCCTTCTTGTTTTGAAAATCACAATGACATTATCTTTAAGAAAATATGTTTTTACCCCTATTTTAATTCTACAAGGAAAATTTCCTTAAATAAATTTACCTCTTTCGTGTTTTCATTGTTCATATCAACATTTTTCTTATGTAGAAAAATCGAATTCATATCTATATTATCGGAATCATATAATACATAGATATGAAGAATTATGTTTCAAGATCCGAATTCTCATTCTGAATTATTTAATGAGTTCTCATTACAAATTATGATGACGAATTCTCATTACGAATTCTGATGATGAATTCTCATTATGAATTCTGATGATGAAATCTCAATAAGAAATCCAATGACGAATTCTCATTATGAATTCTGTGATGAATTCTCATTACAAATTCTGCGATGAGTTATCAATACGAATTCTGTGATGATTTCTCATTACGAATTCTGATGACGAATTCTCATTACGAATTCTAATGAAATATTCTCATTACGAATTCTGATGACGAATTCTCATTACGAATTTGGTGATGAATTCTCATTAAGAATTGTTTGATGAATTCTCATTACAAATTCTTCGATGAATTCTCATTACGAATTCTGTGATGAATTCTAATTACGAATTCAGTGATGAATTCTCATTACGAATTCTGTGATGAATTCTCATTAAGAATTCAGTGATGAATTCTCATTACGAAGTCTCTTATGAATTCTCAGTACGAATTCTATGATAAATTCACATTACCAATTCTTTGATGAATATTCATTACATATTCTGTGATGAATTATCATTATGAATTCTTTGGGGAATTCTCATTACGAATTCTCATTACGAATTCTAGTGCAGAATTCTCATTATGAATTCTAGATGTGAATTTTGATTACGAATTATGGATACAAAATTTTATGAAATTCGACTCCTACTTCTTCTGATAAAAATAATCCAAATATCGTTGTAATATAGACTCCGAATATAAATTTCTGTTAGACTCAGGAATTTTTACTTACACTCTAATTTGTTAAGTGTAATATAAAACGACGTCGTTCTTTGAGTTACATATGTTTTGTTATAAAATTATGTCTTCCATTCTGTTTTTAACAAATCATTGGTTGAGTGACATGTGTACAAGTCCCTCAGAAATTTAGGGAAAATATAACAGGTGGAGGTGGGAGCCGACCATCGCTACCGAGCCTTTAAATAATTTCTCATTTGAAAGAGATCAATAAGAAGTTCATAACTCTAGAGACCACACGCTTTTAAGGTTATTTCTAGAGAGAGAATATTTTCATGCCTTGTACAAACTAAACTATTCCTTCAGATATCTTCGTGCGACTCCAAATGTTGGTGATTACATTTGAGGGATTCTGGGGATAGGAAGACAGAGGTACCGTCAAGCTTGAAGTTTGAGGGATTCCGTTCTTAGGAAGAAAGAGGTCCCAACTACCTTGATGTTGATGGATTACAGGGATATAAAGACAGAGACTCTGATTTTCGTATTGAGGGCTTACCAGGGTGTGGGAAAGAAAGACTTTATTGAAAGAATAAATCAAAGGAATATTATGCAATGTTGTTGGATACCCTTCTCTTTCGGTTAAAAGAGATATATCATGTTACTTGTTTTTGTTACAAGTTTATCTTTTGTGTTGGATTTTGATTCTTTATGAAAGTATAACTATATTATAATTCCTTACACATGTATACTATAGTTCAGTTAGATTCTATATTCTTTAAGGTAGATTCTTATATTGTAAACTTTGGTTATGTTTTGTTTTCCGGATCCATATTTCCGGAACTGGATTTTCAAAATCACTTTCCAGATTTAAGCAAGTGTATAGAACTAGAAGTTTGTAACTTCATACTTTTTCCCAATATTTCAATTAAAGTTAGTGGTGTTGTGAATTTTCTTAGATTAATGTTGTTAAACTATGATCTTTCCTTATTTTAGGAAATTTTTAAAGTGTACAATTCACTCCCCCTCTTGTATATTGAGTATCTACATTATTATTTTGATCCTACGTAAGTCCCTTCAATGAAGCATCATTGTAGATGAAAAATTAACCATTTCAATAATGAAAGGAAAAAACTAGATCATTCACCAATATAATATTTAGTAACTGAAAAATAACTTCACATTCTTCTATTCCAATAAGTTTAATATATTTTTTGTGTTAACTTATTTATCAGGCAAGATACATAGGAAATGTTTTTAACAAACTGTTGGTAATAACATGAAAATCCCTAAAAACTGTGAATCTCTATCACATTTGTATGTCTTCACCATTCATAAAATTTTTTTTTAAAGGGATCAACTATTATTCCATCCTTATTTATAATGTTCCTGTGAAAATAAATCTTTTAAAACCAAAAATAACATTTTCTTGAATTTTCCATATAGTTTCTTTTCAATTATGGTTTAAAAAAACCCATATATTTTCTCATAATCCATTTAACACTTATAATATACCAAAATTTCATCAAAATACACAACTAAAAATTTATCCAATAACTCATGAAATAATATATTCCTAATATTCATGAATATTGAAGGTTTATTAGTTAATCCAAATGGCATAAAAAGAAATTAATAATGCTCATAGCTATTTCAAAAAGATATTTTTGGGATTTCATCCTCCATCACCTTCATCTGATGGTATCTAGATCTCTAGTAAATCATGGAAAAGTACTGAGCTCCCTTGAGTTGATCGAACTTGTCATCGATATGTGGAAAAAGATAATTCTTTTTAATAGTGATGTTATTAAAGGCTCTATAATCAATGAATATGCTTATGGAAACATCATTATTTATATTGAACATAATAGGGAACCCCATGGTGAATTCATAGGATGAAAGATACCTTTATCAGGCAACACATGCAATTGATTTTTCAATTATTTACGTTCTACTTTGGCCATTAAATATGGGAGTTTGGAAATTGGAATTGCATCAGGAACCGAGTCAATTGTGAATTCGACTTATCGATCATGTTTGAAACAAGGTATCTTAATAGGAAAAAACATCAAGGTATCCATATACCACTAGAACATAATTAATCATGAAAGTTCCCTTGTTTTCACCAATATGAGAAAAATAACATTCATTTCCATATTTCCAAATTTTCTCAGCTTCCTTATATGTTAACAATTTTATTTGTTCCTTCTTGTATACAAATAGAAACGCTTTCTAAAAAAACTTCTTTAGTTCTACTGTCACTCTTAGCATGATTAACTGAAAGACAGTCGATTCCCAAAATGACATCAAACTCTACTAAGGAAAAACAACAAGGTTTGAAGGTGAAGTCTTTCCACAGACCAAAATATAAATATTCATATAATTTTTCATTGCTAGAATATTTCCCATGGATTTTTAACAATATGTTCCTGTCTCATTTGTTTTGGGAATTTTTTCAAATTGACAAAATATTCTTTAGAAATAAAGTACTATGTGGACCTCGTATCGAACAACAATTTAGAAAAATATGAGTAATCCCACTGGATTCCTGATACAAATTAATTAGATATCCTAAAATCATCTAACGTAGTCGTAAATGATTTCACTAAATATTAATGTTTATAGTATGTCTTCTTTTCATCATTCTGATCTCTCTTTTTGTGGGCATATTCATAATGACCCAAATATCCACATTTTACACACTTACCAATTTTCTTATTGGGATCAGTCTTAAGATCATTTTTATTATAATCTCTAGCCATATGTTCAAATATACTTCATTGAAATCACTTCCTAATTTTTGTAATGTATTCCATATTGTGATATTTCCAATCATTTCACAAATTTGAAAATGAAATTTCTTAACATCATATTTATTTGGTTGATTCTTACCCATATATTTCCATATAAACCTCTAATTCTTCTGGTTTTCAATGTACACATGCTCATCAGAAAACTCTATCTCTACCATATAACCACATTGGAGAATTTTCCCATAGATTTTGAATTAATAGGAGGCCAATTCCCTTCCATATCTTGACTTTAATCTGAAGTTAAAGTGCTTGATGGTGCTATCAAGATCCAAAATAATATTTAGAGCATACCTTGATAGTCGGCTGAAGTTTGATTCATACATGACCACTAAATATTCCAGATTTTTCTTCAATTCAATGAATTCCTCCTCCATTCTAAGTCTCACTACCATAGGGACATATTTTCAACTGAAAATATATTTAAAACAATCCAAATATAAGCCATAAATCTCTTATATATCCCCTATGTTTTTTACCTTTGACCACCAATTATAAGTATCACCTTCAAATTGAAAATTGGAAGGATTTACCAATTTATTACCTAAACAACCCATTACATCAAATATCTTTTTGAGGGCATAAATCCATCATTCAGCTTCTACTAGTTCAGAAGAACCATTGAATGCTGGAGGGTGATACCTCATAAAATTATCCCCTATCATCGTGTTATATTGTGATACCACTAGTTATTTTCATGCATGTACTCCAGGAATAATTACTATATGATCTATCTAATCCATTACTATCACAAACTGCTTGGTTACAATCCCTACCTTTCCAGGATGCTGAATCAGGATGATAAGTATTTTTCAGTGCTTCTCCTCTTCAGCATCCACATTTTATATGCAGGAAACCATTCTGAACAAACATATCTTAATCAAGGAATCATGTTAACATTTTATTGCTACAATATTTCAAATTAACCAAAATGAAAAAAAATTATGGTATTATAATAATGTCATCCTAACCACAAATTTTATCTAATCCAACTTATGATACAAACTACAAGGACCTAGCCTTATTACATTAAATAATCATGAATTTTATTCAACTAATCATTATCTTTAGAATCAAGGATCTTTTTAATATTTCTGTTTAAGATAATTTGATATAATACATACATAATATTCCACATTAATATATATCAGATACCATAAAAATAGTATCCATATCTTCAAAAATATAAAACTATTTAAATGAAACATGTTTTCTTGGAAAAATATTAATAAAATTAAATAGGCTTCCATTATTTTCATATAAATCCATATAACATGTGAAAATAATATAAATACTTTGGATGATCACAAAAATCTTAGTATGTGATATATAAATAAGGAAAGAAGATATTAGTCCATGAATACATGTAACATATAAAATAATTCTAAAAAATAAGTAAATATATCTGCATAAAATTACGTTATGAACGGTGACATTTCAATGATATTTCCCAAAAACATTTAGAACATAAATATAAACATAATGGTATCATAGGGAAATAGATACATGATTTTTTAACCCTATCGGAAACATTATAATTTGAAACCCTAACAACTACCTTACTATTTATGTATCCATCGTAGTTACACTTGTAGTAAACAAATAGCTGACCTCCAACATAAACATATCCAACAAATTGGAGTGAAATATAGGTCTAAAAATCCATCATAAAAAATTATCAATAACAAAAACAGAATAATATGAATGTATTATTAAATAAAAACACTTTTTTTGAACTTTCTTAAACCGAATATTTAAAAACCGATTTTAAAATAAATGTCCATACAAATATCATATAATTGATGTGATACCTAATAAGGTTGATTTAATAAGTATATACAATGTAAATACCTATAATTAATAATTATAAAAACAATATTCATAACACGAAATAGTATAATACCATGTAAATAATTATGTCGAAGGTTAACACAAAGAATGGAAATTGCTTATTGAATTCCCATACCTCAGGTTTTAATAACATAAAACATGTTTAATACTATTGTATAATGGTTCAATTAATTTTATTAATTTATTAAATAATTCGATTAATGTTTATAATTCCTTATATGATCATTTCATTAAAAAATTTATCCGTTTAATTATTATTATTTGGTTCCTTCCATTGTTTTAGATGCGTTCTTTACATGATTTCCATGGTCGGTTCATGATGGATATTCATTTCGATTGGAAGTAAAAATCTATAATTTGTATGGAGTGATATTTAAATATTTTTAGTAACATAAATTATACAATGTATAATTTTTAAATATGACATGATGATGATTCTTATGTAAAAACATTGTTGATTTTTCATTAGGAAAATTTGGATATTCTCTGATTGTAATGAACATATTTTGTTTTATAAATTATTAACATGTTTACTAAATGAATCGTTCACTTTATATTAGATATAAAACTAAAATTTTAATCTAGTTCAACAATATATATTGTTTCATGACCATTCTTGAAGGATGAAAATAAAATTGAAATTACATTGTCCATGATGTATGTAAATTGAAACATCATGGAAGGTGTTTAAATTTCATAAATAAGTGGGAGAAGGGAATAATTATAATCTTGAATCATCCAAAAACTAATGGAATCCATAATTTTTGAGATACTGGATCATTAATGACTCTTGGATAAGGAGAGTTATGGAAATCATAATAATACAATTGAAAATGAAAATAAAATTATTGGAACAAAAGAGTATGTTTTCCTCTGGATCTCTTGTCCATGAGATCCATCCTAAGGCCCTTGGTTTTGGAATTTTGATAAGCCCAGTTGGTATTAGACGCAGGGAAGGGTATTGGGAGGATTATTTGGAAGAACATTGGAATGGATTATGTCTTCAGAGTTGTGGTAGGAAGTGAAAAATGATGGGGTTATTTATATTGGGGGAGAGGATGGATTTTACATTAGTTTGGGCATTATTTTAATATTTTTTCTCAAGTCAATGAATATACATGATTCATGAGACCAAAAATACTAATAACTACATCTGAGTTCAAAGAAATTAATCTCACATTAGTTATAATGTCATTAATAGTTTATTGAAGTGATTATTTTAATATAGGGTATTTTACCGTATTTCACTATTCATTAAAAAATATTCAAGAATTCCATAAAAATCCCAAAAATTCACACTAACAATTTTTCGACATGTAGAATTAAATAAATGAAACCCGTTTGTTGAAAATAATTTTCTAAATATTATTAATTTGCATATTAAATAAATTCATAATTTATTTATAAATAATATTTTTAAATTTATAACTCCTTTTTTAAAACCATGAAATTTTAATAATCATATCATTATCTTATATCGTTAGGGAAATAAAATAATAATATGATTTAATATTCATAAGGGTCATATTACTATACATATTAAAATTCATAATTGAATGTGAATATTCACCTTAAAACATGTTGGTTCTATCTGACTCAAAATATCATTCTAATCACAACCATAGATGATGATTATTTCAAATTCAAATCATAAAATTGGATGAATTTTGATTAAGGTCTAGTTATAAATATCTTCTTAAAATAATTTTTCATGCATTTCATGTTTATTTTTAAAAAAATGGGCTGATAAAAAAATGAGCTAAACTAGTGAAATTTAATTTTATTTTATCTCGTTTTACTGTATATACAATTTAAATATTAAATTTATTTTTTTAGTTATTTTAATTTATAATTTTGCCATTAAAAACTAGTACATTTCATTAATCATGGAAAAAAATTATTTTCAAAAAATTCTAAAATATTCCCCCTTTGATAATATTTTCATATTGATTAATAAAATTATGTTTTTTCATATAATTTTTCTTGAAGTGATGTAAAATGAAATTATTTTTTTTTTGTGCATTTTGTGGCAAAACCACCATTTAAAAAAATATATTTTTCAGAATATTTTTCAAATGAAATTTATATTATATTTATCCAATGTATATTCAATGCATATAATATATAAATGTAAAAACATAATATTTTTTTAAATTATTTCATTACTATTAAAATCTGAAAATTTTATTAATAGGTTATAATTGTTTACAAAAAAAATCTTTATTTAATCTCGGGTTTTGGTGTTTATCAGTCTATCAAAGAGATCGAATTTATTTAAAAAATAATAATGTATCAATATGTTATATTCACATCCAATAATTGTGTTTTGAGTCATAAATGATATTGAATAATATATTCCATTTTCAAAATTGCAAGGTGTTATATTCTACCTTCATTGAATAAATTTCCCTCCAAAAATTTAATCTTATTCTCAGAGATATAGGGATTGACTTTTGAGAATAACATTTTAGTAAATGCATAATTTAGATGTTGTTAATACCAAATCTAAATGGTGGGAGGGAAATATATGTAAAATGATCATATTGAATAAAACATTAATGTGATTCTATATAGGATAAAATTGACGAAAAGTGAAAATTGAAACATGGAAGAAAAGCATAAATAACTATAAAGATTGAAATTTATCATTAATCACACATATTTAACAGATCAATGTAATTTGAAGGACCTAAAAAATATAAATCAATGAATATTTAAAATACTATTTGATTCATTGGATATGAAGATATGTGTATTTTTTTCCAAAACCTTTTTTCTAATTTTTGGTAATTCCCTTACCACATTGACTCTTTAAATAAGGAAATATAATTACATGATATATTTCACTTTCATAAGAAAAACCTTTTAATTTTTTTGTTCTTTGATAAATTTTAACTTCATCATGTACACCAAGAAATGAATTTCCAAATAAATTTTTTTATGCCTAATGCACTAAAATTAAATTTGAGAAAATTATAATATCCATGAAAGTGTGAAAATGTGTTACATATATCTATAATAATTATTCAAAACTTATATATTTTTAAATATTTTTGAAACATAATAAATTAAAATCCAAACCTAAATATTAACACAGAAGATTAAACATTAATAATTATACCTAAAATTGATTATATAGAAAAGTATATATTAAACAAAGAATCATGAAGGCCATTGTTATTTACTAAACCCTTATCAACCATTTTATTGGTTTAATCCCAAAACATTTCTAGATTTAACTTGTTTTCAAACATTATGAATGTTATACATTTTATAAAAACATATTAATAAAATTATAGTAACAATACAAAAGTGAAATAACACAGAACTTCCTAGACATAAAATATACGATAAAACTTAAAGGATATAAAAACCATTAATTTATTCCCACAAAAATGTAATGATATTCTTCTTTAAAAACGTTTTCACTGAAACATGTAAAAAATTGACATTACTTCCATAAATTTATCCCATAATATCTTTAATGTTGGTAGGGTCTGATCAAATATATCCAACAATAGTTTTTTATGACTTTCAACTTATGATCTATCTTAAAATCATAATCCAATTATGGTATTCATAAAACATGTGTTAATTAATACATATATGCTCTTAAATTTTAACACAACCCTTGGTTGATTGTTGATTATTATAACGAATATAACATTGGTAAAAATTAATTATGTAAATTTTTTTATAATTTGAATGAATTTAAAATTCAATAACATTATTTATATCTATATCCTTCCATGGTATAAGGTCTAACAGTTATAATATTTCATTATAATATATAATTCTGAAGTTCCAATATTTAAGGAAAAAGATATATAAATGAATCCCTTTGATGAAATTTATTTCCTTGCATCATATTATTCATTTATCCTTTTCAATTATTTTATTTATGCCTTCTTTTAGACACATAAAACATTTATACATTCTATTTAGAATCTTCCTTGAT
Organism: Viscum album; assembly: GCA_963277665.1. Taxonomy (NCBI): domain Eukaryota; kingdom Viridiplantae; phylum Streptophyta; class Magnoliopsida; order Santalales; family Viscaceae; genus Viscum; species Viscum album. Next base: position 2,116,290,430 of record OY728137.1, read on the forward strand.
TGTTTAAATCCAATTTTAGGACATCTAGAAAATAAATATTTCATTACTCTATTCTTACATCACTCGAGCTCATAGCTAACTCCATCCTTATCTTCATTGCTATGTCTGAGATATTGTGATGTTATTTAGTTTTAATGATATTTCTGGATAAATTCTAAGGTATAATCATTATCTTATTCACCCCAGTAGTCATCCCTTTTGAATTCTCATAGTAACCACATTATCCTTCATATTGAAGGATTATATGGTTCATTCAGGTTCTATCCATTGAATGAAACTATAAATCTGACCTTGATCAACAATAATCATAGTAGTAAAACCATATAGAAAATTTATACGATATCTAAAACATGACACCTTATTCATGATTATTGGAATCTTAAGGTGAAATAATGAAATTCATTATCATCATCTATTAAAAACATTCATAATGATTTTTAAATAAAATGTGAATTATCTAAAACATATCCCATAAGAGTTTCAAATAAAGTATATAGTAATGACATTCATTAGGTACTAGGTAATGCATAATTCAAGACCACAATCTCTTTTGGAGTTATTACACTAAGGATCAACAAATAAAGAACCATGTCCACTTGTAGTTTATTGAAATGGTTTCATTTCATTCTAAAAACACATAATATTTTACATTCAAATACATTATGATTTTCTTCCATATTTATCCTCAAATGTTATCATAGGTGTATTTTCCAAAATGTTTTTCTCTTTATTATACTTTCAAATCATTATACTCGTCTTATTATGAAACCAACTATAATGACATTAACTAATGTTACCCATAGTTAATTTCTATATTGGTACATTGGCATGTGAAATCAGTAATCATATCTTGATGGACCAAATAGTTTATTATTAATGATTAAAATTACATACATCGTTCAAAAATTAAATTTTAATACATAAATCAAAGAATATTTTTGTAAATATATTTATTCCCTCTAGAGTATCATTTTATATAATTGGTAGTACACATCTTGGATTCCTAGTAATGAAAAAAATAATGGCATCCTAAAATGATCATTAATGGTTACGTAAAAAATACTCTATGTTGAAAAAATTAAAAAATATTTATACGTGATATTAAATATTGAATGATAAATGTATTAACACCCATTCCCATAAATCAATAACAAGATGTTGATTTATTAGATAATGTGTAATATATAGGGAAAGGTAAATAATTGAAAACACGTTAAATTTTAACAATAACATGAATATCATGAATATGTAATGAAAAATAATTATTGAAGGGTTAATATCTAATCACACATTATATTTAATTAATAACTTCACTATCATGTTGAGATAAGGCTAATCTATACACAAATGTAAAAAGCATAAAACTAATTACATTTAATAAAATATGAAATTGAAATGCATCAAAAGATAATATCATTTACAAAACCTCATTAATAATAATAATAGACTTATTAAAGAATAATATAATTAATTATTCAATTTAATGATATCAAGATTCATTATACCTCTACATTCAATACCATTCAAAAGATAGTTTAAAACGGATTGGTAGGTATAACAAATACACATATTTAGAAAATGCAATCTAACTAATCCAAATCATGATTTTATTGATGCATTGATGTGATATATTTAATTGTGAACCCTTATTATATGCATTCCCAAATCATTCCTCGCATACCCAATGATTGATTTACTTAGAAAAATTATGTCATATAAGAAAAATCATATCAATTAGGGAATAAAAATGAGAAAAAAAATCAATCATTAAATAATGTAACCCTAAAAGTAAAATACAGTATATATAAATTATGTAATTTTTTTGAAATTATAATATACATGATAGATAATATGGATATTTTGGGTAAATCTAATATAGATTGAATAGATAAAAATGAATAATTCAACCAAATGATTACAATAATTAAAGAATAAATACAATTCTAATAATTTTCTTGTCAAAATGATCATAAAACATATATTAAAAAAAATTATTGTATAAATTCAACATAACCACAGTGTATCGTATTTAAAATAATGGGATGATGTTGTGGATAATTATAAAAACAATAGAATGGTTAAAAAACAATCAGAATGAAAATAATTATTTCCCATTAAAAATCATTTTTAAAACTAGATATTCGAAAAATGTTTTTATAATATTTTTGATTGAAAATAACATAATAAGAAGAACATATATGTTTTAAAACAATTATTTATCATTATTTTTTGAATTTAATTACAGGTTATACACGTTAAAAATGAATATGTTTATCATTTTTCATAAATTACCAAAGGTCCTTCATTAGAAAACATCAAGAATATTTATTTTAATATATTATATAAAAATTATAAAGTGGTTAAAGATATATTTAATGAATCATATTTTTAATGTTATAAATAATTTTAAAGCATTTTCTAAAGATGTTCTTTTGAAGAAAAACTGATCTCCATCTGAATAGACAAATGTTGTTCTATTTTACTGAATACATTTTATAAATCATTTTTTGAACCCAAAATAAGCATATAGTAATATTAATTGAAAAAATAATGAATAATAATTGGAGGATAAAATGAAATTTTTTTGTTATATGGTGATAAAATAATTTTCTAATATATATTTTGTATAAAATATCCAGATTAAAATAATATTCTAATATAAAACCTTATATTGATCATAATTATAAAGTGATAATAAATCAATGCATGAATTAAATGTATAAGGTAAAAATAATCATAAAATTTTGGAAATATAAAATAAGATAGTACAAATACATTACACACATAAACACATAATATTAATTGGAGTAGAAATTTTATATTACCCAATAAAAAATTAGTTTTTAAATTAGTTTACTAGATGGTAATTTTAAAATCAAATCCCTATTGATAAAATAATTCAACATTAAACGTATTTTATGATTAATTTTTAATTTTTCATGATATTATGTTATAAATGAGAATTTTATTCAATATATAAAATAAATTATGTTCATTAAAATAAAATATGACTCAATAAAGGGATATCGAAATTATGTCCCTTACATCATAATTACATTTGGTTGAATTTAATTTAAACTCCATAATAATAGTTTTAATAATTTCATTAATTTGTTAATGAATGACATTAGTGTTTAAAATATAATATTTGATCATATTATAACATATTTTCAAATATTTTTTAGTATTATGTCATTATATTTACTGGTTTTAATCATAATTACGTTGTATTCAAATAAATATTATTTCAATCATGTTTTAGATATTTCTAATGGGATATATATCAATCATAAACAAAATTATAGTATTTTATATTAATATGACATTTAATCATTTGATACAATTTTAGAACCATCCATGAAGGCTAGACATGTGGAAGGAATTCTATCACTTCGTGGAGATGATAGCTTGTACGTATGCACGAGTGGGGATATAATTCCATTAATAATTATAAGTGTAAGAAAGGGAATTGTATAATAATTTTAATGAATAAATAACAATTCCAATATATAACATATATTAATTAAATTTATACTTATTAATTTTAATTTAAATTCTAAAATAAACAAAATTACATTGTATTGTGAGTCTGTATTATACCGTACACCGAAGTGACGATATATAATTTTATACAGAACGAAATTTAATAATTAATATGTGTTAATATATTACATAAATTATAATAACATCAAAAATATTATATATATATATATATATAAAATAATTCCATTTCTATATACAATCATGAGATGTCTTAATGGAAAATGAGTTACATTGCTTCGTAATGACGTATTCTAAAGTAAAAATGATCAATAATTCTATTTCCAATTTCTAGAAGTTGATATGGGTAAATATTATTTCATAAATATAAAAAAAATATTATTTTATGGAATATAATTTTGTTTATATTTTATTTTTCAATTCATAATATATAATGAAAGAAGAAGAAAGGAAACAAAAGTGTTATGTTAATAAAAGTACCTTCTCTATGTGAATCCACTCATAGATATCCTCTTAAGGACACTGAGGATGGTGTATTAGGAACCAAATAAGAATGATGATGTTAATATGGATATTTCAGAGATATTTTTTAAGGGTTTTTACGATCAAAATGTTTTGAGAGTTTTCAACCAGTGAATGGAGGGCATGTACATTTATAAATGGAGGAGAGGATAAAAATTTTATTTCATAATAGAATAAATTTTACCAACATTTATCACATAAAATGTGGCCAAATGAAAAAATATAGAACCATAGAATTTATAAAGCTGTGATATGTCCAACAAATCATTTTTGGATATGTTTTTTGTTATTTTTAAGCTATATATTCAAAATTTAATGACATGGTAAACCTATTTTAGCATAGTTTTTATAATATTTTTTTAATATTATTGCCATTAAAAATGGTCAAAAACTAAGATCCCCATATTATATAATTTAAATGTTGATTATTCAAAATGTGGAATCCATTTTTCCATAATGAATTCAACTAATAGGTAAAAATTTTGTTTAAAACTAAGCTCATTAATGTCTAAAAATAGAATTTTCCACTAAAAACATTCAATTAGTTTTAAAAATTGAAATAATTATTCATCATGTAATCAATTCGAATAAATAACCTAGTATATATATAATATTATTGGTATAATTTAACTTTAAAACCAAATTAAGTTTTAATTTTACTTTATATATAATTTAAATAAAATTTTATTTTTATAATATTTATTTTTCCCAATTAATATGAAGTTAATATATTTAGAAAATGATAAAAAATAACTTGAAGTTAATTATAATATTTATATTTTAAAAATGATATTTCTTTTTAAATTTATGTCAATTTTTCAGAAATTTATAATATGTTACGTTCACAAATATTGAAAAAATAACCTTTTATAAAAATATTGTTTTCCTGAAAATAATTATTTCTCAGTCAAAATATTCATTATATATTTCAAATAAATATAATTCCATTGAATTTATTTTATACATGTTTAAAAAATAATAATTTTAATAATTTGGTTATTACATTTAATACCCTTTAAATTTACAGTTAGGTTATTATTATATATTTTATTATGGTTAATTTTCCCTTAGAGTTTCATGTTCCGTAATTTTCAAAATAGATATAATTTATTTAAAAATATATATATGTTAAAGTATAAGAGTGTTATATTATCACTTAATCTGCGTTTTTTTGTCTTACATGATGGTGAACATGATGTTACTCTATTTATACCCCAGGAAGTTACGTTATTCAATTGAAATGGGATAATCATACTAATCATAAACATTAATATTGACAAAAAAGATTATTAATTGATAATAATTACTCCAGACAATAATAAAAATAAACATTAAAAATTTATATTGTAAAACACTTATGTGAATTTTAATGCATTCCCCAATCAAACTTATTAAAAATCAACAACATAAATAATAAGGATGGATCAAAATAGGATATCCCAATCAAAATGATCATATTTTATCTATTATAATATTAAAAATGGTATCATTATAAAATATTCATAGTGGATCATAAGATAAAATGATTTTTGTTCTCATTTATGAATAAAAATAAAATTAATTTAAAAATTAAAAAATCTCAAGGAAAATATAATTTTCACTTTGATAATCACATTCAATAAAAAAAATATTTCTATAATATTATATGGAATATTATAATTAAAATTAAAATTAAAAATATAAAAATTATTATAAAAAATTATCACTTGTTTCGATGGAGGGTAATTTGACTCCTGGTATATAATATAAAAACACATTATATTCAGTTTATTTTTATTTTTTTAAAAATTTCATCATTCAGAAAATGATAAGAAGAATCATTTTATAACATTTTATAAAATTTTAATGATGGGAAAATATTTTTATTATAAATTATTTTAAAAATATTATAATATTTAAAAATATGTTTATAAATCACTGATATGGAAGAAATAGGATTTTCATCTAAAGAGAAAAAATGTAAGATTTCCGAAAAATAATTTCCCAATTTTATTAAGTACCAAAAAGTGGGAACTTATGATATTACATAAAATTAAAAATAATGTAATAAGGGGAATGAAATTTATTGGGTTTATGATAAAAATATCATATTATTCACCCAAGGGTGACAAAAACATAAATAGTCCCATTAATGATGATATAATTAAATAAACCCTGAACAATTTGGAATATTTTGAACCATTATACAAACAAATTATATAACATAAATTTTAATTTTAAATAATCAATGATAGATATATTCATTATATAACATATCAATTGGGAATTATGTGCACCACACAAATTATATAAGTGGTTTATGTGATATATTACATGCCATTGTAAAAGTGAGATGTGAAACCCATACATCATGTCTGATTACTTTTGTATGTCTCCAAACATACATTATAATAAATATATATATATTTTATTTATATTATATAATATTAATAAAATATATTTCACCATATATTACTTAATTATTTTATTCTAATAGTGACATATTAACAATTCTTTATTATTTTCATTATTCTAGTTAATGTCATATTTTTTCATGTTTTTTTGTTTGGATGTTTTTTTCCGTATACAATAATCATGCTTATATAAAATTATAATTTTAAATAATTATTTAAATATAAAAAATATTAATTTTAAAAACATTTTTGGTCATCCATATTTTTAAATTATAGAAAAATGAATTACATCATTCGTGGAGATGGTAGGTTGTATGTACTCATGAACTCTGGTTTCATTTTTTAAGGGTTGCAACGAGAGACTAGTAAATAATAATTTTCCCCCATATATTTATTACTATATAATATATATCATATATTTTCATGAAATCCATCTTTATTAACCTATTTCTCCATATAAAATAATAAATTATTTATAGCACTTCGTAGAAGTGGTAGTGTACACATCATAGTAGATTCATTATTGATTACCATAAGATAGGAATGTAAGATAGTATATATGGTATTATAATTTGATACGATTCATAATTTAAATAATATCATATTCAATTTTTAATGTCATTAATATATCCATCCATGATAAGAGGCGATGGAGAGAAATCACAATGGTTATCTAAGAATTAGTCCACTGTACATAAGATCGATGGTTTCATTTCCAATTTGATGTAATGTGAGATAGTTATTTGTTATAAATTTAAATAATAACATTTACATAAAATTTATTATTTAATGTTATTATATAATGGGTTTTTAAAATGTTTTCCTGTGGATGATGAACAAATTAAACAAAAACATCATTTTAAGAGTGATACCACATCTTTTGAAAACCTCTTTAGGTTTCCAACAAAACAATTCATTGGAGAATTTCAAATTAAAAACAAGTCATCCAAAAAATTAGGAGAGATTTATTTGTGTTATTCTTTAGTTATTTACTTAAAAAATTATCTAGAAGTTCATAGATGATAGGAAATGGTATTCCATTTTATAAGTGGGGGTGGGGATATATATGTAATTTGTGAAAATAATAAATTATACAAAATTTAGTTACATGATAAGGATCCAAAATGGATCATTCACAATTATTAGTTGTTATAAGTTTTGAAATATGGTCATAAAATACTAATTGTATTAGTTTTATTATAATTTTAACACTTTTGTTTTATTTTAACCCATTAGATTACCAATTTTACCCATGAAATGGTAAATAATTTTTACATTTTTATTCATTATAAAAATTATTTAGTTAAATATATTATATATTATTAACTATAATAAATTTAAATACATAATCAATTTATAAAAACTAAATTAATATTTTTTTCGGAATTTAATTTATAATTATACTAGAAGATGCGATGATAAAATAACTTTCCATGTTATCATTTTTAAAATTATAAAAATATTCTGTGTCAATATTCATCAAAAAATTGATTCGAGTGACTTAAAATGGATTTTTATGATAACATTTTAAAAAAAATTTATTTCAAAAAAATAAAAAATTTATTTTTCTAAATATGTTAAAAGAAACGGCAGTTTTAAAAAACAATTGATATTTTTTTCACCATTCATCACACAGAAATATTTTTAGAAAACAATCAAAATTTTTTATGACTTCATTTTTTCCCAATTTCCCAAAATTTAATTTCATTTTGTTAAATAAATTTTCTATATGTGGTAAAATAATTATTATATGTGTGGAAATGAATATCAATCCTTTTTATTTAAATATTCATTTTAAAATTAGAAAGTATCATTATTTTTATATAAAGTTTAAAATTATTATTGAATAAAAAATAATTAATTTAATATATAATATATTAATTTAATTAATATTGTTCCCTAATATTCATTAATTTAATTCATTATAATAACAATACTATGAATAAATAAAAATAGTTTTTGAGAAAAATATAAATTTTAATATGAAATTAATTTTATTTATATATATAATTGATTGATAAAATATTAATCTATTTATAAATGAATATACCATATAAATTATAAAATATACTTATTCATATTAATTTTATCCAATTTAATAACTATGTTATAACAATATATGATTTTATTGTTCTTTTAGACTTAATGTTTTTCGTAAGGTAATCTAGTTAAGAGAGTAAATTTATATGAAATGAAATATATTTAAATGTCTCAAGGGGTAAGATTCTCCCCACCATCAATAAATTACATCCATGTAATTTTTACATTCAATTATGAATAAATAGTTAATTTTTTTAAAAAAAATAACCTACCACATTGTAAAAATGATTCCTAAAACATCAAACGGATAGCAGAGAAAGGAATGTATGATGGACATCTATAATGAACAATGACATCGTTTCCTTGTTTGAAATCATTAGTAGGAATTGAAAATACAATTTTTTCATTAGAAGTGCAAGTAATAGTGTTATATTTTCATATCAAAATCATATTTATATTGTTAAGGGATTCAAATTTGATCATGATAGTGAAAATCTGAAAATATATTTACATGATACATTTAATTGTATAAGAACAATTTCATCCATTGTATGTGATTCAATAAATTTTGATTTAGTTTCTAACTATGTTAAATGATTATCCAAGATGATTTTTTAATTCCTTAATAGTTATATTTATCATTTTATTCATCATATAATCCAAAAAATAATAAAAAATATACTAATTTAATAATTAATAGATCATAAATGGTTAGCATAATGTTAAGAAAATATCTGAATGAATAATTCTCTAAATGAAAATATAAAAACATTTCATTAAAGTTTTAACCAAAGGTTTAATAGTGATGACTCCCTAAATAAATAACTAACATCTCAATTAACATCAATAACCTACACATTAATGATTATTTTAACCTCAAAGGTTTTCACATACAATTTATCATACACCTATAAAAATGTAATAATAATATTTCATAATAATCCATTATTTTATACATAATGGATATTTATAAATACCTTAGCCAAAATATATGTATCCCTAAATAACATTAATCACTATAATTCCATTAATATTAAAAATAATTAATACTATAATTTGTTTCCCAAAATTGACATAATAGATATCCATCAAATAGTTTTGGTAAATAAAATTTCATATTAACCAGGACATCATGAAATCTAGTTCTATTTGTTTCACTCTAATAGTATATTAGTTGTGGGGTTAAGACACAAGGATTATTATGATGTGATTAGTCGTCATCTGGAAGACATATTTACCCTTTTATATAACTATGTTAATATATTACCTAAAACATTCACCGAAATATGATGCACATCTTGAAAATTTTCATTATTCATTAAATGAATTTTCAATACCATGGTTTTCAATAAAATAAATCATATGTTATCAAAAGTTAATATTCTCTAATTAACTCAAAATCAAAACTCTTATAAACATTCATGGTTTTTTATACCCGATAATTATGCAGAGAAAATGTTAATGAATTAGTCAATATATAACTTCTTTATTAACACCCACAATAATCCAAAGGGATGCATTTACATAAATTTCACCAACTATGCCATTAATAATATAGTATTACCTTGACATAAAACCTAAAAATCAATGTATATAACATAGATATTATGATCAAATAGAAACTAATAAAACTATTATGGAATTTTTAAAGGATTTGATCCATGTATCCCAAACATTTGTCAGTTTGTAAAGCTCATGTGCTTGTAGGAGTCCCAAAATAGGGATAGAAAATATTGATACATAAAACCACAGAGTTTATAGAATTTATGTAATATAATGGGATTTCACATCATGTATTCATAGATCACATCTTCTGTGATAGCTTATTCTAATTGTGAATACTTTATTGTAAGTTTTCAAGGCCGTTTCACAGGGTTTCTTACTGTGTTTATTTTTTGGAAATGAAATCAATTGAGGAGAAACATTTTCAATGACATTTGAAATGAAACATATACATTGATTTTTTATGGTTTCATTGCATGTATATACCGTATGTAATTCATCTTTAAATGATGAAAATTCGTGGTTTTTCTCAACACATACACCCCTTCTCTTGATTCTAGTTGATTTTGTAGTTCACTCTTCTATCGTTTAAGATAACATATTTTGGAATCGATCCTAGGCTTCCAATCGCTGATCAAGCATTATAAAAGTTTATATGAGGTGATTTATATCCTTGTTTATTATTTGGTATTCATCATTTTTTCTTTTCTTCTTCCCAATAACCATTCAATGATATGAATCTTAATATTTATGTTTTTAATAGAGATTTTCATGGTTTTTTGTTAGTGTGGTTGTGCTGAAAATTCCATAGAGGGATACAACATCATGAGGCAGAGGTAATGAGTATCCATAATGTTTCTTCATTCTCATGTAATATAAATTATTTCCAATCATGAAGGGGATTCATATATTCACTATATATTTATGTGAAAAATAAATTTATCAGAGTTTATCCATTTAAATTATTATGAAATTAAACTCATACTGGTTTAAAAAGAAGAATAAATAACTGGTTTGTCATCGTATATTGACTTTTTTATAATGTTGATGTGGTTTGACTATTTATTTTTTCTATATTGTGATATCTATTTAATGATTTGTTATTATGTTTTTATTATTTGATTTGAATTTAGAAATTTCTAAAAAAATTGATGTTGGCATTAATTGATTATTATTCTGGATGGGAATTAATATGATTTTTTAAATCTGGTAATTTTTATTATTTGATAGTGATAAAATTGATTCATGTACCCATGATTAATTAAATGTGTAATTACATGTGTTGATATAGTTTTTATAGATAATGTAAAGAATGATAATTCTTGTTGATGCTAATAATAAAGGGCAATATAATGATAGTGCAATGTATGATTGGAAGTATGTTCAAATAAATTTTTTATTTATTTAGTTTCTTGTAATAAAATTATTCCTTAGGACACGCATAGGTGGAAACTACAAATATTGATATGTTTAATTCAATATTGAATAAAAACCAGTTATTGATTTATATAATTTCTATGTATTGTGTTTCCCACCTACACGACAAAGTCGTGTTCCTTGAGATTGGTGGTGTAAGATATTGTTTTCATGGGATGGATAATTTTATGGATTAAGGGCCCAATTTTCTAATTGATTTTTATTGTTTTTAAATACAATTTTTTTGTTGGTCTCTGGTTGTGAGAATAATTATTCAATGTGTTGTTGATTTAGAAGGCCCATATGTTGTTGAATAAGGTAGAGCTAAGACTAGAATGCTATATGAGATACGGGGTGGGGAGGCCCATATAAATTTTTTGTTGTTGGAATATGAGATGATGAATAGAAATATGATATAAATGTGGGTGTAGAAGATAAAACCAATGATTTTATAAAATTTTAATGTTTAGAATAACAATTGAAGTGATTTTGAGATATGGGATTATGTTTTTGGAATTTTTTTAATGGATGATGGCTGTTTTTATTTTTTATATGTATTCATTTCCATATTTCTTGAGTAAGCTGGATGAACTTTATTTAATGGTTCCTCTTGGTCGTAGCTTAGGATTGATTTCCTATAGTACATGGATTATTGAATGATTTCACTAATGTTTAAAAAATGTTTAAACCATGGGCTTTTTATATTGTAGTATAAAAATTAGATGTTACTCTTGATAAATTGTGGAGTCATTTTAGATTATTCCATCATGGAATTAACATTCTCTATATGGTTAATTTATTTTAATTTTGATTATGGTTAATTATTAAATAATATTTATTAAATTAATTATGTGATAAATATTAAAAAATGATAATAATCAATTCTTGTTGAACTAAAAAATTCTATTGTTCTTATTGGATGTATGGTGTTATCAATTGAAGCTATGATTATAAGTGACATGAGATATAATAGAGTATAATACTAGGATAAAACCATCATGTAGTTGTTATATATATCATTTCATGTATAATATGTGATTTTATATACCACCCCACGCATTTTAATTAGATAAACTAAATCACATTGGACTTTGTGATGTTTTCTCTTAAATATCTATAGGTGGATGATTAGTTGACTACCCCATCGAGCATAGCTATGTTCTCATGGTAGTTAATTATGATTTTATTCCTGATAGTTTGTTTTCCCATATACTTTTTTAGTTATTTGTGGTAGGTTTATCATTATTTTAAACACATGTACTACCAAATATATTATTTAAATGATTTTATAGGCCTGGAATATATAAACAATGATGGTTTAAGGTAATTACATAGTGTATGGGATTTTCACCATGAGTTATGATACCCATTGTATGTTAGACGAGATAAAGGTTGTGGTTGATACAAAAAACTACTTTATAACTATAAACAGTTATGTAGAAGGGGTAATGTGGTGATGTGATGCATGAAGTGCATGTTGTGAGGCCTTGAAGAAGTGTGTTTGGAAAGTCCTATTTTGGAGAGATATGGGTCTATAAACGAAACGTTGGAGAAGAGAAGGAAAAGATTGGGGAACATGGAGCGGCATACCCTTGATGGATAATTATTATATCAAATGATCCATTTTTTGTGATACTTTTTTAGATTTAGAAATAGTGAGTCCATGAAGATAGTATATATACTTGTTTATGTGGAAAATTGGATCACTATTGTTTACTATGATTTAGAATGATTCACTTGTGTTTTTCATGAAATTTACACAAAGGATCCTACTTAGTATATAGTTATCATCACCCAACATATATATAATTTATTTTTCAGGTTATCTTATGAAGAATGTAGACCGGATTGGGTAATACTAGCTCGTTTTTTAAGAGATAATGGTATTATTGGTCTCATCTGTCTTTAATTTTTTGAACTTGCATTTTCCATTCAGTTTTTATAGTAATATATTATATTGATCTTTTTCACTAGGGTTTTCATTATAAACAATCATTTTTGAGATTGGGATGTTTTTTATCAGTAATATATATATAATTTTCATGTTCTCACAGAGGGTTCTGCCTCCCATATGTATGTCTATTGTATCATCGGTGATAGTATCATGTGTGGGCCTATAATAGGTGTGACTCAAGAATTCACAATCTATTCTCAGTCATTTTCATCCATGGAGGGATACAATTTGAATTAGGGGTCCTGATATATTGAAATTAGTGGTTATGGTTGTGGGATAAGACAATGTTAGTATTTTAGTAAAATTGAGATTACATGGGTGGACATGGAAATGATGTTAGATACATTTAGTTATTGATGTAAACCCATTAAACCATTTAATAAATAAGTATTTATGATGCATTATAATTTGATTCTAGAACATTTAATTTTACTAATACTAATAAATAATGTGATACCAGTTTCCAGGTAGACGCCTCAGAATGATTCATTATTCATTATTTATTGAGTATGTGTTTGATATAAGTATAACATGGATAAAATAAAAACATAAAATAGAAAATAAATAAATAATAAATTAAATTTATGTATACCATATTCCATTTTTTGGATATCTAACAGTTTCTTAATTTTTAGGCATGGATCTATGTCAAAGGAATATTAATGTTGATTCCAAAGATGATTAGATGTTTATACCACCATATCACATTAGAGTAATGGTCAGTGATGATGACACTTCGAGGAGGTCAATATAAGAGTTTCAAAGATGTAATCTGTTGATGTATTAGGGATCAATTTTATATTCATTCATATAAGACTATATATTTGTATTTGAGAATACTTTTAGTTCATTTCGTTCTCAGAAGGAGATATGGGTTTCAATGAATCTGGCGATGCTATGAAGAGTTGTGAGGATGTAGTGATTCATGTTACTTGGGAATCCTAATGAGTCTAATGTCTAGGTGATATATTTTGGGACTTGTTCCCAGGAATGATTCTATCCTCAAATTCTAGGGAAGATGGTAACCAATAGCTTCTTTACCCAACAACACTGGATTTGCAACATGTGGCTATTTGGGAACTATTCTATGAACAATTTTTTTCTATGATTTATACATATTTCCAAATAGGGATTCTAGGAAGAGGAATTTTGAGAAGAATTTCCATCCATATATCCAACTCTATGTCAACCCATTTATATTGAAGTTTTATTTCGCATTATTGGTGAGAGATGAGGTTATGGAGAATATTCTCGAAATAACAAGATCATCATGATAGTGTAGTTTTTAGGATTCCCCATGATGTATATTTGTGGTCGGGGGTTCCCATTTGATCAGAATGAAAGGCAATCGATCTACCAGAAGTAGTTCTTATCCCTCATCATGCCATTTCCCTTGGGTAGGCGTCACATAGACCTATTCCAATATATTAGAAATGTGTTTTTCATGTGGATTTTGTGGTCATAATAATCTCGAGTTCCCTATATTTAGGATAAATTGTTGTTGAGATGGTGTTCCACATTAGGATCCTACACTGAGGTTGTTTTTACTGAGGCATAAAAAACATGTGTTCTATTTTAGGATCCTAATATTAGATTTGTGTCACGTATTATATATCCTTGATTTTATCATCTTCATAATTAGTAGACTAAAACCACTGAGGTCGTTGTAAGCAGGGAATGATTTCCCATGGAGTATTCCATGGGAAGATTAATTCTATATATTTACTAGAGCATGAATATCTATACGTCATTAATAGTACCCCATGATTTTTTTCCACAAAGGTGTGTGAAATTTTCACATAGGAGTTACTCAATCTGTTACATAACCTACCATCATCCAATCTATGGGACATGAGGTAGATAGGATCCTAGTAACCTTGGAATTTATTATTTATACACGAGGTCAATTTGACTTATATGAATTATGTATAGATTGTGAGATAGTGATTTGGTAGCACAACTGATTGATATATTTCATATGCTTATAGATTTATCCATATAAAATCATCCTTCATGTAGTATTAATTGAATGATATTATATACTAGTACTCACCCGTGTATTCACATGGTTCTATAAAATCAATGCTTTTTTAATTGAGAGAATACTATTTGATAATGATATTATTGAACATTATGAGAAGTTGATTAACATTAGAAAAAAGGATTCTATCCAACTATGTTTTTTTATAAATGATACACTTATAAAAGGAAAATGGTCCAAAATATCGATAGGGAAAGGGGGAATTTTATGCTAGAAGTCAGAAGGGAAACTGGAAGCTGGAAGCTGCCATGCCTCCGATGTTGGGATAACAAGTTGTCTGATAAGATACCCTTGCCCAATCTCTATGGAATGTGAATATTAGAATAGTCAAAGCACATGAACATTCATTGTGATGATAACACTCGTTGACCATAACCCTATTGAAAAACACACCAAAAACCTACAGTAAAGATCAATGATAACATTACAGCACCACCATAGTGGATAACTAGATAACCTAACAAAAGCCATAATCAAAGATACACTGTTGATTCCCTTCTATCCACCAGCATGGTGAGACATTGGAGAGACCATAGAGAGGATCCAGGAGACATCCATATGAAGTGTTGTAGTGAAGGGATCACATAAGAAAAACAATAAATTCCAAATATATCCATAAATATAATGAAAATTTAATGAAAAAATCCCTCGTTCCACTGGCTGAAAGGTTGGAATTTCTTCTTTTCAAAATGATGGAATTTATAGAATAGCAGAATTTACAAAATACCTGATTATTGGTCTGTGTATTTATATTAAAAAATAGTGTATTTCTTCTGTTCGAAATCAAAGCGTCATGAGATTTCCAGCAAAACAAAAGGAATGTATTAATATATATTCCAATCATTAGGTATAAAAATAATTATGTAAAACTCTTATGTCCATATATATTTTGTTGTACATTCAATCCCCAGGGTGCATGACTACATAATCATCATATAACACAGGGTGGATGTTTGATAAATTATCAAAAATCATGAAAATTCACTGTGAACACATATAGAACTAGTATTTCCTTATGGTAAAATACTAGGCCAAGAAAGATAGTATATAATAGGAGATGAAACAATAATAGGATCTGAAACAATAGTAGGAGTTGGAATAATACTAAGATCAATGTATGATAGTATATAGATGGTGTTGAAATGACACAATATTTCAAAAATACTATTAAACATATGACAAACACAGTTGAAGACTTTATTCCATTGTTTTGAGTTTCTTCGGATAGTAACTAAAATGTATCCTCAATATCATCATCCCTATTATAAAAAATAAAACATCACTCGTGGGCCCCTAAAGAAACATATGAGAAATAAATATGAAAGATTTTATTTTTAAAAAAAAAATTATTTATATTTGATATGAAACAATGAGATACACCAGAAATAAAATAAGTGTGAATAAAACACACTGAAAACCATTCAATAAATGAATATGAAATCCATTTCAAGAATAAATAATTGTTACAAATATGAAACACACACTCAATAGTGGATTGAACATTCATGAAATGTGTGCATGAACTTATCATCACATAAATGTGTTACTCAAAAGACAACAGTACCTAATCATGGGATGACATAACAATACAAAACGGGGCTTGAAGATAATTCGAGAGAGTTTCATCAATATATTATATTTTCAAACCAAAACCCCTACAATGACAGGTCCAATTAAATTTTCATTAAATCACCCAAAAGAGACCATGTTGTTTAAGTGTTTTTTGTTGTTGTTGGGTCAAAAAATATCACCACTACAAGCCAAAACGGTTTCTTGATCTCTACTATTTGGGTTTTTATATGAAAATCCAAAGAAAGATAAAAGAAAAAATGTGTGTGTATTTGTATTAGTTTAAGGAAGAATGTCAAAAAATAAAAAATGCATACCTCAATGCATTTGATAACAGGTTCAGCCCTTGATCTAAGGTCAACATCATCCACTCCCCAAAGATTTCTATAAATTTGAAATATTTATAATAGTTGTGAGATCCACATGATTTAATGGAAACACCCATCCCAAAAAATAGATAAATTGTATCACATATTATTCCTTGAAGAAAAACCAACTTGAAAAAATAAGACATTGATTTTTCTTCAGTTGTTACTGATGAGATAATGAGGGATTGTTTTGGTCGACAATGAATGGGTTTAGATTTATGATAATAAGAGAAAAAATGATACAAATTAATTTTTCTATTTTTGGATAAATATCACAATGATTTTCCTTACAAAATAAATTATCTTTTCCAGGACTCCCATGGTGGAGGCCGAAACATTTGGAGGTTTGGAGGAGCCAAAGGTGAAGCTGGATAAAAATATAAACCTGTATATTTATATAAATATGAACCTACATAATTAAATTTCTAACCCGCATATTTCAATTCTATAATAAATATGAGCTAACATATTTCAATTCTGAATACATATAAGTTACACAAATAATATTCATACATTAATATGTATAAATCTGATATTATTATGAACTTGCATATTTTCAATTCTAAAATAAATATGAACCTACCTATTACAATTCTAAATCTGCATATTTCAATTATGAATACATATAAGTTATAAAAATAATATTAAAACATTAATATGTATAATCCGGATACATATAATAATCAATCAACTAAACAAATTCTGAAATATGAAGAAAGAAATATAAATATAAAATAACCATTACGATTTCACTGTTGAAACAGAATCGAAAAATGAAAACATGAATCACTGTTGAATAGAAAGGCAGAATATAGTGTGAAAATTTTGTAATTAACTAACAAAGAGATGAGTCTTCTGTAAAAAGTAAGGTGAATCAATGTTTAAAAAAGATCACCCTTCAATGATGCTATTTATATCTTTGAGCGAACACACTTAAATATTCCAACACCTACAAGAAAACTATGTAATATAATTAACCATGCTTAAAAAATAGAAATAACACACCATTATAAGTATATTACAATATACCAAATTGTTACATTAATATTATGGAGCAGTGATTTGGACGAAATTACTGACACGTGCACATAATATAGTATTAAAAAGCAGTAACATTTATACACACATAGATGTTCTTAATATGGAATGGTTCCGGTCTATGGGTGGTCAACTCATGGTGGTAACAACTAGAAGTGGGGAGACCCACCGCGTGGTGGTAGGGCCACTTAGCTGTTTCCCGATGTGGGAACCCTAGAGAAGCGATAGGGGAATTAGATGTAAAGGTAGAGAAAGAGTAGGTGAAGGTGAAGGTGTAGTCGGAGCACTAGAAGGAGGAGGACAAACCCATGGTATCCTCATGTAGATGATGTATAGAGTGAGAGTATTGGCTGTATGCAGGGGGTCAGCGTGGAAGATCTGTTGTGTTTTAGTATGGAGTATTGTAGGCGGGACACATAGATTGAAGGCATACCTATGTTTATTATATTAAGTAGATATGTAAATGAACCATGGCATACTAAAAAAAGGTGGAGAATGTGAGTTTATCCTTTCAAATCCCCCTGAAGAAATTAGTTACTGATCACTAAAAAACAATTCTCAACCATTAATATATGAAAATATATACATTCTTTAAAATTTTTTGGCTCTGATCAAAATATTTTAATTGGGATTAAATGGGATTTGATGCAGGACAAAAAATTTAGATTACAATATAACTGGATATAAAGAGAACATAAGAAAAATATTACAAAAGAGATGCATTAAAAGGTAGAGGAGGAAAAGGGAAAGGGGATGTATGACAGGAGAAAAAAGAAAGGTCTGTTTTCTATAGTTGAAACAAATGAAAACCAACAATGAGGTAATCATTGAAAAAAGATAGATATTTAATATCCAAACCACAAAAACAGATTACCTTGACACACTTTCCCCATGCCAATGATCAATACGACTCAACGATGAATAACATGATCATAGATAACTCAATATGACTTGAAGGGTATATATAGATATAAAAAACATCACAAACCACAATAAAGATAGTTGATATAGAATTCTAGATAGAGTTAATAAGTATTTTAAATTACAGAGGAATAAGTATTTTCCTGAATCAATTGCAGATTATGAAGAACTGATTATTCAAGTTAGATACTAATAAAAATGATAAAAAAATCTCGACATAGTTAATAAATATATGAAATTAAAGGGGAAAAAATATTTATCTAAATCAATAGAAATGTATATTATAGAGAACTGAGTGTTCACCTGAGACAGTAAGAATAATATACACAAAAAATTGAAACACATTATAGATGGGAAAGATAATAGGTTTGTTAAAATAGAAAGGTTTAAACATCTGAAATGAATAAAAGATCATGTTCAAATCTCATGTTTTCTTCCAAGGAATATCATCTAACCATGTAATATGAAAATCACTACATGAATATGATTATCATTAGATGGGAAATTTTTTAATAATAATATAACAGTATGCAATTAAGAGAATATTTCAATGGCTCAAGACACATTTCCATACTTCAATGAAAAACATGATCAAAATGAATCATGTGATTCATAATATCATGTTTCTCAATCTACATAGGTAAAAAGAATAATGTTTATTTATATGGATAATATATCAAAAATTGAAGCTATTGTTCCAAATGGATCATGGATATGCTAAGGAACCATTCACTGCACATGTCGCTCATGTCAATCATACACGTTAATGTCATTTATTTAGTTATATTTGGATTTACGGAATTATAATATGTCAACCACAAGGAACACCATAATGGTGTTAACATGTGTGTGAAGATTACTGATGGTATACAACTCTCTGATCTTAAAATATATGAGCATCAGTCAAATGGTGATTAGAGTAAAACCCAATTCAATCCTATTAATGAGCATGACAATATTATCAATTCATGTTACGTTTCCCTAACCCCCTTCAAAGAAAAATGATCAGAGTCACAACTTCACAGAAAGGAATGGTACTTCCCATCCCCTGATAGTGAGGACAAATACTCCCATGCTAGTTTAAAACATGAAATATTAGGTACACATTGTATCCCCAATGAGGCCCTCTCAGTCTCTATAATGGGCCAGGTGCTCAAGGAGAATGAGAGTGATGGGTAGGTGAATGTATTATCACCCTCTTGTAATCATAATACTGGTATGGATCATATAAAATATTGTATTATATCACACAATGTCCTAAAAAACTAAGGGTCCAAGAGAAGGAAAGGAGTATGCTATTTTAATTTAAGAGTGACACAATCCATTACAAAACCTACCATCGTGCAAGCTATGGGACATGAGGTAGAGAGGATTCCAGTACCCTTTGAATTGATTATTCCTACAAGAGGTCAATATGACTAATAATAATTATGTAGAGACTCTGAGATAGTGATGTTGTAGCACAGCTCATGGAGTGATTTCATATGCTTACAGATTTTTCCATATAAAATCATCCTTCATATGTATTTTTGTTATTAATTGAAGGATGTTATATTTTTTCTCAATGAGGAATTTTTTTTATGATTCTGATGGAGATTCCGTAGCGTTCAATGGTGAGAGAGTCCCTTGAATGGGATGTAGACCTTTTTTTGTCATATCTTCCGCGATGGTGGAGTTGATGTCAATCTCATCAAATGTTCATCTTTCCTTTTTTCCAAGAGTTGTGGATGAGTACCCTAATGTTTTTATATATTTTTTTATGTTTCAAACCCTCATTAGTATACTGAGTATGGAATCAATCTATAGTCATATTTGTCGGTTATCTCAATGTCTCCATATAAAATGATGACTTATGAGTTGTGAGAGATGCTAGTGAAACTCTACAATTTTTTGGAGTGTGGTTTAGTTTATATGAATATTTAATCATGGTTTGAAGAAATTTTTTGGTGTGTAGAAGGATGGTAATAATTTACATATTTTTTTCTATTATCATCATCTTAACAATGTGATAATGAATAATAATTTTCCTCAGGAAATTATTGAAGATTTTTTAGATCAATGAAAGTGATAAATTTGGATCTCAATGGTCAATAATTTGTCAGTATATCATTATATGTGGGTGAAGGATGAGGATATTTTGAAGAAAAAATTCCATTGAAAACATGGGAATTATGTGTTCATTTTATTTTCACTCGGTGTGAATAAAATTATACTAGTGTTTATAGGGATGATGAACAAAATGTTTATAGAGATCCTATAAAAGTTATTGATTTTTCTCAATTGTGATATCCTTTTTTACCACACATATGAGTAGTATCATACAGATTATTTGTGTGTCATTTTGGGGGCTCTTCATCATGATATGTTATTCAGGATTTTTTCATAATTTTAGTTCTACTATTTTATAGTCCGATTCATGCGGCATGTTGTGTCCCAGTATGGAGTAGTCGTGGATCCATCAATAATATAGGTAGTTGTATCGAAGGAATCCATCAATGTCTTGGGTGTGGTGTGAATATTCCTTGGACTTTTAGGATGTTACAGGTGGTGTGTATCCGATATATATCGAGTTGCGACTCCTATAATAGTATTGACTAGGAAACATTTAGTGTTCATGTAGGATTCCTAGTGTCCTAAATCTTTTGATTAGTTGATGAAGAAGATTGTCAATGATCAAGTTGATTTTGTTCCAAAATATGGAATTTAGTTTTAGTTTTTTTAGGATTCTTCATTTCTTCTCTTGGGTTATATTTTGATATAGTAGAGATTACTTGTTTCATTTAGTTCTCTGTAGTAACATCCCTATGACAATAACTATTCCTCTTGTGATCATGATGGGGTGGTAGTTGCATTTTGTTTAATGTTTTGGCTACCATGCCTCATTAGTGAGTGTTTTGGGGTTTTTACTGATCATACATTCCTATATTATCTATTCTTCCATCATGGAATGAAATTTCATCAGCATAGTTTGATGGAATTTCGGATGTGTTATGTTGTTAAGATTTCATATATACTACGCAAGGGAAACCCGGTAACTAATGTACATTCGACTTCATTCATGATTTTGGGTATTCTTAGAGTGTGATGAAAGATTTCAAAATGATGAATCTAGATATGAGGGTGGAAAGAGGTAGATGTTTTCTTTTCAAAATGAATATTTTGTTATCCTTGGTAATGTGGGTGGAGGAGTCCCCGTTGAGGGATTCAAAGGTTGGGGTCTGTTGAGATCAAGTTGTTTTTGGAAATAACTATGAGGTTGGAATGAAAAATGTATTCTATTAGGGATGTCTACTCATTCCACTAGAGATATGTGATACCAATCTTCATGTGTTAATTTAATCACCTTCAATGGTACATCTTAATGTGGAAAATATGTAATTAGCAATGAGAGGTTATTTTTGGTTTATTGGGATTGTAGAACGGTGTTGTATAGTATGTTTCGGGATTTTAATTATTAAATATGGTGATAGATAATAACTGTGTTCCTAAGGGATTATCCACCAATTATATGTTCCCCCATTAGAAGTGGACGGACATCTCAATAGACATTGTTACATGTTTACCTCGAGTATAATGAGTCTGTGATCCTATATGGCTGATTGCAGATCCTTTGATGAAATAATCCATCATTATAGAGATCATGGAAATGATATTAGTTAAAATTTATTCTTTTTAGTATCTAGTGGCGGTGGTACATGTCCATAGTGTCCCAGAGATGATCATCTATAATATGTATCCTTTTTTATGATAAGATAATATGCCATCCCGTCCCTCAAAAATTAAAATTTTTTCCTACAATAGCATATCATTAAAGGGTTCAACCAATGGTATAGAGGGTCAATGTTCTAGTGATTGATTTTTTCTCTAACATATGAAAACTACATGAAATTCATTGATATATGAAAATATGAGTTACTGAAATTTTTAAGGGAGTGTTTGATATGATAATGTTATCAAAAAATGGTTTTACAAAGTTTGAAAAAAAAGATTCCACTAACTATGGGAATTCAACCAACATGTTTAAAAATATTATTTTAAGTCACAAAAATATATTCAATTTTCAAATTTAACCCAAAATTGGTTCAATTAGTTTCCCTATCCAAAAAAACCAGGGAGAAGAATTATTCTAGAAATTCACCACTTAAAAATCCATTCAAACTGAAAAGTTCATTATAGATTCATCAACATGAACCATGTCTACAATATTAACTAAAACATTTAGATTTATAGTTTGATTAATTTTCCCCATTATCTATCTCACTCAAAAAGTAATTGAGAATTGAATTAATTATCAATAAGTGAAATGAAATTAAAATTGAAATCAGAGTTGATCACACCAATATTATCTAATATAAATAAATAAGTAATGTGAATAAGATAAAAATATCATCCAAAAAATAGAAACCCCAATTGAAACTAACTCAAACTTCAAGTTCATATTCCTAGAAAATAAAATTATATATCACACTTATTTTGAAGTAAAAAAATAGGGTTATTTAAAAAAGTAGATGAGGAAAGAACTCCACATCGAAGAGGTGATTGAACCACCTTGTATTCTTTCACTCATTCTCAATGTCAAGAGCTCCTTAGTCTTTAGTGGTGTGTGATGGAAATTATGTATATCTTACTCTCCCTATATGATAAGTCATGATGTTCTAATGAATAAGAGATATTCTCATTTTTATATTTTTCCTTTCTCATTTTAAAATTTTAATTCCATACTTTATTTTTTTACTAATATCCTCCCCTGACACATGTTTCTCTTCCACAAAATCACTAAACATGTGTGTTTTACTTTGAGGACTAGTGAATTTTAATCATCCCTTGTAACCATATTAATAGACCTACTTTGTGGCCTCTTTTATTTGAATGTGGACATCATGTTGGGTTGGCTTCTACCAGAATAAATAAACACCAAATAGTCATGCCTGAGGTCTCATTGAGTTGAACAGAGAAGTAGATCCATATCTAAGTGAGTTGTTAGATGATCTACTTCCCTGCTTCGTGCCATGAAAACTCACTCAGCTATGATGCTACTTCTTCCACCATGAAGAATCTAAGTATAATATGATTCTCCTCCTTTCATATAGTGGATACAACAGCGATCGAGGGTGGTAGAACTATGAAGAAAGATTGAGGAAACACCATCAGTGATGGGGTTCCTATATCGGTTGGGATCCGGTGGTGTTGACTATATCAACTACATGTTGCATTGGATATGACAGAAACATGGCATAATGGTGGCTCCAGACAGCATCTCGTGGTATCATTATATATTGGGAAACATTATTTTTTAATCCGGTGACATATGCTTTAAACTATAGTTTTATCTTGTTGGAGAGCTCTGTATCTGAGATTGGTGGTGAGATCTTCTCAAATGATGGAAGGTGGTGTGGCCTTTTGTTCTTCCAGTGGAGGTTGATGGTTCTTGGGTTTCCACAGAGTTGAAAAGTGTGGTTAGTGAAGATAAGTAGTGACTGTAGGATCTGTCTGATGGTTGCGGTATATTGGTGTCTATATTCAATGGTTGTGGTGCTTTTAATGTTGGTAGTGGTGATAATTTGGGATGTAGTGAGACGTCAATGATGAGTAGCTACATATCAAATCGTGTATCATTAAGACATGGTTGGTATTTGCAGATTCTTGAAGAATATTCCATGGAAATGTGATGATGAAGAATCCCTAGATGTATCTTCTCCTAAAACTTGTGGTGATTCATCACTACAGTGGATGGTGAAGGAATAATAACATGTTGTGATGACACCATTGAGAAATTATTTTTTCCTTGTAGTGTTTCACAAATTGAAGATATGGAGTGGTGGTGTCTTAATGATACACTATTATGTGTTGGAGGAAGAAGTGAGACACAAGAAGAGGACTAGCGGTGTGTGGATATTCTAGTGCTAGTAGTGTCTTAATTTTTAAACAATGGAAAATCAGAAATAAATAAAAATTATTCGTTATAAAATAAAATTAACACAATTTATAATTAATGAAATTAAACAAAAAAATTATTATTTTTATTTAATAAATAAATTATAAAACTAATATGTAATTAATAAAATTAAAAACAATAAACTAATTAATAAATTCAAAATGGAAAAATTACATCAGCCTTAAATTTATTTCTGAAAAATTAAAAAATGAGACAAAGTTAATTAATTTAGTAATGGATTAATAAATTTATTGTATTTAATTATTGAAATTACACAAGGAACAAAAATATTAGTTAAATTAAAAATATTAATCGTAACCAATTAAGAATAATGTAAAGATTAATTTAATTAACCGAAATTACATTTTTTGACTGATTGATAATTAATTAAATGAAACTCAATCTAATTAAACTTTGAAAAACATAAAAAAACATAAAAATCATAATGGAACAGAAAATTAAATATTAGAAACCCAATAATTTAAATGGCTAAATATAAAAAATTTATTTAAAAAATTATTAGTTATTGATTTAAATTATAAAATAAAAAATTGAAATTAATTAGAAAAAATTGAAATTTAATAAATAAAATAATTCAAAACATATTAAAAAGAAGTGGGAAAATCGAGCAATTTAAGGATGCATAAAATTCCACCACACTAAAATCAGTGGTCAACTTGAATCAATATCATGCTTTTTATCACATAGAAAAATAGAGATATGTGCTTATTACATTCAACTGAAAAATTCAACAATTAATGGTAATAAAAATAAAATGATCATAGACTATAAAATAGATTTTTGAAATTAAATATTTAAATGAAGTCTCCTATTTCTTTAAATACTCCCTAAAAGATCAATAAAGTAGAGAATAATTAACATTTTTAGAATTTATGGTTCTTTTGTGAAAATACATAATGATCTACTTCAATTCATGTATATGTTATGAATTAATAAGTTATAAGAAGTTAAATATAAGTTCAATTAAAAACATAAAAAAAGGATCCTTATACATTGAATTTCTCCTAGGAAATGAATGTAAAAAAAATAATATTAATTTTTTTAATTACTATATTGAAACAACATTCATGGTTTCATATAAATTCAATGTCACCTTCTTAATATAGTTATCATTATTCTCCTCACATTAAGGTACTTGTTTTTGAATACCAGGGAGTAAATTGTTTTACCCAACCTTGTAACATGTAATCAGCACTGTTCATATGCAGTTATTTAATATTTTATAGATGGTTTTCTCACACTAGTTTTTCTGAGTCTCAGTAGTTCATAATGAGTTCCCAAATTCCCATTTTACTCTATTTTCAAATTATTTATATGAATAATCTTTAAATTATTTCACTAAATTGATTAATTTTAGTAATTAAAATGAGTGTCCCCTATAATGATGATCAAAATTATATTTTCCTATGGTTGAGATAATAACTTTGAAAAATTTTATCCAATATCACTCTCAATATTAGTTACTAAAAAGAATAATCATAAATGTAGTAAAACAAATTCTCACTATTCATTCACCCTAAAAATTTAAAAATTCACGGAAACACTTATATAGCTATAAGATATTATTCATTAGAAAGAAAAATTTTATAAGAAAAAAGATGCCTAATGAATATAGATTGAAAAATAATTTTGAAAACATTTATCAATTTTGGTTTTAAAAAATTTACAAGTATAGGGATTTGATATATTATATTAACAAATATAATATATCAACCTATGTTGATACCCTCCTCCATACCAATAACCCAAAATTTTCCCCAATATTTAATTCAATGGGAGAGAAGAAAAAACATTGACTATATATGAAAAAATCAATATAATATATTGGTGTAATGTTAAAGGGTCACAGTGAAGTTAAAAAAGTATGAGTGTTACACAAAAATATTTTATATCACGAACAACATAATATTAATTTCTTCCAGTAAAAAATATTTTCAATTATGTTCAAAAAATATCATGTGAATCATTTTAGTGTGCAATGAAAAGGGTTTAAGTAAATTCATAATAATTGTTCAAAAATTTATTCCATAGTATAGTAAAATAAATTCTAAAAACCCAATAATAAAATAAAAACATTAATAAAAATAATGTCTTAATACAACTCGTGACCCCCAAAAATTATTCGTTGAAGTTAGTGAAATAAAAATACAAATGTAATGACTAGAAAAAATTTTCTATTCATATAAGAACATGAATCATTTTTTCTTGCAGAAATATCAATTCATATTCCCCCACCACCACCACCACGCTAGTGAGTCACCATTGGGTGACTTAATGCCAGTTTTTGAATGGTTAATAAATGTGAAATGGTGAGTCATGAACTTATCATTTCGTTTTTTTTCTTTATAAATATTAATGGAGTAGAAAAAGGATTGTATAAAATTTATGAAACCAAAGTTCCTGAATTATATATTACCCAATTATGCTCCAACATCAGTCCCTTGTGATTTTAAAAGAATTATACTCTTAAAGTGACACTAGAAGCAGACATCTTACTCCGATAATAAGAACCACCAAGATAAGAAACCTGTATCCAATATATAAATAATGAAACATTGAGAAAGGATGCACATTATTCTAAAACTAAAATGAACAAAAATAAAAAACAATTACAAAGAATGGGTTTACTCCCATGAAGACTAAGATTTAAGTCATCTAGTATAAATTATTAAAATTATAAAAACCAAACAAAATAAAAAAATTATTGGAAGAAAAATAATTCATGGCTTTTCTCCCTACAATGCTAATTTTTATGTCCCTATCCAGACACTGGTAGAAACCAACCAAAGACTCATGGTGGGTGTGTTTTTTTCTACAAAACCACAACATACAGATAGTACAACTATTTTTAGTAGAGAAATGAGATTTTTGGGTGACTAATATATTAATGGAACACTTGAATCCCTTCACAAAATCAAATATCCCTAAGAAACACACTTTATTAGATAGGAACTGCATAAGGGAGACTTTAATATGAGAAAAAAATCACCCAAATCATTCTTTTTTGTATATTCAAGTTAATTATATTAATATAGAAAATTATGAACACCCAAAAGCTCTTCTCTGAATCTTATAAGCAAAGAAACATCAATGTCATTCAATGTTGTAGTACTATCAACTTATGGAATAAATTTAGATTTGAATATTTGAAAACATTATTGAAGAGACAATAATGAACTATGTGCTTCTAATAGTGTTTCATTATCATCAAAACATTATTTCTCAAGTTCAACACCCAAAAATCACAGAAAAGGTGCATGTGGATATGTTTGGAATATCAGGATCAAGAAGGGTAAAATTATTATAATGAATAGATTTAGAAAAATTTGATCTCATTAGAAACTCATATTCTAAACTACACATAGTATGTTGATTATAAAATGATCCTGACTCAGTTGAGGAAGTATATGGACAATATGGATGAAAATTTAGTTTATCATTCACAGATTTATGATTGAAATTAAAATAAAATTCTTTGAAATTTTTTCCATTAGAAAATAAACAATGAAGATCTACTACTATAAAAAAATTTACTCTCCCTTAAACAACAAGTTGGTGTTTAGACATTAATTGTAGTTCACATTCAAAAATTTCACTCTCCAAAAACAATGGTTGGAAACTGTTATAAAAATTTGAGTTTATGGTGGAAATTATTAAACTCATATTGAATAAATTAAATTTTTATAATTTTCAAAATTGATCAATTTTTCTAGGTTGTCACCAGTTTTATCGTTATAGTGCATATATTTTCTGAATAAATGATTAATCATATAACATAGATGTGAATGTTCATCAGTTAACCTCTCATAAAATTTCATACCTTCATCGAATTCATTGTAATTCATTTCATTGACGTTGCTTTTCACAAATTCAATATTAGGGAGATGACATTTATTAATTGTTTCAAAATTATCCATGTTTGTAATTTTAGGTATTATGTTCTCTCATAAAATGTACCATATCTCAAGTTAAGGTTCATTGTTTAGAATTTCCGAAAATGTATATGAAGGGTTTTCTACATTTCTATTTTGACATAATATATTATCTTCAACTTGAAAATTAACATTCTCAAAGATATTATAATAGTGAACCATTTTAATTCTTGGAATCATGTAGATTATTTGTAATTTATCTTCAATCTCGTTTAGTGGAAAATTGAATATTTACTAACTCAAATCCTTTTAATTTCTTTAATTATTTTTCAGTGATATTTTCATCACTAAGTTAGTTGATTATTTCTACACTTTTTTCTTCTATAGATTCAGATTCTTCATAATAATATATATATATTCTTCACTTTTAGCCGTACGATATTCCTTATGTTCTTCCTACAAAATTTCTAAATTTACAAAATCATTTATAATTTTTAAATGGATTTTTTATCATTTTTTATAATAAAATATATCTGTCTTTTGAATATTCATATTATCTTCATGAGCATACTTAAATTAATCAAATTTACTAAACCTTTTATAAATAATTTTTTATATTTCTATGAAATCATTGGGTGTAGATTCATAGATTTTAATTTATCCATTTTATTAAAAAGTTTTTTTGGGGAACATTATATGTTTACAACTATGAAGTGTTTTCATAGTATCAACAACACACATAGTAAGATCTATGTTATTAATCCAAAAACTATGTATGTTCCATTTTTTATAGAATTTGAAATAAAATATAACAATCTATTTTTCACCATTAACACATAAAATGATAGTAAAAATCAACAAAAATCAAATCAATTATCAATAATAGTTTACTGTAGTTGTGATTTAAATGATTAATAAACGTAATAATGTCATTATAAATTGAAAAAAATCTCATGTAGTATATGTTTCAGTAGAATTTTTTTAAAATATTTTTAATCTAATATTTTTTATCATTTCATTAAAAATCATTTTTTAGACCTTAATACACTCATCGCATGGCTTCCTTAGAAATGGCTCAAAATTTTGATAATTATGGAGGCCATAAAAACCATTAATATAAGAAAATTTATCTTAAACTTGTATTGAAGTGAAGGGTGGATCCCAAGGGGAATACAGTGAATGGTCTAGGGTTTTATTTTATATATATCTTAAGAAAACTACATGAAATTAATTGATATATGAAAATATTAGGTAATAAATTTAATTTGAGTTTTTTATAGGTTAATGGTGTCAAAAATTTGTGTCCTGGAATATAAAAAAATGTTCCTTATAACTAGGGTAATTCTAACAACTAGATAAAAAAAGCATTCATATAAATGTGTTGAATTTCCACTTTTTAAAAAAATTCATTTCATTAGATTCTCTTTCCATGAGAATAATCGTGAATAAGAATGATTATAAAATATTTCTACATCATGAACCATTCATACCACAAAAGGTTATAAGATATATCAACTAGAACCATTTATCCAATACCCAATAAAGCATTTGGATTTAAGGTCTGATTAATTTCACCCATGATCAATCTCACTTAAAAAATCGGGGTGTTTTTAATTGAAGAGCAATATTTGAAAGATAACTAAAATATAATTCATAATATATCTCACTAATCAACTATAATTCCATAAAATAAGTAACACGAGCAATTTGAAATAAATAAAAAACAATATAGAAACCCCAGAGTGAAAATTAATCAAACATCATGTTCAAATTCATAAAAAATAAAATAACACTTCACTTTTTATTTGATGTAAAGAAAACATAGGGATTCATGGAATAAAATGAGGAACAAACTCCACCATGAAGAGTTTCTTGAGCCCCCATTGTCTACATGCACTCCTACTGAATTTATAGAGCTCCTTGGTCAATAGTGCTGTGGCATAGAAGTTAGGTATATTGTGCTCTTTATGTCTGATAGTATTGATGTTTAGATTAATGTCAAATATCCTTGTTCTGTTATTTTGCCTTTATTATTTTAAATTACTTACTACATACTTTTTTCACAAATATCCTCCACCATCTCTGGTTTTCCTTCAGCAAAATAACCAAAAAAAGTGTGTTTTACTATGTACCACTTGTGACTGTAGCTTATCCCATGTAACTAATTTCACAAACATACCAGTGGTCTGTTTTTGTTCAAGTTGGACGTTATGATGGGTTAGGTTCTACAAGCACAAACAAACACTAATTATACTTTAAAAAGAATAAAAAAAATATTATTAGAATATTAATTAGTCATTTATTTTAATTTCCAATTGTTGGTAATTATTGTAATAATATAATTATTTTAAATACCAATATTATTTTATTTATAACTTTTAGTAATTATTATTAATTTAATTAGAATTTTTTTAATGTCAATATTTTTATAAAATTATATAAGACAAAAAGATTCATTAATAGTTATTATTTTATATTCCTATGAAGAAATTAATTATTATATAAAATTTAATAATTATTTTAATTATTAATTCAGTTTATAAATTATTAATATAATTAAATTAAAATTTTAGGATGATTATTTAATATTTATTTAATTTATTAAATTAATATATTTTAATAATCATTTTTACATTAAAATATAATTTTTTAATTATAATTAATTATTTATGTTATTATACTTAATTTAAAATTATTTAAAATTATTTATTTTATTTATTCATTAATTTTTTATTTTTATTAATAATTTATTTATTTATTATTAGTATGCCATTTTTGTTGTTTCTCTCTACTTTAGAGAGGTAGTGTCGCATGGGGTTTATACTTTCTCCTCTAGAATCATTCACAACTCTCCTTGAGTTCAACGGATCCATAGCCATTCTTTAAGAAATGGAGACTTGCTTAGATCCACACTGACTTTATCCCCCACAACACATCTTAGTGGTTTGCGACTCTCCTCTGTTCTATCAACGTCGATGGTGGCGATAGATGGTTTTGTACCTCCAATGTATGGAATCAACATCCTCTCAATTTGATGGGGTATAGATCTTGGTTGAGATTTAGTAGGCTTGATATCACCAGCTATAGGTGGTTTCAGATATGACAGAACAACTGTAAAAAGGTGGCTCTAGGCAAAGTCTCACGACAACATCATTTCTGGGGATTCTCAATTTTTAGATCATGTGACAAAATGATTCATCCTATATTGTGATTTTTTTGGTGAG
Source organism: Viscum album (assembly GCA_963277665.1). Classification (NCBI taxonomy): domain Eukaryota; kingdom Viridiplantae; phylum Streptophyta; class Magnoliopsida; order Santalales; family Viscaceae; genus Viscum; species Viscum album. The sequence goes on from OY728137.1 coordinate 2,116,322,748, forward strand.
CTCTAGATATGAGGTTAACCATAACTTCTTCTAAAGCAATGGATGGAGTCATGGTCGTAGGTTAATCTACTGGAGACTTGCAGGATCGGTTTTGACATAGAGTTGAACAAGATAGCATAATGCTTTATCCATGACGGTTCAAACCATCATTTGGTGGTAAATGGAGGCTGACATATTTTATTTTAGGTGGGTCGCCAACCCCACTAAATCAATTAATCATAGAGAAAATGCAAGGGGGTATTACCTATAAAATTTAGTGGATTCCCGCAGTTTTTTCATCAGCTCCAACAAGATCATCAATAACATTTTGTGTTTTCTTATTTAAGAAGTAATTAGGAGGCCGTTTTGTGTTTATTCAAGAGAGATATTTATGAGTGTGTTCTCCTTGTAATAGTGAGGGAGGGTATACTCACATTTACCTAGAGTGACCCTTTTATTTGACCAAGGTTTTTGTCCCCTTCAATTTGAGGTACTTCCACATTACTTCTAGTGTCACATATTTTTCAACATATTGAACATTACTCTATCAACTGATTATCGCTCCACAAGTATGATAATAATTTACTGTCTCAACAAGTTGTATCAGAGTACCAGTTCTGGCCTGCTACTATTCACATTTTCAAGTATTAATAATTCATGAAATTTTTAGTATGTTTTGTTATTGCAACTCTAGTTGTAACACCCTGACCCCTATTATCACAAAATATCATGTCAAGAAAGACCCATTAGATTAGTATCCCTAGAAACACTAGATATATTGATAAGTCATTCATTACATAATAAAGTGAAAAAACTACTACAACATCTTGTCTTCATATCCCCTCATACATTCCCTATAGGTCATTCATAAAATACTTCTTCACATCCCGGGAAAAATTAAAACATATAAAAGGGTGAGCTCAAATGCATAGTAAGGATAAAAATATAACAGAAACTTTTATAAATAAACATAAACCTTTATGGCAATGTATAACTAAAACAAAATACTTATAAACTTTAACTTCAGTATAATATGGAAATGATAAAATGAAATAAGTCCATTTACATATTCACATGGATATTCTCCTAGTCAAATAATCACACACAATATCAAAAAAAAAAAATTTTAATGATGGAATGTATAATGCAAGACTATCATAACCACAGAGTCAAGGCCTTGTGGCAATACTACAAATAAGATTTTGTCAAGGCATTATGCCAAAACACTAGTTTGTCTCATGAGATCCACAAATGCATTGAGGAGCTATAGCAGGCTCCACCCATCACTTACTAAGTCCAATGCATTCCTCATATGAATAGGATTAAAATGACATAATCATTCGTATTAAAAACATCATATGAAATGTCAATACTTTCTCCATATACCAGGAATGGTATATAAATAACACATCCACAGTCAAAAATATCACAAAAACTTCAATACAATATGGAAGTTTTGTATCATAATAAATAAACTTCAAATAAGATTATAATCCATCAAAGGATGTCGACATAGATGAAATCAAAACTATTTGAGATAAATATATCTTTTATTGAAATCATATAAAAGTCACATAATTACAAAATAGAACATTTACTTTCAAAATCTTCTTATAAACTTGTAAGGGATGCTTTGACGATTTTATAATGGTGGAAAATATCTGCACCCACCATATAAGTTAAAAAAATACATTCTTACCTTAATTCTATCGAAAAGGTTAAAAATGTCCTTGTTTGGAAAATGAAAAAAAGAATCCATTATAAAATTCTTATAAAAAGTCAAACACGGGTATAAATGACTTTAAACCATATTTTGTAAAATAGTAAGAATGTTTTGAAATATATTTTTAAAAAAATGGATGTGGACGATAAAGAGGTCCCAGTAGATAATTACGTATAAGCAACCTCGGATAATAAAGTTATTGTGAAATAAACCCTTACCTTGTAATTTTCCTTGGTCGAGGGTAGGTTAACCTCCTGTATTATAGTTGAATAATTTTTATTAAATTATTCAAGAATCATATTAATAAATATGATATCATATATGATCTTTTAATATTTCATTGTTGATAATATTTTATTATTATCGTCATTTCAGGTGTTCACTTACTCGTTTTATTTTATATGTTTTGTTACATAAGACATCTTTTTTATCCATAGGTTGTATCTTATTCATATCCATAATGATATAAAGTCCATAAAAATTGTTTTTAATCATCAAATGAAACTTAGTCTTGAATGGATACGGTGGGGAATGAATCTTATCGCGTTCGTGGAGACTGTAGTCCGTACGTACGCACTAGGGACTATATCATTATTTTGATATTAAAATAATATATAATTGGATTGTGTATCATATATAAAAAAATCATTATCATGTCAAATTTATAATTTTTATGAATTAAACATCATTATTATAACCATCCAAATAATAATGTATTGAATAACAATTACACCACGATGTGGAGACGGTAAGATGTGTGCACGCACGTATGGTGACATGTCATTCAAGGGATAGATATAATAATTAATTTGGTTGTAAAATATTTATAATAACATCACATTATATATAACATATTTTAGTTATTAACTTATATTGCAAATGAAAAATAAAAAGGAAGTGGAAGAAGAAATGATAATGAAAGTGATTGTGATATTTTTACCTCTTCTTCAGGTTCATCCTTTTTTATTTGATCAAAAAACTATTTAAGATGGATTTCTGACTAATGGAATGCCTCTAGGATGATGTGAGAGAAGTTGAGAGAATATTTGGGTAGGGTTTGGCCCAGACAAAATGTTTGGAAGGTATGAATTTGAGAGATGGGGGAGTGCCCTTTTATAAGAGGGGTGAGGGGCACCTTGGAAAAAACTTAAAATATTATTTTATAATAATTTATATTCAGTTTATAATGGCTCTAATGTGACTAATTTCTAAGATAAGGTTGGTATGGGACGAAATAAGTTCATCCAATAGATTTTAGATAGGTTTTGGTCAATAAATTTACTTTATCATTTATATTTAACTCTTAGTTAAATAGTTTGACATTTACCATATCTCTTTGTATTTTTATATTATATGTTTAATATACTTACTATATACATCCCAGATAAACCAAATTGATTTATTAATGATTAAATTATCATTATATAAGTCTCTTGGCCGAACCATAGATTTTTAGGAATTTAATATCAAATAATAATATAATAATCGTTTTAAAAACTCTTTTATATCAATTTTGACACTATTTGGTATTTTTTTTGCTAAATTTATAACAACATTATTACTTGGATCCTAATTAATTTAATCAACCCTAAAATTTGATAATAACTTATAAAATTATTAGAATTCAATAAAAGTATCTAATTTTATTTACTAGTGTATTTATAATATCAATTATTTTAATATTTCACTAATCTTGTAATTACTACATCACCATTGTGTCATAAATAAATTAAACTATTTAATGTCTAAAATTTATAAATAAAATACAATTATGTATTAAATATTTTTAGATTTATATTTAATATTAATAATCGAATTTATCTTATGTATAATCCTATATTAAAAATGTTTTATATATTAAACATATATTTTATGTCTTTTAAATTTTCTTTGAATTATATAACAATAAATGTCCTAATCTAATCCAAGTGGACCAAAGAGGTTCATATTTTATTTCTAAGGATGGTTTTGGTCGAATTATACTTTTCTAATAGAAATTGGACATGTGTTAGGTTTATAATACTATCATTTTTAACCTTATTTACTGTATTTACAATTAACTGTGGCATATAAAAGTAGAAGTTAAAATTCACCAAAAATTATTTTTATCTTAATGAAACACATTTTACTCTTTGATATTAACCGTGTCTCTTGGATTTTCAAAACTCCACTCATAGAAGTGGTAAAATTATGTTTTATGTGAATTTTCAAATTCTCCTAGGGGATTGTTAAAAGACGGTGAAAAGTTCAATACAATTTTTATATATCTAAAATTATTATAAACTGACTCCAGTGATTTACATTGAACTTATATAGTTATTATGTATCTATTTTGACATAAAATAAATTTAAATAATATAAATAATTATTTGAATAAAAATTTTGTTTTAAAATATAACTTAGTGTTTTTAACTAATCATCAAAAAATTATGTTTTTAGAAAAATACCAAAAATTCACCCTAAACTAATTTCAATATTACAAATCCAAAAATGAAGTCTATTTTGAATGATAGAATTTATAAAATTTCCAAAATTGGGTATTACTATTCATAATGGCTAGTTTTATTGGTTGTGGTGTGTGTTAGAACTCGATGTTGCGTACAACACACACTACTATATTATTCAAAGAGAAACGTAACGTGGAAGCATGGGGTGTGACATTCTCCCATCCTTCAAATAATTTCATCCTTGAAATTTATAGAATATTACTATATAAAAAGACATGGGTGGTTCTCCATCATATGTTCCTCAGGTTCCCATATTTCCCCCTCCATCTTATGGTTTCTCCATAGAACTTTTACCAGACGAGTCGTCTGGTTTCTCAGTACTTGTTCTCTTGTATCAAGAATCCCAACGGGCTCTTCGTAATAAGATAGATCGGGTTCCAATTATACTTCCTCATAGGTGAGTACATGCCTTGGGTCAGCCATGTATTTTCTCAATAGTGATACGTCTAACACTTTGTGAACATTGGAGAGACTTGGTGGAATTTCCAAACGGTAAGCTACAACCCCAATTCGTTCTAGAATGATCAAAGGTCTGATGTACCTAGGACTCAATTTTACCTTCTTACCAAAAAGTATAACTCCCTTCCATTGAGATAACTTCAGGAAAACAAGATCTCCTACCTGAAATTCCAAATCTGTACTTCGGTTATCGGTATAGCTCTTCTGCCTAATTGGAGCTTCTTTGATGTGGTTTTTGATTACATTCACCTTTTCTGTCGTTTCCTCCACCAGTTATGGGCCTACGAGTTTTCTTTCAACAACATCATCCCAACAGGTTGGTGTGCGACATCTCTATCCATATAACGCTTCATATGGTGCCATCCAAATACTTGATTGAAAGATATTGTTATAGTAAAATTACACCAGAGGTAAATATTGATCCCACATACTCTAAAAGTCAAGTGAGAAATATCTCAACATGTCTTCTAACGATTGAATAGTCAGTTCTGATTGTCCATCAATATGGGGGTGGTAAGAAGTTCTCAAACTAAGCTCAGTATCCAAGGATTTCTGGAGAATTTTCCAGAATCGTGATGTAAAACATTAATCATGATCAGAAAAAATCTATAGGTGTAGTCCATGAAGTCTCACAACTTCATTAATATATAGTCTTTCTAGACGTTCAAGTGGTATATCTTCTCTTATAGAAAGAAAATGTGTTGACTTGGTAAGACGATCAACAATGACCCATGTTGCATCATTCCTTCTAGGAGTATTTGGTAGTCCTATGACAAAGTCCATCGTGATACTATCCTATTTCCACTCAAGTATGGGAAGAGGCTGCATGACTCCTCCAGGTTGTAGCCGTCTAACCTTCACCTATTGACAAACCAGACATCATGACACAAAATCAGAAATCTCCCTCTTCATGTTGCCACACCAAAAATTTTCCTCCAAATCTCTATACATTTTTGTGGTCCGAGGGTTTATAGAGAAGATGGAACTTTGAGCATCTTCCAACAATTCACTTTTTAGATCTGGTATATTAGGAACACAAAGTCTCTTCCCAAATTTCAAAATTATGTATTCATACACAAAGTCACTCAATCTCCCATCATTCACAGCTTTAATCTTCTTTTGAAATTCTTCATCATTGGTCTAAGAACTCTAAGACATTTCTAGTAAATACGGTTTGGAAACCATTTGAAAAAGAATTGATGTGTCACCTTCCATGGTGATTCCCATATCCATATTTAATAGATCCATAAAAATAGGATCCATCTCATCTCTCATCTTGTTCAAAACTCCATGATCTTTTCTACTCAAATCATATGCAACCTTATTTTCTTTACTTGGGTGGTAGTGTATCATGCAATCATAATCCTTGAGTAGTTCAAGACATCTCCTTTGTCTCCTGTTGAGTTCTTTCTATGAGAAAATATACTTCAAACTCTTGTGATCAGTATAATTCCCACATTTCTCACCACAGAGATAATGTCTCCATATCTTCAACTCAAAAATTACATTATCTAACTCAAGATCATGAGTAGGATAGTAATGGTCATTAATTATCATTCATCGTGACGCATAGGCAATAACTCTATAATTGTGAATAAAGACACAACCATGTCATTTATTCGATGCATCACAACAAATAATGACCCCATCATTCCCCGATGGTAGAGTCAATATTGCAGCATTGACTAATATTCTTTTTAGTTCTTCCAAAAATTCTTCACACTATTTTATCCAAACATATTTAACCCCTTTACATGTGAGATTTGTTAATGGGTCAGCCAACTGTGAAAAATTCTAGATGAAACTTTGATAATAACCTACTAAACCAATAAAACTACATTCCTCAATTATACTCGAAAGTTCTGGCCATTCTTGGATTTCTCTTGTCTTATACGGATCAACGGATATTCCATCCTTAGTGAAAATATGTCCAAGAAAATAAATCTTTTGAAGCCAGAATTTACACTTGATAAACGTCCCATATAATTCATGTCTTCTAAGAGTCTTTAAAATAATGCGCAAGTGATTTTCATTATCCTCATACATTTTATAGTATACTAAAATATCATCAAAAAATACCATAACAAAGTCATCAAGATATTCCTTGAAAACATTGTTCATTAGATCCATGAAAATAAAGGGTGAATTAGTCCACCCAAAAGGCATTACTGTAAAATTGTAATTCCCGTACTTGGTTCGAAAAGCTGTCTTTGGAATGTCTTCCTTCTTCACACACAACTGATGATATCCAGATCGAAGGTCAATCATTGAAATGTATTTAGCTCCATGCAGTTAGTCAAATAAACCACCAATGTGAGGTAGGGATACTTGTTCTTTATTGTTATAGCATTTATCTCCCTTCAGTCGATATAGAAGCTCATAGATCCATATTTCTTCTTAAAAAGGACAGAGGCTCCACATGGAGAAACAATAGAATGATTAAATCCCTTATTACACTGTTCCTCATGTTGTTTCTTTAGTTCCACTAATTCCATAGAGTCCATTCTATAAGGTGTCTTCGATATTGGCTTTGATCCAGGTATTAAATCAATGGAAAACCGAATTTCTCGTTCTGGAGGATGTCCAGGTCAATCTTCTAGAAACACTTCAACATATTCTCTCACAATAGGTATATCCTCTATTTGAACTTTATTTTCCCCACCCACATTCATTTCATTCTATTCATCCCCAATAATTGAATTTAGTTGATCTACTGGGTGTGGATCTAGATAAGAATTAGGTGGTGACGATTCTTCTCTAATGATAAGGTGGTCCTTATCATCGTCGTCAAAAATCGTTACCTCCTTCTTCTTACAATAAATCATCGCATCATGGTCTGAAAGAAAATCCAAACCGAGGATTATATCAAACTCAATCATAGGTATGATGATGAGATCAATAGATAACGAACATTTATATGCTCTAATGGGAATATATTCACAAAACATTGTTGCGATGATACTTCCCTTAAGATTTTTAACTGAAAAATCCCTTTGTTAAATAAAATTGGAAATATCTAATTTTCATACAAAACTGGAAAGATATGAATCAATGCGAGGATATAGAATCAAATAAAGAATTTTCTAAGCATGAGGATACCATTAAATTACCTGCCACCACTTCTTTTGTTGCTTCAACCTCAACAATAGTGATAGAATAAGCTTGTCCTTGATCCCTTGGTCTTTCCTGAGGTATTTTTCCCTAACTCTTAGGAAATTCATTTTTATAATGTCACATCCCCATAAAATTTTAGCATTGAAAATACGTAGATTCTTTCTTCCCCTTACAATCAAGAGCTTGGTGTTCTTTTTCACCACACTTGTAGAAGACTCTCATTCCCTTCAAGAAAGTACTAGGGTGTTTCATCCCACATGTACTACAGGATGGATATTAATCTTTTCCCTTCTTACCCTTATATACATTTCAAGATTGATCATCAGATATATTCTTCTCTTTCTTTTCTTTAAAGTCGTAAGACATGGAGAATTATTTTTCTGTCTTGATAGCACATAAGACAATATCATCTTATGATGAAAAGTATTGTGAGACTAATGCTCGTTGGAGAAATAGTTTTAACACATCAATGAAATGATAAATCTTACTTCTTGGGTTATGTATATAATATGCATCATGCCTTGCATACCTTGTAATGTTAGACTCATACTTTGCAACATTCTCATCCTCCTTTTTCCTAAGACCCAAAAAATTTCTTTCTATATCCAATCGATGGTCGTGAGGAAAGTATTTTTCTACGAAAATACCATTAAACTCCTTTAAATTCTTATTTGATACTGCATCATCTTCCTTCATGTTTTGAATCAATGAGCACCATTGATAAGCATATCCAGTGAGGTGGTAAACTTCCATGACAAGTTTTTCCCTTTTGCTACTCCCCAAGGCATGGAATATTTTCTCTAAGGAATTTATACATTGCTCTGCTACAAGTGGATTTGTACCCCCAAAGAATTTTGGTGGTTGGTTCCTCATGAAGCGATCTAACATTGATTTTCCACGCTATATATCAGGGTGCTCCATAAGGGTAAGGTTATTATTAATAACCTGAGTGATTTGTCTAAGTATAGTGATTATCTGATCAGCACCAGTGGCATCACCAGCCCCACTATAATTATCTTCACCATGAGGGTAATGCCTACATGGAGTGAATTCATTGATATGGTTTCCAGTCCTTCCACTAGGAGCCATATCAAAATAATGCCACAAACCATATCAATTTATTAATCATAATACATAATTCCATAATTGTAAAACACATAACATTAATTGAAATATTTATGGATATAATCCATAATCATAAAAAATGCCTTCTTTGAGGAAGTATATACTCATAAACCCTTCATAATGGTTTTCAATGAAAAAGATAATTATCCTAAGCGTATCTCATGGGAGTTCCACAACCAGGAGTGCAGTAAGGCCCGTAGCCGTGCACCATTTCCTGTTCGAGTCTAGCTCAAAGTGGAGTTTTTGGGTTTTACCCCTAGGTACATTTGTGCCAGAGCACCTCTACCTTCTCATATCCAGATAAGGATGTATTTCTTAGAAAATTCACAAAATATCGACAATAAAAAAAATTCTATAAAGGTCTTCTATAATAATCCTCAAAGTCTATCTTACGGCTATGTGCTCTTATCAGAGTTTATCTAAATCTAGCTTCCAAGGTTTGTACTAAACTTACTCTGATACCAAATGTAACTCCCCAACCCCAGTTACCCAGATTCAGTGCATTATTACATAATATTTTCATGATCACAAAAGATCATGTCTCGAAAGACCGATTAGTTTAGTAGACTTGGAAATAGTAGATATATTCAAATGTATTACATTACATCATAATTTTAAAAAACTAATACAAAATATTGTCTTCATATCCCCTCATACATTCCCTATATGTCATTCATAAAATACTTATTCACAACCTGGGAAAAATTAAAACATTGAAAGAGGTGAGCTCAGATGCTGAGTAAGGATAAGAACATAGCGGGAACTTTCATAAATGAACATAAACATTGATGGAAATGTATAACAAAAACAAAATCTTTTTAAACATGAATTTCAGCATAATATGGATAATATAAAATAAAATAATTCCATTTTCTTATTCACATGGATATTCTACTAGTTGAATAATCACACACAATATAAAAAACCACTTTAATAATGATGGAATGCATAATGCCAGACTATCATAATCACATAGTCAAGGCTTTGTGCCAAGACTAAAAATAAGATTTTTTCAAGGCCTTGTGCCAAAAAACAAGTTTGTCTCATGATACCTACCGATGCATCGAGTATCAATAGCAGGATCCACATGTCACTTACTAAGTCCAATGCATTCCCCATATAAACTTGTTTAAACATGACATAAACATTCATATTATAACCAGCATATGAAATTTCAATAATTTTTCCATAAAAAATGAATGGTATAAAAATTACACATTCACTTTCAATCATATCAGAAAACATTCAATACAATATGGAAGTTTTGTATCATAATAAATCAAATTCAAATAATCTTAAAATCCATCAAAGGATATCGACATAGATGAAATCGAAACTATTTGAGATAAATATACTTTTTTAAATCATTTAAAGGTCAAATAATTATAAAATAAAACATTCAATTTAAAAATATTCTTATAAGATTTTAAGGGAAGCATTGATGATTTTATAATGGAGGAAGATAGCCGCACACACCATATAAGATAAAAAAAGACATTCTTACCTTAATTCTGTCGAAAAGGATAAAAGGATCTTGTTTGGAAAACGACATAAAGATTCTTTTATATACTTTTTATAAAAAGTCAAACATGGGTATAATTGAATTTTACCTGTATTCTTTTAAATAGTAAGAATGTTATTAAATACATTTTTATGAAATAGGGATGTTGATGATAAAGAGGTCTTAATAGATAACTACGTATAAGCAACCTCGGATAATGAAAAGATTGTGAAATAAAACATTACCTCGTACTTTTCCATGGTCAAGGGTAGGTTAACCTCTTGTATAATAGTTAAATCATTGTTATTAAATTATACCAGAGTCGTATACATAAATATGATATCATATATTATCTTTTAATATTTCTTTGTTAATAATATTTTAGTCTTATCGTCGATTCGGGTGTTCACTTACTAATTTTCATTTATATGTTTTGTTACATAATCCTTGTTTGTTATCCATAAGTTTTATATTATTCATATCTAGAATTCTATCAAGTCCTTAAAAATTATTTTTAATCACCAAATTAAACATAGCCTTGAATGGATACGATGGGGAATGAATCTCATCGCGTTCGTGGAGACGGTAGTCCGTATGTACGCAAAAGCGATAATATCATTGTTTTGATATTAAAATAATATATAGTTGGATAGAGTATCATATATACAGGATCATTATAAAGTTATATTTATTACATACATTAATTACACATCATTATTATACCCATCGAAATAATAATGTTTTGAATAACAACTGCACCACGACGTGGAGACGGTAAGTCGTACGTATAGACGTATGGTGACATGTCATTCCAGGGATGGATAGAATAATGAATTTGGTTGTACCATATTTATAATAACATCATAGTATATATAATATAATGTAGTTATTATGTTAGAAAGGAAATGACAAAGAAAAAGGATGTGGAAGAAGAAATGATCTTTGAAAGAGGTGGTGCGATTTCAACCTCTTCTTTAAGTTCTTCCTTTTGATTTGAACAAAAGGACTCCTTATGTTTGCTTTCTGACTAATGTATGGCCGCCATGATGAAGTGAGGGAAGTTGAGAGTATATTTGGGCAGGGGTTGACTGATCCGAATGGAATTTATGGTATGAATTAGAGAGAAGGGTGTGTGCCCTTTTATAATAGGGGTAAGGGGCACGTCTGAAAAAACATAAAATATTATTTTATAATAAATTTATATTCTGTTTATAATGGATTAAAAGTGTCTTATTTGAAGGATAATGTTTTTATGGGTCGATATGCTTTCACGAAATAGATTTTAGATAGGATTGGGTCACTAAATTAACCTTATCATTTATGTTTAACTCTTTGTTAAATAGTTTGGCATTTTCCATGTCTCTTTGTATTTTTATAATATAAGGATAATAAACAGACTATATATATCCAAGGGAACCCCAAGTAGTTCAATAATGATACAAATATCATTATATAAGTCTATTTTCTGATCCTTGTATTTTTAGTAATTTAATATCAATTAATAATATAATATTTGTTTTAAAAACTCTTTTTTGTAAATTTTGAAACTATTTGGTATTTTTTTTTCTAAAGTCATAACAGCATTATTAATTAAATATTAATTAATTTAATCAACACTAACATGTCATATTAACATATAAAATTCGTTTAATTCATTAAATGTCTCAAATTATATTTATTTTTGTATTTATAATATCAATTATTTTAATATTTAACTAATAAGGTAATCACTACAACGCCATTGTGTCATAAATAAATTATATTATATAATGTCTAAAAATTATAAATAAAATATCAAAATGTAGGAAATCTATTCATATTTCTAATGAAAATTTATAATCAAATTTATCTTATATATAACCCTATATTAAAAATGTTTTAATTATTAAACTTTGATTTTAACTCTTTTATCACTTCATTGAATTAAATAATAATAAATGTCCTAATATAATCCAAGTGGACTTAAGAGGTTCATATCTTATTCCTAAGTCTTTTTTTGGTCTAATTATTGTAATCCAATAGAATTACGACATGTTTTAAGGTAATAATAATATCATATTTACCCTTAATTACCATATTTACATTTAACTGTGGTATATAAAAGTAAAAAGTTACTATTCACCAAAAAATAATTTTATCTTAATGAACCACATTTTACTCTTTGATATTAAATGTGTCTCTCAGATTTTCAAAATTGCACTCACAGAAATTGTAAAATTAATTTTTATGTTAATTTACAAATTCTCATAGGAGATGGGTAAATGGCGGTGAAAAGTTCAATAAAATTTTTATATATATAAAATTATTATAAACTGAGTCTATAAAATTACATTGAACATATATAAGTATTATATATATATATTTTAACCTAAAATAAATTAACATAAAATAAATAATTATTTAAATAAAAATTCGGGTTTTAACTATAACTCAGTGTTTTTCACTATTCATAAAAAATTTAATGTTTTCAGAAAAATACCAAAAAAAACACCCTAAGATAATTTTGATATTCCAAATCCAAAAATAAATTCCATTTTGAATGATAAAATTTATAATACTTAAAAAATTGGGTATTACTATTCATAACAGCTAGTTTGATTGGTTGTGGTGTGTGTTAGAACTCGAAGTTGTGTACTACACCCGCTACTGTATTATTCAAAGAGAAGCATACTGTGGAATCTTGGGGTGTTACACTAGTTTATATTTCATATCAGAAAAATTTATTTAGATTATTAAATATAAAATTTTGAGATGGAGGAGGTTATCGACATATGGCGTCTCTAGATGGTGGCAATTTTCAAGATCGAGAAATTAAACAGGAATAATTCTTCGTTGTGGAAAAAGAAGATTCAGGTAGTGTTGTAGAAAGAAAATTTACTATTGGGTATCGGTGTAATGTTTGTGGGTGTGATAGAAGATAAATGGACTGATATTGAAATGAATACTATTTCACATATCCATTTTTATTTAGTCGATGAGGTCCTGTCGAGCATTGTTGATACAAAGATTCCAAAGGAAAAATGTGTACTCCAATGAAGTTATCTGAGGTGAAGTCACCACACAAAAAATGACTCATAAAGAGAAAATTATACACACCTAAAATGGTGGAGTCATCATCAGTAACTAAACATATATGTAACTACGATACCATGTTTTATCAGCTGGCAGGGTTGGGCTATAAAATGGTGGATACTGAACGTGCAGAAATTCCACTTCAGAGTATTCCAGATTGGTATAACTAACTCATCGTAAACCTCACCAACAATATCATAATGTATATGATATCCATAAATAATGTTGTAACTTTAGATCGATGATAATTTTTTTTTCACATGAACAATGAGGATAGACAGACAACGTCGCACCAGGTAGAGGCTCTATCAATATAGGGAGAATGATGATAGAGCGTGGTTCTAGTGGGAGCCAAAATCATAGAAGGTCCAAATCAAGGATTATGAATAAAAATTTCTCATGTTTCAATAATGGATAGAAATGGAAAACAAAGATTTATTGTGGGAATAATAAGATTACTGAAAAGATATCTTAGCGGAATATGGGGATTACTTATGGAAGGAGAGATATACAAGCCTGTGAAGCAATGCCAACTGATGGAAGTATACATCATCTCAACGATGAATGGATTATAAACTCAAGAGAAAAATGTCAAATGATGTCTTGATGTGAATGGTTTCACTAGTATGAAACCTTCCTGAAAGGACTTGTGTACATGGGGAATTATCACACTCTAAAGATCGTTGGATTTGATAATTAAATTGATGACACATGATGCAACTGTACAGACCATCCAAGGAGTAAATCATGAGAAGGTCCTGAGTAAGGAAAAATTGTAATTGAGATAATATAATGATATTGGATGCAAAAATAACACCATGAATGTAGTGATTGGAATTTTAAATGGAACACATTTTTTATTGATGACACATAAGATCTCAAAGAACATATATGTTATTATGGATGAAACATACGGGGTGGCAGAGTTAGTTCTCCCATCAAATACACTTTTGTTATCATTGACAACGTTTTGGAATCAGATGATTGGCCATATGTCAGAACGAGGCCTGACGATTCTTGTGGATCCAAATTTTCTTCTTGGGATACAATGTTATCCATGCCATTTTGTAAACATTATGCTTCAAGAAGGAAACATAGGTTAATGTTGTAGATGTCAATGGAATCTAAGATAAGAGATATTAGATTTTGGGTTTACCCAATCAAGATGAAAGAGGATGTATTTGATTCCTTCAAAACATTAAAATCACATAAGGTACATGAATTTGAAATAAGATCAATTTTATATGGACGGAAAATAGTGGATAATATACATGCGAGGTGTTTGATAATTTATTTCAACAATAAGGAATCATTAGAATGTTAACAGTGGCATACAAACCATAATAGAAATATTTGGAAGAGTGGATGAACAGAACCACATTGGATAGAATATGGGAGATGTTGAAGACTATAGAAACTGAAAAAACATTTTTGGAATAAGAAGAGAATGTCTCCTTTTATGTGATCAATAGTTCTCCTTCAAAACTGATTGATATAAAGACACTGATGGAGATTTGGACTGGTAAACCAAAAGATTTTTCTCGATTACATACTTTTTAAATTCCTTTATATTCAATGTTTAAAGACGAGGAAGGATCGAAGTTGGATTCAAGATCTACGAAATGTATCCTTTTTTGGGTACATTGATGGTATGATGTGTTATCATTTGTGAGATCACACATCATGAAAACTTATCATTGGTAGAGATTTCATTTTTTTCAAAATAAAAAAGTCAAAATGAGAAATGATCGAGACATAGAGAGGTAGAATTAAGAAACTACAATATTTTAGTATTGTAAAATTCCAAGGAAGAACCAGTTTCCTCTAATGCATTACTAGAGCACCAAGATCAAGTACCAGGTGAGTCAGGACCACGATGGTCAAATTAGGTGAAAAGTGAACCATTATTGAAATCTGACATTATCACTGCGATCAATATTTTGTACTTCTTATTGAAGGAAGATGGAGAACCATAAAATTTTGTGGAGGTGACCAAGAGTCTAGATGTATTCTCAGGGATGGCAGCAATGCAAGAGGAACATGAAGCCCGAAACAAGAACAATAATTTGGATCGTATTCCATTACATCATGGAAGGAAGGATAACAAAAATAATTGGGTCTTCAATGTCAAGTGGGGTGGAAAGGACTGGGTAGAAATATATCAGTCATGAATGGTAGTAAAAGGATATGCCCATAAGTGAGGTATTGATTTCAATGAAATATTTTCTACTCTAGTTAGATTGATGACTTTTTGGATAGTTCTGGCGATCTATTGAGTATACAGATTTCATCTTGAGCAGCTGGATGTGAAAACTGATTTTTCCCTACGGTGGTCTTGATGAGTAGATCTATATGATCCAACAAGAATGTTTTTCAAAACAAGGCATAGAGAATATTGTTTTCTTGATGAAAAATTATTATACAGTCTCTAGTTGGTACCAAGGTGTTGGTAAATAATATTTTATTCCTATATTATGATATTTGGACACAAAAAACATCATTTATATCCTTGTGATAATTTTAGGGGTTTGAATGGAAAATATTACAAAATTCATATGTTGTTTGCGGATTAAATATTGGTTGTCGGCCCCAAAAAAGGATCTAATCTAATAGATGAACAAACAATTATCTAGGGAGCTTGATATAAAGGAATGTGGACCAGAAAACAAGTTTCATGTGATGTAGATATACCGATTCATAAATAAAGGGAATATTTGGTTATCATAGAAGAGTTACATATATAGAGTAATGACAAACTTGATCATGCATGACAGTAATCCAATATCTACAACAATTCATGTTAACTTCATGTTATCCTCAATGATGAATCCTAAAAGTGAATCAAAGAGGATAAATATGTATTGAGTATCATATTCATCAGTAATTTGATGTTTGATGTTATCCATGGTTTGTACAAGACCAGACATTTCTCAAGTAGTTGGAGTTGTTAGTATGTACATGGATAATCTAGTATGGGATCATTAGAACAAATTGAATAGGATCTTAAGGTAAATACAGGAGACCTCAGATGATGCATTATGTTTTAGAGGATCATATTTCAATATTATAAAAAAAATTATTTATGATATTTTAGGAGATTCTAATCAGAGTAAATACAGTACTGGTTAAGTGTTTGCTATTGAAGGATGACATGTGTGCTAGATTTCATTGTAACAGTCAGTTGTGGCTTTATTAATGACAGATGTAGAGAACATAGTAGCTACATAAGATTTCCAAGAGTCTATTTGGATGAAAAAGTTGCGGGTGGAGCTTGGGAACAAATTGCAACATATTTCATTATTTTGTGGCAGTCAGAGAGCCTTTCACATTTCATGGAATGCATATTTTTATTCCATGACGAAGGATATTTGGGAAAAATATCTCATTTACGTAGATGTGGTGGTGGATGAATGTGTGGATATGAAGAAATTCATACTAAATTTAATCAATCATATTTCCCGATGATGGAAATTGACTCTAATAAGTTTTGATAGTGCAGATCCTCAAGTGTTTTTGTTGAGACGTGTGAAGCATGATTTTGCAAATAGAAATGATGTTTAGAGATGTGATTAGTTTACAATAAAAACTAAAAGTGGGAGATGTGTCAGTAGAATACATTACACTGGACAGTTCTTACCGTCCATTGGTTTTCAATAGAGGTAGGATGATTGATGTGATGTGGTTGGGAAAACCCACCAAATCCATTCAGTATAAGGAGGATGCAAGCGGGAGGATTTCTTATTAATGGTAGTTGATTCCATAAATTTTTCATCATCTCTAACATGATCATCAATCTAATTTTTAGTGTTATAAATTGGGTGCGAATTTTTATGTTGTTTCCCCTTTATTAGGGATATATATTTACAATGGTTTTCTCGTTGTAATTGTGAGGGAGTGCATACCCACATATACTCATAGTGAACTATCTATTTTTCCCGTGGTTTTTTAGCCCTTCAATTTGGTGGGGGGGGGGGGTTCCACATTACATCTGGGGTCATTTATTTTTCAACAATTTTTAATTTATATTATCATTTAATTATCACTACACTTGTGGTATAATAATTATGGTTCCAACATAACATAGTGCCTGGTGAAGATGGTTTGTGAGTGATGGATCCATGGGAGGGTTGAGTTTTGGCAGCGCCTATATATTGTGTTTGTTGTCCTTTTGATGATTGTAGTGGTGAGAAATTGTGTCGTGGTCATAATTTGATGATGATATGCAACATTTCAATCAGTTTCTCATTAAGACACCAATGGAAAAGGTAGTGTGTGGATGAAGAAGCCTCAGATGTGTGAGGATGAAGAATCCCTAGCGGTGTCTTATTCCAAAACTAGTAGAGGTTCTTCACTACAACGGTTGTTGAAGGGGGGATAAAAATTTCTTGTGACACCATTGAAGATTTCCTTCTACCTCGTGGTGGGCCACATGATGAAATCATAGAGCGGTGATGTATTATTGAGACACCATAATAGGTGGTAGAAGAAGAGAGACAATGCCCATGGAATGGTGGTGTGTGTATTTTCCTATGATGGTGATGTATTGATTAATAAAAAGTGATATATCTATAACAAATAAATAATTAATAGTTAACAAAAATAAAATTAAAACAATAAATAATTAAATAAATTAATGATTAATAATTTAATTAAATTAATTTAATAAATAAATCATATAGAAGAAATGTAATAATAAAAGTTAAAATAATTAACTAATTAATAAATTAAAAAAATTTCATTAAACTTAAATTAATAACTGACTAATTAATATGGTGTAAAAAGTAAATTAATTTTTATAATGGATTTATAATTTTTTTTCATTTAATTATTGAAAATTTATTAGAAATATATATTTGAATTATGTTAGGAATAATAAACAAAACACAAAAAAATTAATGTAGATATTATTTTAATTAAATATAAATAATTTGATGGATTGATGGATTATGTAAAAAAACACAACATAAAACCACTTTGAAAAGTATAAAATATCTTTAAAATAAAAAATAAATTACTAGAATGATATGTAGTATAAAAGTAATAATCCAAAAGGATAAAATAAAAAATCATTTATATAAATCATGTAATTAATGACTTAAATTATAAAATAACATAAATGAAAATAATTTGAAAAAATGGATGAATTAATTAATTAAATAATTAAAAATCTAATAAACAGTTTCAAAAATCATGAAATTTGAGGCCGCAAAATTTTACCTCAATTGTGTTGATAGGTATACAACATTCCTTTAGAACAAAGTTAATTCTTACCACTTATTTTCATTTACATAGAACAGAAAAACAATGCATATCATCATGTCTTTAAATGAAATATTAGGATCTTGTGTCATGGGTGATGGACGATTGTGGATGAGGCCCCTTCCCATTGTATAGTAATATCACGATAATAATTTATACTCCACCATTTGTATAAAAACATTTGATTATTTTTACATCTAACCATTCCATTATCTATTATATGAGACTTATGTCGGAGAGGTAATAATTATCATTCCAAATTGTTAATGAATATGACATAGATAGTTAATGTATTTCATTATAGGTTAAAGGGATATTATGATCATCATAAATCCATTGAAATTAATAGGATTAGACCTCTGTAATTCTATGTTCAAGATTATATGTTCTAGAAGGTGGCTTCTGATCACGAGACATGATGATTTGGTCAAAGGATTAATCATTCTCCCTAGGTTTTTATGGTTTTCTATGATGTTCATTTGTATTAGAGCCATCAAATATTATATAGCCATCCCCTTTAGATGTTATGGGTATATATGTTTTTTTACATGTCGACATGGTTTACAATGTTTTTCACATTTCAACTATTCATAATTATCTTTATGAGAATTATAATGTTTTGTATTGGGGTGATATGCATGTAAACAATGATACCACCTTCTAGGAGAATCATGATGAGATTTAAGACCACTAAGAAAATGTGATATGATGAAATTGTATTACATTGGCTTTTTCTCTTATTTTCCTGAAGATAGAGTTAAAACTATGTGGGAATATAAGATCCAGATGTGAACTCAATACCCCATTATTTTTTTATGTTTAGATCTTCCCTTGCAATGTTGTTCCCCTCTTGATGTTGACCATTATTGTCATTTATATGGTTTCCTCTTCATTCTAATCGCTGTTTCACTCATTTCAATGGTATCTTCCCTGAGAGAGTTTTTATGATTTAGTTGTTTCTACTTTATTTTTTTTGATCATCTTTCCACTAATTATTTGATTATGCTCTTCATATGGTTTGATCCTTGAGGGGAATATCGCGAGGTGGTTTTTCAATAGTCTTCTTTCTATTTTATCTCTTATTTGGTTATTTATTCATGATAAAAAGAACTATTTTACAGGTGTTTAATGTAAGGGATTGGATCTATGTAGTGTTACACATTTTGGGTTTTTTGATGATTTTTTTCTCATTAGAAGAATACCATAGTGGTAGATGTGTTGGATACTAAAAATATATCATATTAGGATACACAATGGTAATGGGATTTCAGATCATTTATTTTTAGTTCACATATCCTTGTGAGAGAATATTCACACCATGAAATATGTTCACGACATGTGTGATACATTATATAATTTCAGGTAGGGGAATCAATTATTCCCTATTAATTTATGTGATATCAAAAAATTATCCTGGATTATCCATTTGGATCACAAAATAATTAACCTGTTAATGTTTTTACAAGATTAATAATTAATTTGTTAAATATCACTTGTTTATGTTCTTTATACAATGATTCCGATTTTCATGTGAATTTTCTAAATAGTTTGATATCAACGCTATACATTGTTGCCACATTTTAATTCATGGAGGTTAATGTTGAAAAAGGTAAATAGAATTATGTTATAATTATTTCAAAACTAATTTGATAGAGAATAAATAGAAATGTTTTTTATTCTGTGATTGTTGTAATTCGATGATGATCAAATTGATGTCTTTATGCATGTATAATTTAATGAGTAAATAAAAGTGATGATGGATGTTGATAATGAATTTGAATAATTGTAATTCTTATTGATGAAAATATTTGAATTAATTGTAATGATTATTGATTGGATTCATGGAAAAATGTTTTAATTAATTTATTAAAAATGATAGTATCTTTTTATAGTGTGATACAATAGTTTGACTATAGCAGAATCATTCAAATAATGATTTTGTTAATTCATGATGGAATAAAAACACTTTGTTAGATAAAGACCATTTCATGTTCATTAGTGACCCAACATATTGACAATGATAAGTGCCTTGATTTTTTGATATATGAGGTCATGATTTCATGAGAAGCCTAATTCCTTATTTGTGGGACCGATTTCACATTTTTGTGTTTGACTGATCCAACTTATTTGGTGATTTTTTATTGTTGATAGAATCTATATGTGACGTGTTATTTGTAAGAGTGGTAAGAATTATTTGGATTGTAGCATAGATGAGCCTTGTATGGATGATGTGATATGGGTTGGGGATTCCCGTATTATGTGGATGAATCTAACACATGTGATGGTTGAATTTATTGGGTAATGAATGTTGGTGTTGATGATGGAAGTATAAATAATGGAATTGGTTGATTGTAGGATTAACAACTGATGTGATGATGATAAAAGATATTCATTCATTCTAATTATTTAACGGTCTGTGATTGTGTTTCCATTTATATCTACATTTCTCAACTTATTTCTTGAGGTAACTAGATGTGCTTGGTTTCATGTTTCCACAAGGTTTTAGCATAGGATGGTTTTTATTGAGTACCTGAATTATGGAATGATTATATTAATAATTGATAAATATTTACCCCATGGGTTTGGTTAATTCTAGAATAAAGATGAGATGTTACTCTTGATAAACCATAGAATCATTTTAGATTATATAAAAAAATGGGCGTTAATTAGATGTTTAATTTATTATAATGGGGATAATTTTTAACATTTAATTAATTTTGAATAAATAAAATAGTGGAAGTATGTTTAGAAACTGAAATTAAATAAATGATGTTGGTCAAAATTATTGTGTGGAAATATGGTATTTTTGTTGATTAGTGGTATCTAGGAGCCCATGTGGCATTAACTGTAGTTTAGCATAAGAAATGTTTATTCCCATAGTATAGTTGTGAGATATATTATATCATGTATATTATTTGATTTTATATACCATCCCACCCATATCAAGGGAAACTAACACCCAGTGGACTCTGGTAATGTCTTTCCCCAACATCCTAGTCGGAGGATGGACATAACACACCCACCTCTATCCCCACTATCTTCCCTTATTAGTTACTTGTATTGGTATGCATGGTGGTTAGTTTTACCATATATGTATAAGATGGTATTTTATGAATTGTGGTTATCCCTCACACATTGATAACTATATATTTTATCGAATGGATTAGTATTTCTATGACATATATAGGATGTGATGGAATGAGGTAGTTACACAGTGTATGGGATGTGATTGATAAATATATAATATTAATTTATGATACATGTGATACAGGATATGGTGTTTATCAGAATCATTGTGGTTGATATATTTGGTAATTTGTAGGGGATAGGTCATTATTTGACGAATGTGGTTCATGTTGTGACTCCATGGCTAGGTGTTTTTAGGCTTTCCTATTATGGAGAGAGATGGAAGAGGACGTGCACCGCTGGGGATGAGTGGAAAACCAATCAGGATATGAGAGTGGGGTACCCCTGAAGTTTCATTATTATATTATATTCCCCTTATATGGAGTTTATGTTGAGTCTAGGAAACTAATAAACTTTTTATATGATGAGTTACCTTCTCTTTTTTCACTCTGATTTAGCATGATTGCATTTTATTTTTCATGAGAGGCTCTAGGGATGATTCTAAAGAGTATAATAATGGGATTCATGGTATCTACCATCAACACCTTTTGGTAAATATACATTTACAGTCATTTTAATTGTATTGTATGGCATTACATGTTTTCAATTGGGACATGATTATATATATATATGATCATGTGTTTTGAGGATTATTTTCATTAATAAAAAAGATCTCTTAGAGGTTATTAACACCTATATTTATTCTTATTATAGCCTCAGTGCTAGTCATCATCCCGTAGCCTATTGTAGGTAGGACTCAGGTAGTCACCCTCTCCCTACTCTCATTGTCGACCAAGGAGGGGTACCCTTTTAGGGAGGGGTTTTTAAAGTATCCATAACTCTAAAATTAGTATTTGATAAAGACGTATATATTTTCAAATATTAACAGAAAACTTTTTTGATAAATATTTATTATAAAAAAATAATATTTATAAAAATACTGCTACAAAATTTTTCATGATGTCCATCACATAAACATCATATTAAATTCCCTTCAACGCTTTTAATCACATAAAACCTTTCATGGTATAACAGTTAACCTATAGAAGATGGAATTTAAAAAGATTATTCCAAGTTTATCCACATTTATTAAAATAAGAAATAAAATAATCTGTATGATGAAATTTATTCCCATCCATTATACTCTTCTTTTTTACTCAACAATTGATTTCATATTTACCATATTTTCTACAAATAAAACAATTTCATATCCCATTGAGACATTCCTCAAGGTGTATTTTTCCAAATTTCAAACATGATGGAAAATGAGCATTATTTATCACATGGTATCCACTTCTGAGATCGGAATAAACACCATCATTCACTTATTTGGTGATTTTGGGAGTTTTTATGTTTTGTATTGTTAGTCATATACTGGGATATCTAATTTTGAATAGGAATAATATCATATACTTTAGTAATAATCATATTGGTTTCCTTATATTCTCCACATTTTCCATCATAATCACTATTAACGTAATTTTTTCTAGTTTTTGACATTGACTAAAATAAAATGCACATTTTGGTAAATAATAATCATATTAGAAAACCAGAAAATAGTTTATACAATTTATAAATCAATAAATAATTTTTTCAATTAAAGGCACCTCATGTGGTTATTAGGTCCTTCATATTCATTATCTATTAAAATCACTCATTAGAGGTTATAAATAATTTGTGGATTAACCATGGTATATTTCCCAAGAGTCTTAAACTAGGTGTGTATAAAGCCCGTTATTGTTTCCTAAGAGATGATCAATTCAAATACAAATGAATCATTTTTGGAGTTATTAATCACATGCAATACTATTCAAGAACCACATCCATATGTTTTATCCAACCATGGATGAATTGATAAAAAAACGAAATAATATGTACCTTATAAAAATATTGATATTTTATCTTATACATAGACATATCCTCAATTTATTTTATAGGTTTATATTACATTATTTTTTTTATCATTAATTAACTTCCCAATGTTTCTATTAAATGTTCATTGACAAAAACTATAAATCCATAGACCTTGTAGCCTAGTTTTAGTGGTTAATTTTTATGTATTGGTTCTTGATATCAGTGATCACAAGCCAAAGGACCGAATAACATAGTATAATTAAAGAAATACAAATTTACTTGAATTTCACAGTTTATTTGAAATTGTAAAATATCATGAGAATATTCACTTACAGACAAATTATTACCCTTATAATATCCCATCATATCAATCGTAATATAAATCCTGAAATTTTTGGGAAAGGAAACATAAGAATAAGGGTGATCTAATGATGATTAAAGGTATGCATACATCATATTATATTACGAATACATAAGGAATAATCATATTTCAAGTTAAAATACTAAAATAAAATACATTTAATCAAACACATAATTATTCTGGAATTCGTTTGTGGGAAAAATGATGGTCAAAATAAATATATATAAATAATCACTAAATATTAAAACTCTTCCATGGATAATATAACTAATAAAATTATTACATGGATATCAATATCTGATATCATAATGAGATAGTGCATAATGTCCAACAATGTCACTATACCATTAATGCCTCACACCCAGAAATCATACAAAAAAGAATAATGCCTCAATGAAACACAACATAATGATTGTCTCTTGATACCTTTTGAATGAACAAGGGGATATAGGGGTCCCCACATCTCAGATATTAAGTTCTATTAATTAATCATATGAAAGGGAAGAATCCCAAAAAATGAAAAAAAAACATATTGAAAAACTAACATAATTTTTTTATTAAATTACCCAATAAATAAACACAATCCACCAAAAAATTCTAATTTTACTATTAGAATATGAATTGTAATTCATTCCCCATTCAAGAATATCATAAACCGTCCAGATAAATAATACGTACATTATATGAATAGTACATCCCAATCAAACTAATCATAAACCATATAGATAACTAATAAATATTGTATAATTAAAAAAATCCAGTATATTAGAAGGTTTAATGAGGGTTTTTTCAAAGATAAATAGAATACAATAAAAATAAATTTATGTATTTCTAGAAGAGAATAAGATTTTCCCTATTAATATCGTGTCAAAACGTAAACAATTATGGAATATTATGAAATAAATTCCTGAAAAATACCCTTTCATAATTGTACATTAATCTTCAAAATAAAAAGGGTTAATTCTTGTGGATAATTCAGAACATGCTGTTTATTTTAAAAACTTCATTTTGACACTATTGTTAAATGTTTAAAATTATCTCATTTTTAATATGAGAATAATATTATATTAAAAAATGTAAAAAATAAGTCATGAATTATAATTTTTGAGAAAACCATTTTTGGAATATTATAAATACTTTTGAAAATGTTTTTAGAAAACATAGAAATGGAAAAAAAATATTTTTGACAAATGAGTGAAATAGTGTCTTCATTTCCTAAAAAGATATTCACAAGAATTATTATTTCCAAATAGAGAAAAATGATACTATTATAAGAAAATAGAATAAATAAATAGAGGATAATTAAATATCGTGGGTTTATGATCTAAATATCTACAAATTCCAATAAAGAATACACAAACATAAATATTCTAGTATAATTATGAGATTGTGAAATAAATCCTTATCACTATGACAATTTTCAATCATCCACTCCATGAAAGAAATAAAATAAAATGAAACATTAAATACAATGAATAAAATGATATTAATGATATAACATATCAATAGGTAGGTATATACATCATAAAAAATATAATTATTGTATATGTAATATGCATCACTGAAGAAAAAGTGCGAGGAGAACCCCTTAGCTTACATACTTTGTCAAATGTATTAGTATGATCCAAATTAATATTAAATATAAATTTATCATACAGATATTTTAGAATAAAAATAATATATATTACCATTTATAATTTACTTATATCTTTTTAACATATATTTTTTAGAATAAATTATTAAAATCCATATTTGTGGTGAAAATATCTTCTCTCTTCATGCATGTTTTTATTCAGTATATTTGTCCTTATAAATTTACAATGGTTCCATATTCTCAACAATATTATTTAGGATTTTAATTTATTAAATACTAATCAAATATATATTTAGGTTTATCCATAAAAGTTATAGATATTAAAAATAAATTACAACCATCATTGAGATGGTTGGTCATGCACACACATTAATATTGTTTATATTTCTTAATAGTTGGAATGAATATTAAATAAATAACAATTAACCACTATTATATAATTATTATATAATAAATATAATATATGGTCATAAAATTCGTCTTTATTACCATAAATTACTAAATAAAATGAAAAATTAATCACATCACTTCACGGAGGAAGCAATTCACAAGCATTAACAGGAAACATAGTAATATTAAAATTCATTAGATGTGAAGTACTTATATGGGAAATTATAATTTAAACATTATAATTATTTTATAAAATTAGTATATATTAACTAAATTCATCAATATATCTAGTCGTGATAGGTGGGTTTGGAAAACAAAATACATTGGCTTGTGAGGCAGTAGTATGTCATTACCATGACTGACTGATTCATTTCAAATTTTATATTAGTGGAGATAGATATAGTTGATTAAATTAATATATTAATATCTAATTATATTATATATACTTATTTCAATGTACCGTAAAAATTTATAGATATTTTATTTATGTGGAATAATAATTTTAAGAATAACAATATATTAAAAATTATAGATATTCTTCACAAAAACAACTTTATTTCTTCCAACAAATACATCTTATGATGGATTAATATTAATAACATTTCTTATAGGAAATTTTTATGGATTAAAGTATGGTATTTAAAATAATTTTCATATAAAAAACACTCTTGAAACATAAATATGGTAGGAGAGCGAGTTCCCTTTTATTTGTGGGTAGAGTGAATAATAGTTATTTTTGAAAAGAAGAAATTGTAGCCAAATTTTCACAAGATAAAACACATACAAATAACACATTAGAAATTATTATATGAGTTAATAATTAAATATAGGAATCTAATTTTAATTGGACTAATTTTTATGTAATTTTAACACATATCATCTTTGTTTAACCCCTCTGTAAACCAGTTTTACTGTTAACTATAGTAATTAATTTTTACTATTTTTTAGGGGAAGAATTAATATTAAAATATTAAATAATATTTATTATTATTATTATTTAAAATATAGAATAAAAATTTCTAAATTCAATTTTTATAATTTTTATAGTTTAATCTACAACTAACCTCATAGAAATGATGCCAAAACAAGTCTACAAAAAAATATTTGATATGTATTAAACATTTTTATATCAAAATTCTACTTGAAATTGATATAGAGACATAAATTGGATAAATTATAATATAGATGATATATTTTTTGAAACTATTCTAATAAAATACTTATTGTTATAAATTTTTTTCTTGAATAGATAATTTTAAATAAAAATCTTGTATTATCGCATTACTCATAAAATAAAAAATATTTATCCTGAAAATTATCAAAAAAAATTATATTATAATACATTCAGGTTGATTTCAAAAAAAATTATCTTCCTCTCCAATAGATTTTCTATAATATGGTTTATTTTTGAAATTTGTGTGGATAAAGCGATGAAACTAGTTTTTAGAAAAAAAATTATATATATGTGTAAAAGAGGGTTAATTTTTAAATCATTACAAGGAAAACTTTTAGATAAATAATAAATTATTTTACTGAATAGATTATATTTTAATTTCATCAATATGATTCCCCAATATACGTAAATTTAATTAATTAAAAATAGAAATCTAATAAATATTGTTTTCCATAAAAAAATTCAGTTACTTTCAAATGTTTCATATTGTTATTCATAACATATTTAAAACCAAAGAATTAATTTATAAATGTTCAAAACATATAAATTTCCAAATATAGTAAATAATATTCATGACCTCAAATTTAACAGGTTGGTTATAATGGTATACTATATTATGGTCCTATTATAAAAAAGACTTCATGTAACATATGCTATAGAAGAAATAATATTTATTAAAATTAAATATAATGTAACTCTTTAGGGTATTACATATGTTCATGATGTTTTTAAAGTTTTCCTTAGAACATGATACCATCGTATTTGTGAAGGTATGAAACATTGAGTATTAGTGGTGACTAGATATTCCATCAATGATAGACAACCATTAAATTATATATAGTATGGAGATTTTAAATCAAGTAATAGTTGAGGAAAGTGATGTTAATGTATATCTGGTTAGAGGAAGTATTTTTATTCTCATGGGAACATATGGGATCTCAAACACTATAAATAAGAATAATATGGAAGTATACATGCATATTGGTAGATCTTCTCTAAATCATCCAAGATTATATATTAACATTTCATAATGACCCAAGAGTATTATTATATAAATTTTGTGTGGAATTATTGAACAGATCAAAAGTGATTTTATAGAACCACCAATAAATTCATAATAGTAACACAATGAGACATCTCATGATCTAGTTTCATAGTGATCCTAAGTATTTTATTTGGAATTCATCCCATGATTCTCATAATTCAATGAATTGATAGTGTGATATCACAATAACTATAGTAATCCATGGAAACATGTGAGGAAATGTGATCCTAGGAACACATTTACTCATCCAAAAAATAAATATCAACATTGAAGCAAAGGACAAGGTTGAGTTATTAATAAATTTCATGTTTCAACACAAGTGATAGTAGAGGATCAGCCATATTATTTTATTGTTTGATTTACTATTATTTTTCATTAAACACTTATTCATGTAATATTTGATCGGTGTTCGTCCCACTCTTTTATTATTTGAATTATAATTGATCATATGAGTTTTTATTTTAAATTGATGACAATTATCTGGGAATATCTAACACCATGGTGAAAATGATAATATTGTGTCCATAAAAGTGAGTCATGTTGTATAACTATATATTTTGATTATTTGTTTGGTACTTATCTCTTCTAGAGATAGATATCCATGAATAGATTTTGAGAATGGATTGTATGACATCCTTAAAAAACTACATGTACAATTATTCCATGATTGTTTCACATATGCACATTGAAGCGAGCACTACATAAGATTATATTGGGATTTAAATGAATAAAAAACATTACTCTTGGTATCATGGTTTTGGAATAAATTTAATCATTTAGATCTATAGGCATTATCATCTAGTTTATGAAACTTTAAATAAGGATTTACAACCTTTATTGAAAATTTTATTAATTTCATCTCTAACATTTTCTCAGGGTTTCTACATGAAAAATATGTGGAATTTACTATTGATATTCCTAACGGTAATCATTTTATTTCACCCCATATTATTGGATGGAACCAATAGAGTTGGTGTTATTTAGTGACCAATTAGAAGAGTTTTATTGTGAAGGGTTTATTCGATCTAGTACATCGTCATGCGTAGCACTTTTTTTTCATATAAGATATCTATTCCGTTAATATATGTGTCTATAATAATAATATGCACCCATTTATTGATGATATCACTCAATAATTTAGGGTAGGCTAGTGCTTCTATAAATTAAATTGTGAATAGGGTATCACTATGTATTTTTCGGAAGGGGATATCTATAATAAAACAATCAAGATACCATAAAGTCATTGTGAATATTTAGTCATTAAACTATTCAATATGTTTGCACCATAAATATTTAGGTAATAGATGAATTTAATATTTTAGGGGCATCTTGAATCTTTTTAGTGGTGTTTATTGATTATATTATACTGTATTCTAAGACTATGTAAAATAATGCACTATAATTGCCTATAGTTATGGGTATCATATGGAACCATATAATTTATGAAAATATCATAAAGAGTGATTTATGTATAAAATATGTAAATTTACTTTCTTATTTTATCTTTATTAATTGAGATTCTACTTTTCCAGAAATGAAGCTATTTTTATCCCTTAAAACCCACCAATGGGTTTGTTGATATTCATAGTTTCCTATAATTAGGTAGATATTATCATCACATTGTTTGTGAAATTTCATGAAAATCCTCTAAAATGAATTGTTTTACAATATAATGTTTAAATATCAAATAAATAAGTACTTCCATAAATCTTTTCAATATCTTATGAATTTCCATACATCAACACATATCCTTACATTTCAAGTGTTATGAAAAAATATATGGTTTATTGTGACACATATTGTTTTGGGATAAGAACAGTTCTCATGCCGGTATATTATGTGGTGGAATATATCTCAAGATGGTTATGAGTACGAGATGAACCGCCCAAAAAATTCATTGTAATTAGATAGGGGTTTCAATTATTTGATGATGTCGTTCCATTATAATATTTTTGAGGAATTTATATTGTGATCATGAAAAAATTTTAAAAAATATAAATATATATTTGTAATAATATAAATATAGTTCGAATTTTTTTAGTCCTTCACTAATTCCCATGTATGAAGTTGTTCATACAATGATTATTAATCACTTTTTTGCATGTTTGTACTTCAGAATCATTCATTTGTATTCTTTGTTCTTCGTTCTTAGTCAGTGGGGGTATTTGTGTGTATCCTGAATTATACATTGATGGTATCCTATTATATACTATGTAGAGATTTTTTGGTCATTATCATGACAATGATGAGTTTTAAGACACTCAATGGGTCACTTTAGGGTTTAATGATCATATAGTTAGTCTAATGTAGGGGAAGCATAGAAATATGATCCATAATGTCTCACAATATGGCGAAAGCTAAATGATTGGGAGACAGTTGTGGAAAAGATACTTGATGAAGGATATAAGATCCATTTTACATATCGAATTATGATTCCTACATCATATCAGGAAAAAATATTAATAAATTAAACCATTCAAATTGGAATATTCATCTTGATATTTAGAAAATGTTCATCGATATTATGTCTCACATTTTCTAATTTAAAAATCATCCATTAAATTTTGTTTTTATTCTTTCTCTTTATCCTTGGGGATATTCCTAACAGGTTTGGGGAATTATAGGGAACATAGAGTTCTCTTTTATAGTCTAGATCTTGAGAGTTTAGAGGAAACATACTAGGCGTACTTACTTTGTAATCTATTCACATTTTTTCACATAGTTTATAATAAACTAATGGAGTTCTATAGAGTATATGTAGTAACCCGCATGATTTTTCTAGAAATTGTGCATAATCCTCATGAGTAGTCCCACATAGATAGTAGATACAAATAATATCATCAAATTATTTGGAAAATATTGTATCAAAATGATATAACTCTTAAATTTCAGTGATATTACATTTTATACCTTTATATTATTAATTTTATAACCACCTTTTATATTACTACCATCTCCCAGCAGGGGAATCCCTCGTTTGAGATCTCTCTACTAGGTCCCACTATGTAATGTCCCGGTTCTGGGTGCCACTCAACGGGTGCCCCGAACCCGGTTCACCTCAAGAACTCCAATGCATTTCCCCAAACACCATAGGTTGGCGACTAGCAGCGAGGGCCCAGGTCTGATAGTGGGGAATCTATGCCTTCATTTTTCAAAGTGTAGTAGAGTGGAATACGAAATTAAATATACAACAATAGTGGAAGAAATAACCATTTATATATAACTAAAAGGGATAACTACTAACAAGGGAACCAATAGTCATATATATATGAGATGATGTAGCATGTCACTATTCTATAAAACAGCTAGAACATGTTATATATCAATACAGTACAACAAAATACAGCATACAACAAATTCAATAAAACAGCTGGCAGCGGCATCGTGAGCCTAGGCTCGGTCCCATTCCCTCCTACTTCTCAGCAACAATCAAGTACCTGTATAGGGACTCTTTCCCCTATCCACACCTGTTGCAATGTAATCTGTTTGGGCTGAAAAGCATGACCCAAACAGGGTGTGAGAAATATATCTCAGTAGGAACCCACAAATGGCCAGTGCCCACCTGCGTGTAAAACATGCAACAATATTGTGAAGTAGTAAAATGAAATAAAGTGAGAAGTACTATAAAGTAACTAACTTAACCAGTTATATTGACATTTTAATATTCTTTTTAATCATTTAATTTAAAATATCACCGCAATGAATTTTCTAAGTAACCAACTAATGTCCCCACACATGTAAACCCCTAGCATCGGTCAAAGAGTATCAAACAAAATAATCTGCCCTCAGGTATAACATATTTTTCCCTCGGGCATAGGTACTGTCGCCGAAACGCACAGAATCAGCTTCACACAGGAACGTAAGAAGTTTCCCTCAGGCTGAATTAACTATTGCCCTCAGGCTAAATAGTGCAGTGCCACATGCTAATCTCAACAATGGCCTCATGAAAAATAGGCATCCGGGACATTCCCATCATGAAAATATGCATTAAACAAGAAATTCCATTAGATGCAATTATACAATAACTACATTCCAGGCATACCCTCGGGTATCCTGACCAAATAGCTAAATAGTGGAACACACCCCCTGGGTGGTTCTGGATCCAAGCAATGATGCCAACCAGCATTTTAATATCACATTTATATCCCCTATTCAAATATAGGTATTTAAAATAGAAATGGTCCCATCCACATGACACCCCAACATGGGTTCGTGGTACAAAAATGCACAAAACACATGGCAGTTGGAAAAACAAAAACCAAGCCACCTACCTTATACGCCAACGAGAGCTATATATGAAGGTCGATCCTTGAAATGCCCAAGAACCCCATAGATATGAGGTTAGATCACTTTTATTCAACCAAAAATAACTCCTGATAGGTAAATAATTGGTAATAAACTTGCTAGGAGAAGAGAGGGATTACCCGTGCGGTTCCAACGTGATTGACAGAAGCGAGATCAGATTTTGGTTGCTCAATCGGCGGATCTCCTAAGGTTCGACCTCCCTCTTCCACTCTTCTCGTCCGGTTCTAATCCTTCACTGTGAACAGGGGAGGATACTACCCATTTAAGCGTAGAAAAAAAAGTACAAAGTGTGTACTTACAAGTACACGACGTGTACTTATTTCATTTAAATGTTCATCTGGTGGCACCGCCACACTGTTTATCCGTCGACATGCATACATGACATGTACTCTCAACTACATGGCATGTACTGTTTCCCAGCTGGAGGCTGCTCCATCGCCATACTGTTTTGGCCTGTCAACTGACTACAAGGCGTGTAATGGACTACTACACAGAGTGTAGTAATTTCCTACACCCTTCGTCACCGACATGGCTACCCGCCCCGGGTACCCATCCCACATGGCCAAAACTACACGACATGTGGAAAAGTACACTATGTGTAGTTCCAAAATTTTTGATTTTTCCCCATTTTCCATATTTTCTCAAAAACAGTTAAGGAAAAGGGAAAAGAAGAATCTCGTACCTCAAAAATAAAAACCGAGTTCTTACAAACATCCCCCCTTATAGCAATTTGTCCCTGAATTGCCCTTCCAAGGGTGGTGAAGATATAGCTGTGAACAACACCGTCCACTGAGCTTGTACATCAGTCTCCAACTCCCAGGTCTCATCCTGAACTCAGAAATTCTGCCATAACACCCGTACGAGGGGAACTGACCGGCCTCAGAGAACCTCCGTGCTCCAGTCAACGATACAGATCAAATGCTCTTCAAAGGACGCATCTGCTTCCAGCTCACCCTCCTCAGGCTGAAGGACGTGGGACGAGTCTGAATGATAGCGATGCAACTGAGACACATGGAAGATGTCGTTCATGGCTCAGTACCACTACAGTAACTTATACCGATATGAAACTAGCCCGAATCTCTCCAAAATCTCAAATGACCCCACATACCTCGGTGAAAGCTTACCCTATATCCTGATCCGTCTGTGTCCCAGCCCCGATGAAACATGCAATAACACCTGATCCCCAACCACGAACTACAAAGGTCATCTGTGGAAATCAGAATATGACTTATGACGAGACTTCGCGGTAGCTATCCGCATCAGAATAAATTGGACCTGCTCAGAAGTCTCCGGCACGAGCAGTGGTCCAAGTAAGGCTGCATCACCTGCCTATAACCAGCACAAAGGTGATATGCATGGCCTACCATATAAATCCTCTTATGATGCCATTTCGATAGTTTCCTAAAAAATATTGTTATAGGAAAACTTGAATAGGGGTATATGCTTCTCCCAAGAGCCCCCAAAGTCCAGGACGCCTGCACGCAGCATGTACTCTAGCACCTGTATCGTACGCTCTGACTGGACATCGGTCAGAGGGTGGTATGTTGTTCTCAGAAGCACATGTTTACCCAGTTCCCTATGAAAACTCTTCCAGAAACGAGACCTAAAGTGAGCATTCCTATCTAAAATGATAGAATTAGGGACCTCATGAAAACGTACGATCTCTCGGAACAAAACCAGCTACATCTCTCTTCATTCCCGGCCACCAATACTGACAACTCAAGTCATGGTACATCATGTTAACCCCGGGATGACCTGCCCAAGAAGAAGTATGGAACTCTCGCATAAAATCCTCGTTTATATCCCATGTAACCCATACTCGTCCATGGAAATGCAGAACCACATCATCACTTGTCGTCCAACCAGGTGGAGGGACCTCACTTAGCACTGAATCCCGTAGAACTAGGAATTCCGAAACAGATAGCTGTCTCATCCTCACTCTATCCAGGATGGTAGATTTCATAGCTAATGAGGAATGATAAGCCTTCTCCTGACTATCGTGCACCACCAGATCCATCTCAGGGAACAAGGCCATTAGCTTCCACTCACCACTAGCCTCCTGCACAGCCTGTTTCTGAGTTTTCCTTCTCAATGCATCGGCTACTGCATTTCCTTTACCAGGTGTATAGGCAACCTCAAAATTGAAGTACGGTAGGTATTAGAACCACCTCCTATACCTCATATTCATGTCACGCTGAGTAAATATATACCTAACACTTTGGTGGTCAGTGAAACCCACAAAATGCTCTCCCAATAGATAATGTCTCCAACAGTGCAACACATGCACAACTGTAGCCAACTCGAGATCATGCGTAGGGTAAATACTCTAATGTGGACTCAACTGCCGAGGCCCATACGCAAAAAATCGATCGCCCTACATAAACACTGCTCCCAGCCCAATACCTAATGCATCACAGTAAATTTTATATATCTTCCCCTGCTCTGGGGGTATCAGGATCGGTGCTCATGTCAAACTTCCTTTCATGTCCGGAAAAGCTATCTCGCAAGCTTTTGACCAAAGGAACTTTACACCCTTCTTAGTCAGACCCGTCAACGATTTTTCTAATCGGGATTAGTCCTTTTTGAAACATCTGTATTAACCAGCCATTCCTTAGAAACTCTGTAACTGAAACACGTTATTAGGCAGCTCCCAGGAATCTACGGCTATTACCTTCTCTGGGTCCACTACAACTCCTGCCTCTGAGATGATATGACCCAGTATGTGAATCTAGTCCTTCCAAAAGTGGAACTTTGAGAGCTTAGCATATAGCCAATTCTCTCTCAGTGTACTCAATACGATCTCAAGATGGGTTTCATGGTCGTGTCGAGTGTGAGAATACACTAAGATGTCATCCATGAATACTACCACAAAAGAATAAAGATACCGATGGAACACATGATTCATCAGTGCCATGAAAACTACTGGCGCGTTCATGAGTCTGAACCACATAACCAAATACTCGTACAGACCATATCTGCTCCAAAAAGCTGTAAGTGGTATATCTGATGGTCTCACACGTAGCTAATGATATCCGGATCTCAAGTAAATCCTCAAGAACACTTATGCTCCTCGATGATGATCAAAAGATCATCTATCATTTACAAAGGATATTGGCTCTTGACCATCAACTGGTTCAACATCCGATAATCCATGCAAAGTCTAAGGGTACTGTCCGCCTTCTTCCAAAAAAGGACCAGAGAACCCCACAAAGAAGTACTGGGTTGGATAAAACCCTTTTCCTTTAACTCCTCTAACAGCCTCTAGAGCTTCTGCAGCTCGGGTGTAGCCACCCTATAAGGAGGAATGGACACCGGTGCTACTCCTGGAATGTGCTCAATAGTGAAATCCACCTACCTCTCTGGAGGTAGACCTGAAAAGTCATCATGGAAGACATCCCGGAAACGATCAAAAAAATGGGGTAAATCTTTCGGAAAAGTCCCTTGATCATCTAGATACAAACTCGCAATCTCGGCTCTGACTCCACCTCACCCATGATGCTCTGGTCCCACTCGACTCGCCTGAACATCCCATTCTCCCTTGTATAGAAACTCTCCGCCCTCAGGTGATATGAAATTCACCCTGTGAGGATAACAGTCTACAAAGGCTTGATAGGGAACCAACCAGTCCATCCTGAGAATGATGTCATAGCTCGTCATCTCTAAGACATAGAGGTCCTATAGAAAGTGACACCCACCAACCTCAAGGGATAAATCCTTGCACTGACGCACACCAGCCGTTCTAGTTCACAACGGAGTGTCTATTGTCATGATATCAGAAGAAGTTGAAACACCATGCACAATGATCTCCACAATGGGTAAAGATATGAAACTATGTGTAGCACCCATATCGAAATGTACTGAAGATAAAATAGAAACTAATAAAATAGTACCTCTGACTGTAGAAGGTCTAGGATCCTGCTCCTGCTGGGTCTACTGCACTGCATTTGTCGGCCCAGTGCCGTGACCATGTGACACAGCCTATCTACATTGAGTTGTCCCTTCCCGTTTCCTCTGAGATCCTGCTGACTGGCCACCAAGGTCATGGACACCATCTCTTCTAGCACGTCCTAATGTATTCCAGTTCCTTGACAGGTAAGAATCCACTGGTCTTCCTCCTGCACGTGGAGTCATCACAGAACCTCTCTCACTAACCACTAGTGGAAACGACATTCAAACGTGATACAAATGACTCATCTTGCCACATTCTAGACACTCCACTGGGTCTCATAGACATTGTGGTCTCTTGTGCCCCTCTATACCACACTAGTAGCACTTGACCTGGCCACCTGAAGCATTCTTATGACAGGTACTACTTCCCTGAGAGAAGTACATTGTCTCTTCATCTTTCCAACAGAAATAGTACCAGTAACTGGTGCTGAACCTCCCTGGCCCACACCACTCGATTCCCGCAGGTTCCTCTCTATAATTAGTGCCTGGTTCACAATAGCGTGTAATGAAGGCAACCTGAAAACATTCACAAGCGCCCGAATGTCACAATGAAGACCATCCTCAAAACTCGTGGCTCTTAACGTCTCATCACCCACTAGCACGGGTGAAAAACGCAGAAGCTCTATGAAACGAGCAGAATAGTCCATCACTGACATAGCTCACTGCTGCATATTCATGATCTCTCGAGCTCTATCTGCCCTCAGCATCTCTGGAAAGAAGAAGTCATAGAAGACTACCTGAAATTCTTCCCACAGAATGTACGTGTGATGCTCTGACTGGGTTGTAACATCCCACCACCTCTTGAAGGAACACACAACATATATGTCACGATCTTGACCCTCCACCCTGGAGGTGTCTAAAGATTCTTTAAAATAGTCTGCATCGACCCCAACCAAGACTATGTAGCATGTCGTCATCCATCCCTTAAAAACGTAGGCAGATGCTGCTGCTGGAATATACGAGATAGCTCAGCCATAGATGTGGCAGCCTGCAGTGCTCCCTAAAAGGTCTACATAAACTGCATGAAGCATTCACAGAACTGTGCCTCCATGCCTGTGTCCAGTATAACTGATGGCGCTGCATCTGGCTCTACTGGAGGATCAACTGGTAGCCCAAGTCCCACAATCTCTGGAGTATAGTAGTCACCGCTCTCCTGG
This sequence comes from Viscum album, assembly GCA_963277665.1. Classification (NCBI taxonomy): domain Eukaryota; kingdom Viridiplantae; phylum Streptophyta; class Magnoliopsida; order Santalales; family Viscaceae; genus Viscum; species Viscum album. The sequence goes on from OY728137.1 coordinate 2,116,360,441, forward strand.
CGAACAGCTCGTGGTTGTCTAGATGGAATGCCACTAGAAGGTCAAAATCCTGCGTTAGATAAGATTTTCCAAGACCAAAAATGAATTATCCACAATGTAACAAGAGGAAGATGGTGTTCCATGATTTTCATAACAAGACTAAACGACATGTACAATGACTACACATCATATACTTGACTTCCCTTACCCTTCCCGGGTCCTTCTACACGGCTATGCCACATGGATCCCGTTGAACAAAACTACACGACGTGTATTATGTTATTTTCCAAATTCGCGTGTCATTCATGACACGACTGACTACTCGTCTTGCAACTACATGTCGAGTTACACCCGCACAGGGTGTGTTCACCACCCCGTCTCTATGCCACAAGGCTAAGTCCACATGGTCCGTCCTCGGATAAGAGTACACAACATGTCCCTCATGTATATGACATGTTCAAGGAGCGGTGACATCGGCCCAGGTTGTTAGTTACACGGCCGAGTCCCCAGGTCACACTACACGGCGTGTTCTGTAAATGAGTTCACTGGACCATGTTGTTACATACACGGTCAGACTCCGGGCCAACACTACACAGCGTGTACATTCTGAACACGGCCTGTTTTACCCAAGCCTTCCCTTAACCCGTGGCATCACCCACATGATTTGTGACACAGGAAGCGACTACACTGCGTGTACAGAAGCTACACGGCGTGTTCTCTCCAACTCTTCCCTTCCTCGTGTCACTTCCCACATGGTTTGTGACACGGGAAGAGACTACACGGCATGTACTCAGGGTACACAGTGTGTACTTAAAATGTATATATTTCATCCCGAACAGAAGAGTGTAGACGGCGTGAATAAAGTACTACACGGTGTGTATACTGAGTTTCCGGACAGTATGCCTCATAGACTTATCTAGAACCCAGAAAATACCGAAAACAACACCTATGTATCAAATTCCGACCCGTGTGGGCCCATACTCCTCTAGAATGAAATTTTGACATCTAATATGTGTTATAAAAAAATAAACAGCTAATGATCCAACAAATTCTAGTAAATGGGGGCCCATACTCCCCAAAAACCAATGTTTGGCATCCATTCTATAAATAGTCCCACACAAGAAAATACCCTATCACAAAGTAGGTATTTTATCAAAGCAGCTATTAAAACAGCATGTTTTTTCTAGCACAACAACTATCACAACAACATGAAATTTCTAATGCACCAATATGGCATGGAAACTATTTAGGGCATGTGATATCTAGAATTTGCCTATATGATGAATGAGATGGAAGACCCTCATCTCATCTGGTTGTAACTAAATAGAAACATAGATAAAATATAACAACACAATCTCAAGTGCGCCACCCAACATTGAAAACATATAAACTGTAAAATTTGCAAAATCAAAATAATTGAAAAAAACGAGGTAAACTGGTTTTTCCCTATACACGGGTTAGCTACGCCCAGGCATAGTTTATTACCAACTACCATTCGTCTTATCCCTGACCACGACTCCAAATAGTAATTCAAAAAAAGGATCCCCTATGATACCACTTTGTAACATCCCGGTTCTTGGTTCCACTCAACGGGTGCCCCGAACCCTTTTCACCACAAGACATCAAGCGCATTTCCCTAAATGCCAGAGGCTGCCGACAAGCAGCGAGGGCATTGGTCTGATAGTGGGGAAACTATGCCCTCATTTTTCAATGTGTAGTGCAGCGGAATACGAAATTAAACATATAACAACAACGAAAGAAGTAACCATTCATATATAACTGAAAGGGATAACTGATAACAAGGGAACCAGTAATCATATATATATGAGAAGATGCAGCATGTCACTATTCTTTAAAACAACCAGAACATGTTATACATCAATATAGTACAAAAAATACAGAGTACAAAAAACAAAACAAAATAGATGGTAGTGGCATCACGAGCATAGGCTCGGTCCCATGCCCTCCTACTCCTTAGTAATAGTCATGTACCTTTATAGGGACTCTTTCCCCTATCCACACCTGCAGCAACGTAATTTTTTTGGGATGAAAATCATGACCCAAACAGGGTGTGAGAAATATATCTCAATAGGCACCCACCAATGGCACGTTCGCAACTTCTTGAAAAACATGCAACAATAGTGTATAGTAGTAAAATGCAATAAAGTAAGTTGTACTGAAAAGTAACTAATATAACTAGTTATATTTCCATTTTAATATTTTTTTTCTAATAATTTAATTTAAAATATCACCATAGTGAATATTCTAAGTAACCAACTAATTTCCTCAGACATGTAAACCCCTACCCTTGGGTAAATTGTATCCAACATAAGAATCTTCCCTCAGACATAATAGATCTTTCCCTCAGACGTAGGTAGTGTCACCCACAAGCACATAATTTTCTTCTCACAGGCACGGAAGAAGTAGCCCTCATGCCGAAATAACTACTGCCCTCAGGATAAATAGTGTAGTGCCCACAGGCTAATCTCAACAATTTCCTCAGGCTAAATTGGTAATTGGGCCATGCCTAAATGAAAATATTCAGTAAACAAGAAATTCCTCTTGAGGCAATTCTATAATTTCTACATTCAAGGCATAGCCTCAGGTATCCTTCCCAAATGGGAAAACAGTGGAACACACCCCTGAGGTGGTTCCAGATCCAAGCAACGATCCCAACCAGCATTTTGATATCACATTTAAATCACCTATTCAAAAATATGTATTTAAAATACCTATTTCCTCTACCACATGACACCCCAACATGGGTTTGTGGCATCAAAACGCACAAAACACATGGCAGTTGGAAAAACAATCACCAAGCCACTTACCTTATACGCCAATGAGCGCTATATAGGAACGTCGATCCCCGAAACGCCCAAGAACAGTGTATATATGAGGTAAGAAATCATTCATTCAACCTCAAATATCTCCCTATAAGGAAGGAATTGGTAATAAACACACTAGGAGAAGAGAGGGCATACCTGCGTGATTCCAACGTGATTGACAGAAGCTAGATCAGATTTCCGGTGCTCGATTGGCGGATCTCCCAAGGTTCGGCCTCCCTCTTCCACTCCTCTCGTCCGATTATAAGCCTTCCCTGTGAACATGGGAGGCTACTGCCCATTTAAGAAAAAAAAACAAAGTACACGGCATGTACTTCCATGTTCACAGCGTGTAGTACCTTCATCTAACTATTCCTATGGCAGCACCGCCACACTCTTCATCCATCGACATTCATACACAGCATGTACTCCCGACTACATGGTGTGTACTATTGGACATCTGCCAGCTACTCCACTGCCTTACAGTTTTGGCCTACCGACTGACTACATGGCATGTAAAGGACCACTACACTGTGTGTATTCGGTTCCTACAACCTTCGTCGCCTACATTGATGCACGCCCGGTGTAACCATCCCACACGGCCAAAAGTACATGCCATGTGGAAAAGTACAAAGCATGTAGATCCAAAATTTATGATTTTTCCCTGTATTCTATATTTTCTAAAAAACACTTAAGGAAAAGGGAAAACAAGAGGCCCATACCACAAAAATCAGAACCGAGTTATTATACACTTAGTCCTTGGGCGATTATATTAATCCAACTTCTGAATTATTCAACATTGGTCTCATTTGAATCATATCTACAAGGTATTTAACTATATTACATAATTCCTTATTTTATATCACCATCATGAATACTATTTATTGGTGAGATAATAATATTTATATGAATGTAATTTGTTTATTTCTTCAATTTCGATGTTTCTATCTCAGATTAATGGAAATTTCTTTATGGCGATACTTATACAATCATAAGGTATGTGTTTTATATCCATCAATATGTTTTTTTCATATAATAATGTTCCATGTTTTTATAAAACTCAACTTCCTACACATTGAATTAATAAAATATAATTAAATTATACGACTAACATAACTCTTTCATTGACCCTTAATAATTATTGAAGGTCTTCCATATTGAAAAATTCCTACCCTTGGGTGTGCTTATTGAATGACCATGACATTGTAAATAACAACATCACAAAAAATAATTTTAATAGTGGTTTTCTTGAAAAAAGTTGGGATGGATTGATTAAATTAAATGGAGTTAAATAGTACAACAATGATTGGTTCCCATAATATATTGTTTGTATTACACCCACGGATAAATAAATGTTAAACGGATGGAACCTAACCCATATTTTATGATATAGAAATAGAAATATGGAATAAAATTAGAACTAATAATCTCCCACGTATAATGGAGGTTGAGACGCCTTTGGGACCAGTGATGGATTGGATACATCATGCGTCTTGGATGAGTGATATTAGGAATGAAATTCTCACGTGATTTACTGAATGATTTACATGTTGTTTCAAATTCTTCTAGAGGGTTTAGGACATTAATTTTAACATCCATCATTGGGTTATGAGATATTTTATCATATGCTTCCTGGATTGAAAACATAGTCTAGAGCCCAATATACCTCATGAGACTTTTATGGCTACCCATGGATGCTTGAGTTACGCCTTGGGTACCACTTAGTATTAGTATATATATATATATTTATATATTTATTGTTAATATATACACATACATATATTTATAGATATACTTATATTTATATATCTATATATAATGGAAAACTACCTGATAATTTTAATATAAGTAGAATCATGTTTAGAAATGTAGGTTACCTCTAGGAACATGATATGACTTGGTTATAAATTACATTTATACTTTATGTTATTATACATTCTCATAGACATTTTATATACAATAGTAGGATGACTAATAGATGTTGTTATTGGTTCTCTTCTGATAATATCTCACACCCGATTTGAGTCTTCGATTTTTAATAAAAAAATCATAGTCATAGGCAGGGACAATGGGAAGGGTCCCACTATGTATTTTATATTGCCAATATATGATATAGTATGAAAATAGAGGACCGAGCATATACTCATGATGTGTGTAGGCTTTTCTTGGGTATTTTTTATCACGTTTTATTACACGTTTCATATTACCATCACTATGTATCTCAATCATATAACTTGTTTGTAATATATCATGACATGATCATAAATTTCTAATATTTCATGTCTTATTTAATATATCATTTTTTATTATCTCGATGTATGTATTTCATTACTAGTACTTATATATTTCAATTGTTTAAAAAAATTTAAAAAAAAAATCATCTCAAACTTGAGGGAATAGACTCTTTATTAACACACTCTATAAACATTCATATATATGGATGCCTTGGGTGTATGGGGTTGTATTATTGATGGAATGTGGTCAACATACACATAGGACCATTTATTGGCTCACATGTTTGGACACTACAAATTTGTACAGGATAAAAATATGTTCCTTTCATCAGACTATATTATAATACTTATATAGATGATTAAGTAGTGTTGTAATTTGTTAGTAAACATGACCAGGGTAGTAGCATACTCATATTAAGAGAAAATAGAAATTGTGCAGATTAGGATCATGATATTCTATATTTATTTATTTATAGTTATACTGATTTAAATATCAGGTGAATACTCATTTGATGATGTTAAATTATGGATGTCTCTTTAAACAATTTCATTATTTTATAAGGATTTATTGTAGATGACTAATCATATGCATAGTGGGAATATTATGTCATGCATTAGGGAATTCCATATAGGACTATCTCATTTCTTAGATTACCTACATTTTCAAGTGGCTACTGTATGTGCCCTTATTTTTATTTTTAAATTTCTACAATGCATCATTTTGGAAGATAATAATTTTCTTTTTTCTTCTTTCTACTTCATCATAAATGATGTTTAAACATATAACCAGATGGTGGAACATTAATTAACTAATTATGTACTGTTTGAGCCATGCACCATTCGACATATAGACTATGACATAAAGGTGTTAAATATTACGCTCAGAAATTAAAATTTATTGATTTTATGAGCCTTTATATGTTGGTAATATTAAAAAATACTGTTGAACCATCTTAAGGGTTTATTGTAGTCACTTTATGTCAAATTTTAAATTTCAAATCATGTACTCCATAAATTCAAAATGGTGACACATCTAACTACATGATGAAAAATATAAACATATATATATAATATATGAATTATATATTATATAGAAAATAAAATAGTGATACCCTAAAATGGGGATTCTAATTTAATTATAATGGGGGGTTTTTCCATAATACATTGTAATTAACATTCTATATACATGGACTTATGTTGCGTGATATTGTACCATGTTCCTGACCGAACCTTTGAATTGAGAAGTATGATGTCTCTTTAATGACCCATCCATAAATGTTACATAATATTTTGTTTTACTTCAAGAATTAAAAATATCACATTTTAGGATCATGTCATGTTTAGATTTACATAAAATTTGGTCTTAAATAAAAAAACATAAATTACAAAGAGGACACTTCAGATTAGTATCAATTTTTCCCATAATATAAAAAATATTAAATATAGAATGTTTTTTCATTTAAAATAAACATGGATTTCAACATGACTACATATTTTCCCTTACCCAACCATAAAACATATTAATTTATTTTTAAAATACGATATGAGAAGAAAAATCCCAGTAAATAATATAATTCATTAATACTATTATTATACTGAAAAAAATGAAAACATTTGAATTATTTTAGCTGTACCTCAATGTTATTTTGGATAACTAAATAAATTATATTTTCATAAAAAATTTACACTTTTGGTTCAATCGAAATAATTGAAACCCATAGTATGAAAATAAAAACCATTATTAGAAATGTAGAGAATCACATTAACATCCACCATTAAGACCATGTAAGATTTAAATATATCCCAAATAAATCCATAGGATATTCCCTTTGGAAACCTAATCTATAATTCGTAGATTAAGAAGTATAAAAAAATTCAATAGAGTGACATATCAGCAAACCTATAATATATCACATGTCAGGATCACCCGACCATATCTAGGAATACCATCATACAATATATATCGGGCTCACTCAATTAGATTTGGGAAAACCCATTACTCATATAATAATCAAGTTCCACTTCATGAATAATAAATATTTGACGCACTTTCTTTAATAATGAAATTTTAAAAAAAATTGGTTAAAGACATATAAAAATCACATTCAGATTGTAAAATATACATTTAATTTTTTTTTTAAAAATTAATACCAAAATTAAGAAAAAAGTCAATGAGGGATTATATTTTAATAATATATGATTTCATAGGATGTATTCTAAAAATCAATTAATCATTATGGTTGTAAAAAAATCATTATCACTATTTACATAAAAATAGAATGTAAATTTTATTGATTATAAAAAAGTACAACATTCTTTACAAATAGTCCCTTTTCTGATGAAAAATGAATGAATGAAAAAATACCATTTTAAGACTATAATTTGAATAACAAAATTATTTAAAATATAGGGACATGGACTGTAATGTGAGTTATAATGAAAACATTAAAATATAGTTTTTATAGAAAAGTTTCTTATACCTTTTGAAATATCTGAAAAATGATAAAAAATAATATATACCATGAGAATTGAAATGATAATGATTTTTCCTAACAATGTGGATTTATATACATATTTTAAAATAATATTGGTGCATAACATCACAATATGTATCCATGAATGGAAATTTATATGAAGTCCACTACGTTTAGTTTGATTCATCATGTTTGCTCTATATATACATGAATAATAATGATATATAAATATATTTGTTAATTATGTACTTAAGAACCCTTTTATAATTTTATTATTTCTTTAAATTGACTTATTATAATTTTATATATATTTACATAATTAATTAGGTATATTTCGAATATTTTGATGATATTCATCATACAATTTTAAAATGACTTTGGTATGTTTTATATTCATCAAATAGGTCATCATTTAACATAATAATAATACTAATAATAAAGACACAATTATCATATTTATAACATAATATTTATATGAAGAACAATAATTATTTTTTAAAAAATTGAAGTACATTAAAATCATTGATACATTAGGTCATACATACGCATGTCTAACATATCAATTTATCAATGATTGTAATGGAAAGTACATAATAAATGTTTTAAATATCTAGAAGGAAAATAATACATTTTATAACATTTTATTTCATTAAATATTCTTTTATATATCATTCATGTAATGTGGTTATGATAAAAACTATAAAATCACTTCATAGAGGTGTAGGGCCACCCGTACACAAACAATGATATCATTTTTGAGTGCCATAATGAAAATGAAATATAAACTTTTAATAATGATAAATATTTAATTAATATAATAATTAATTTAGGAATATACTTCATAATCATTAAATATATCCTTATTATCTGCCATGTAATGTTTTAGTAAAATACGAATAACATCACTTCGTTATGTCGTAGTCTACCATACACACAAGAAACAGTATCTTATCCTCCATGGAATTGAAGTTCAGATGGAATATGGGACACCAATTATTCATAAGTATAAATATGTATTAAATATAAAATCTATACTTTTAATACAACATTAAAACACACTATAGAGGTGATGATGGGAATCAAATGACACCATTTCACGAGGTGTTAGTATTTCATTCACCAAAAAACTGATTATTTACCCAATTTGATGTAAGAACTGATTTATTTTGGATATTAAATTAATATAATAAAATATTATTAAATGGTATATAATATTGTTATTATTAAACTATAATTGATGAATATTTGAAGGAGGTGTAAGAAGAAATAAACTAATGATGTTCGGTAAAGCATAACACCTCTTCTTAAGTAAATTTGTATATGTAAGACAAAATCATCAATATGATGTCACTATGATAAAAAAGGCCACCAGGTTGTGGTGAAGGATGTTATGAACGTATTTAGGTATTTATTGTGCCATAAAAAATACTTTTAATGTGTGGTGTTAAGATTATATGGGTTTCCTTTTAAATGTGAGGTGAGTTGAAAAGTTTTAATTATTAATATATAAAGATGTACCAAAATATTTCACATTAAAAAGGGTATTAAAAGAAACATGCAGAATACATAGAAATGAAAAAGAAAATATACTTCTAGAAAATTTCTTTTTCAAATTTATTTATTTCATTTCAATCATTTTTTTAGTTTAAACCCCGATAATTAAATTTTTATCTTAAAAATACTAAATAGTTATTACTAAATTTTCTATTCTTTACGGTTAAAAATAAAGTTGAATTTAGTATGATTCCAAATATCGAATCTATTTTACATAATTTAACTAATATATTATTGTAAATTTAATTTCAAATAAAAACAATATAACTGATGAAAAGTGGGTTTTTAGGATGTGTATTTGTAATCCAAAGAATATTTTATATTTCACAAATGAATTAATGAAATTGTTTTATGATTATTATTTAATAATTATTGATATATAATCCACAAAATTCCTATTATGTTTTTTCATTAGGTATTATCATAATTAGTTTAAATAATGAAACATTGTGCTATTGAAAACTATGTTAAGAGAAATATGATTTTAATCCCAAAAACACTCATTAATGAAAAATATAAATTTTGTTAAAATGCTATCATATGGATTAAATAAAAATAAAAAATACCATTGTTACTAAATATCATTTTCAAAACGTAATGGGATTTTCATCTTACTTAATTTACAAAATATGTATGACTTTATTCCAAAAATACATATTTTCAAAATTAATTGAAAAAAACATTTTTTTAAAAATACCATAATTTTATCCATAAAAATTTTTATATAAATATTTCAAAATATATATTATTTTTTTAATTAATCTTATAAAAAAATGTTATAATAAAATTATAAAATATAAACTAATTCATTTTTATTTTAAAAAATCAGTATATATTTTTATAATTAAAATAACTATATTAAAAAAAATAAATCTTTTTATTCAATAATTACATGTGTTTTAAAACTGTATCATAATAATTCAATAATATTATTTAATTTCCGAAACATATATTGATTATTAATAAATTTGGTGTTGAGTCTTTTATAAGAAGGAATTTTAGTTTTCTTATTTCATTGTTCGGGAGCTATTCAATTATCAAAATTTTGTTCTGATGAATGTGTTTGGATAAAAATAGAAAACTTCCAGCATTAACTCCTCGGGTTTATCACTTGAAAGGCAGTGATTAAAATTATATGGAGGTGGTGATCCCTAAGACACTAGTAGTACCTCCTATAGTTCCACTTATGGAACTACAAACAATACACAAATTGGACATCGATGCTATGTTTTGAGAGAGTTTCTTTTGGTTTAAAAAATCCATGTAGGGATCTCCAAGATCAACCTCTTCTGTGATGGAATTAAAATGGTAGTTCCAACATTATCATTCACATACGTTCATGGGGTATAGTGGATGGTAGACCAATGATTCATGGATGGAATCCATGAAATCTATATTTCATAATGTACGGATGGCTTAAAAGGGTCAATATTGTAACCTATATGTTGCATGATTACTCAATGTAAAGTTGGGATCTTTTCATTTGGTTTTTTGAATGAAATGATATGATTAAGGTGGTCACAAAATTACTTTCTATGATTATTTATTCCCCATGAATGTGATAAATGATTGTGCTATAATAATTTACAAGCCTTATCCAAGAAGATATGACCATAATATATTATTAATCTTTGATCACATAAATATATTATTTCATGACTAATCTTTTTGAGGATGAGCTGACAGTAGAGATATGGGGTAAGGATGATCATTCATCTACCATTTGATACCATGTTAATATCTTCTAGTTTCTAGTCATTTTAAATATATTGAAACAATCCAACATTGATAAGAATAATTTGTGGGAAGATGACGGTGTGGTCTCGGGAGGTTCTGTCCCGATATAGGGTAGTGGATCATCGAGTTAAAAAATTTGGCACAATGAGGGTACCTAATGTGGAATATTTCATTATATGGAACATTATGATAGTTGTGTTATATGCCACATATGAAAGAATCCCAGTCATACAAAACCACAATGCAATAATTATTTAGTGTAATGGAATGATTATTTCAAAACAAGACATTTACAATGATTTTAAAAGACATATCCTTTGCAATTAGTGAGAATATGTCCTCACCCACAATTTATTAAATTGTGATACTAGTATCTTTTCATCCTATATGAAAATGGGATACCACTAATCAATCATGCCAAGGTTGCAGATGTGGTCATCAGAGTTATCCTTATGAGATGCCCAACCAAAAAAGAGTCCATACTTATGATTTCTATGATATGTCACAGGATCCTGAAATTTCTCATATTCATGCAGTATAACCTATACTATAATATCATAGAATTGACCAATTTATGGGTAGATGTATTATTATAGTAGAATCAACATTAGTTTCTCCTTTATTTGGAATTTGTTCATTACATTCTATTATCTTCTCTACTATTATATAATGCTCAGGTAATTAAATTGAGTAACTGTAACACCCCGAGATTTTATGAAAAATATTCTTTTAATATCATTAATGTCATGTGTTGTACTCTACACCAAAAGGAGCTTGCACAACACGCATCCTTGACTTTCCATGCATTATATTCAATCGCGACCTTCCTCGATAGCGTGTGTAGTACGCAATACCGAGTTGACCTAAACAACGATATGTTATTAAAATATTATTAAAACTAGCCGTTATGAATAGTAATAACCACTATTTGAAATGTAGTAAATTTTATTTTCCAAAATAGGCTTCATTTTTGGATTCAGAATATCAAAATTAGCTTAGGGTGAAATTTTGGTACTTTTCAGATAACTTTCATTTTCTGATGAATAGTGAAAATTACTAAATTTTAATTAAAAACACCCTTTTTAATAGAAATAATTAATAGTGATAAATTATTAATTTGACTGGTTTTAAAGTATATTTAGAATATATTTTTATAATTTATACAATTTTGTTCATTGGATGTAATTTCACATTTAAACCAGATATAAACAAGTGTCAATCTTTTGATAGTTATTATCTTTTAAAAACACGCATTTGTTTTAACGACGTGAATTAATTTTTAAATTAGTTAATTTAACTGATATGTTTTGAATTTGTTAAAATAAAAATCATTTTTGAATTCATAATATCAAATATATCTTAGGCCTAATTTTTGGTATTTTTCTGGAAACTTTCATTTTTTGATGAATAGTGAAACCACTAAGTGGTAGTTAAAAAAACTAAATTTTTCATAAAACTTAATTTTACCGCTTCTATGAGTAGAATTTCGAAAATCTGAAAGACACGGTTAATATCAAGGACTAAAATGTAGTTCAATGAGATGAAAATATTTTTTGGTGAATAGTATCTTTTTACTTTTTTTACCACGGTTAAAAGTAATTAGGGTAATTAAAGGTAAAAATGATATTATTATTACCCTAACACATGTCCTAATACTATTGGATAAGTGTAATTCGACCAAAAACATCCTTAGGTATAAAATATGGCCATTTAGGCCCACATGGATTAGATTAGGACATTTATTAATAATTTATTTAAAAGGGTTAAAATAGTTAAAATCAGAGTTTAATAAGTAGATAATTTTTAATATAGGGTTGTACATAAGATAAATTAGGCTATAAATATTCATTAGAAATCTAAAAAGATTTACTACATAATGGTATTTTATGTTTAATTTTTAGACATTAAATAATCTAATTTATTTATGACACAACAATGATGGTGTAATTATCTTATTAATGAAATATTAACATAATTTATGTTATAAATACCAAAATAAATGTAATTTGAGACTTTTTATTAATTAAACTAATTTTATAGGTTAATATGACATGATAGTATTGATCTAAGTAACTTTTTTCGAACTAATCATTCTGTTATGATTTTCACAAAAATCAATTACTAAATAGTGTCAAAATTGACATAAAATGGTTTTTAAAACAAATATTATATTATTACTTGTTATTTTATTCCTAAAAATATAATGTTCGCCCTAATGACTTAGATAAGATTATATATATTAATAATTAACAACTTCGGGTTCGTTTGGCTTGTTATAGTAAGTTTATTAACCTCATAGTGTATGAACACAAAAAGACATGGTAAAAGTAAAATTATCTAACTTAAAGTTAAAACTAAATGATAAGTTTAAAATAGAAAACTAAACTTGTACAAATTCTATTGTATTAGAGGATTGTGACCCATCCCCACCTTATCTTCGAAATAACTCAATTTGGAGCTATTAAAAACCAAATATGACTTTATAATAAAATAATATTTTTAGTTATTCCAAAGGTGCCCCTCTCCTCCCTTATAAAAGGGCACCTCATCCCTCTCTTACTCACACCACTTTGAGCCATAAAGCTCGGACAACCCCTGCCAAATTCTCTTCTCCACTTCTGTAGAAACATCTGATAGGTCCTGGTCTTTTCAAAGGCCAATTTTAGTGCCATAAGAGGATGACTCAAAGAGGCACTTCAAAGAAGAGGTAATGTTTGTTGCCAATTCTTTCAACTTTATTTCTTCTTCCACTTCTTCTTCATAGGTAGTTTCATTATGAAGTAATAAAATAAGTATCACTCATATACTGATATGTTATTATGATTATTAAACAACCCTATTTCACCATCTATCCATCCTACGGAAAATAAAATCACCACGCATGCGTATGTACAGAATACCGTCTCCACACCGTGGGGTAATCTATTTTCCACCACCACCTTACTTAGATGGGTATAATGGTGTAAATAATAACTATATATGATTATTTTAAAGTGATATTGATTCTGAAATAGTATACATGCACTCCAATACAATTCCACGATCATGAGAACGATATCATCGCTCGTGCGTACGTACAGACTACCGTCTCCGTGACGCGATGAGATTCATTCTCCAAGTTAAACATTTATGAATGATTATAAAGAATATCTAAATAGTAATCATGAAATACATTACATAATAATGATACTGGATTTATGTGTATATATATGTATGTAATCTACTTAATTCCATTCAACTCAATAAGGAAACGAAAACAACATTCATGCGTACGTACAGCCTACCGTCTCCATGAACGATGTATTTCATTCCATTTACTAATTTATTATATATATGTATATTCTGAATATATATTATATATAAATCATGTTTTATATTCTGAAATTAAGTAATCATTATCTAAGTAATCATATGAATAATTACAAGTCAAAACACGGACGACAAATGAAACGATTTTACCCAAAATGCTTTTTAACATGGAATTTACAAAAGAACGGGTAATATAAAGTCATAAGTGAACCATATATGATATCATAACAATGATTCTGATTATGGAATAAGTCAATGACCTTATGTATATCATTATACCGGAGTTTCGGACACTTACTAATCAAATCGGACCCAAGGTAAGGAAATATCACAATCTCATTTTTATCTGAGATTGTTTATACTTTGGTATTTACTTGGGTGTATTTTATCATCCACATCCATGTTTCCTCAATATGTAATATTTTTTCCATCCACCAATGATTTATTAAATACATTTTTTCCCTTTGGCGAGTTTATAGTAAAATACATTAAATGAATCTTTTGTCGTTTTTCGTATGAGGTACTTTTTGACTTTTCCAAAAAAAGTACGAGAAGAATGTATTTTTAACTTATATGGCATGAATGAATTTTTTAAAACATTATATACAAGAAGATTCCTTTACATGTTTTCAAGTTTATTTTTAATCAACTTTTTTAGTTTAAAATTGTATGACATGTTATGAAAGTAAAATGTTTTTGATGTAGAAAGGATATTTTCCTAAAAAATGGAGTTAAAGTGTTTTAATAAAATTATTTTCTATATAAGATAATATAGGGTTCTGTTTCTATCCCTATTTTTACATTGATTTGATTATGTTGTGATGGAATTATTTTTATGAATTCCTTTATCTTATATGAATTGTTTTATGATGTCACGATGTATAGGAATCCCGTTTTTATTACATGGGTTATGCTATGATGTATGGTTTATGATTTTGTGGCACACATAAGAATGGTATCATTATGAGATGGGTGGGACCTATATCTCCCTCCAATGCATTGGGTAATGATTTTATATCTCATGAGATAGACATGGCTGGAACGAGAGGTTATACCGGTTCAGTGAAACAGGAATGAAACGAGGAATGAACTCAGTTCAGAAATAGACTTTTTCCACTAAGATAGTCTTGGTAATGAATCTTGACTAATAAGAAATGATTCTCCATGATTATGTGTGTATGCCACAATGTTTCATGTTTTAAGTTATGATTATATGGATTACATTTCACTACTATTATTTATCCCATGTCATGATATTATGATCTCTATTGCAGGATTATGATTTCCAAAATTTTATGTTCTAATGAATATGATGTGATTGATATTTCTTTTGTTTACCCTTACTGAGAATTTGAGCTCACCCTTCTATGTTTTCTTTTCCCCAGGATATAAAGACAGGTTTTTGGTATAAAAAAAGAAGATCTTTATGGGAGATGTTGAAGATATTTCACCACGATTAGAAGATTATATTCCGAGTTTCCAAAGACACTAAACTATTACAGTCCTTTTGTGTGTGTTTTTGTAATGTACTAATTATTCCGCAAAAGCAATGTAATGTCCATGTACGTTAAGATTCAGGTCGTTACAATTGGTATCAGAGGAAATTTTAGTCAACCTTTAGAAACTAGGATGCGAAAATGTTAGTGAGATCCCTAGAGATATTTCCAAGGTATGTCTAGGGATGTACATAAAGATAAGTATACATATAGGATATTGTCCTAGAACTATGGTAACGATATTAGAATTTAACCTATGATGTTAGATATTGAGGGTGCACCCCCTTTACTATGTTGTTTTCCCTAGCATGATTTTTTCCTCTCACACTATTCTTTTTGGGTTTTAGAAAATGGCTGGAAATAGGAAGATTCATAATAATGGAGGATCTGACGGAAAATGGAATGACATTCTTCATGAGAAACCAAATGAAACAGGATTTGGAATTCCAAACATCGTTATTATTCCTAATAAGCAATATCATAATATGATCAATAATCTCAACATTGGTAAGTTTCCCGACTCAGATAAAAAGAGAAAGATGGAGTTTCATGATGATCATAGAGGAAAGAAATTTCAATTTCCCTCATGTAAATAATGTGGGAAGAGGCATCGGGGAGATTATTTCAAAGGATCTGGAAGATGATTTGGGTGTGAAAAAGAAGGACACAAAGCCAGTAAGTGCACATGAAAAGTTTCAGTTAATACCAGGGATGAGGAAAATGGTATTTCTACGACATCAACAATGGTTAAATGTTTTAAATGTGGAATGTACGGGCATTATGAAAACCAATTCCCTAAGGGAAAGTCTCATGAAGAGAATCAGTATGGTCGTATGGGTAGTATTTATGTTGATGATGGTGAAGAGACTACAAATGATATGTGAGAATTGTTGAAGATTGGTCAATGGTTTAAGAAGGTAGTGGAATGATTACATTTTTATCAATTGTAATGTTGTATAAGTAATATCATGGTACTATGAAATAAAGAGACAACTAAGGATTGTTACATTGTTTTCTTTCCTTGAGTTTTGAAAGTGTATGATTAATGGTACCAGTATCCATGAAAGGTTATTCAGATATTTTTGGAATGTAGATGATATTCTCATAATGAAGAGATAAGGAGAAAATTAAATGTTTGATAGTATTCATGAGGTCATGACTGATATAAGGAGAATGTTATATCATGGTTTGAGTATATAGAATTTTTGGATTTTGGTATGTGGAAAGAGTTAACTTTTCAAAGCATTCATGTTTTCACTAAGGTTTAATGGGTATTCATTTTTCAAGATAATGCATGATTAAGGTATTCACATGATTAGAATTTGACCAACAGGATATATGGGGGATAAATGATGGTATTCACATGTTTGGTTGATGACATTTCAAGTAATCATTTTCTTTATACTATGAGCTTGGACCAAAGTATTTTAGATAAGCCTAAAGATTGGAATGGATTATTATGGACATAAGTTAGTATTGTTTAAGGATAGAAGATTATCGATATTATTTATGGGATGTTATAGTAATGTAGTTTTAGAAAAAGGACAACTTCCAGGATGGGCGACAGCCCATCTCGTCAGACAAGGCTATGGGAATCGAACCCACAAATGAAGTGCGAATGGCCTTTATCACCTACCACTGGACTACAGGAAGTCCCGTTTTAGTAGAAACTAGTTTTATTATATAAAGTAGTATTATATAAGAAGTATAAGTCCTATTTAGTAACTATATATGATTAATCTCACTATAGATGGACTTATGTATTTTTTGATAACTTTTCAAACCTTTTGTTTGCGACAGATGGAATGACCCATCATTCTATCACATGATCTACTAACACATCAGGAATTGAAAATTCAACTTCATTTATTTAAGAGATGACGTGGAAATTGTTCAAGACATGAACAACGGTGAGATTGTACAAACATCAAGTATGTATTTCTTTTGATTCGAAAATTCATCAACACTAGAGAAATGATCCTGAAAACCAAAAATGTTGTCCCAGTTTTCTTATATCCGATTAATCATATGGTACCTTAGATCATCACAAATCAATGTCATTGTGATTGATCTCTTTTTCATAGCCATGTTCTCTACCACTCTCCATCAGAACATGATGGTTAGATTTTTCTTCCATATCTATATTTTCACATATGTTCTCCTATGTGGAAACCCATTGATGAGGTAATTTGGGTAACCGTTACATTTCATAATTTAGTTTTTAAAACCAAGTTTTGGTATTCCTTTTTACGATGTCGGTTTCTATTATGAAAACATTCGAGTAGTAAACCGTTTAGAACCCCGATGAATTTCGAGGGGGAAAATAATTTTAAGGGGGGTAGAATGTAACGGCCCAAGATTTTATGAAAATCGTTCTTTTAATTTCATTAATGCTTTGTGTTCTACGCTACACCAAAATGAGCTTGCACAAAACGCATCCTTGACTTTCCTTTCATTACACGCAATCACGACCTTCCTCGATAGTGTGTGTAGTACGCAATACCGAGTTTTACTAAACAACGATATGTTATTAAAATATTATTAGAACTAGCCATTATGAATAGTAATAACCACTTTTTGAAATTTTGTAAATTTTATTATTCAAAATGGACTTCAGTTTTGGATTCAGAGTATCAAAATTAGCTTAGGGTGAAATTTTGGCACTTTTCGGATAACTTTTATTTTCTTATGAATAGTGAAAATTACTAAATTTTAATTAAAAACAACCTTTTTTAATCGAAATAATTAATAGTGATAAATTATTAATTTGAGTGGATTTAAAGTATATTTATAATATATTTTCCCAACTTAATACAATTTTGTTCATTGGATGTAATTTCACATTTAAACCAGACATAAACAAGTGTCAATCTTTTGATAGTAATAATCTTTTAAAAACACGCTATTTGTTTTGACGATGGGAATTAATTTTTAAATTAGTTAATGTAAATTACATGTTTTTAATTTGGTAAAATAAACAACATTTTTGAATTCATAATATCAAATATATCTTAGGCCTAATTTTTGGTATTTTTCTGAAAACTTTAATTTCTTTGATAAATAGTGAAACCACTAAGTGGTAGTTAAAAAACTGAATTTTTCATAAAACATAATTTTACCACTTCTATGAGTATAATTTCGAAAATCTGAGAGACATGGTAAATATCAAGTGCTAAAATGTGGTTCAATGAGATGAAAATAATTTTTGGTGAATAGTAACTTTTTTCTTTTTTTACCGCCGTTAAATGTAATTAGGATAATTATGGGTAAAAATGATATTATTATTACCCTAACACATGTCCTAATTCTATTTTATAAGTGTAATTCGACCAAAAACATCCTTAGGTATAAAATATGGCCATTTAGGCCCACATGGATTAGATTAGGACATTTATTAATAATTTATTTAAAAGGGTTAAAATAGTTAAAATCAAAGTTTAATAAGTAGATAAATTTTAATATAGGGTTGTACATAAGATAAATTAGACTATAAATATTCAATAGAAATCTAAACATATTACCTACATAATGGTGTTTTATTTTTAATTCTTAAACATTAAATAATTTAATTTATTTATGACACAACGATTATGCAGTAATTATCTTATTAATGAAATATTGATATAATTGATGATATAAATAACCTAATAAATGTAATTTGAGACTTTTTATGAATTAAAATAATTTTATAGGATAATATGACATGTTATTATTGATCTAATTAACTTTTTACGAGCTAATCATTCTGTTATGATTTTCACAAAAATCAATTACTAAATAGTGTAAAAATCGACATAAAATAGTTTTTAAAACAAATATTATATTATTAATTGTTATTTTATTCCTAAAAATCTAAGGTTCGTACAAATGACTTATATAAGGTCATATATATTAATAATAAACAACTTGGGGTTCGTTTGACTTGTTATTATATGTTTATTAACCTTATAGTGTAAGAACACAAAAAGACACGGTAAAAGTAAAATTATCTAACATAATGTTAAAACTAAATGATATGGTTAAAATAGTAAACTAAACTTGCCCAAATTCTATTGTATGAGAGGAATGCGACCCATACCCACCTTATCTTCGAAATATCTGAATTTGGAGCTATTAAAAACCGAATATGACTTTATAATAAAATAATATTTTTTGTTATTCCAAAGGTGCCCCTCTCCTCCCTTATAAAAGGGCACCTCCTCCCTCTCTTCCTCACACCACTATGAGCCTTAATGCTCGGCCAACCCCTAAAATGTTTTCATCTCCACTTCCCTAGAAACATCATAGAGGTCCTGGTCTTCTTCAAAGTCCAATTTTAGTTCCCTAAGAGGAGGAATCAAAGAGGCACTTCAAAGAAGAGGTAATGTCCGTTACTGATTCTTTCAACTTTATTTCTTCTTCCACTTATTCTTATTAGGTTGTTTCATTATGAAGTAATAAAATCAGTATCAATCATATTATGATATGAAATTATAAGTATGAAACAACCCTATTTCACCATCTATCCATCCTACAGAAAATGAAATCACCACGCTTGCGTACGTACGAAATACCGTCTCCACGCCGTGGTGTAATCTATTTTCCACCACCACCTTACTTGGATTGGTATAATGGTGTAAATAATAACTATATAGGATTATTGTAAAGTGATATTGATTCTGAAATAGTATACATACACTCTAATACAATTCCACAGTCATGAGAACGATATCATCGCTCGTGCGTACGTACAGACTACCGTCTCCACGACGCGATGAGATTCATTCACCACGTTAACCATTTATGAATGATAATAAAGAATATATAATAATTAATAATGAAATATATGACATAATAATGATACTTGATTTATGTGTATATATATGTATGTTATCTACTTAATTCCATTCAACTCAATAAGGAAACGAAAACAGCATTCATGCATACGTACGGCCTACCGTCTCCATGAATGGTGTATTTCATTCCATTTACTAATTTATTATATATATGTATATTATGAATATATATTATATATAAATCATGTTTTATATTCTGGAATTAAGTAATCATGATCTAATTAATCATATGAATAATTACAAGTCAAAACACGGACGACAAATGAAAAGATTTTACCCAAAACGGACTTTAACATGGAATTTACAAAAGAACGGGTAATATAAAGTGATGAGTGAACCATATATGATATCATAACAATGATTATGATTCTAGAATAAGTCAATGACCTTATTTAAATCATTATACAGGAGGTTCGGACACTTACGAAGAAAATTGGACCTAAGGTAGTGGAAATATCACAATCTCATTTTTATCCGAGATTATTTATACTTTGGTATTTACTAGGGTGTATTTTATCATAGACAACCATGTTTCCTCAATATGTAATATTCTTTCCATACACCTACAATTGTTTAAATTCATTTTTACCCTTTGATGTGTTTATATTAAAAGATATGAAAGGAATCATTTTTCGTTTTTCGTATGAGGTACTTTTTGACTTTTCCGACAAAAGTACGAGAAGAATGTATTTTTAACTTATACAGCATGAATGGATTTTTAAAAAATTATTTCCAAGAAGCATCCATTACAAGTTTTCATGTTTATTTTTAATCAACTTATTTTAGTTTAAAATTGTATGACATGTTAAGAAAGGAAAATTTGTTTGCTGTAGAAAGGATATTTTCCTCAAGAATGGAGTTCAAGTGTTTTATCAAAATTATTTTCCATCTAAGATAATATAGGGTTCTATTTATATCCTGATTATTACATTGATTTGATTATGTTGTGATGGAATTATTATTATTAATTCCTTTATCTTATATTAATTGTTTTATGATGTCACTATGTTTAAGAATCCCATTTTTATTACATGGGTTATGCTATGATGTATGGTTTATGATTTTATGGCACACATAAGAATGGTATCATTATGAGATGGATGTGACCTATATCTACCTCCAATTCATTGGGTAAAGATTTTATATCTCATGAGATAGACATGGATGGAACAGCAGGTCAAACCGATTCAATGAAACATGACTAAAACGAGGAATGAACTCTGTTCAGAAATGGACTTTGTCCACTATGATAGTCTTGGAAAGGAGTCTTGACTAAAAAGAAATGATTCTCTATGATTATGTGTGAATGCCACAAAGTTTCATGTTTTATGTTATGATTATTGGGATTAAATTTCACTACTATGATTTATCCCATGTTATAATATTATGATCTCTTTTGCAGGATTATGATATCCAAAATGTTATGTTCTTATGAAAATGATGTGATTGATATTTCATTTGGTTACCATTACTGATACTTTGAGATCACCTTTCTATGTTTTCTTTTCCTCCGGATATAAAGAAATGTTTTAGGTATAAAAAAATAATATCTTTTGGGAGATGTTGAAGATATTTCACCACGATTAGAAGATTATATTCCGAGTTTTCAAAGACACTAAACTATTACGGCCCTTGTGTGTGTGTTTTTGTAATGTACTAAGTATTATGCAGAAGTAATGTAATGTCCATGTATGTTAAGATTCGGGTCATTACAGTAACTTTATAGTATAATGACATTATATATGCCATTAGGAACATGATCAGAGATTACACAAAGATCTCACGATTTTCCTATGAAGCATGAATGGATTTGATTTTGAAGATCCTCATGGTCTAGGATTTTACTGGGGTCAACATTATACATGGGATACATTATTTGGTACACAATCCCCAAAAAATTAATTGATATCATAATATGGTGAATTTAAAATAACTCTATGGAAGAACCTCTTTTAAAAAAGTACAATGGTATATATTATACGTTTGGATACACCTATACATTGTGGGAAAGGTACAGTCACTATCTATATTTTGAGTCTATACCAGGATTATTAGTTAACAAGGTTGACATATTTTCCCATAGTAGTGGATCATTTAAGGTACATTATCCCTGATAAATTATATAGAATACCAATTTTTAGAGAGATATAGATCACCCTGGAGATTATAGAGGGAGATTTATAAATTTCCATACCAATTGCATTGATGAAAACTAATGAGTTGAACTATCTCAAAATCCAGATAATCTATTTTCATTTTAATGAAATCATTTGATACTTTACTTATTAATGGAGATCACATGTGATACCCACAATGAAGGTGGATGGTACCCCCTAATATTTGTGTATTACTTCTTATTGATACATATTATAGTTATGAACTTGTTTCCTCTACCTCAAATAGATGACATATTTAACCAACATAAAGTAGAAACAATATTCCTTAAGAGTGGATTGATGATGGGATACCATTTGGTTCATGTTAGGCTATTATAAATAATATGTATAGTGTGCCAAAGTAGATATGGATTTCACATTTATCTGGTTATGTGGTTCATTCATAAAAACATTATATATTTTTGAACGTCCTTGATGTATCATACCTTCCAGCGAAATATGGATTCATTTTTTATTCTTTGTGGATGAAATCTTGGAATAATAATGTACTCAATATTAACATTCCAAACATCATGAGATTATAATAACGAAAAAAATAAGAACTATAACTATAAATTTTGCTAACCAAATGCCACATTTTGATATACATTCTTAACATCTTATGTCACATTAAATTATAGTATATATAATTTAATAAATTATTAAATGTGAGAGTCATGTTATACGAGGATATTATTATGAATTTAATGGATAAATAGAGTTTCTTATGGTTTTCATAATATTATTAGTGCTTCATTTAGGAATTTTCATCCATAGAATAACCTCTCACCGGATTTCAAAAAATTTGGTGTGGTTTTTACATTGTTTGGAGCATGTTAGACATCCTTTCATGATATTAATGATAAATTTACTTCATGGAAGTTATTTATTATTTTATAGATGGGAATAACCTATATAGTACATTGTAATGCATCATGCATTGAGTTGGGAGATATTATAAATAATGGATATCAAGTCATTATATATTTGGCTCAACTATAGAATAATTTTGAGAATTACAATGTAACAAAAAAACTAAATATGGATATTGTGCTTCATGCCTTATGATGTTGGAGGTATTATCCCCAATGAGATCATTTTTTGGTGAACATAAACCACGTATGAGTAATCCATATATTTTATATGATTGACCTAAATATAATAATACATTGATTGGTATAACAATTAATTTTCTTTTGGTTTTCATCATTTTTTTATTCTCATGAATGGGAATGAAGTGTTGAATGCATTGAGATAGAGATCCCAAACACATGTATTTACAGAGGATTGTATAGAATGTAAGTAGATTAATTTTTTTCTTATATTCACTTCAAAGCTAGGATCATAATGGGGTGCTTGAACATAAATAATTATTAGTGACATCCTCTCTCTTAGATATGTTTAGGATGAGACATCATTCAGATACTAGGGTTTTTGTCTTAGGGGAATGTTCCTCATGTGAAGACTCATATCTTATTTTTTTTATTGATGAGTATGAGGATTTACACATTTACATATAAATTTGGGTTCATGAATACATTAATGTTGAATGGATGTGGGAGTCTCATGACATATTCGTGTTAGTGAATATGAATATTATCAATATATATCATTATACATGCATCCAGTATTGGTAGCTTGTTATGAAGATTCAGGTTTCTTGTTTTATCAACTATGCTTCACCAGAAGTAGGTGAATGTGTAAAATCATTAGTGTTTTGGATTTATTCACAAATTTATGAAGGGAAATGGAATGAAGTTTCCATTAATTTCATGATGAGTATGCAAATATTTCCTTAAGGGTTCATCATGGTATGGGTGATCATTGATAGGATTGAAATGGGATTTCACATTCTACCAATAAAAGACACCTTTTTGGTAGATGATATTAAGAGTCTTTATAATCAAGATATTTTACACCTCTATGGTGTTCCTCATTCTATGATGTAAAATGGATAAATTTTTTTCATTGAAATTCTATATGGGATTTCAAATAGATTGGGATTATGGATCTTCATAGAACATCAAATCACCCTCCAAAAAAATATTAGTCTAAGTATATAGTAAAATAGTTAGAGGGAATTATTCAAGTATGCATCTTTGTTTTTTGTTTTTGATGAGATAATCACCAACCTATATAAATTTTATCTCAACAGACTCATTCTAAAAAAATTTTATATGTCTTTTTATGAGGAACAATAAGGTAGGTTGTGTCATTCACCCATGCGATTGTGAGAGGTAGGATAGGTAGTTCACCGAGTTCATCATATCATATAGGAGACATTAGTGTATATTCAGCTTATTAAGAACCATATTTATTCAACATAGTCTATGTATAATTCTAATTACAATCATTACAAGAAGAATCTGGAATGTCATGTGGATGATGAATTCTTCTTGTTATTTTATCAGATATTGGGTCATAAAATGATTTAGAGTTAGAGGAATATGTTTCCTTGTTAGGTTATTCATTTAATTATTCTCTATATTGTCAGGATGGCAGCCTATCAAATGGTCGTTCCTCAAAGGTTCTATGACATGCATGATTTATTTCATGTATCACATTTTCATTCTTATTATTCAAACCCATATGATTCTTATTATCACATGGATAGTGATCTATATAGAGGTACATACATATAGGATCATTTAATACATATCATTTTTGGATAATGAATTATCTACAAGATAGGAATGTTCCTATAGTGATGGTTCGGTGGTAACATGACCATGTATAGAATGAGCCTTCCGAGTGGGTTACTGATGTACATACTAATTGGAAGGAGTTATTCAGAGATGATGCCTTACCACTTTCAAAATGGAATCTTGGAGATGATTTATTTCAACGAGGGGTGGTTTTAACATCCGTAATTTTCTCATCATTTATGAAAAATTTATATTTGTTTGAAAACATTATCTTTATCCCTGGATGATTTCTATGAGGTTAACTGATATATCCGGAGTTTATAAGGCTCATTCAAAGCCTACAGTTTTATATATTGGATGTGGTTGTTTATGAATAAAACCCTTTTAAAACATGAACCTAAGGATATATTTTTTTTCTAAACCATCAATGGTTTTAAAGAGGTTATACAATATGTTGAACATGCTATTAATAGGTTTTCCAAACCATATTTATAGTTAGCATTGGTAGTGGCACTTATCAATTGCTCCCACACAAATTAGGTTCATGGTTTTTCAAACAGTACAGACAATCGTTCACTCATAATATTTGGTGAAGTTTCATTTTCACAATTTTATTGATTATTGTTTCCACCCCTCCCCCCCATTTACCTTCATCTCTATACACAAAAGGATTCCCCCATGTTTGAGATATCTACCTTGGATCCCGCATAGGGTTTTATCTAGGTTATTCATCCATTTCCTGAATGAATAAATGTTTGTCTCATTATAAGGGTATTGGTAAGGGACTAAATAAATTTTAATCTTTATTTATCTAACAATAATGATTTATATTTCATTGAAAGCTAATATACACTATATTTAAGGAATTTTTTCAATTTTATGATTTCATATTTTCTATCATAGATTAGAAGCCAACATTGGATGGAGAATCATCTATCTTCATATGCTTGGTGGTCTATTATTTTTCAATAAGATTATTTATATAATAAAAACCTTAATTATATAATTTCAAAAATCCCACATTTTTCATTAAAAGATAAATATATTTAAATTAAAGAGTAAACCATATTAGAAATGGTTGTAGGAACATAACTATTATTGGTGGTATCCCACAGTGAAACATCATCCCCATGGGTGTTCATATTGATTTTACATGACATTGTCAATTCTAAAGTGAATAAACCAAATTTTATATTCATTCTACATGAAAATTAATTATAGGTTAATTTATTAAATTAAATGAAACTATGTAACATGACCCATATATAACATTTTGATTACATCTAGGATAATTAAAAGTTAAATACTTAGAAACAACACATTAAAATAGGATAAATAACTACATTAATGATGAACATGTACTGTTTCTACACTACCTTGAGTAATGGATGTTGAGGTATAGTTTAGGCTAGTGCTTCACATGATTCCTCACACTCTCTTGAGGTGTGATGTTGGGAATGACATATCTCATAATTTAAGGAATAGTTGACATGATGTATCACATTACAATAGAGATTATTAGACATTACTTTTCACCTCACTAATTAGGGTGATGCATATGATGACATCCATATCCAAGATAAAATGATTAGACATAACCCTATTTATTCTATGAAACATTATAACTATTGAAGGACTCTACTGTTACACCACTAGTACTAGAAATTATTATATGATATATATGGATATACATATGAAAAATTATATAATTCATATATAATGTTTCATAAATATACATGTACTTATATATGTATATATATATATTGGGGAACATGAAAAAGATATATTAGTTTGCCTGAAGAAAGTACAATCAAAAAGGTGTCCCTCTCGAACATCAACTGAGATGGTTACAATTTGTATTCCATATTCTATTATTATACAAATAATTGACTTTATAAAATTAACTATATAGATCATTGGTAAATGTCACGGCTGGTGGCCGAATGAGTAAATTTGAAAACCTGTTCAAGAATCAATTTGGTACCCAAAATGGAATACTGGTTTCATATAGGTACAAAGGAACGAGTATAGTCATTGATGCATGACTATCTTTTATGGATGGAGTTTGGGAGTTTAGGAAAGTTCTTATTCCCACGATTCCATAGGTGTTAGCTTGGAATTATTATTACCTATTTTTATAGAAAGTTATATGTTATTGTTTCATTATATCCCATGCATAATCATTTTTGTAGAGTATCATTATATGATCATCAGTTTGAATAAGAAATGGGATTTTTATTATGTATTACGTTTTTATCTGGAGGTATATAAACACTTAATGCACCATATATGGTTTCATTGTTTACTTATTATTTTATAACAAATTTTCCACTCTAAAATGGGGGCATTTTATCCCCACTGAAAATCTATAGTACCTTAGTACTAGTTATAATCCATTAGTATATAGGGATATATTCTTGAGGCCATGCATCCAATCATCTTAGGGGAACCAATTATTGGCTCTCAAGTCAGGTCACACCATTTATCTTGACTACACCTTCATCT
The DNA here is from genome assembly GCA_963277665.1 of Viscum album. Taxonomy (NCBI): domain Eukaryota; kingdom Viridiplantae; phylum Streptophyta; class Magnoliopsida; order Santalales; family Viscaceae; genus Viscum; species Viscum album. The sequence continues at coordinate 2,116,388,187 of OY728137.1, forward strand.
AGCCATGAACCAGGTCTCTAGGACCAATTGCACTCTTATAATACATCATATTAATTCACAACACACTATAGGATGTTAACCATAAATGGAAATATTACGACTAATGGTCATCCCTATAGTTCAACAAAATTTATTTTAGTGTGTTTCCCCCAATCACACATTCTATGAGAATCATCATATGCAGTCACCCATCAAAGACATTACTATAGCCCATCCATACATAACTGGGGAATTTTTTTTAAAAGAGGACATTATGGATGAAAAAAATATCATTTATTAAATAAATTCAAGGCTATAAAATATATAAAATTGGTGTTTTACAGTAATCCCTTTGAATGAAAACATAGAATCTTATCATGAACCAAATTGAGCCATGTAAACATATATGTGTTTCCTGCATTATTATCAATCCCATCAGCCAAATTATGATATTCATGATAATCATGAATCACATTTTGATTCATGGAAAAAAGAGGGGGTATTCAATTACTCCATATACCGATCAGCTTCAATGAGAGGTGATTGCTGAAATTCTCAATAACCTGTACAGTAGCTGTCATGTAACATTCAATACATATATTGTTCTAAAAACAATGTATTTCCATTGAAAATGAATTGATTATTTTTACATCCTTTGTTTTAGTCAAAGGTATAATTTTTAGGGCATTTTATTTTTTCAAATTAAATCGATGGTTTGATCATTGAATCGATATTTGGATATCAATTTCAAGAGTTAGACATCTTCATTGTGTTTCTTGTAGTATTGGGTGATGGAATGAAGTGTACCATAGGGGATTTATTGATTCCTGAGAGCAATAGATCTGAAAAATTGATTTTTTGAAGCTCTAATTAGGTTGCATGGTTTGTATGAAACTCTAAGGCCCATAGTAGAAAAATAATTAGCCTTATAAATGGATAAATTGTGCCACACATGACTGGGCACTGTTAGTGCCTTTTAGGAAGCACCTAAACAATTTCCACTAAACGATTTGTTCATGGATAGGAATATTGTGTACTTAAATTCTTTGAGGTTGGTTCCTTATGAAATGTTTTAAGCATATAATGCACATGGTTTTTTCCCAATTGTGCATTTAATCATTTCACTCCAAAATTTTTGGTGAAACATCCATTTTTCCCTCACATATCCATTTAATTACAGTACACCTTTCACATATTACATCATTATATGATATCCAAATTCCTCCACCATTGAGCTCTCAAATCCCTCAAGCTATGTATCCATGTATGTTCTTCATCCGGTTCCCCATCATGGATCTGTCAGAAGAAATGGATTAATCTTGGTATGCTACCCTAATCTATTATCATTTATCTAAGTTTATATTTAAATAAATTGAGAAATTTATGGGAAATAACATTTCAATATTTTTAGGGTGTTGCTCTATTTCTCATATCTCTCCCAACCTGCTTTGAATATGAGGTTAATGTTTAGAAATGTTTCTTAAATATCCTTGAGGTTGTTCGTCACATTACATCCCCATTGGTTATGGATATTTTATAATTATGATGTTGTGTTGCATAATGTATTTTTTCAAACACCTCCATTTTATTGATTCCTTCATTTATAATTGACCATTTCACCTATATTAATGTTTATTGATCAATTTTAGTGGTTTAGATGTTTCACATACCCTATTTGGTCACCCAATAGGTTTGACAATTATAATTGGACATATTCTCCAATTGTATAAAATGATGTAAACTCAAAATTCTCTAATGGCATGAAATATAAATGTTGTTTCCCTTAAGGCATGAGTATTTATTGTAACCGAAGGAACCTCATAGGTGCGTGTACATTTTATTGGTATGAATTTTCTATATGGGAAATTTCCATAATGATTGTGTCATCATCTAAATTACACATTTATTATTATTACATGGTTTTAAAAGATTAATTAATATAATGAATTGGTTATTGTGAATGGATTACATAAAATGAATTTCACTCTATGGTGGAATCAACAAATGAATTTACTGTGTTACCTTCCCCTTTCCACTTGAGAATTATATATGAATTTTCTATGATTTGGTGAATTTAATATGTTTGAACTTGGGTGTTGACTTGTTCATGATGGTTTCCCTTCTAAATATTAATTTCATGTTTTAAATAAATATTTTTATAAAAGGTGTCATGAAAATACCATACATTGAGACTTCTTAAATGAAAACATGAAAATGGTTGTACATTTACATATGGAAAATTGTATAATGAGTAATTATTTTTAGATGGTACCCAAAGCACCAATTATGTGTTCCCCCTTTTATGGTTGGAATTTCCCAACTAGGGAATTTCTTTCATTGACCTTGTGACATCTGAAAATGTCTCCTTAAGACATATGTATTGAATTACCATGAGTTATAGAAATTAATTATTTGAATTGAAGAGGGTTGTGTTATTCTAGATGACATTCCCCTCCCTATCATAAAAAAATAAACATATTTAATGAAAACAATATATGCATGATGATGAAAAAATTAATTGAACTATGTCGTATTAAATGCTTATGTTGAATTTATTTTCCCTTAATGGATATAAACATGTCATAAGAACAAATGAGATTCATTACCACATTTGTTATGTTGAAAACAAGAATATGATTTAATTATTTTCAAATTATCGGTAAAAACATTACATGAGAGGTAATGCCTGATATATTAATTTTTAAATGCCATTATGCCTCTTTTAATATATATGGCCTTCAGAATAAGTTTTATGACAAGATTCACCCCATGACTTATTATATATTTGAATATGATTTTATAGATGCTAATATACGGTTGAAAGAAGTGTTGATAATGAATGATAATCACAATCCTTGCATTAGGTGTTGAGTATGGAATCTCGTACCACTGAAAAAATATGGGTGATGGGATTTACATTCCATATTCCATGAATAGAGTGTTACCAGGGTGGGATAATCTCCATCTCATGTTTTTTAGAATGAAATCACCTACTATATTGGGATTTAGGGAATCTACCATATTGTTGGATCTTTTAAGCTCGATAGACTAGTCATGGATAGTGTGATTTGTGCCCTAGTCTAGCCCGCACTAGTAATACATGTATGTGACAATTAGGCATGCATTCACACTTGTTTAATATAGGGGGATTAAATATACAACTAATATATATATTAATGATTATCTATTTAGTGAAATGATCAGTCATTTTCTTCCGATAGTGGGTCGAAGTAGGTAGTTTCGTGTTGTATCCCACAAGAAAATTAGTGGCCTGGTTATTTATATCAGCATTATTTTAAAATTATTTGTATGCGTACACACTATTTACATAAGATCTCTACTTGAATTACACATATATACCATTAGTGGTGTCCTACTGATATTTCTATCTCACACCACACATGGTCCACCCTTGGTAGCAGAGAAGATATATTGACATATGGTCTAGCTAAAGGAATGTGTCTTTTTTAAGCTTGTTGTTATTCTTTGTTATAGTTAGATATTATGAGAAGAGGAATGAGTACATGCACTTGATTCTTGGAGCTATTTTTTCATCCTGTCTCTTGTGCTATTTTATATAATGAACTATTATTCATGTTTTCATTCTATATTATAGTGTTACATGAATCAATATATACGAAATTTATTTATATTATTTTGATATTATTATCATTTGGTCAGTTTATTATTTTTTAAACTACATTTTTATACACTAATCTATTAACATGTGCACAATTCATTAATTAGGATTGTCTATTTATTCATCTGCTAATGTTTATTATTGATTGTATCTTCTAAAATACTCCAACATGAGGTAATAATCTCCACAATTTACTACCTTAACACCCACAATACTAGTAGAAAACCAATGGTATATGGGGAGAAGTTCATAAAGCCATGTCACCTTTCAAATTGGGGAACATATAATGTGGATCCAAATTTAGTATGTTACAAAGTTGCATCAGAGCCTTTGTTTTTCCATTGTCCTAATTTTTTTATTTGGAAATGGAAATATGAGTTAATGGAATTTGGAATTGGAATAGTGGACGGATGTAGCAAACCCATGTACATGAAAAATACCAATTACCTTGAATGAGAAATGATATTATTTATTATGGAATTTATAATTAGTACAACTTCTCCATTTGGTAGAAACATATCATTTAGGATGATAATTATATTGATGAGATTGAAATTTTAATTTCATCAATATATCCTAATGAAATTAGGGATTTGAATTAGACCATGCATCATTATAATCATAGTATTAATAATAGGCCATGAACCATCCCATAACATATTTACTTTTCAGCATTCATTGCATGGGCACACTGGTTGTTCCTTTAAATGGGTTTAATTGTGATAAAACATCTTACAATGATGGGAAGACATAAATTTTTCTTAATATTCCATCATCAATAGGATAAATCTTACACCTTATGTATTCATTTATGTAATGGTGTGCTAAGGACCATTTATCTCATTAATATAATGTGTTATGGTGTGGGTCACGTGGATGAAATGTTTTGATTCATAAGGAGTATGGGACTATATGGATCAGGAAATGGAGAACCATCTGATTCGACCATTTTAAAGTTCTTGAAATGTTTTCAACCAGCACAAATACCAAATCCAAGTGAATCCTAAAGTGAAATTATATTTTTAATCTTCCTCCATAATATGTTAATATATGTCATTTTGACATAATGCATATCATGTTTTTTATGTTTTTATGATTATGGATTTATTAACAATCTTTATGTGTTTATTTATTTTGATTAAATTCAAGTTATAATAATAATATATTATACATTTATTATGAAAAACATATGGGTTTCAATTATATAGGAACAAGTTTTTTCACTATAAGGCTTTTGGGATCCATAAAACAAAGCAGGGGTAGCATTTATACTCAGACCATTTCTGAGCATGAATATATATATCATGAGACCATTGTCAAAATTTAAAGGCTAATTATGTATAGTTTTGAGGTGAAATGGAATTTATTATTGGGACTAAATTCTAAATAATTTTTTTTTTCACTTTATAGATGGGTGTATTTCCACCCATATAACTAGACAAAATTAGGTCAGTTAGGTAATTATTATTATCAGAAAACCCACATTTTGTGTTTATTTTTTTTAATTAACAAACTACATTTGGGTGTTGTTCTGATGAAACCATGTTATCTTATTGGGATCCTTGTAGGTATCCTTTTCATTTAAAATGATTTTTGTTGAGACTTTTCTATTTTTATTGTATGTTTTAATGCTCTAGTTTAATTTATTTTAAATGTTTAAATAACAAATATAAGTAAATTAAATAAAAATAATATTGAACCTGAATTGGGGACCTTAGCTAAAATCCATGAATAATTGTGGTTTAAAGTCCCCTTTAAATTCATTGGAATATAAATATGAGCATTTCTTGAAGGGAATTTACTTTCATAAAATCGATCAAATCATAGTGCCATGAGCCTACTGGCCTTTATATTTGCATGGCCTGGATTTATGGTCAATAATTTTTCATCATCGAAGGGGTTATCTAGAGCTAGGTATCACCCCTAGAGATTGAATGTCTTACTAAATGCTATGGTTTTTCTGACGCTTTGTGTTTTTCAGGTTCCTTTGTATGATGTATGACTCTTACCTTAAAAATGAAACCCATATTAGGATGGATGGTTATGGAATCATTGACCTGAGAAAAGGGTGTGAGCTTCATTTAATGCACCTTTTTATCATCATAGATATCACATCTACATGCTCATTCACTTTTTATGTCTTCTGACACTAGTTTTCTTTAATTGGTCAAATCAGGAAGTCATGGACAATTTTTTATTCATTTAGAATAATGTTATTTTGATCCAGTTTCATTTATGGACATATGATATTTCAATGCATTGGGAAAATAGACAATGGATAGTATTTAGGATATGTTGGTTTCTCATGTAGTCTCAGGGTATTATGCATTTATATACATGATACCATCATGTTATTAAATGTTCTAAAATATTATTGTTGGGTTTGGTGGAATTATTGTTCCTTGTTTTATTGATTATGATATTGGGCCCTCTCTATAGTATAGTGACCTGGTTGTTAAAGGACCATGTTCATCATAATTCTCGTTATGACCATTTAGAGACTCATGTTTTCAACATGTCATTCATGTTGTTTTTTTTCTCATGGAAAATACCTTTTCACGTTTGAGTGTGAAAAAGTTATGTGACACACATATGTGTATGGTATATTATATTTAGTACACTTATGAGTAGCTAGTTTATATTTTCATTCCCATACTACCACACACTTATGGTGGGGAGCATCATATTAATTCGGATAAATGTTTTCTTCCCTGTAGATAGACCGCAACCAAGGTGGACCATTGAGAAATGGTTGATTTGTCTTAAATACTTTGGGGGATGGTGTGTTTTGTATGTGTCAGTGATTTCTCCGTAGTAATATGTAGATTTAATTGGTGATGAATGGAATCTATGTTAAATATTTTTAGACTGTAATAGACTTCAGTGGTCTAGCATGAATGATCATGGATGCCTAAGTTGGTACAGGATTATGAAATGTTATTGATAGTGTGTTGGTTGGCCAAGCTTATTGTCTTCCATGAAGTTGACTAGTTGTAGATTTATTGTTCTTATATCGAGAAGTTGGGTGTGATTGATTGGAAATTTCTCAATCCCTTCAGATTACTATATCTTTGCGATGAGAACTTCCCATATCTTGTCACTGTCTTAATTCACTAAGAGAGCGTTAGTCTTTTATCGTGATAATGTTTTAAAGGACGTTGAGATTTTCTAAGAAGTTTTATCAGCGATAAATGCTAGATACCATGTTTTTATCATGTAATGGTTAGTCGTGAGTGATAATTGGGTTCCCAATTATGAATATCTTGGAAAACATATTTGACACCATCTGTTTTCCATGCCATGACTGCCTGGTGGATATTGCTCTAGGATTTATGAATTATTAGATGTGGAAATTTTGGCTTTCTTTCAATGCCTCACTTATAAACATGGTGGGTGAAATTCCTTGAGTTTTTTTTCTTTATAATGATATTTTTATTAATATTAGTTTATCCTAGACTAGTATTTGGGATTAGATTATAATGGTCCAAAATGGTAATTATTCTAATTTTATGGATCTAGGATACACACTTTTCATGTTGAAGCATGCAATTTTTAATGAATTAGTGGTGGGTTTATCATGTAACATATCTAGAAATAAGGTATTATCATCAGTGAATGATATCAAGATAGATTAAAGGTACATCCGAAGAATACATATTTTTTCTATGGATAGTATGTTGTCCATATATGAAGATTGACTTATGGATGGTCATTTGAAGGTGTCTCGAATCGTTATCATTATTTTTCAATGTGTACAGTCAAGCAGAACCATTTTTAGAGCATCATTGGTTTATGGGGGGTGTTGTTTTACATTTCGTATTTTTCATTCAAATGAAAAAATAAATGAATATTTTATATTAGGACATATATAATTTGACTGTTTCAATTCATTGAGGTCTATTTCATGGCCTCAATAGTATTCATGGTCTCCATGATAAGGGAAGAAACACATTGAATATTGTTAAAGCATTGAGAGAGTGGTTTTTAGGAAATACGGATGGTGAAGGTACCATGTATTATAATTGATCCCTTTTTAATTAAATGAACATGGTTAGGAGGCACCATCAGTCAAATTATTAAGAGAAGACTACGTGGTCACATCTCTAGTTGAACTATTTTGGGTATGATCTCTTATAGAGTTAAGTTTTGAGAATGAGTTTTAGGGTGGGTTTTGATGGTTTATGTGTCATATGCTAATGTAAATCTTGAAGGATCACTGGGATTTCAAAATACAACACGACCGGTTGAATGAGTCTCATGACCCTCCTAGGTCGAGTGATGTTCTCATTGTTCCTGACGGATTCATGTGGATGAGAAGTTATATGGTAGGGAGGTTTCAACATCATGTATTTTAATATAGTGTATAATTATGAGGGGATTTGAATTTTTCACATTAACATTACATCCCATTATTTTAACCAATAATCAAAACTCAATTCCGAGAAATGGATCACTTCAATGTGTTGTTTTTGGGATTTGGTATAGACCCTAAGGGTCCCTCGAGTGTTTGGTTGAGTTTCTACAGAACACGGCCTAAAAATATCACGTTTTGAAGATTTGAACAAGGAATACAGTTTTTCTGAACCCATGAAACACTTATCATTAAATAGTGTAGACATATCATAGGTTAACATTTACCTCCACATGGGATATTCCCGGTTTGTCCAAAGTGTGTATTTAGAAATCATGGTTAGTTCTTCATTGGGTTAATAAGATATTATTCACTGTATATTTAGAACATGTTTAGAAAAACCATATAAAACAAATTTGTCAGTTGGGTTGCTTATGAAATTGATTCATCAATGTTTCCAAATGGATTAGAAAAAATGTGGGGCTAAACCATTCACCATGAATTCTATGCGAAAAGTCCATTTCCCCTCACATAACCTTTCAACTCTTTTTATATTTTCCATTCATCCTCTAGTGGATGAAACCCATAATACTCTTCCTTTGAGCTCCCATATCCATTAGGTTGGGTATCTATGTATGTTTTTCTCCTGATGTCTGATATTCTATTCTTTATTGGCAATATATCTGTCATTTTAATATCCAATAGTCACTTTATTATTTTATGAGTTTATATTCCGATATTCCATGCAATTTAGGTTCAATATAAATTGGTATATTTTTAGGGTATTCGTTTTTATTTCAAATCTCTTACAACATACTTTAAAACAGATAATGATATTGAGTAAGTGGTCATCTATGGCCTTTAGGTATGTGGTCATGTCATATTCTGGTAGAGTTTTTATTTTCCATAATTATGCCAGTGTTCCCCAAGACAAATTAATTTATCACCACCATTATATTGATTCTTTATTGTGTTATTTACCCTTTCAACTAGATGCATGTTTATTTAACCTTTTTTCAGGGAATTATAGGTTTCACCTAACATATATTGTCACCCCATGGGTATGAATATAGAATTTTCCATTTTAAACTGTTCGTTCAAAATGTCCAGAACTCTTAATGATATAATGACGTGGATTTTAAATTAAGTTTCCGTAGATACAAGAGTATTTAATGTAACACAAGGAAACTCTTAAGTTATTTTCACTTTCTGGTTATAATTTCCCATGTTTAAATTTCTTTACGACCATGTCAACATATAAATGACCATTTGAGCCTTATGACTGGTTTCCACCCCTTAAAAATAGAATGAATTGTTCATGGTGAATATATTGTATATGATAAATTTTTTCAAGATGGTGTAATCCTTAAAATAAATTGAACATGATTCCTTAAAATTAAAACATGAGCGTTATAAGTTATTTTTTCATGTTTTGATAAATTGAATGTGTTTCAACGTTTCTGATGACTTGTTCATTATGATTACCCTTCCTAATATGAATAACATGTTCTATATTAAATGGTTCATAAAATGTGTAATGGACACATATTTATTTGATATTTGTTACATTACAACCTGAATATTTTAATTATTATTTCTGAGGGAAATTGATTAATGAGGCTTGAGTGTTTATAGTAATCAAAAACACACCTTAGGATTTTAGCCTTATTATGAGATAAATTTTCCATGAAGAAATTTACCTTCACTGAGTTTTCATCGTATTAAAAAGTGTCATTGATTCTTATTGATTGAATTAATATGCTTTAGTCATGTGATTGGAATGAATTGAAGTGGGGTGACTCATTCTAGATGGTATTCCTTTCCCTAACATAAATGAATAAATTGGTTTAATTAAAATGAAAATTAAAGGATGATGAGAAAATGATTTTTAATTATCTATTATTAAATTTTTATAGTTAATTGATTTTCTTGGAATGGAACTGAACTTCTAAAAAGAATAAATGAGACACATTTCCTCATATGATGATTAAAACCTGAATATTACTTAATTATTTTAATTGTATTCGTATATATATTACATGGTAGTTAATGGATAATATATTATTTTATAAATGTGATTATGCCTATTGTTATATATATAGTCTCTATAATAAGTTTCATGAGAGGTTTTTTCTTGTGCCTTATACACTATGTGGATGCACCTTTATAGAGGCTATAATACGATGGTAAGGACTTTTGAGAATTATGGATAATCAAACTCCAAACATCGGGTGTTTAGTATGAAATATACTACTAGTTATAATATATGGTTTCTATAGACCCATAATATCCATGTAACTATTGGAAAATATATTGGAATTATACGAGCACAAAAAAATTGACAGCACTTGATTCTGAGGTCCGGTGTGCCCGGAATCAATTTATGATGTATTGTTTGGGTATGTTTAGTAATCATACAAGAACGTTTTATAAATTTTGAATCGGTGCTCAGAATTGAAATCTGAGTGCACAGTAGAAGATGAACTTTACAGGAAGTCTGCTATACAGCTGCTAGGTGAGGTGATGAAGCAGTTAGCTTCCTTGTAGATATTCAATGTGTCTTGGGACAGAGTAGATTTTCTACAATCTCTTAGAGTAACTCCCCCACTTCATCAGCGAGTCAAGGAGGAACATTGCGGGGACACTGACTGTGAGGCTCGATGTGCTCAGACATCCACGGGATATGCACCTGATGGATTTTTTAATTGCGGGGAGCACATCATCCTCTTACGAGGATGTAACATGGTACCATTGTCACTTCGGGAGAATGTTTTGAGGGAGTTCCAAACATCCCCACTAGCAGTACATCCAAAAGTGGATAAGATGTACCATGACCTCTGACGATAGCACTAGTGGTCGGGAATGAAGAAACCAAGATAAGAGTTTGTCACTTGGTGTATCGCTTTCCAACAAGTGAAGGTGGAGCATCAGGTACCAGATAGATTGGTCTAGCCTTTAGAGGTCCCATAGTATAAGTGGGATGGGATATCCATGGACTTCGTGAAAGGAATTCCACGTAAATACAAGGGAAATGAATTGATTTGGGTAATCCCCGATAGACTCACCACGTTGGTCCACTTCCAACCAATCAGAGAGTAGCGTTCAATAGAAGGCATGTGATGCCTCTATGTGTATGAGATTGTGTGGCTACATGGAGTAAATTTGACGATTATCTCTGATCATGACGCGTGATTTTCTTTCTGGATCTGGAAGGGGATGTAGGAGGATTTTAGGACACAATATAGTTTGATCACCGCCGTCCATCCTCAGACGGATGGTAAGATTAAGCAGACCATTCAGACCCTCAAGAACATGATTCGTGCTTATGTGCTCAACTTCGGTCATAGCTAGTAGGATCACTTGCCTTTGGTGGAGTTTGCGTACAACCACAGCTATCAATCCACCAATGGGATGGCGTATTTCGAGGCATTGTATGGGAAACAATGCATATCTCCTTTGTGCTGGACTGACCCCTGGGATTCTACACTCATGGTACCAGAGATGGTACGGGATACAACAGATAAGGTTCAAATCATCCCAGAGCAGATGAAGACTGCACAGAGTAGGCATATGTCATATACTGATAGGAGACGAAGACCTATGGAGTTCGAGGATTTCGACCAGTTCTTTCTACGGGTCTCACAACGACGTGGTTTGGAATGATTTTGCAGAGGTGGCAAGTAATTTATGAGGTTTATCGGACCTTTTGAGGTCCTCAGCAGAGTTGACGAGGTGGCATACCGCTTAGCTCTTCCAACTTAGTTACACTGGGTTCATGACGTCTTGCATGTATCATAGCTGAGGAGATACATGAATGACCCTTCTCACATCATCAACCATGGATATCTAGTCGTTGACGACGGGTTGACTTTTTCGGAGTTCCATTAGATATTGAGGATCGACAGTAGTGGGTCCTTTTTGGATGATCTATACCTCTGGTGCACGTTCGCGGGCAGCACCGGATCTCCCAGAGAGCACATGGGAGCAAGAGGCTCAGATGCGTGCTCAATACCTCCACTTGTTTCTTTAGATTGAGTTGTGTCTTACGGGGACATAAAGCCCAAGGTGTAAAGAATGCAAAGACCCGGAATTTTAGTGTATTTTTTTAAAATATATGGGAATTTTACGAGTCCGTGAATATTGACGGCGTGAGAATCTGAGGCCTGTTGTGCCCAGAATCAATTTCTGAGGTTTTGTTAGGTATATTCAGTAATTGTACGAGTGAGTTTTGATAACATTTGTTTCGGTGATCGGAATTGAAATATAATGGCACTATTGAACTCGCAGTGCCAGTTTCCTCTTAAGGTGACTTTCACCTCGACAGTAGTGGGTCGGGAGTGAAAGATAGACTTTGGATTTTTCATGATTAAAAATAATGTTGTGTAGCATTATTTTTTTCGAACCTCCATCTATAGGTTAGAATTGGGTACCATCACACCGTAAACTCCCATGAGAGGATATTGTGGCGGGGACCACCCGAGACCTCAAAACCTCCAATTTTGAATTTTGGGGTGGGGACCACCCGAACCCTATTAATGGGTGGAAATATTACCTATCAGCCCCTTATTTAATGAGGGGGAGCCTCTTGAGTTTATTGCACATTAATGATACCAGCACACCTCATTATTTTATGCCAACCCACCCCCTTTAATTAATTGAGCCAACACATCAATTAATTAATTAAACAATTTTAAATAGTATGCCAACGACATAATAGATATCTTAATCTATTACATTGAGGCTATAATTTCATTTTGGTGGAATCGGGGAGAGGAGGAGCATTGGAGAAAGCCCCCAATGTAGAACATTATACTGAATAAGAACACAGAAGAGGAATTCCTTCAACAATGAACACCGACCTCAACATCAAATTTCGTCATCAGAACTTCATCCTATATAGGACGTGTGTGTCTCCAATGAATCAACATCCGCCTTCATCCACCAAATTGAACCAACAACGATCACGATAGGATTTCTAATTAAGTATGATTTTATTCCATTTATTAATTCCTTATAAAACCGAAGAACACAGATAAAATTATAATCATGTTGATTTGCAGATGCTTTCCTTGGGATTGGGAATAAATTGTTGCAGGAATATGTTTGGGTTTAATGTTGTTTGACTATAATTTCACAAGTACAATCCTTGTTTTATTTTGCGGGGTGGGAAGAATCGTTGGGGGATGGTTTTGATGTGCTTTGTTAGTGTGAACTTCTTACTACCGCTCTAATGCAGAGAGTGGATGCCAAATTAACATGGTCTATCCGCTTCGTAAACCGTATGTTGATTTGCGGTGTTCTTCGAAATGTAGGAAGGTGACAAAAGAGATGAAGGTGATGAAGGCAACGACTGCACCACCAGCTGCCTCCACGACCCACTCTGTCCGCGCGGCGCCTCAGCCTCCTGGCCCAACCGGCCCCACTCCCCCTCCTGCCAAACCGGCCCATAGTCGTGCCGCCCTGGCCGTGCCCTCGGCTGGCTGAGCCAGCCTGGCCGAACCGTCTCCGGCCACACCACCCTCCTGGCCGCCCTGGCTCCCGCCGCCCGCCGGTCTTCCGAGAAGTCATCCCCTCGCAACACCCTCCTAACCAAATCGGCCTTCTATTGGTCTCTAAGGAAAACCAGCCATGCGCACCGAGATGATCTTCCCTCGCGGCGCCCTCCGTGCTGAGGCGCCCATGCCGGGCCCTCCGGGCCGAACCACCCTCGAATAGACCTGCGGCCGGTCCGCGCCCTCGCGGACGGCCCGCGTCCTCATGGCTCTTGGCAGGCCCCTGACGGCTAGTTGGGCTATGCCCAGTGAGTTGGGCCAAACATAACTTGTTGTCCCACCCAACAAGGGGTGCGAGACCAATGGGTCAGGCCCGGTCAAACCGAACCAAGTCATCCCTGGATGGGTCAGGCTGGGTCAGTCCGATTGGGTCGGACCGGACCTGGGACCACTACGACCATTTACATTCCTTTGGCCATATCTTTGGCACCAGACATCCGTATGATGAACTGTTACCAGCGCTAGAATCATTTGAGAGATATAGTTCCTTGGATTATACTTCACAGGAATTTTTTATTTAAATGGGATAGGGTCAGGTTGGATCGAGCACAAATCCAACTAGGCCCCCAGACTAAATGGTTAATAACTCAAAGGCCAGGCGTCTGATTGACGCACCGCCTATTATGTTGAGACCCATATGACATGGAGGACTATTGAAATACATATTCATAGAACTTTATGATATTTGTAGTATCATCTTCTATCTTGTGGATCAGATCCTCCCGGAGATGAGTGAGCAGAGTGGAGAGACCTTGTACCTGGCTGAGACCTGACGATTGTTTACCGTTTGACTCAAAGTGAATCTACTAGCCTAGTGGGGAGTGCCTTGGTGTCTCGGTAGACCCATTTTGGGGAGTTCCTCTATGTGATGTGGTAAACCCACATTACTCAATAGGAGGAGTACCTCAGTAGGCCAAGATAGTGGGAAGCACCCTAGGTGTCGCAATTGGCCCAATGTTCTCGACAGAGGAAGAGTTATCCAGAAGTTGAGGTTTCTTTAATGTGAATGGAGATGTTACTTGATAATACCCATAGAATAAAATCATGGTATATTTCAGTCAGTTTTTCAATGATTTTCTCATTTTTGAGATGGATAATTTGATTACTTAGGTATATGTAACGACATATACCTAGGTACGGTTATCTATTGATTTCATTCTTGGTGGTTTATCCTTGATGTATTTTGTTATAAATGGAGGGTCTCGGTGTCCCTAATGAGTATTGTTACACTCAACCTTCCATGGGATATTCCCAAACATTGTTGTGTATGGTGGAGATAACAGACATCGCTGACTGACGTTGAGAGTAGCATGACTGGATGGTGCTCGGAGGTGGACCATACGGTGTGTCGGTACATGGATGAGATGGATGGATGTGGAGTGCTGGGGAGGCTATATATACCTACCCTTCAAGTATGAATCCCGTAGGATGACCTAATAGCTGCTTTTCATTCTCTTTCAGTTGTTTTGTATCACTGTTTTACTTGTACTTTCCAGTTCCACTTGTATTCTGGCCCCTTTTACTTCCAACATTCTTTTATTATAATGTTTACTTGGTGTTTCGTCCAGCTGTGTGCTTGCTTGTGTGTGTGTTTATAGTTATAATGGAAATTCCTTCCTAGCTTTAGGGAATTATTCATTTGGTGCTAGTCTCCAGCCCTTGTCCAATGGAAGGCAGGATTGGGGTAGTCACGGCACGGGCCCCGGGGAATTTGTCATGACATGGTTGATGAAATTTACATGCCATGTTCCATGATTATAGTGTTTATATCTAATAATTCTCTCCATATTGAGTGTTGTGGAATGAAATATCATTCTATATTATGATGTAGGGAATGTATCGTATCATTTGATCTTTTAGGATCATTAGATTAGTCATAGAGAGTATATGTAATCCTCAATTTTGCCAGGACTAGTATTCCATGTAAATGGTCCTTAGGCCTATGTATTCACTTTGTTCATATATGTGTATTCAATATAGAAATAAATATTTATTATTACTGATAATGTATATATAGTGATAAGATCATAAAATATCTTCTACCTGTGGGATAGAGACAGATGGTCTTTCAGTTGTCCCTTAAGAACTAGAGTGTCATATTTGTTTGTTTTGGGTTTTCTTACTATTGGACATATACCTACACCCTTATTAATTACAATATCTACTCGTATTGAAGGTAGAAACCATTGGTAGTTGCCTACTAAGATTTGTATCTCACACCTTACTCAGGCTTCCCATGGAACCCATGAATTTTTTTAATGCAGGTTTCGAAATGACAAAGCACCATTCTCCAGGTTCTTGATATGATTACTTATTGTATGATAAATTGAACATAGGATCTGGAATATGCTTGAGATCGTTGTAGGTGTTTGGTATTTTTTCCCTTATACTATTTATATCATGATTTTATCCTGTTGTTTCCTTTATGTGTTATGGAATGACATGCATCAATGTATCTGAAAATGACATAGTGTATTTTGATATTATTTCATGGTGTTCAGTTTATTATTTATTCAACATATTATTTGTAAAAATATCTATTTACAATTACATAGTTTTTTGATTTTGATTATTTATTTATGTTTCCTTCATTGTTTATTATTTATTGTATTTGTAATGTTACTATGAAATGTGGGTATAGTCTCACCATTATACATCATATACACCCTCACTACAAGTATGTAGCATGAGGATCACGGGGAGCCACTCTACATTCCATGCGACCTATCATCATGGGGAATGAGTTACGTGGACCCAATTTTATGAATTTATAATTATCCAAATAATTTTCTCATCAAGATAAGTGGTGGAACCCCTAGGTCACAAAGACATCCCATTTCATAAAAATTTTGGTTTCCAACTATTTCACCTTATTTATAAGGTTTTGGTTTACCCATTTATGATCCATTTGTATTATATTTGACTATCCAACAAATTAATTAATCAATGTGACATAAAATTTTCCCATAGGTGGATTAATGATTCCTACATTTACAAGGTTCTTGATCACATGATGATCTTGAACAGATTTGGAACAATACCCAAATTGAAGATATTTATAGTTTTTTGTAATTAAAATGTTGGAACGTTCCTACTATACACAGAATGAATAAGTCATATACATTATGTAGTTACAATGTGTCCTAATAACCTATATATCATCAACGAAACTTTCCATGATCAACTTTCTCAATAGATATAAAATATGGATATTTATGAAAACCGAAATATGAGCTATGATATTAGATTTTCACGGAATTCACACCTCAAATAAATCAGCAGGAGATTTCTATAGGGATGAAGCATTCATGAAGCTGGGAACTTAATGATTAATATCATTCTGATACTGATTACAATGGGTTCAGTGTGGGTAGAAATTAATTCCTACAACTTGAATAAGTCATATATAAAAATTTAGTATTACATCAACCACAATTAATGATTACATATTTATGGAATAATTTTTTCCTTCAGAAATTCATTTTACAACATTTAATAATCCCTATTATAGAATTATGAAAAAAAG
This sequence comes from Viscum album, assembly GCA_963277665.1. Taxonomy (NCBI): domain Eukaryota; kingdom Viridiplantae; phylum Streptophyta; class Magnoliopsida; order Santalales; family Viscaceae; genus Viscum; species Viscum album. The sequence continues at coordinate 2,116,405,235 of OY728137.1, forward strand.
ATTACTAGAGAGCATCCCATTATATGTGGCATCCAAAACCAAAAAAATATACTCCAATGATATGTGTAGTAACATTTATCCATTTCATTCTCATTATTCTTGGGATGTTGCAATCTAAAAACCTTTAATCAACAACAACATCATTGAGGACCCCAAACTGAAACCCAAGAAGTGTCTATGCACTTTAGTCAAGGTGTTGGATTTGATATAATTTGTGAGGACACGACCTTCCTCGAGGTATGAACCAATTCTTCTATCTCCATGGGTATCATGTAATACCTTACATTCATTCCCAACACACAATACAATTTTATCAATATGAGTCACTTATCGGACTAATGGATGTACTCATCATCCAACATAAGTTGACTCGATATGTATTCATTATACATACACACTCTAATAAAGTTGTATTGAGGAAACACATCCTAACAACTACTCTAGTCCATGAATGATTAATTGTGGAATTTTAATCAGGTTGGATCCAAAAATAATTGTTCGCCTCATGGAAATTAGTTGTAAAATTTAGAATATTGTGTATAACTTTTCTAGGGGTGTAGGCTAGGAACTAAGAGAACAAATTTGGTGGGTCAGAATTATGTGAAATTTGGAAGAGTTTTTCTTATGATTCCTCAAGTAAAAAACTAGCCTCAATACCCTTGTAACATGATAACTAGGTTCGAACTAAAATGGCTAGAATGGTATTACCGATCACCACGGCTAGGAAAGTATAAAATTTCATCAAATAAAATGAACGTGGGAACGAATTATATATAAATATTATTGCTGTAAGATGATATATTCTGTATGAAAAAACCCCTTAGGGAGTAGTTTACTATAATTAAATAGGTATAAATAACCCAACATTCTATAGATATGTACTAGAGAAATAGGATTGATAACCCAAGTCACAAAAAAACTCAACTTATCAAGTCCACACATCAGTGGCTAGACCCACCTCCATGTAGTGATTTACCACTACTCATACCTAGAAATTGGTAATATATAAGCACCTACTACCACGAGATGGGTGTGACCTAAATTCCTAATAGGAAATCAACATGGATTCCATAATAAGTTTCTAACATTTAATTACAAAAAAAAAGATATTTCAATCTTAAATAAACAAGTTTATCATTTCAAGAGCATATATAAAAATAATTAGTTACATTTAAAATTATTTAAATACTATAAAAATATGTATTAAATAAATATTTAATATAAAATTGTTTATATAAATTTATATGGCATGTAAAATAAATTAAAAATATAGGGATCCATTTATATCTGAAATATAAATAAGAAAGAATCATTGTCATCTGTCTAAATTTAAAATAGTTCAAGAATATAGGACTCCACACACTCATTGTTAAACTAAAATATATATATATACCCACATCCCCTTATAAACTATTCATGAGGACTTCATCCCCATCAAATTATGGATGTCATGTGAATCATTTATGTTTCAGGACATTGTAAATCATAGTGGGTTGTCCCTAATAACTCACTAACTATATAGGGTTTCATGTTCCCTAATAATCAAACAATAATGGGTAGTTTGTATTAAAAATAGTTAAAATAAACATTATACCATTCTCCAATTTTTAATAATCTAATTTCAATTTAGAATACAAAACATGATTATAATAAGAACACACATTTTTTCAAGATAAAATTTGAAGGTTTCTGTCCATGATCTTTCTATTCAATTTTATCAAAAACCATTTTGAAATATTTTTATCAACTAGTTTTCAGAAATAAAATACCAAATTTATATTCAATAATTTAATTTCAATAAATTTCTATCAATTTCATAGTTTTATATTTGAATATTCAAATTCCATTAAATTATATACAATTCACTAGCACATACCAATTAAATGGAATTTGATGTCTTCCAAATTTCATTCCAATAATTGATTTTCCAAAACCATATCCCCAAATTCAATGGAATTGGTTTTTTAAAAAATGAAATTTCATAAGAATAAAATCCGACACATTAAACTATATATAATATATTCATGTATCAATGTTTATGGTTAATTAAATAGGACAATTAGAGTAGAACCACCTAAATCTGGATCAAAAATCCCAAAAATGAAAACAACAATTGAGTGTCACAAATAATGAATAGCGACAATAGTGTCTTGGAATCGAAAAAAAGATTAAAATCTAAAACAAGGGTTATTATATCATCCAATAACACAGAGGTCCACAAAACAGTATGGTGGAAAATATGTAGAGTGTTAGAAATATAAAACAAAGTGGAAACTATTCAAGATAAGATCTAATGTGGTTCTCCTTGTTTTGATTCACCTTTAGGAGGGTATCGAGGGGAAAAAATCATCTTTGGATATCATAGGGAAGATGAAATCATATATGGATCGTAGAGGTAAGTATGTGGTATTATTGAGGATTTTAGTAATTTTATAATTAATTTTTCATATTAAAAATCTCATAATATTGACTACTTGGGCAGAGCCACATGGTTTAGACAAAATGTATGCCCTTTCCATGCACCACATTTAATGTGTATCACTATTTCTCCTAATTTTGGGAATTATGTTTTATACCATGCACCAGTAGTGAGAACCTCCATTATCCAGGTTTTCATAGCTTCTATTGAGATAGTGCAGGATTTAGGATAATTGAGCTCCATTCATGCACTAGCAATGAATTTAACAAATAATAAAAAATTTATCATAAAAAAACCCTAAACAAACCCCTATAATATGATTAAAGAAGGGGTTTTAAATAGTATAAAATAGAAACAATATGTTTCAACCTCCCCCACATAAAAACTTTTATCCCTATAAATCTTAATGCGAGTATTACATTCCAAAAAATATGAGGCCACTACTCTCTTATTAGTGTCTCCCACTCCCAAACCCCATTATTTTCAGAACCATTCGACCATAACACTTAAAGATATGTGATCAGCCTCCCATGAAGTACTGTAAAATCATGACAAACAATTCTGAATGGTCGTTCAGTCATGGAAAATTTAGGTTCCACATCAAGATCATTACACCTTGTAAGATACAGGGGATCAGATAGATACCTTCAAATCTATGATACATGGAACATTTTATGTATCGATGTCAACAACAACGGTAGTGCTAAACGGATGGAAAACATCAACAATTAGAGAAAACCCTAAAATATTCATAGAAAAAACGGATAAAGGTTCCTTTTCCAACCAATATATCATTGAACCAAATGGGGTGAAACATTCAAGAACACTTGGTCACTAATTAAGAATTCTAGTGGTCAGATATGTTGATCATCAAAGGACTTATACTAGCTCTGTGACGTCGATATACTATAAATAATCTACAAAATATTTGATGTCGTATCTTCAAAAATCCTCAGCACAACCAAGGATCATTCACTAATCACTAACCAACACAACATATATATATAAGGTAATCCAAACAATTCCTCAAAAAGATCCATTTTTTTCATGATCTATTAACTATTATTATATGAAAACTCAATCAACTCCAAATGATCATCCTAATATCAACCAATGAAAATAATTCATGCACAAAGAATATATTCAAGATATGTGTAGCTCATTCTATCATGCAATCTGACTATGGATGATATGCCATAATTAAATGGAAATGAGATCTTAGTGCCTCTTGAAGATCTAAAAAGAGAGTGAATTGGACCGAGGATCCCATTAAAAAACTATATATTTTTGAAATCCATGAAAATTAATGATCTCATTCACATGGTTATCTCCCAACTCCTCCACTATGGTTGTTTTAAGAATAAATATAAAGTGATATGATTTCATAAGATGATCGATCACAACCCATAGAACATTCTTCTTTCAATGGGATTAATGAATCCCCATTACAATGTCCATAAATATCTCATCCAACATAAAAATTAGTTCTATATGTGTTTGAAGAATAATCGATGGTTTCTGGTGATTTTCCTTGACCTCTTTCCATGTATAAAAGAGATAAATATTCATTAATTCCCATTCACAAACATTGCAACCAGAATCTATACAACATGTCATAGAACATCTGTGTGGTTCCCAGGTGCACTGTACACCATGAATTATGGAAATCCCCATTACAAGGGTCCTTACCAATAACTAAAAAAAATGAAAGCAATAAATGACACGAGAGTATAACGACTAGTCATCCATGGTCTCTCCACCACAAAACATTATCTAATTACATGTAACTCCTCATCAATATTGTAATGTGCCGACCCCTCTAGACCATATCTGTTGCATTACAAAGTACATTTTCATGGTTATATGGAATAAAAAACCTGAGGGAACGATCAGTGTAATAGTCTAGAAGAATCTAGATACATCGATGTAACTCAAATTTCATCGTAAAAGGGTAAAAAATCCAAATTACAATAACTTAAAACTGCATCAACACGAAAACAATAAATGATATCATCATCATCACCTACTGAATGTAAATAATGGAATGAGAGATCTCAAACACTCAGTAAGGGTTAAAATAGTGGAATCATGAATCAATATTTACTGAATCATAAACAACTGGGCATAGTCAACATGGAATGGTAAATAAATGAAAAACTCACGACATTAATAAACTGAGAATGAAACTGCATATATGTATTTTTTTCAGAGAAAATTCCTCATTGATAGTAATAACTGATAATGAATAAACAGAATTCTTATTTACTAGAAGTCATGTATCTGGAAAATGATACCATAATACCGTAAAAACTTTTTAGTTATGTGGGTATAAACCCATCTGATTTTTGAAAACAAAATTGAATGGTTTATATCTAACTAATTTGTCTAATGAGACCTACTGATTCATCGACGGGCTATAGAGGTCCCCGCACACCTTTGAATACAATGAAATATTCATACATAGATTTAACATGGGAGGAAAATCAATTTACATTATCCATATAGAATAGAGGATATGGATTCATAAGTAATTCAATAGTCAAAATAGAATTCCAAATAAATACTGTATGTAACATGGTATACAGATTAGACAATAATAATATCAAATATATGAGAACATGGAGATTTAAATGGAATATAATTTCAATTTTAAAGTAATCTCAAATGGCCAGTATGCACACTAATTAAGAAATAGTATGTACACAATACTCAGCAAGTCAAAATGAAGTGAAAATTGAAAGAAAGCTCGTTACGACTTTGTATTCAATTGAGTCGTATGAACAAAAGTTAATAACCAAAAAATAATAATAGAATTCCACAAATTTAAAGAGAATCATGATATCAAATATCAAATGTAAGTACACCAATATCTCATATAATAAATATGAGGTGAACAATGGAGATCCAACCGAATTGAAAGTGAGATTAGAAAACCTCTTACAAACACTTCGGCATGGTAACAAGTGATCTTAGAAGGGATTAATGAGAGGTAAAATGGTATCCCATTATTTATATGTCATATTCATAGTGTGGTGGATGCTTGAAAACATCCCTAATCAATTGGAATTAAAATTTAATGGGCGAAAAATGGGAAGATGATTGAATAAAATAGAGATAGAGGATCCCTTATAAGAACATATCATTAGATTGTGGAAAGATTAATGAAATAATTATGTGGGAAAAACATAATCCCACACAATAAAAGTTGATATATAGAATAAAATAATCGTAGGTCATTCACACATATTTTCAGAAAATACAAAACCAATGACATTGAGGTTTATCTCAACGAATAACAATTGAGTTAAGATATCCCTTACAAAGATGGTATCATTAGAGTAATGATAAATAAATGAAATATTTATGGGTGAAAAAATAAAAAAAATCCACAAAATATAATTGGAAATACAATATTATACAATCATAGGTCATTCTCACATACTTTTGGAAGAATGTATCCAATGAAATAGATGTTTAACTCAAATAATGAAATTTGAGTTATGAAGTCCCTTAACTTATGGGCGAAAGTGATCTTGATTTTTCATAACAACAATATTAATCAGATTTTTCTTGATTAAATAATATTTCAAGAATAAAGTAAACATTTAATTGATAAGGTATAACCTTATTTGGTTCATTAATTTCATTTTAATGGGTTGAAGAGATTCAATTTTATTGTTTTGAAAACATTTTCTTCCTTGGTTTTCATGATTCTTTTACTTGAATTCATGAAGGCAAGTTCATTTGTAATGTGGTTAATCATCGATAATTATTAATATATATTATTAGTGATAGTAAATAGATATAATTTTTCATATAACTATTCTGGTTATATTCCTTGAGGATGAATCATTCGATGAGATAATGATAAATGCTTGGATTTGGCTTGGGGATTTTGTGCACAAAGAAATTGTTTTTTATTATTATTCCATATTATGAGTGTTTAAGGATTAATGAACATTAAACATTATAAAATACATATATTGTGATATATTTCAACCATTTAAAGGGTTTCATGACCAGTCATGAATATAGTAATTCAAATTGAAAACCCATCTTCCTATAGTGTGATAAATTAACACAACCGAGACGAACTTTGCATTAATAATATAAAAGGAAAGGAAACAAGTGATATTATGATGAAATATTCCATCGATATAAGGAAAACCTAGTACATATATTGTACTAGAATTATCATGTCATTTGGATGACGTGAGAGGATATGAGAGAATAAAACATTGGAACATGTAAAATGAATTGAATGAAAAATGAAGAGAGGTTCACCTCTTGAGTACTCCTCTTTGAGAAACACCTTAATGCATAATTTTTCCTTTTGATGGGAATAGTAGGTCGTAGACGTGGGGGCTGATTTTAGGAATCTATTTGAGAATAATTTATGAATGTCTTGATGTTTGAGTGGTGTGGGAGGAAGAGGTGGTGAGGGGTGGTTTATATAGTGGAGGGGAGATAGGATTTCTCTATATTATATTCATTAATTTATTATTTCTCCACAAGAAAAGGAATTGTGAGGGTTCCTTTACAAAGAATAGTAACATATGCATGTGATTTCGTGATTTGGATGCTTACATCACTCAGGATGTAAGTAATAGTTAATTCAAATTATAATGTATTTATACGTTAAATTAATGTATTTTACTATTCAACAAAAATTCAAGTATTTCAGAAAAATCCCAAAAATTCACCCTTACTATTTTTAGATGTGTAGAATACAAAAACGAAATTCATTTAAAAAAAATGATATTTTAAATATAACTTATTAAATATAGAATTAAATCAATATTTAATAGAAATATATAAAAAATTAAAATATTCATCTTCATTTATAAGGTGTCTAAATCCATTTATTCAATCAAGGTTATGGACACAATTCATAAGATTCATATTAATATTAATAATGTTGTGTTAGTACTCATAAGGGAAATTTAAAATTCATAATGTTAGGTTACTGTTCACAAAAAATTATGTTAATTCTCTTAAACTCTAAATATCATCTTGTACACAACCTAGAATGTCAGATTTTAAAAATTCAAATCACAGAGATGGAAAATTTAATATTAATGGATAGGTTATAATGAAGTGGTTATTTGTAGATACTTAGTGTTTCATGATTTCTATATTGAATTTATTTGTATATTCCTGTGGTGTTACATTATCCCCAACTTTAGGAAATTGCTTCCCCAAAATTTGATTTACTTATTAAAAAATGAGGGTACCTTGATCATGGTGTCTATTTGGTTTCATCACCATGTTGCTCACCTAAATAAATGTTCCATGCATTATAACAATTATTTAGATATCCTTCAAAATCATTTTCTTCTTTCATCTAGATCCACCTTGTACATATTGGGTCTTATGAATGTGAACATAAAAGTAGTTTTTGAAAATAATTATGTATGACATATAATTTCAAAACATATGATAAAACATGATTTTTTAAAATTTTCAGATAGAATTTGAGTTGAAACATTCAATCAATTTTCCTATTATATTTCCATAATTTTGTGCTGAATGATTATATTTCAAAATCAAATATGAATAAGTTGTATAAGGATATTATTATTCATCACCTTTTTAAAAATCATTATATACTACAATATCTTGTGATAAGGTAAAATATTTGAAAATTACACGATAATATTTACCTTTCGTAAAATTATGAAAATATTGAGAAAATAGAACTTGATTAAATACAACCCATGATCCACGATGGTATCGAGGTATAGTGGAGGTGTTTGATATCTCAAACAATCTCATTCAAGTGAGTTGTAGGTTAGAAAATGATTTAGAATTATTAGGGAACAAATTTGCAATAATTATTACAAGCAAGTCATCAGGAAGGGACATAAATGTCGTTTGAGATCCTCATGCATCCATTTGTAACTGGATTTCCATGATTTGAAAAGTTATAAAACAATGATTTAACTTAATGAATAGAAATAGAGGCTAACCATATATTTAACGAGAACTCATAATACCTTATGTTTTCTATGAGTATTGATTCACCTTTGTCTAATAGGTACCATTTCTAAATAATGGTATACACTCGATTAGTTTGTGACTCAAAAATAGAAAAGAACTTATCATAGATTGAAATTATATGCATAGATAATCTCATAAGAATGGTTTCTCTAAGAAAAATTTACATCTCAATCCTTCATAATGTATTGTAAAAAAATATGAATTACCCTAAGCATATCCCCTGTGAGTTTCATAACCAATAGTCCAACAAGGCCCATTTTTGTGTACCTGGAATCCCCAGGTCAAGCCTAAAACTCAATGTCATATAATTCACTCCTATGTACATCATTCTTAAAGCCACCATTACCTTCTAGTATCCAGAAAGGGATGAATATGATAGACAGTTCCACATAATCATTTCCATCACAAAATACCAAGACATTATTTTATGTTTGTCTTCAAATACTACCTTAGGGATTTGTTCACTAATATATTTTTTGTAATCTAGTTTTCATCTTTTCTACTAAAATTCCTTTGATACCAACTACAATGCCCCGACCCCACTAGACCGAAGCTGGTTCATTACTGTGTACATTGGGATGGCTATATGAAATAAAAATCCTGATGGAATGAACAGTTTAGTAGTCATGAAGATTCTTGATACATAGATTTAAATCAAATTACATTCAAAAAGGTTACAAAATAAAATACATAACAAGAACTAAAAATTGCATCCACAATAACTCAATAAATGATCTCCTCTTCATCACCAGTTGAAAGTGAACAATGGAAGGGGTGTGCTCAAATGATCAATAAGGGAAATAAGTATCGGAAGAACAAATCAATATTAACTGAATCATAAACAACTGGGAATAGTCAACATGGTATGGTAAATAAATGAAAACCTCACCCGATTAATAAACTAAGAATGAATATTCATCCATATATTTTGTCATAGTGAAATCCTAATTGATAGAAAAAACTGATAATGAATAAATAGAATTCATTTTAACTGGATGTCATGTATCTATCACATGAAACTGTAATACTGTAAAAACCGTTTAGTTTTGTGGGTAGAAACCTATCTAATTATTTGGAAACAAACTTGAAGGGTTTGTCACCAGATAGTTTGTCTCATGAGACCTACTGATGCATCAAGGGGCTATAGCAGGCCCCACCCGCCTCTGCATCAAAATAGTTCATTATAAATAGATTCAACACATGAGAAATATGATTTCACATTATCTTTATATAATAGTGGATACAAATTCATAAATAATTCCATAGTCAAAACAACATTCAAAATAAATACCATATGTAAGATGTTATACGGCTTAGTCAATAATAATATCCATGATATAAGAACATATATATTTAAATGAAATATAATTTCAATTAATATTTTATATCAAATTGTCAGTAAGTACACTACAGAAGAAAGAGTGGGTGCACAATACTAAGCATGTCACAATGAAGTGGAAATTTAAAAAAAAGCTTGTTCTCACATTGTATTTAATTTAGCCATATGAGCAAAAGTTAATAACCACCAAAAGAATCACAGAATACCATGAATATTAATAGAATCATGATCACTTATATCAAATTATAGTACACCTATACCACATAAAAAATAATAGATGAACAATGGAAATCTCACAGAATTTAATGTTTCATGAGAAACCCCCTTACAAACTTTTTAGCATGGTAACAAGTATTCTTCTGAGGGATTAATGAGAGGTAAATGGGTATCCCATTATTTATAAACCTTAAGAGGGGTATTGGTGTTGTTCCAAAACATACCTCAACATTAGGTTATAAATATAAAATAGAACAACATAGGGAAGATGACTTAATAGAAGGGAGAGAGAGGATCCCTTACAAGAACATATCATTAGATTGAGGAAAAATCAAAGACATAATTACGTGTGAAAAAAATTAACCCACACAATAAGAGGTTATATAGAAAATAAAATAATCATAGGTCATTCAAAAATATTCTGGGAAAATACAAATCCAAGGACATTGATGTTTAACTCAAAGACTGAAAATTGAGTTAAGATATCCCTTACAAAGATTACGTCATTAGGGTGATTATATATCAATGAAATATTTTTGTGTGACAAATAAAAATACAAAAAATATAAGTGGATATACATTATAAAACAATAATAAGTCATTGACACATATTATTGGAACAGTGTAACCAATGAAATAGATATTTAACCCAAAGAATGAAAATTGAGTTAAGAATTCCCTTACCTTATGCCCGAAGGTGATATTGATTGTTCTTAACGACCTAAATAATCACATTTAGATTCATTAATTAATATACACAGAACCTCACAAACATTAATGTGATATGTTATTACCATATTAGGTTCATTAATTTTCTATCTAATTGGATTATGAGATTCAATTTTATAGTTTGGGAAGAATTTTCTTCCTTGGATTTCACGATCTGTTTACTTGAATTCATGAAAGGGAATTTTGTTTGAAATGTGTTTAAACACAAAAAATTATTAATATATATAATTATTGAAATTAAATAGATATAAATTATCTTATAATGATTCTGGTTATATACCATGAGGATGACTCATTTGATGAGTTAATGATAAACACTTGGATTTGGCTTGGTGGGTTTGGGCATAGTGAACTTGTTTTGTATTATTATTCCATATTATGAGTGTGTAAAGATTCAAAAACATTAAAAATGATAATATATATATATATATATTATGATATTGTTCAACCATTTTAATGGTTTAATGACCAGTATTGAATACATTAATGAAAATTTTAAAACATGTCTTCCATGAGTGTGTTAAATTAACACATCGCGGACGGTGTTAGAATTTATAGTATAAAAGGAATGTAATAAAGAGATATTATGATGAAATATTCCATTAGCATAAAAAAAATCTACTACATGTATGGTACTGGAATAATCATGTAACTTCGATGAGTTTATGTTAGAGGATAGAACAAAATAATGGATCTTGTAAAAGGAATTGAATGAAAAGGGAAGAGACGTCCACCTCTGGAGTACTCTTCTTTAAGAAACTCTTTAACAACTTTGTTTTTGGCCATTTTTTGAGACCAGTAGGTCTTGGACGTTGAAAAGTAGGTTATGGAGATATTTGAGAAAAATTTAGGCAAGGCGTGAAATTTGTGTTTTGTGGGAGGAAGAGGGGGTGAGGGGTGGTGTATATAGTGGAGGGACATGAGATTTTACTATATTATATTCATCAATTTTTTATTTCTCCACAAGACAAGGAATAAAAGTGTCTTCCATTACTATGAACTGTAATATATGCATGTGATTTTGAGATTTGGGTGCTTACATCAATCATGATTCTAGGAATGGATAATTTAAATTATAATGTATTTATACGGTAAATTAATTTATTTTACTATTCACCAAAAATTCATGTATTGCAGAAAAATCCCAAAAATTCACCCTAACCATTTTTCGATATGTAGAATCCAAAAATTAAGTCCATTTTAAAAAAATATTTTCTATATATGATTAATTAAATATTAAATTAAATCATTTTTAATAGAAATATATAAACACTTAAAATATTCATATTCATTTTTAAGGTGTATAAATTCATTTAAACAGTCATGGGTATGGATACCTTTCATAAGATGCATATTACTATTCAGAAGTGTAAGTTACTATTCATAAGGGCATGTTACTATTCAAAAGGGTGGGTTAATATTCGCCGAAAATTATTTTAATTGTATCAAACTATGAATATAATCTTGAACACAACTGGGTATGTCAGATTTTTACCATTCAAATCACAGAGATGGAAAATTTATGTTTAACAGATAGGTTATAACAAAGTGGTATTTTGTAGAGACTCAGTTTTTCATGAATTCAATATTAAATTATTTATTGTTATTGGGGGGTTAAAAAGCTATTGTTTATGAAAAATCATGTTGATAAGAGATTATGAAAACTAAACACTAGTCACAGATACCTTAGCTCTTGGTTATTGGAATATTATGCTGATGGGAAAAGAGATCCATCAAGCTCAACTCTTTTAAAGATTCTTCCATATACTGGGTTAGAAGATTCCATATCAAATCATCTTCGTTGACATTCACTTTCCCAAGGGTATAAGAGATGTTCAAATAAAAATCCCTCAGGAATTCCACCAAATTCATCTAGAAGAGATTCAAATATTTTTTAGTGTTGATATTTCTCATGAACTAGTTGTTAGAAAATATGGTTATCCTTTCTCCATACAGGTAATGTCACAAAATCTTATTTGTGTTCATCACAAATTCATGTTCAAGTCATTGGTTAGACAATTCATCCCAAGGGACCTCATATAAAGATAGTCATAAGAGACAAAATCATTACCTTACATAAATAATCCACCCAAAACTAAACAAAATTCATCATAGAAGATTGTGTAGCCCTGATCATCCTCTATAAGAGACCATAATGAAAAGTAGTAAAAATGAATTTCAACTGAACAATTTTTTTTGAAATTTAGATTCCCAGAAAAATATACTCCCTTATAAGTTAGATCCATCATCAAATAAGTCAAATATTATAAGTCCATAAAAACAAAAATTAATTCCTATTAATCCCAACAAGCCCTGAATCTTGAAAACAATTCATAGTAGATCTCTTGTTATAACATACACCCCCTTCTTTGGAACATATGATATATCATTTTCCAACAACAAATGTCCAATTAACGTCACTTTGTAAATCCATGAATAAAATTTTCAATCCATATCAAAAATTAATTTATTTCTCAACATGCCCAGAACTGTTCTTAGATGATTCACATGATCCTCCTCAGACATAATGTAAAATAGAATTTCATCAAAAAAGACAGCATCACCGTTATCAAGAAACTCTTGGAATATCATGTTCATTAAATAAATAAAAACTAGATGTGAATTGGTTATATGGAGTTAATGAAATGGATATCATAATTTATTTACACGCCCCAAATGTTATTTTTATGAATGTCAGATTTTTTTTCTTCTTCACTGATTTTTTTTAGATCAAATGATGATCTTTGGGAACCAAATATCCCATTTCAACTAAAAAAATTGGTCATTAATATAGGGAAATAAATTCTTGTTCTTTCTCATAAATAAATTGGGATTAAAATAATCAAAAAAACTAGGATAGAACCATCATATTTCTTAGTAAGGAGAACTGACACCGCCCAAGGTGTATCACTTAATAATATAAAATTTTCTATATAAGAACATTCAAAAAATTCATATCTTTAATTTCATCTGGTTCCATGTTCTAAGAGGGAATATAAAATAGTTGAGTAATAGATACTAAATTAATTGAAAACTCTAGCTCCCTTAGAAGATGAAAACCAAAGATGTTATAAGAAAAAATATCAGGAGACTAGATTACTACTGGAGGGATATAATTTCTAATATATTAACAAATCAGGTAAAAAGTTAAAACAAATATAACTTTCCCCATCTCCAGACAAGAATATCCATCTCTCCTTGAACTTGTGTCCCATTATCCTAGTAAGAAACGACACAAACATTCATGTGTAGTTAAAGAGACTCATCAATGACATAAATTAATCTATGATTTATTTGATATGATCCCATCAGTCTTGAAAATGAAGAAATGCATTTCCAAATCATGAAATTTAAAACTCCAAAAATTTCCAATGTCACAAAAATAAAAAACACAATTGGGACTATAGAGATTCATCTATATCATCATACCAAGGGGTGTTGTGGTCTCAATTACATAAGAAAAAAATTTATAGTTTGAATAAGAATATTAAAAATTCCGGTTGAAAAAAATGAATAAAATTATCCATTATCAAATATAGAAGTCACGAATGATGAATCCATAGTGATGGTATCTCTCATGGTCAATGTTCAGCTATATTCATCCTCTGTAGACTCTTCCACTATGTGAGGATGATTTTTTAGGATGCATGTGGTTATAACCCCTTTATACATGAATAATTTTATTTTTTATTAGTTTAATAAGGTTCTAATTGCTTCATTACACTTCATTAAGTGGAATAAAAATGGAATAATTTATGTTGATAGCCGAGCATCCACAAGAACAACACACCATGGGTTCATTAATACAAACCCTATTAGAATTCCATGTCTTATCAAACTGGTAACAAATCAATGGACCTCTACTCAAAACATAAAAAAGAATATTTAGAAATAAAACTCGAGAAGAAATATCATATTTAATTCCTAACTCAATACATTGAGCCTCCATCTACACATTGATAATATATTAGGTTCAATCTATATGAGATCATAAAATTATTTTTCATACTTTGTCATGGTATTTCCATCCTCCTGAATTTTGAAAAACAATGTAGCCTTGGCCAACAACATTGACTTTATATTGAACTATTTGGTGAAATTAACCATGTTGTATTTCCACTCTAATTCATAATTCATCTTCAACGCTATCATTGTGTCCCACCATCTCCAACTCGGTCCTTCCAGAAGAACGCTTTCACACATCACCTTGATTTAGTCAATTTTCACCATGAATTGAAAAAATGCTACATCCCACTCAAACATTCCTCAACCGGTTAAGGATATGTTTATTCCTTGAATGATTTTATATTATTTTATAGAGTTCCTAAAAATGACTCTAATGATCATCCCATTGGGATTCCATAGTTGGATCCTGAATGGGAGTTGTTGGTGTTGCATAACCCAGGGCATCGATAGTGTGCTTAGTTACATCAACTAGATTATGGACTACAAGAGTATTCTCTCAATCAGGTTTAGAAATATCCCCCTCCTCGAAACATTTCAGAGACCTTCTTAGTGGAATGATTCTATACAAAATTATAATAATGAAAAGACATCATATTTATAGTCAAATAGATAAACAATTGAAATCTAATACTAAGATATTGATAAAAATAGATTTAGATTTCTATTTAAACAAATAAATGTATGGAAAATACTTGATTTAATTTTCAGGTCATCTTTACCAAACCACCGATTTTGTCCTAATGTTTATTTATATAAGAGTTGTATAGGAACTCAGTGGTAACTACCTCACATTTCCTAAATATATTACACAATGCACACTAACATCAAGATAAGAATCTGACACATGCTTTGACACCTCTATTTCATGTTCCAGGCTAGGTTTCATAGTAACAGGAAAACTGATCCATCCCTGACATGGATTGAAGTTCATTCACGATCCCCATGGGTTTTAAACTTGTAGATAAAATCATAGAAAATTAATATTGAAAAAAATTATACAATAGTTTAGGAAGTATGATTTAAAATGTTTGTAATCATATAATAAAATTTTTAAAGGGAATAGTGTACAAAAAGTTAACAAGAATAAAAAACCATGAGTACTATAACAATGTTCTAAAAAACCTGATAGATAGCCCAAGTCCAAGTGGGCATAACTCCATATGTCTAAAGATCAACATCTAGAACCACCACCTAGTGTTTCTTTAACCATACTAAAACAAGAATGGAGATAATCTACAAATACACGAAGGCACCTGTAGGGATTGAGATAAAATCCTACTAGGGTCTCACTACATATTCTATAATAAGACGTGAACTTTTAATTAACCAAATAATAATATTTAAATTAATTTTAAATATATTTTGACAATTTTAAATAATATTTAATCAAATCATTTGTTTCATTTCAAATTATGGAAATACTTTAAAAATGGATTAAATAATCATTTTATATAAATTTTTTTATATAAATTCATATTTAATTTAAAAATATTTACAAACAATGGAGCACTTTTATATCTCATGTATAAACAAGCGAGGAAATGGTCATCTTCCATAAGGTCTGACATTTTCAAGTTATCGGACTATAGACACTCATGGTGACATGATGATATGTGTATACACACATCCCCTTCAACCCTGGTCAATATAAAATCTCCATTATCCCATAGCAGTTATGTTGTGTTGCATATTTGTTTTGGAAAATTGTAATTCATATAGTTTTGTCCCTAATAACTCACGAATTAATGAGGCATTCATGTTCTATCTTAATCAAATTTTGATGAGATATTTATTTTAAAACTAGTTAAAAAAATCATCATATTATATCGTATCAAAAATTCTAATTTACATTTAAAAAAAAATTGTTTAAATGAAAACATTTGTTTTTCTAATATAAATCCCAAATGTTTCAATCAAATACCTTCTTAGTATATTTACACATATACCAATTTGGAAGCAATTTTATCAAATAAAATTTACTATTCTAATCCTACAATTTGATTGAATAATTTGTTTTCAAGAAATTTAAATAAATTTCACATATATAAATTCAAGAATTTAAATTCCATAAAATTCAATCAATTTCACAATGAGACCCCTATTCAATAAAAATGGGGATTTTACAATATCCATTCCAATAATCCATTTTTAAAAAACAATCCCTACCCCAATTCAATGTAATTGGATTTTTATCAAATTAAAATTGATGAGAATCAAATTCCACACATTCATTTGAATGAAATATAATCAAATGAAGGAGATTAATGTGATTTAAATTGAACAACTAGAATAGAACCACCAACATTGGGATCACATCATCTCAAAATTCTAAACCCTAATTTGGATTCCCCAATAAATAATGACATTAATGGAATGTAGGAATCCAAACTATGTTCAATATCACAATAAAGGGTTATTAGATATTTCATTAATATGATGATCAACTAAACCCTTTGGAGGGAAAGAGAGATAGAGATAGAGAGTTGGAGAAAGAGAAAATAATAGAAAACTAACTGGGAGAAGATCAAACTCTGGTCACCAAGCTTCGATCCACTACTAAGAGGCTGTCGAGGGGACAAAACAACTCTTGGGATCTCCTAGGGATGAATAAATTTTATATGGGCTGTAAAAGTACATTGGGGGTCTGAAAATTAGGTTATAGTAATTTTGAATTTTTTTTTGATTATAAATTTCCTACACAGGGTTATATAGGAAAAGACTAATGGTTTAGAAAAACATTGATCCCTAACTGTTACCCCATATTAATGGGTAGTAAAATGTCTACTAATGAGGAATATGTGTGTTTTAACTATGACCAAGATTTGAAAACCCCTAAATTATGTGTTTTAATAGTTTTCACTCAGATTACCCATGGGTTGGGAATGAAATATTCAAACAAAACCCTTTCCTAGAATTTGACAAAATTGTCCAAATTTATCCCTAAACAAACTCTAATAAAACCCAACAAAAAATTATTAAATGGATATTTTAAGAATATGTAAAAATAGTAAAAGGATTTCAAAAATCTTCTACTAATGGTTTATGGTGGAGCGAAAACACCTAGATTATTTGTTTCATGCTTTACCTATTCCCAAATGGAAATGATATTGGATAACTAATTACTTTTTAAACAATGTATTAAAAATTGTTATGAAACACGATTCTATTTTGATGATCAGGGTTATTGTTACAATTTTATCTCCCTATATCTCTATTAATGGTACCAATATGATAGATGAAATATCATATATCTATATAAAATGTATTTTTAATGTGAAATACCTCACTAATTTCTCTTCTGTTTGATCATTCCACCATGTTTACTTCTTTATTTTAGACATCCTTATGGTAATCTCTTGGAAAATAACTATACATGAGAAAAAAATTAAATCCTTAAAATTAATGGACATTATAAAATAACGATACAACCAGAAATGCCCTGAGCTGGTGGAAGCTGGTCCGAATAAAATTAAATAAAAATGGAAATGAGTCAAGCACGTAAGGGATTATAACATAAATTTGTGTGCATCACACCACACTTATCTACCTCCACCAAGGAGGCATAGTATTCTGGGGTCGTGAAAGAGCACATCTCTCCAGTATTAGTGAGAATTTTCTTTTCTAGTGCATCCGCCTCCTAATTAGTCTCTTGGTAAACATGTGACATGTCTACATGCATTTGAGAAATATCACTAAGGAAACCAAACCACTATTACTGGACACACCAAGGGACCTGGTGCATCTTGGTGCTCAAGTAATGAACCGCGATATGAGAGTCAGACTCAATCCAAATATATTTACAATTAAACAGGACAACGTACCTGATGGTATATATCATTTCCTAATGATTGCCTTCAAAGGTGGTACCAATTCCAATGGCATGTTGAAAGCATCGTTTTAAAATCCCACGATAGGTGTAGAACACTCCCCCACAACCTGACTGGCCTAGAGCACCCAACATGGCCCCATAAACATTTACCTTGAGGCAAGGCCCAATGGGTGGGATCCATCGAATATTCTTTAATATCTGAGTTTTTCATGGAAACCTCGAAACACCAAGCATTCTCAAAATTTGAATATCAACAACTGAGTTAGATATGGTGAGATCATGCACAAGGGAAGCAGCATAAATATCTCTATGAACCACTATCATTACATGCTGAAACGTGGAGTGCACACCAGTGAAAATAGTAGCGTTCCTATATTCCCAGATGACTACAATAGCAGCAACAATAGCAGCCAAAAACAGGTTAAAAATATGGTCACTGAACTGGCCATGAGATACAGAAGACATCAGTTCCGTAATCGACCCACATGTGATAAAAACCACCCCAAAATGGAACCAATATATTCCCATGGTTGTTTGGAAAGGAAACATCCCATAGAAATGTGCTGAACAGAATCATCATTGGCTTTGCAGATGGAGCACATGGAGGCCATCTGAAAACCGGCCCTCTTAAGAGCATCAGTTGAGGGAAGATTGTTTTTCCAGATCCTCCAGATCAGAGAAAATCGGGAGGGTCTAATGAACCACACTGTAAATTACATAAGCCAAGAATGTGTAAGGGATTGAACCCCACATTGGTTCTTATAGTAATCCCTTCAATTGAATTTCTCGATACTTCTTATGTATACAGATCAAAGTATCATGCTCCATAAAGGCATAATTAGTGATTTCAGTCACCACATTTATAAGAATACTAAATGTAGAAGATTGCATCTGGGAGAGTAAACCTGAAATAGACCAAGTGGCTGCCTCAGGTGGGACATTTCAATCACAAAGGGTCTGTGTGATCCACTTTGTGGTCCAGTAATTCAGTGTGGAATCCCTGAAAACCACCCATTGAGTATCGTGCATAATTCTAACATATTTCTGATTGAAAGAGGCCCAAACCGATGAGGCAAGATAACATTTATATCCATTTAAAAGCCTCATGTTGATTCTGTTTGAATAAAAATCATTGTGAGCTTCATGAGAAAGCAGGTTCCAAGTAAATTTCCCAATCAAGCCATCATTAAAGGTATGAAGAACCTTGAGTCCTAGACCCCACAGCTCCACAGGATTCATTCACTCCTTACATGCATCTATAATTAGCTTCATATCATGTGGTGACCCTGTCCATATGAAATTTCGTACCGTGCTCTGAATTTCCTTGTGATGTCCTCTCGGCTATCGATAGATAGAGAAGGAATAGACAAACATCGATGTAATCACTGAGTTCACAAGGCAGACCCTCCCAGCCAGGGACATAGATTTCCCATTCCAGCTGGCCATTTGATGTACCATTCCAGCATAAATTCCTTCCAGGTAATGTATTTTCACTTTACCACAAAAAAGTGGGAGCCCAAGGTATTGGAAGGGTAGAGATCCCCTCCTCACCCCAAGAAGAGTGACAATTCTATTCTGTTTCCCAACTAGAATTTCATTCCAAAAAACAATGGAAGATTTGTCCCAACTAATGGCTTGTGCGGATACCTCCTCATAATGACTGAAAAGGGATTTAATAGAGGAAATAGTTTTCGATGAAGCTTGACCAAAATGCATGAAATCATTAGCATACAATAAATGAGATGGGGCATGCTCACTCACATTAGCCCTAATCTACTTGTAAAGTACATTTTCGGAAAGGCCATTAATACACATACTCAAGTAATCCTCTCCAAGGGAAAAAAGTAGACCAGAATGTGGATCACCATGCTACACCCCCTGGTGCATGAGAAGAATCCCCTCAGGGAACCATTGACAAGAACTGATATCCTGGAAGAATCAAGAATAATACAAATCGGATTCATGAAACCATTATATAAGCCATACCTTCTAAGGACATCAAGGAGGAAGCTCCATTTAACAGTGTCAAAATCCTTGGAGATATCAATTTTGAAGGAAAAATTCACATCTGTTGTATTTCTTCTCATAATATTGACACTCTCATATGATATAAAGAGGAAATTATGGATGCTCCTCCCATGGAAAAATCCAAATTGATTAGCAGTGATTATGCCATTAACCAACCCACTCATCATGTTCCCCAAAACCTTGCTAATTTGTTTTGGTATTTTGTTCCCAAGTGAAACCGTTCTGAAATCCTTGAATTCAAGAGAATTCTCTTTCTTGGGGATAAGAGAAATGAAACACGAATTCATTCCATGGGGAATATATGAGTGTGAGAAGAAATCCTTAATTCACTGCACAATATCATTCTGCATGATGTCCCAATAGAAGATGGAAAATTTATTTGTGAATCCATCAGGACATGGGGAACTCTCAATATTGAGAGATAAGAGAGAAGATCTGATATACTCTTTGCATGGGGGAGCAAGTTGAAGCGGATTCGATTGATCATCAATACAAGGACTGATGTTATCGACCATGCAGTGACTGTTGGACTGCCCATTATCATAATATATTACCTTGAAGTGTTCAACAACAGCCAGGGAAATATCATTTTCTTCATTATAGAGGTTCCCATCGATGATGACCACCATATTCCCGGCATGCACCCTCTTTTCCTTATACAACATATTGAATATCTTGGAGTTCCTATCCCCATCCGTTATCCATTCCACATTAAGTTGATTTCTAAGAAATATTTTCTTTACCATTAGATGATCATCAAGCCTTTTATGGGCTGTTATTTCCTCTCTGGATAAGGTAGGATGCCGATCATGACAAATCATAATCTTGGCCAGCTCATGCTCTGACTTCCTGATATCCTCATTAATTTTTGAAAATGATTTTTTACTCTGTTCCCACTGTAACCCCTTAAGGTGTTTGAGTTTCCTAACAAGTGTTTGGAGATGACTCCCAATTACTTTAGAATTCCATCCCTCCAAGACAATCTCCCTACATCCTAGAGTCACAATCCATCCATTTATGAATCTAAAGGGAATAGGTTCTGACCTTGTGAGGTGGGTATTGAAATAAATAACCATCATATTGTGGTCAGAATGATGCGTAGGAAGCAAGAATACATAAGCTCCATGAGTTGTATCATGATCATGAATACAAACGAAGAATCTATCAAGATTACTTGCTTGCTTTCCCTCCCATGTGTATCTGCATGATATGAAATTTGAACCAGCTATGGGAACATATTCTAGATTGCAAATGTAAATGCATTCAGAAAATTCAGTAGCAGAAACCCTATTGAATTTTGTTCTGGTTTTCTCCTTAGGAATCATTATATTATTGAAGTCACCAATAAGCATCCATTTTTTCTCCATCATCCTAGAGTTTTCTTATAGTTCCTCCCATAATTCCCTCCTCCTAAGATAAGAGTTGGAGGCATAAACAAAAGAGACTGATAAATCTTGCCATGCAAAGATACAATTAACAAGGACACTTTGAATCCCATTAGAATAGGATGTGATCTTAATTTCATCATGCCTTAGCACCCATAAGTGGTCTATGTAAGATTCTTGTAGATTATTAGAGAGAATGTTGTATCCTAGAGAGTCCCATTTGAATCCTTTCCATTTTTCAAAGGGGACTTTTGGCTCAACAATTCTAACAAACATCTGTTTTTAGGTTATAAGATAATTTCGAAGGGCCCTAACCGTCCGGGAGTTTCCCAGCCCTTGATAATTCCAATAAAAGATCTTCATTTTTTACTAGCAATTCCTCTTGTCAGAGGCCCCCCTTTTCTTTCCAGAAATTTCTATTTCTTCTATTTATTCCTCTAACAACCTATCCATTGCATCTGTCCATAGGTAGAAATGTTGTGAGTTCCCTTGGTAACCTAGAATTCCCCACTATCCCCTTTCATCAGTGGAATAGTAGTAGCAGTCAGCTCAAAACCTAGACCAACTAAAACCCGATATACATCATGGTTCCCCTTCATCTGCTTGTACATACTACTATCATTCACCGACCTAATTAGTTCATCACTACCACAACCACTAGATGAAACAGTATTCACTTCTGGGATGGCTGTGTCTTCAGTATGCCTAGAACCATTGTCATCAACAAGTTAATCATCTGACCCACTACTAGAGGCAGTAATGTCACCCCATGTAATGGGAAGAACAGATTTATTAAGATGATCTCCTCCCACCTCATCATCCCATAATTGTCCACTCAAGGGCATGAATGCATTCCCATATTTGAGAGGGGGGTCACTGCCAACCGTGAAGCTTTTTCAGGCAGCCATGGAGGGGGAAATTTGGATGAATCTCCCTCCTGGGTCAGAAGCTAGGTGACGATCTGAACCTCTTCCAATTCCTTCAAATTCTGCTAGAATAGGTGATTCATCCCCTGACCTGTTAGGTTCACCGATATCTGTAGTGGCACACTGTGGTAAGGTGGTCATCCTGACCACCACATGATCACTATAGGGAGGATGTGTCCTCTGATTCTCCTTAGACCTACCCTCCTCATCAAATGCAGATCCAACTTGTGCCACCTTGCTAGGAATATCATTTTCCCTGGTAGTATATGAATAATCATCCATATTCTGTGCTTAATGCTACCCAGGACTAATTCCTTGGCCATCTCCCTTGTTCTCAAGGGGTCCAGAGAATTTTTCTTCATCCCCTTCCTTCTTCTGCACATACTCTAATCATGACCCTTCAGCTTACAAACATTACATTCCTTGTCCCGTTTACACTTAGATGTCGTATGCCCAAAGAATATGCAGCTCATACAAAACATTGGTTTCTTCTCATAAAAAATATCAAGCTTCATGCTATCATCCCTTATTGTAAGAACTATCTCCTCAACCAGAATACTCGACATGTCAACTTCCACCAAGATTCTTGCATAGTGTCCAATCCTCGGATCATTTGTCTGTCAGTCCATGCGAATGGGATTTCCTACAAAAAAAATGTCTCAGAGGATTCTTGGGTGATAATACAGCCAGTTTGTCTTGTAATGTTGGGTCCATTATTGAGTGTGATTGCTCTAGACATTCATGGGATCAAAGTTCCGATCACATTCCTGCACATTCAAAAAACCAGGGTTCAAGGAGACCATGCCCTTTCTCCATGACTTCCTATTAACTTCATCCATGGGTAAGAACACATTGTAATATACCCTTCCCATCGCAATCATTCTCCAATCATCAAAACACCAAACCTCTGCAACCCTCTTATTCAGATCCTGAAATTTCCACAGATGCCCACCCTTCGGAATAATGACTCTCGCGATAATTGAATACCAATAGAGATTTACCTGTTCCTCAACTGCTTCATGATTGGTCGATATATGGGAAATCCTACCCTTCTATATCAATATCTCCGGTGGGCGTGATTCGATGTCTGAGAATGATGGTCTCACTGCATTGCTCACCACTTCTGCAAAATTTACCCCAATCCCCATAGGTTCCTTCGAAGAGACCACCATGACAGCCTCACACTTATTTGCAATTGAGAACATCTCCATGTGCCACAATAGAGAATAATTTGAATATAGTGTTGTCTCATACAATTACAGTTATTGGTCTCTGATACATATACCTTACTATGAAGAACGTTATGGTCTTACTTTTTTTTATCCACATTGTTGGATTGAAATAGGTGGGAGAAAAATTATGAAATGTACCCTTATAAACAATAAAAAATGGAATGGAGATGACTCAATGTCTTCCAAATCTTATATATATATATATATATTATTCATTGATCATTATCATATGATATGGCTAATCATCTATTCCTAAGAATCAATCCATGTTTATGAAATCATATTTTTGGAAATACAAGAATGTTTTCATCGTGGTACAATGACCCTTATTAGATACTTAACTGATTTGGTGATTTTAATTATCAGTTTTATTTACTACTATACTCTTGTAATGTGAACAGGGTATTTCATATACATTAATTAAAGAAGTCATATCATAAATTTGATAATACCATATGATGATACCATACTTATCATGAAATGGATTATATATTGATTAATCTAATGATATATAATGTTGATAGTAAATAGAGTCTCTTTTATTAAAGAAACATCTTATGGTATAGGATTATAGCATCATTGTATGATTTAGGAATATATGTGGTGATGTGGAAGAAAAAATATTTTAGAAGTGGTCTGATCTCATCCAAAACAATAGATGACACATTAATTTAGAGAATGTAAAAAAAATTGAAGGGAGAATTTAACACCAATAGCCTCATGAACATGAACAATTTATTATATATATTGGACTTATATAATTTTTTGGTTATGTATCAATGGATTCTAGAGACTTATGTTCCAGGACCGATGACAATCTTAGAGGGATGTGAATAAGGGTATTCACTATATAGATTTCATAATTTTCAATGCATCTCAAATTAGAAAGGAATTTAACTAATATTAAAATAGCATATAATCTCTGATACCACTGGTAGGGACCCAAAATTACATGAGTGTGGTTGAATCAAGGTTTTTTCCAAATTAACCATTTTGTAATTAATGAAACAAAATATTGATCCATTTTTATAATAATAAATGATTCAAACATTTGTCTTCCTAACGACAGACACAACACACAAGGAAAACATTAGGAATATTAATATGAAAGGTAATGATATTTCTACTCAGTTCACCTAAATGGGTAATTCCAAGGTGAACACACCAATATTGTGTGGGTCAGTGAAGAAGCAATAATAATAACAATAGTATTATAATGGATTTGGAGATTCTCACTAAAAATCCATGGTCACTCCCTCTTTTTTTCACTCAATTAACTAGCTATATGAATGAAAAATATAGTTTATATACATGATATTCCATTTATGATCTTTATGGTATGAATTGGCTGAAAACATGGTTCTAGATAGATTAACCTTGATCTTTCAATATGCTACAATCCCTCACACTGAATGTACTCAACTCTCCATGGGATTTATTTGTGTATTCCCTTGAACTCATTAGAGTCGCATAAGTTTATTTCAATAAAAATTCCCACCATGACATTTATTTATGGATGTAATTGATATCATTATTCATTAAAAACTCATATTGTGGATTTGATTCATTCTTTTCATATGAAAACATTAAACTTTCATCATCTATATTTACAAAATGGATGAAATCTTTTTGAAATCTATTTAGGACTAGATATTAATATTTGTCACCGATGTATCAAACTTCTTTAAAAAAAATGATATACAGAATATATCCTTGTCCTTATAGAAATAATATTTAAAATAATGATTTCTATATTTCCTAAAATGTGTCATGGATCATATATATGTTAACATATATCTATCCAATGACGTGGATCACCAAAATACATTTTTCCATTAATCTGTGATCTTTTATAAATACATAGGGTTCTATATTTAATTATTGATACATGTCACTCAAGAGAAACCTTTTTATCATTGTAGAACAAGGTTATTCTATGACATATTTTTCACTGTTCCTTTTTTTCCGATGAAACAATATAGCTCAGGAATTCCAATCTTCCTTCATAGTCAATACCACCACCAGGATTCCAATATTATTCATGAATATATCCTTAATATTTAGTTTTTTCTCCATAATACAATGTAAATAATTTATATTTTTCTTATATTGTCCATATAAAATCTATATTCACATAACATAAATGTTGATTCCATATATTTTTCATCATCTATTTCATAAAAAGTAGAAATACATTCAATATTTGATCCTTATTTTCCATCTAGATTGTAAAGAAAATTCCCTAATGTATAGAAGTGTAATATATATGTGAATCACATCAATGAGTCTCCATAAAATTCCGAATAATATCATCGCAAAATCATTTATTTCAAATGATTTCATTTTAATCATTCAAAAATTACGAAAAACATGAATTCATATGATTCAGAAAATTTTTAGATGTATTTAATTGTAGAATCAATAATTCATTAAGGTAAATTATATTTTGATAATTCTATAATTCATATGATTGATCAAAGTTAAACTAATTCTAGATTTTTAGCTCATTATATTGATGAAAAATAATAGATTTTTTAAATAAAAACATAATCATGATGAAAAAAATTTAAGAGTCTTCATTCTAATTTAAGATCATCAAAATGATCATTTCATCATACAATTTTATAAAAGTAGTTTTAGATAAATTTCTTTTATATCCATTGATCCAGTATTTAGAAAATGATATGGTATATAAATCTAACCATGATTGAAAATCTAGAGTCAATAATAATTAAGAATTTTATGCGTTAATACAACGTATCAACCTATCACCTTCCATATAAATAAAACATGTTTATCATTCAGTTCCTATGTATTAATGCATTTCTAAAAAAGTCACACAATATTTAATGATTCATTATTTTTCCATGCACCCTTATTTATATCGATAATTTATTAGTAAAATGTACTATTAATTCATATAATTTTCTTACATGGGAAACCTTATAATTGTCCAAAAATCAAAACAATATGCACTTGGATTCAAAAATATCCTCATTGAATTTTGTGTGAAGTCTTTCATAATTAAACCACTCTATTTTTTAAAAATATTAAATGGGTCATTGTCAACTTTTTTGGTGAAATATTTACCATTTTTGACAATTTTTCTCAATCACACTCCCACATTTCCACAAATGTATTTCTAGATGATTTCACATCCCATCATATCATTGTGGATTCTAGAATATGGAAATCAATCCTCATTAATATTTTTTGAAAAAATTGAATCCATAAACCAAGAGCATGTAACAATTCGGAATCATTCCATCAAAATAAAATTAATTTCCATATCATCACTACATTCCAAAATTATGTTTCAAATTATGTAATAACATATTAGAAATGGGTTGTTAATCAATCCCATATGTTTTCTGATCTGGAGCTCAGTTTAGGAAAAAATGGTCCAGGATAACAATGTCATTGTGTTACATAATCACATACTAGATATTCTTAACAGTCATTGCAAAATTTGATTTAAAATATTAATATAATTTTAGATAGAATCTCACCAAATGTCTGGAAGATAATATTTAAAAAACTAGGTGAGGTACATACCACATGATTTCACTTGTTAAATCTAATTTATGCAATGAAACTCAAATTCATATAATCTACTCTTGTTTATAATAGGATATATTTTATTTTCTTAGTAAAAACATCACAATATGCATGGAATCCAATCAGATGATTAAAATTAATTATTATAAAAACAAATCACAAAATGTTAGATATTGATGAAACATAGCCAAATGTCTATTCTTTTATTGATGGATAACTATTATCTATTAAAACATATAATCTCTTTATGAGGCTTCCCAATACTGTATCTATGCTATGTTAAATTCCAAATCTATCAATAACAAATGATTACCATCAAAATCACCTTGATATCAACTATTTTTTAGTATTTCATTATTAGAAGTCAACTGTCTGCATATATGAAATGATGAAAATAAAATTATTTGAGATGAGAGATTTAGGGATATAGATCATAAGACAAAAAAATCCACTAAATTAAGAATTTATAGAAATTAATATGATATTTCACCTTTTATAAACTGGTGTTAGAAAAATATTCCACTACATAACATATTTATCTTTTCTATTTCATCAGGATGTCTTAAACAACAGTTTCATCATGTAGAATAAAATACGCAATGCTTCTCCATCAAACAACCGTGTTTAATTATAAATATAACATATATCTAAGATAACTTCCGAAACAAAATTTGACACCTACCCCATTCCAAAATAGTCATGATACTCATTTTTATTTACACTACAAACATACTCACCGAAATTAACAAATGAATTATTCAAGGTGACATTATAATCCCAATGAATATTTTAATTACTATATCTTCATTAATAGGTTAACCATTCACTTATCTATGCTCTCCAATCATAAAATATGAATTTACTTATTTTTAATGTTTTCCAACATAGTTGAGAAGACAAGGTGCATATATTTGATATATGGATCACATCATGTAATCTTTGATATCCTCAGATTCATGATTTTTGTATGATTTCATGGATATCATCCTTGAAATCATTAACGGATAGAAACTGACTCTAGTTTATTCAAGAAAATTCACAAAAAACATATATAGATTCTTGAATGGTATTACACAATGAAGGCTATATAACAATTGTCCACTTACCATTTAAAAAATATAAAAAAATGATTTTGAAAACAGTGGATTTTAGTAAATATATTCAGTTTTAGGATTGAATCATTATTATTAATTATTGTCAACACAGTTGGTCAAATTCATTCTTAACAATTCAATCGACATTCCATTCCATATGGAGCATATCCATATATGGATATAATGCATCATGTAATAATGTAAACACGGATACCATCATGAATGAGAATACTTCATCATGAATGATCAGGCTCAATCCCAAATCATCATTTTTACTGATTAATCAACACGACTCCTCATAATTGACAACAATTGTCATATAAAAATAAATATCCAGCTTCATCAGGTGAATTTATGTTAACAGAAATACATCTTTCAGTATTTATCGATCGGTCTTGAACCACCATTAAACTATTAATTGAAACAGTCATGAAAAATCTTCTTATAAGTTATGCATGCTACATCTCCACAATAGATTAATCCATAGAATTACAATTTTCAAAAGTTTAATAAATAAATAGTAAGGGGATATGGGTTTTACCTCCATCCTAATCATGTTGAGGAGGGTAACTGGCCTTTATTGGAAAATATTTCTTCCCAGTCTTCCAACAAGACTTTACTGTGTTGAGCTTCTATGTGACACAAATAATATTGTCATTATTCAAAAAAAATTCCATTGAATTAATTAAAAAAAATTCCAGGATTTTACATAATGAGTATTTATCATCCCACTGTTAAATTTTCCCCATAGGAAAAAAAATGTTGAAAATTCTTCTTCCATTAGGAATTCATTATGAAATAGATCATGTATCATCATTATATTCGTACACTGGTTTGGTGTAAGTGGACACACACAAAAATCCATCTTGTTTTTCCTTCATTGTTGCCAGATGGTAGATACCTTAATCATTATATAATCCCCAAAACCACTTTCTCGCATCCATATAGTAATTAGTGAACATGCTATATGAAAAAACCATTTTACAATTTATTTCATCAGAATTTATCGATAATTCTAAAAATAGGATATGATTCATACTTAACTAGTTTGAGTATTCTTTTCCTCTAGTATTATTATTTTTGGAATACTTTAGGGGTATTCTATTAATATCTATGGTGTATCAGTTGTTTTATAATATTATCAAAAATCTGTTTTTTTTATAGATGTAACATTTCATACTGAAATTACACAATGAATTCTGCTGTCATGGTTGAGATATATTATTAGTAAATTTATATCTATTGTGGAAACATACAGATTCCATAAACACATTCATTGTGTTTCCAACTCTTCCCCCAAAATGGAATTTATTTTTTACCTTAATAGATATCCATTTTCATTAGTTTTACATGGTTTATATAATTTTTAATAAGAGTCCATTTTCTTGTTATTCATGTGGACAACAAATATTTTCCCAAATGAAAACTCAGAATTTGTATTCACTTTATCATTATGAATATTATAAACATTTTATATAATTATGAGACTCATCACCTTCATTTTACCTTCCATGTTCATAATCTAAGAGTTCTTTTCATTATGATATGTCTTCAATTTCTTTTCATTCTGATCAATAAGGGTTGATGTAGATGTTGTATGGTTCTTATTCCTTACAAAAATTGATTTTACTTCATTATGATCCTCACTTATATCATTTTTATGATTTTTATCCTCTCCAATTCTTGTATTAATTTCATTTTAATCCACTCATACGACCATAAAATTATCATTTGTTTCTTCTAAACCATTCATGATATCATAATAAAAATCATTATTATCCATCAAAGATTGAATTTCAATTTTTATCACTTACATAATCGTTGGATGGTTTCACCAATAACCTATTTATTTACCACATGATGTGGTCTATTCCACCTAAATATACGTATATGATAGAAAAAATGAATATTTTACTTCACAAGGATCATATTTTAATGTCTTATAATTAGATATAAATAAATATTTAATTTTTCATATATGGAGAGGACTTTATATATTATTTATGATATTAATCTTTTTTTCATCCATTGAAATTATGGTAGATTTAATTAATCATTCATTTAATTAAAATCATTAGGAATATCATGGATTTCCTTCTTGAAAAATTTTGTTTCAGCAAATATTATTCCAAAAATAAACTACATTTATTTGGATTTTTTATACTAAACATCCCTTTTGAGTATATATTCATTCACAAAATTCTTTTAAATCTATAAAAAAATCAATACATTAATTTATTTGATTCACTTCATACAATATATCTAGATCAATTATTAATAAAATATCACCAATCAACATTTTTTATGGAATCCCACTAAATATTTCAATGTATATCATGAAATCCTTCTTCCATTGATTTAAATGAGGTACATACATCTTGGGAGCCCTCATAATATAATATATAATTTCCAAATATTATCAAAACATAATGTATTGGATGAAAATTTATATTACCTATAGGCACAATACAAAGGTTTGTGACCCGAGATGCCATGATAGGGGGTGAATCAGGGTGTTGGACCTATTAATATTTTCTTCATTAATGTATCAATATCATGTTCCATTTTTAGAATGAACAACCACTCAATATATTCTTTTATCAAATACATGCACCATGTAACACCTATGAATTAATGAATAATGGGAATAAGAATGGATATGATATTTTTTACACGGTTCACCCAATTGGTTACTCTAAGGAGCACACATCATTTATGTGTGGGTATTCATAGAAGCAACAGAACTCACATTTTTGTTGAAATAGATTTGGAATGGCTCACTACCAATAAAATTAAATTCCCTCTTCATAACTCCATGAAATAATTTTGTGACCAAAATTTTTTTTACTCACGATGTACTATTCATGTCAACCACGTGTGAATTATATACACCCTTGATGCCAAATACAATCACAATGATCTTTCAATATGAATAAATCTTTCACAATTAATGTACTAAAATATTCGTGGATGTGATTTGTGTCATCATTTGAACAACCATGAATCCCCTCTAAATTTAGGAACAGAAACCGCCACTAGGTCTTCAATTAATGGAATTAACAGATATCATTATTCATCAAATCATCTTTGTATTGAAATGATTCCTTCTTTTAATTTAATCATGATGTACAATCTTCATGAAGACAAAATCAATATTTCAATTGTATATATATAATGCATGCAGCCTGATTGCATTATATTTCATAACAGATCTTCAAATTTATAATTGGCCTCTATCCTCTCATTTTAATTATCGATGTACATATTATTTGATTATATTTATAAATATAAGATATAGAATATGGTTCTCACTATTTATTTAATTGAATCAAGGTGCACACATATATATATGAACATATATCCGTACAATGACGCGAATAACTAAAATATATTTTCCCGGTACTCCACAATCTTTTATAATAGTACAAGGTCATCTATTTTAGAATTCATATGGATTGTTCAAGATCATCATTCTTTTTATTCTTGATATATATAATTATATCACAACTTTTCTACATTTCACTTTTTCTTGATGTCACAAAACATCATTGGAATTCATCTGGACCATTACATTGAACACCTCCATCATGAGTCGAATATGACTCTTGAATCTCCATTAAATACCATAATTTTTCCTTAGTATTGAAGATGAAATATTTTAAATATTTCATCCACCATAATCATGGAATTTAATTCTGTATAACTTCATTGTGGTTTCCATATAATTTTGTCATCCTATCATTATCCATGATTAGAAATATAGTCCACTTTAATCTATATAATTTGTCAAGATCTTCATTTAATCACCTTGAATTTATTGAATCATATATCCTATGTGAATCACAGTAGTGAGTATCCTAAAAATTTCTTGGAATATCAGCACACAAACTTTTCATTCAATGACTTTCATTTCAATCATTTAAAAATTATATACATCTTGAAGTCATAATATCCAGAAATCTTTTAGATCCATTAATCATTAGATTCTAAAATTTATATAGTTAGATTATTTTTAAATTATTAATTAATATTGCTATCATATCGATGATCACCTAATACTGGATTCTTTAGCATATGATATCGACGAAAAATAATAGTATAAATATTTTTAGGAACTGCATCATGAAAGGTAATCCTGGCAAAGGCATCAGTTGAAATTTGGAGGTCCAAAACGATAATTTCTGCATTCATTGTAGGTAAATATAATGTAAAATAAACTCTTATATAACAATTTAATCCTTTGTATTGAACAATTTATGAATCTAAATCATGTTAATATGTAACACCTATAAGAATTTATAATCTATAATTTATTGTATCAATGCATCGTATCAGCCTATCAATATCTATGTAAAGTGTATAGAGGAATCATACAATGTCCATATAGCCATTAAATTACAAATATGTTATTCCATATTCTATGTATCACCATGATTCAATGAAGAATACATTAATTTATCCCTTTATTGTTAAAATAGGCACTTAAAACATATAATTCACATTCATGGGATTCCTCATATATTGTCAACAAATCCAATCAATAGAATTTTGGTTAAACGATTTTATAGTATTTTTTGAATTTATTTTGATGTTGAATGGTTTGAGAATAGTTATTAAAAAACATGTACTATCTCCAAGAAACCATGTACGTGTGTATATGATTCATTGGGTAGGTACATCATTGGTGTACATTTTTTCCATACCTTGATAATAGTCATGGGAAAACATTCCAAGTGGGGGAAATGATTAAATAACAATATTTATATTGTCATCTATACTATATAGAACAACTATGTGAATCACTTTTTTCTCTATAGTATCATGTTCCCAATTGGAACAAAAATAATAAATTCATTCAGTGTATCCATGATATATTAATTTAATTATTTTAAATTTTTATTTTAACATGAATTTAGACAACATAAAATCAAATTTCATATATTCCTCTAGGTTCTTGAACTCCTCTTTTTTCCTAGGATCCCATTACGATTCTCTTTTATCATGAATCTCGTTTTTGTTAATCAAGGTATGTTTTAGATGAAAATACATTTTTAATTAATCATTTAATCTCCCTCTTTAGGTCATCTCATATTCTCTGGCCTAGATAGTTAGATATATTCCACCATGGATAGATCAATGATCTATGCTATGAATGATGATGATATATTGTTTGATCTATTTACGAAATAATATATATGTATGAATCTATATATTTTAGTTTTATTCCTAATTTCATCATCTCTTTCGAAGTAGGTGTGTTTACACTCATTTACAAATAATCATGAAAATTAAGGAATAGTATTTATTTAATATTTTTATTTGAATTTTCCTGGAATATGATTTTTTATTTATTAAATGAAACCACCTTAGGATATTGATTTTGAAACATGGGAAATTAGTTAGATTTTGGATAATTATTTTTCTTGAAATTTTAAAATGATGATTTTATAATTATTGAAGGGTTTTTATATAAGAAAATTTATTGATAAAATGATTCTAGGAAATGTAATTTTTTTAAAAGTTTCTCATAGAATTTTGGACATTGGGTTAGCTTGAGCAATTTGAGACAAATAATTCTCTTGAATTACCATCATTATTATGGGACATGTTATATCCATGAACTACATTTCCTAGTAATTACACTAAGCATGATTGTAGGCATTCATGTAACTATGTAGGCATGAAAATTTTTATGCTAAATTTTAATGAAAAAGATTTACAATTATATAAGGTTTAATTCCCAAGGATTTCCTTTAAGAATTTATATATTGTTTTTATCTATTATTCAAATTCATTATTTAATATTTTATAATAGGTTCTTATCTGAGTGTCATTCTTTTAGTATAAACTGGTGAAATATACTAAATTTATACTCAACTAATGCTTGAGAACATTGGTTTATTTTATAATGTTATCTAAAAGGACATGAACAATGGGAAGGTATATTATTTTTTCTGGTATTCATCTTAATACAATAACGTTTCATAGGGAGTAAGATCATAGAGATAGTATGAGTATTTCTGTTTATGATACCATATTAATGTCATTTGGACTAGTTTTATTTTTGTCATTTATAGTTATTTACACTACTGGAAAACTAACCTATACCAACGGTTTGGAATCATTGGTATAGGCCTCCAAACCGTTGTTATAGCCTATACCAACAGTTTGGAGAACCATAGGAAAGTAAGCAATTAGGATAGGTCTATACCAACGGTTTTTGGAAAACTGTTGGTATATACCTATACCAACGTTTTTGAAAACCGTAGGTATAATTAATAAGAAAATATATACCAATAGTTCCCTAAAACCGTTGGTATATGTATTTCCATAAAAAAAAATTCACTGGGATTTGATCCCAGGACCTCTAGTTTATCATTGAACGACCTAACCACTAACCTGACATGACTTTTGTGGACATAATTTCATAAATATTTAAAAGTATTATCATAAATATTTTAAATTTTGATTTATAGAATGTTCTGGTTAAAAGGATCCAATAAAAAATCAAGGGACCTATACCAATGGTTGTCAAAACCATTGGTATAGATCCCTAGAATCTAGGATGTGATGTTGATATATTCGGGACTTCTCCCAACGGTTTGGCCAATCCATTGGGAAAGCCTACCCTTTCCCAACGGTTTGACCAAACCGTTGGGAAAAGTGGACACAAATTGGACCTTTTTCCAACAGTTTGGGAAAACCGTCGGGAAAGACTACCCTTTCCCAACGGTTTGTCCAAAACGTTGGGAAAGGTGGACTCAAATTAGACATTTCCCAACGGGTTGTCCAAACCGTTGGGAAAGCCTATCCTTTCCCAACGGTTTTGGAAAACCGTTGGGAAACGTGGCCAGAAACTGGACCTTCCCAACAGTTTGGCCAATTCATTGGTAAATGGGGTATAGAAGGGTTGGGGAAGGTCACATTTCCAGTAGTGTTAATTTCATTTCTATTTCCACTATGATATTTTTTGGATAATTTTTTTACATTGGAGTTGTATTTATTTATACTCATGAATTGTGTAGCTAGTATGGATATTTTCAATGAATTTCTAGGATTTTTTTCTTTAGGAAAAAATCCACCTATATTATAACATGTAGTTACATATACTTCACCCAGTGAAGCTTCAAAAAATTTTCACTAAACACAATTATAAATCGATATATAATAATATAATGTTTTTAAATTAACTAGATCATCATGAATAAAATTTATATATTATCCTGAAATATAATCATATTATTTTTCATAAATATCACAAAAAAATATCATTTTAAGTGATCCACTACATAATGGACCTTATTATTTATATAAAATTATCCAATAGACTATAAGAAAATTATATTAAAATACTTTAAATTATTTTAAAAAAAATAAATTATTCATTAGAAATAAATATTTAATTTTCAAATTAACACTAAATATAATTACATAAATCCAGAAAATAAATATTTAGTACATCATCCAAATATAAAAAATAAACATATAAAACCCTGATGATATGCATGTTGAAGTTGGTTCCTCAGAACCAACATCTCTTTACTATACGGTAACATGTATTCATATTTTATAATATTAGTAAAAATATTATCATAACATGATTGTTCATATGTATAACATTGTATGTGATACCATCCAGAGAGTACCTATCACACTAAAAAAACAAAATATCTCCATGTTATTATGATAAATTCAATGTTATACGTCACTATTCTTAATATATGATAAATAGAATGATGGAATCATTTTAGGGTTATAAATGATAGAAGCTATATGGGATGGAGAGTCATAGGAATTTGAGGAACCCTCTAATGTTGTACAGCTTTGGGAATATCCAGTAGAATGTAATGTGAATGAGACCCGGTAGTAGGAAACAAATTTTTTTATTTTTCATGGGATATTTTCTATCTACTGATTTGAGTATTGGTTCATATACATTAATATTATTATAAATGAGTATAATAAGATGCAAAATTTTATTTATTTATGAAAACTACGATGACAGATGTATGTGGCGATGTTGGATACATTGGTTGTGTCATGATTATTATTACATTAACCAATCAAGAGAGAAAGTATTTTCCCTTATGTACATTAATGGAATAATATATCTTTTTCCCTTTGATGGAAATGATATAGATTAAATAAATCCATTTCCATGGTGTTCTATAATCAAGATCAATTTCATAGAAGTTAATGAAAGGTCAATCGAGCTGGTAGTTTGATGGCGCCATCATTCAACTTAATTGATATGAGATATAATGATAATGGGATTATATTATACAGTAATTTTTCATGTAATTTATTATGTTTATTCAATATTATGTTATTTTTATATGGGTTCCTTGAAATATTTATAGGTGATAACCTTGGCCTTTAGGCTATTTCTCCAAATGCCATAGAGAAAGAGGCCTAGAGGGTCCCATAATAAGTGTATCTAGAATGTTATCTAAATAATATATTATTATTTATGATTTAAAAAGTTTAATAAGTATTATTACTATAAGTTTTTTCATAATAATTCATGTTTTCTTGATCACACATATTATGTCACAAGTAATTTGAGATAATAAAATGTGAGCTGAATATTTGAAAAGTATTTATTTTCAATATAGTGAATGTTATACGAATTTATTTATTGAGGAATAAGGTATACATATTTACATAAAAATTAATTATATATTCATTATTCAAGGCCTAATAAATATTTTGGAGGAATAGTGGACCGATTTTAAAGGTTCAGTGAGAAATAATAAATAATAAATATTTTTTATTAAATAAAGTTTAATTTAATTCTCATTTTAATAGAATTTTCAAAAATAATAATATAATTATTATTATTTGACAGGGGGTTCCAAAAGTATAAAATAAATAATAAAGGGAACAATATCCATTATTTGTTGTTAACCCTAAAAAGATAGTAACCCAAATATATTATTTTATAAAAATTATAATTATTTTTTTTTGTAGTACACAATGGATTTTAAGAATCTTTTAAAGCAATAGATAGCTCCCTTATAGATGAATTCTCTCAAAAAGGGAGCATGATGTTCCTCCTCCAAATAAAGGAGATTTTATCGAATGTCATTCGTGTGGAAATCGAAGGTGGACGACGCATGTGAAATGATATATCATGCTAGCACCCAAAGATTCATTCGGTGATGTCAAAAGATTCATAGAAAAATTATGGATCACTACATGAGGGAATCTAAACTTGATTCCATAAATGAAACTATAGGTAAATGCATATTTATTTTCAGATCCATCAATGAAGAAGAAATTCCATAAAGGTAATTCAAAACTGATTAAATTGATTATAAATATTATATGATTATCCACCGTTTTTGTACACCATGATTTCTATTTTATATTTTAATTAATTAAATTATATTTATT
The DNA here is from genome assembly GCA_963277665.1 of Viscum album. Lineage (NCBI taxonomy): Eukaryota > Viridiplantae > Streptophyta > Magnoliopsida > Santalales > Viscaceae > Viscum > Viscum album. The sequence continues at coordinate 2,116,443,351 of OY728137.1, forward strand.
AGGGAGTTTATATTCATATAGTTCATGGAATGATCAATTATCTTGATAAGAAGAAAAATTGTGATATATCCATCACACACATCTACTGCACTCGAAACCTACAAGTGGTATGAAAGGGTAAAATAATTTTCTATAATTTTTTAATTATCATTCATGGTTGAAGTATTTGTTAATTAGTTTCCAATTAAATTTTAATCATTCTTTTAATAGAATTAGAGAGATATACATCCTGCTCCTTCTTTTATAGTATATATAATTAATACAATTTATTTTATGATTTAACTAAATTGAATGAACTCAACTTGTGGTGTTGGGAATTCTATCTAGGTAACATCGGAGTACACACAATGTAGTTGGAGTTTAACATCATGTACTTGTGATCAATGCATCAGGAATAAATTTAGTAATTAATTAAATCCTTGTGAAATCATTAAATTGAGAGTTTTTAATTCATATTTCACATAATGATTGGGTTTTTGTGGCACATGGACAGCCGAAGTATAGGTCGTGTAGCCCACAAACATGGGGTGTAGTCCTCATGAGTCAAAATCGTGGCGTGTATTTCCAAACACACCCTACCTGATTGGTGAATTTGTATCATTTTGACTACACACTATGTTGAATTTTATACACATTATGTGCTCTTATTTTTTATGTTATAGTTTAGATATTGATTCCCTATGTGTTTTCTTTAGATACACAATGATATATATATATGTCGTGTAGCTCACTTTAAGATACTATATACTTATATAAATTTATACATATTTAAAATTTATATATTATACATTGTAAACCTTGAGACATGTACTTTGATGTAGTTATAGATATACACCATGCCATTTGATTGATTTATATATACATATATACAAATGTTCAATTAATATTTGTGTAATATTTATATTTTCATATCATGTATGAGTCATATTCAATGTTTTTAATCTACATGAATTGAAGCATAACACATGAATGAAAAATATTTTAATTCATGTAATAAACTATGAAATATACAACATTGAAGAATGTGTTAAGTCATATATTACATATGTCACTAGAGTAAACATCATAACAATATAGTAAATTTTTGGTGAATCTGATGGTATTAACAATTCTTCCTCCAAGGTAATATTATGTACAAAATAAATTTTTAATAAATTCATTTAATTTCTTTAAACATATAAAATATAAGTATCTAATGGAAATTTTTATAGGAATTAGGGAAAAATAAATGATTAATTAATGAAGTGAATTAATTGATTTGAGAATGATTAATCATCAATAAGAATAATTAATAATTGAATACTTGTTTTATTATATGTGTAATTTTTTTAATTCATATGTTTGATCATTAGCATAGAACTACCATTTTAAGTGATTGGTTTCCTTTAATTTATTACTAAATTATATTTCTGGATTGTGTGCATTATCTCCTTTTTTATGTAAGGTCATGAATTATCATGGGTTATTTTATATAAAAATTTTTCATCACCTTCATTCATTAAAAAACATATTTATTGGATGGATGTCCCAAGATATTTAAGGTGGTCCAGGTTTGGATTTGAGGAAAAACCAATCCATGTGATACATATGTGTGGATAAGTTGAAATTTTTAACACAAACTTTATTTTGTTCATTGTGTTTTTCACTAGGTCAATGGTTATTTTTTCAAATTCTATATAAATAAACCATTAGTATAAGTTCATGTTCATGCCTCTTTATTGTTATATTTATATCAAGTGTCATATTTAATTCATTGTGGATGATTTTCAATTATAACATAATTTAATGAAATTAATGATCATGTAAGATAGAACTAAAATAAATTTTCTTATGAATAGGTATTACAAAACACATGGTGAATCACATAATTAAATTTACATAATATTAAAAATATTTTTTTTAAAACAATAATTTTAAAAATTATGGATAAAATGAAATAATTACTCAATAATATATATTAAGTTGGTATAGACTTCCAATTCCACATTTAAAATCAATCTATAGTTTAATGTGCTTGAAAAACCAATGTTGGGGTGATTTCATTTATCAGGGAATTCGAACAAGATGATTATGATTGGGGAGTTAACAAAATGAAACATAGAACTGTGATATAATATAGATGAAATTTTCAAGTCCTACTAAAAATCATTTAGGTACCTTGACAAAAAATATTTGGGGTAATCCGAAAGAGACTATGGATCATTGCCACGGGAATGAATAATCAACATTATAGTCTAATTCTAATGGTGTGGACCATTTGGTTTTGATAAAATAGTTTGAGACTGATAAATATAATGATTATCATTCTATCAAAATTTTATCAAATAAATTTTTATAATTATTGTTATCTTATATTATAGAAATGTAATTAAAATGAGATAAAAAATATCAAGGTGATATTTATTTTTTAATGTAAACCTTATCACTAGTAAAAATTTCCATGAGTGGAAGAGGCTCCTACATGTTATTGTTCTCCATGAAAGGAAATTGAATGCACTAAAAGATCCTTTTCTGGATGTGCTCAATAATGAGGCATGGTTTGAAGAGTTATCTCTCTATTAGAATCTTTTGAACCACTATAAAGATGTTCAATGTTTCATGCTATCGTTCATGTCCACTTATATTTTTATGAAACATTAGGACATGGATGCATATATAATGATGCCTTGCCTTTGGGATAAATATCAAGTGAAAGTGTGAAAATAGAGGTACCGGATCTAAAATGATTACTTTACAACTAATATTGGATATTTCGTGCCAGTTGGGCCTCATAGAGTAACATTATGTGGCTATATTAAATGCCTATACATCATTGGGATTATGTTCCCAAATGTGTTGCAAAAAAATCTCATACATTCATCCATAATAAATACCTCACCCATTTATATTTTTAAATAAAATATGAGAAATAATGAGAAGAGTATTTTAGAACTTCAAACATTTATTTTTAATGTTGATAAGAACATAGAGAATGGTAATCCAATTAACCATATGATGAATAAGAAAATTAAGACAAGAAAAAGAGGCCCAATAACTATAAATTTTCAAATTATACTGAGCATCATCCTTCTATAAAGAGGAGGATCCTAGTTATGGGAAAATAAAAGGAAAAAAATGTATTTTTTATGAAGAAATCCCATCCACTAGAATAGGAACATAAAACCGATAAAAGGGTAAGATGAAGATGAATTCATTATAAAGTGATATCTTTCCATATCTACACATTAGATATTAGATGAAGTTTTTGGATATCACATCTATATCTAGATATAGGAACCATTAAATTTCAATGTATTTCTAGAGGAGAGGCGGAAATGAGAGCTGCTAATAGTGTAAGGATGGCTTATCTAGCCAATGGTGACTACCACCTTTCATTTCCAATGGGAATGATTTTGGATTTAAAATATTTTTAATATTTTCCTATTGTAACCATGAACATAATTTCTATATAATGCCCAGATACATATTGTTATATTTTCAATTTGAAAATAAAAGTCTTTTATTTTACAAATACAATGTGTGTAATGGTATTTCACATTAAAATAATGGTATTTATGTATTAAATTACCAAAATAATGTATTCCAAATTCATAAGTAATAAAGATCACATGACTAACACAACACCCATAATTGACATCACTGTCTTGGCCTTGAAACCGATATGAATTTAAGAAATCCCTATAATGTTAGTTTTTTAAACGCTTCTAATATAAAACCACTTGAAATGTGTCATGCCAATTAATGTAGAAAAACATGACTAAACAACCATATTGTGGATAGGGTTAAAGGTCCAATGAGATTCTAAGATTGGTACAAACCATTTTTTCTGTATGATTTCTAGTAGAATCTAGTGGTTTATATTAATTATTTATGACATTTACTATTGATGTGAGAATATATGGTTGTGTACACATGATGAAATATAAGTTTTATTCCCTCAAGAAATTAAAATAATTCAAGAATGAAGTTGAGAATCCACTAGGTAAGAAGATAAAGAAACTTTTAGTGGATTGTGGGGGTGAATATATTATCCAACATTTTATCGACCTTATATAGGTGTTTGGGATTCTATCTCAACACACACCAACTTATAAAAGAAATTTAAATGGACTCAGTGAAAGGAGGAAACATACCTTGTTAGAAATGATAATATAAATAATGAGTCAACCAGATATTCCATTATCATTCTTGGGATATGAATTACAGAATGTGACATACTCATTAAAGTGACTAACAACTAAGATGGAAAATGTAATTACCATCGTCTTACAGAGTTTAATGATACCCATTTGGTCATGTAAAAATGTATGTGGATGTCAGAAGAATGTTAAGTCCTTCATAGAATACAAACTAGCACAATTATGTATAATATGTATCTTTATATCGCATCCCAAGGAAAATAGGGATACTACCAATACAATCCCTCATAAAAGAAATTTATTTTCATCAGAAAACGAATCATTTTTGAGAGGGAGGACCTCCTCAAAAAGTATATTGGGATTAAGAAATAGCATGATGATGTTGATGCCCACGATACATTAGATTTAATTTAAGAATAGGTTCCAGATGTCCCTACATAAGAACTAGTTCCAGACATACAAGTAAGGCCAATAAAATCATGAGAGGTAAGAGAACTAATGAGATATGGTTTTCATTTCATTGATTATGTGACTAATTATTGGTATGCAATGATGAAAATCCCTCATAAAAATAGGAAATATAGAGCTCTAATCCACCAAGATGGAAAAAGCCCTGAATTATGAAATGGATTCCATATATGAGAACCATATTTCAGTTTTAGTCGATGTTCTAGTTGATGTATAGCCCATTGTATGGAAATGGGTATTCAAGAAGAAACTTGATAAAGAGGGTAATGAAAATACTAATAAAGAATGTATAGTCGCTATAGGGTTTAAACAACATAAATATATTTAATATAATGAAATCTTTAACCATATTTCTTGTTTAAAAGCATCATTTTTCTACTTTCTACAACTACTTTCCATGACTATGATATTTTGTAGATGGATGTAAAAACTAAATTCCATAATGGTAATATTTAGTAAAATGTCTAAATGGATCAACCTGTATAGTTTTTGACTCCATGTGACACCAAATGGATTTTCAAGTTTCATAGATCCATTTGTAGATTAATGAAAGCATCCAAGTCATAGAAAAAATGGTTTGATGAATCCATCAATGAATTTATTTACACAAAAATGAATGTAAATGATTTGTTAAAAATATGTTTATGGGGAATCTAGTCATTACCCTAGTAGTATATTTTTATTACATATTACCTATTTGAAATGACACATTGGTCATACATTCAACATTGGATAGGTTAAACATGTATTTTTTCATAATCGAAAAAAGAGAATCATCTTATATTATCAGTATTAATATCATTAATGATAGATAAAATATCATATTAGACTAACATAAAGTTTATGTTGACCAGATACTAAATAGATCTAGTGTGGAAAAATCAAATAGTGGACTCGTTCTGGTAGACATGTATTAAATTTTTCTATGAAATTGTGTCCACAAACACAACATAAGAATGAGAAAATGAGTAATATCCAATAAAATTAAGCTGTAGTATCAAACATGTATTCCAAGATATATACTCGGCTTGATGCTTCATAGGAATTGAATTTGGTGAGAGTATATGAAGATGATCAATCAGTACAACAATGGAATGAAATGAAAGTTATCCTGATGTATCGTATAATATGAAAGGATATATTCCTTGTGTATGGAGGATATGAGGATATGGTCATCATGAGTTATACTAATTATAGCTTTTAGATATATCATAATGATCTGAAGCCATAATTTGGATATGTTTTTTGTCTCAATTGAGGAGTTATTGGATGAACGAGGTCAAAGAAACCAGTTATTTATAATTATAATGTAGAGTTTGTGTATAAAAAATCTTCTGAAGTAGTAAATCAATCCCACTAGATATGGGAAATCTTCTAAATGCATGATGTCTAACATAATAGTAAATACCCTATAACATTGGATTTTGATAATACTACAATAGTGGATATTGAAAAAGATACAGTTTCACACCAAATGTAAAATAATATAATCTGGATGTATCACCTCTTGAGGAATTTTTTTAAGATGGGTGATGTTCCATTAAGAAGAGTACTAATGTAAGAAACTATAGTGGACCACTGGACTAATATCTTATATCACCGCAAGTATTATTATCATGGGATAGATTTCCAAATTAATTTTATTAGAAGGTAAATGTAGTTAATGTGTGATTTTTTGGAGTTGGTTCCCTAAAATAATGTTTTTAAAACATTATGATAACCTGTACACATAGTTTTGAATGTCAAAAATCGTCTTATCCCACCATGATTTTACTTAAAATAGATTTTACATGATAATATCCCTAGAGTTGTTGTTTCACTAAAATGTCATATCAGATCCCCCACGACGATTAAAACCTAGATGTGTCATGCCACTATTCTTAATATTTGTTATATAGATGGATTAAATAATTTTGGGGGAAAATGATACATGTTATCAGGGGTGGAGACACATAGTACATTAAGGCGCCTTATCACGGTGTTTGTACATTGTAATATAATGTATTATATAAGGAGAATAAGATTGACTAGTACGAAATAATCATTTATAGTTTTCATTGGATATTAATATGTGCAGATGTGTGTATTTCCCATATATTTTAAGGTTATTATTAATGAGTACTAGGAGTCTTAAACATTAATGTTTTTTTTGAAAACTGTGATAATATATGTTCGTCGTTATGAAGGAAATGTTGGGTGTGTCACTATTAATATTTCATTACTGTGTAATTTGAGAAAATATTTTTGTCTCGTCTTCCTTAATAGAAGATGGTATTTGGTTCCCATTTAGGTAAATTATATATCCTAAATAAATATAATACCATGGTGTTATTTAGGGATGTTCAATAATTCAGAATTCAATGATATATACATCGACCATATAGATTGATGGCACCGAAATGCAACCTGTTTGATTTGAGATATTATAAAAAATAGACTACATTACATTGTAAGTGTTTTTTAAAGAATTATATTTTTATTCCATTAAAATATTTTTCTATGGGTTCCTTGGCTTGTTGCTAGATGTTAACCTTGACGTTTAGGATTCTTTTGATAATTACACTGAGAAAGAGTCCAAGAGTGTCACACAATAAGTGTATCAATAATATTAGTTAAAAAGTTTATTACATATTATTTAATAGGTGAATAAAGACTATTCTAACACATGGATTACTAATTATTAATGATTTAATGATTTCATATATTACATCGTCGGTTATTCAAGAGAAATTAATGAAGCCAAATAATTAATAAATATTTTTTTACATTTATTTTTATAATATTTAATTATTTATTGGACAATAATGTAGTAAAATTTATTAAATAAATAAATAGTCATTTTGCATTACACAATATATTTTGTGGATGAATGGTGGACTAATTTTAATGGCCCATTGAGAAATAATAAATACTGAAAATTATTTGATTAAATGACATTTACATTAATTTCCAAGTTAAATGGATGTCATGAAATTATAATATTATAATTATTTTTTGACACGGGGGGTCTATAGGTATTAAATAATAATTAATTGTGATATTTATAATTATTTTTATTTTAACCATAGTAGTATATAACCCCAATTATATTATTTTCTATGATATCTAATTATTTTTTTATGGTTGTGAATAATAGATTTTGAGAATATTCTAAATCCCTAGAGATTTCCCTTCACCATGATTTCTCCAAAAAAATTTATTGTGATCATACTTCACCATATCAATGATATTGATTTAGAATTAATTATCATTGCGATACATGGAGGATGAAACAATAGAGAAATGGAGATATTTTATCAAAATCCATTAATAATGAAATAATTAAGGTAAGGTAATTATTAATTAATTAAATTGATTATAAATAACATGTGATAATCATTACATTGTTTCTAACATGATTTCTGTTATCTTTTTTATTTCATTTATTTCTATCGATCATGAAAATATCATTGTTGAGAAAACCCAATTGTATGCTTTCGCTACTCTTGAAACCTGCAATCCATAAATTTGAAGTTAAAACCACATGAAAACATTTCTAAATAATTTTTTTAAAAACCCTTCTTCCTCAAATAAAATATTAGTGTATATCCATTCTTCTAAAATTATAATAAACATTATCAAATATATCTGACATAACATTATCATGAAATGACTAAAAAATTTCAAGGACACAAATTATTCCCCATTTACACCATTAATGTTAGTAAACCATTTATACAAATACATATTTACATCAACCCATACACACCAATGATTGGAATAAAAGTTTTCATTCACTAATAATGGTCTCAACCATTTGATTTGGGAATATTATTACACAATTCTTAGACTCTACAAAGATAATATATTCAACAATAAATGGTAATTTGGGAAGATCATCATATCCATCCATATAAGTAATCAATTTTTAATAAAATTTATTGTTATATGACATTATTTTTCTCACAAAACACATTTCCACATTCAATTAAGGCATTATATGGGGAGAATCTTTCTAAATTTATGACATAAAATATATTGATCATTCATTATAGGGTGGCCTCGACCACCTGATATATCATAAAACTCCATTCATATATTATTTTTTTACTTAGAGATTTTATTAAAGTATTGGTTGTTAATCATTAATATTTACAACTGTTTATGTATTATCTTAATATATTTCAATATTTTTAAATTACAATTTTTTTAATAATAACTGCAGTGTCAATCACATTCATTATTTATAATATTATTAATGATTCTATACACTGAAAAAACAAAATATTATGAGGAACAATAATCATAGTGGGAAAACCCAAAATCAATACTATAAAAATTTAATGATTTTATTCTATAGAATAAATTATCCTAAAATTCAATCATAGGGTTATGGTCCCCAATATAATTTTTTCCATATTATACATCCCAATGATTATACGAAACATCCATTAATACCATGTGTAGAAACACAAATTTAATAACACAATTCTCATGTCAAATTTCCTATATTTATAATGACATAAGGGATCTAATACTGGTTCTCTCATTATTTTAATAGTTGTGGAAAAAATATTCATCCATGGAATCCAATTTACAATGGGAATAATATAGAAAACATAATAAATGAAAATTTTGTGAATCCTAGAAACTCATTAAAAGAGTTAATTTTAATATCATATAAGAAAGTTACATAACAAATGATACATCAAAAAACCAATATTGTTTTTCTAATTTATGACAATTTGTGTAAATAAGGTATAATAAATATTAGAAAATAATAATAAAGAAACATGTTACATTTAATCGATAACTTGAGCATGAAATGAATTCATGGATAATACCAATGTAGTAAACTCATTGAAAATACTATGTAAATTAATAATTTAGGAATTTCATAATATTGGATTTAATGATCACAAAAATAATGATATATCTATAATCAATGCCATATGCAATAATAATTAAACTATTGGTAGATATACAAAAAACTATTTAAAAATTTTGGACAATTTAATTTTCTTATGAGACATGTTTATGCCTTGAGGGGATAAATTATTCTAATCCATACAAATTAATAAATTTATAATGCATCAATTTTATATTTAATAGTCAATTTATACATTTACAATATGCATTATCAACAAATATATGTATTAAATAAAAAAGGGAATGTCAATTATTCCACATTCAATCAAATAACATTCAAAGTAAAACACCAAATAAAGAAATTATATAATAATTAGAAAATAATGATATCCATGATACATAAAAAATGGATATTTAAGATAAATTTAATGTTTATTGAATATAATAAAGACATTGATTCATTATAAATATAATGACTAAATATTATTTAGAGTTAATAGAAGTCCAATAAATAAATTTAAAATTTGTTTTTACAAAAATATCTTATCTTTTTAATGAAAATTAAATATTGGAAATGAAATATTAAAATAATACATCATTAAATTGTTTTATTTATAATACCCTTTAAAACTTGTAGAACAATATAATGTAAAAAATATTTATTGTGGTGGAAATGTCTATTAATATAATTTATGTTAAAAATAAAAAATTATTTTAACTTTTTATAATGAAGTTTATCAATAAAATATTTTATGAAAATAAAAGACATATTATAATAAAACTATTTAAAAAATAATTGGTGACATAATATGAAATTAATGAATCTTTTTATTAATAAAAATTAATTTTTTTTTAAAATTGAAATATTGGGGTATTGAAGAAAAATATACCACAACAAAATGAGAATTATGATCAGTTTTATTATAAACGTTACATTGATTAATTAAAGATAAAAATAGAAGAAAATATGGAATAAAATACAGAAAACCCATCAATATCAATTTTATAATCAAATATATGCAGTATAACTATTATATAATATAATATTCTTTAGATAAAACATGAACAATCCTTAATATTATATTGTCAAATAAATTCTCACAATAGCAACCCTAATCTTTACATCACATTAATATAAGATTTAATACATAATATTACAATCAATACAACCCATATGATTGATTAGACTAGTTTATTTTTGTGTTATTAACATTATATAAGTGTAGAAATCATTTATTACATCATTTTATTGAAATAATTTTTCACATGAGCATACTTAAAACACCAAGGGATAACCAAGGGACATTCATAAAAATGTTGATATATAAATCCTAGTGAGGGAATAAACATGGAATAAAAATAATAAGGTAATACATGTTAGAAAATTGGAATATAAATGGGTAATAAAAGGAACATCAATAATAAGGAATGATATTTAATTATGATTGTAGCATGGGAAATGTGAAAATAACATAAAACACTACATGATTAACATTGGTCATGTATAACAAAAAATAAATTATGATAGAAAAAATTGCATAAAGAATTCAGATTCACTCCATATACCATCATGTAAGATCTTGAGACTAAACATTACACAATCCATTGGTGCACTATATAATTATGGGTTCACTAGTAATAATCATTTCATTTTAATGCTTTAATGTGGCACATATATTAAAAATATGGAATATCTTGTCATCACATTTTATTCAAGGAACATGGACTCCGGAATAAATACATGTATGTCCCATGTCAAAGAAGTATAATTTTATAATGGTTAACACACATGATAAGAAATGGGTAATTTATTCACTATAAAATTGTTTTTTCTTGAAAAATTATAGTGATATTTCTACAGAATAAAGTCATGACATAAAAATTCATAAAATTGGTTAATGAGAGAGAAACATGTCTCTCTTAATGTAGAAATAAAATTCTTTGTAATATGTAAATGTCAAGAAAAATAAAAATATTATTAATTGTAAATTTTATGCATACTAAAATAATGAAATGTGAATAATGAAGAAAAAGTGAGGATACCTTTCTAAATTTCAACATGGTTCATGTGAGGGATTAACAAATGTGAAATGGTAATAACATCATATAGAAATGAAAAGGACAGTAAAATGGATATGTATGAAATATCCCAATATAAAAATTTAAAATTAATAATAAAAACATTAAAGAGGCGATTGAATAAAAAGGATAGTAAAATATCCCTTACATGACTGTGTGACTCCAAATGCTTGTGAATAAATTTAAGAGAACATGGGAGATCCATTGGTTTAATATATAGGGGTGATGATTAATTTCTTGGACTGATAATTTTTAAGGATGGGAACTGGGCATTTTGGTTGGTTTATATATGAAATGAGATGGTATTTCATTATTAATTCTCAAACTTATGCTTTGGACTCTATGAAATAAAATAACCTAAACCCAAAACCATCAAATAATTTTCCGATGGTTTATAACCATTGGGAGTGGTTTTCATTAATTTATATGTTCATGTAATGAACATAATAAAATAATACCAATAATTTTATGGAGATGATTCATACTCTTAAATAAATGATTTTAAATCCTTAAAATATATTAATGGTTTCCAAATATTCATAAAGGCGTAATAAAATTCATCAAATAAACATAAAATCAAATACTATTAAAATTAAATAATATATATGATACTAGATATCATTTATGTTAATTATTATAATATTTTACGATCATTATGATATCCTAATATATAATGTATATTCATATGATATTTAAATTTTTCTTGAAAATTCGATTGTCTCGGAAAAATTTGAAGAAGAAATTATTGTATGACTTCACCATTATGATTAAAAAGTTAATATTAATTTTACCTAAATATTTTTATAAATATTTTTTTATTTTTATTATTCATATAATAATCATCATTTATTCAGAAATAATGTATTTTTTAACAATACATGATTTCAAAGCTATAGGAAAAATATATTTGACCACATAAAAATTATCTCATAATTTATATTTGATAAGAATTGTTATAGAATAAAATATTATCAAAATAATATTTATTTCAAAAAACTATTAGTTAATCAAAAAGGTCTTTCTTGATTCAAATTTCATATTACCTAAACATATAATTTGTGTTATATTGTAAAAAAATATATTTAATAAACTTATTACTTAATCATTTATAATGTAAAAAAGAATAATTATTAAATATAATATTAATATAAATGAAAATAATATATATATATATATATAATTACGAATTATTTATTCTACACATTTATAAATTATTTTTGTACCTAATTAACTTGTTTTCCTTTTATCAAGGTAATAAATATATAATATAGTTACTATTCATATTATTAAAAAATTATGTTGACTTTATTCCAGGTTATTAAATATGATGATTCCAAATACATAATATTTTTTATTAAAATCAAATAATATAGGTGATCGAATTGAATTTAAAATAAAACATGCAAGCATGATTGAAATATGTTTTCTGAAATATGTATTTTTAATGAAAATATACTTTTACTATAACATTGTAGCTAGTAATTATCATTATGTATATTTCAATTCATAAATACGAATATATATTCAAAATATTTCATTTAATTATAAATCAATAATTGTTATATTAATTAATTATAAGAGATAATGATTATGAATTTTAAAATATTTTTCATAAAAAAGTTTTTTAATCAAAAAAATAAATATATATTAAAATATAATTTTATGATGAGTTAATTTTAATTATATTAATTAAATAATACTAAATAATAGGTTTATTACCTTTAAATAGAATTAAAAAATATATTTGAAATTTAATATTAATTAATTTATTAGATGAAATTATAATTTTACATAAAAATCATATTTTAAACTATTCATTGAAAAATATATACTTTCTGAAACATATTAACCCTATATGAATCATTATATGCTTATATAAAAATTGGAGTACAATTTTTAAAATATAATTTTTAATTTTTTTTGAAATAAATCTTAATATATTTTTTTATAACAAAAAACAAATAATCATTTTTTTTTCATTTAGTGTTTGTGTATCAGAAATGTATTCCAATATAGTTTTCTATAGTAAAAACTAATGGTGTTACATTCTTCTTATTTTAATAAATTGTTTCCCCATAATTTAAATCTTATCATGGTAAGATAATTTTTGACACATGAAAACATATTTATTGAATCCCCACATGGTAAAAAGGATTAATACAATATTTACTTGAAAAATGGTGATATTGAATTCTGATGGTCATCACATAACTAGGTTTACCAGTATGAAAACATTAGAGAGAAATGAAAACATGGAAATGTAAGATAAAACTAAATACAAATTAATAATTGAGTATGGTAGAAAACATGTCAAGGATAAATTCAATAACCACAAGACCATAAGTCTATGATTCGTAAAATGACCATCAATTCATCAGAAATGATCATAATATGAATGCACTTTTTTATTCAAGAATATTTTACATGATTTAAGGAATTATATTACCATAAATAATATATATAAGAAATAAATATACAATATTGACAAATTTAATTTAATACATTAATCAATTTACACTATAATATCATATTTTCTCCAAGAAATGAGTACTCAATATGAAAATTTAAACTACTAAACACATCAATGGGAATCCAATTATATTAAAAGGATAAATTATAAATTACATTTCATTATTAAAATATGAATTTTATAGGATTAAATCTATGTAATACACACTCTATTTTGTAGCATATACACTTATGGGTATTTTTGTTCCTTAATAATGGTCGGTCAGGAGCATATGTATTATCTAAAGCATATCTAATGGGATTTTTAAAACTAGTGTGTTGAAAGGCTCATTGTCATTTAATAGGTTATTTTGAGTTAGGCCCAACAGACGTTTTCGTTTTTGTTAACCCTATGAACTAGTATTCTAGAGCCACATCAACTTGTCGTATTTAGATGGGGATGTATTTTTGTGATAAACCACTAACACTATAGTTTCCAAAATTTATGGATGTTTTATTATTCTTACTATATTTCATAAAGATTTTTCTTGAAATTTCTAGTCCTAATATCTAAAATAACTAAACCTTCCCTTTGATTCCATCTATTACAATCCTGATCATTACATAAAATTAATACATGATTTATTACAAAATATTTCAATTAATAGAAATGAGAAGATCACTAATTCTATTTTATTGATAATTACGTACATTAAATAATAACATACAACATTAAATGGATCATCTTTGTATAAAAATTCTTTAAAATGATCATACATTAAACATAATAGGATAAAATGTGGACAAACATAAGAAAGGGGTGAGTTATAATGACAAGTAAGGGAATAAATATGTCAAAACATGATGAATATGATACATGTTATACAATAGTAATATTAATGGGGAATATAATGAACAAGAATTATTATAATGTATGATAAAGAATTATAATCTTAATAGGGAAATCTAGTTACAACTTAAAACAAAACATCATAAACATATATTATATATAAATACAATGAAATAATGATGGAAAAAAATCCCATAATGGAATCAGGTTTACTCCCTATACAAACATGACATATCATGACACTAAAAATTAACCAATTCATTATAGCGCTATATACTTTTGAGTTCACCCATAACATTCATTTCATTCTCATGCTTAAGCGTGCCACATAGATAAAAACACATGGAATCATTTATCCTCAAATTTTATTCCATGAAAATATACTATTGATTAATAAATTTATTTCCTAACACAGAATGATATATCTTTATAATTTTTAACACCCTTAATATAAAATTGGTATGATATTTTCTATACAATTATTTTGGAATGGAAAATCATGGTGAAATTTCGGTAACATAATAGTGTTACATAAAAATTCATAAAATTGGTGGAGGGAACTAAAATAGGTATCTAATAACAAATACATCCAATGTTAAGTAATAAGTACCTAAAAATACAAATACTAATATTATGAATTTGAAATATATGTCATATTGTAATAAACAAACATGACGAATGAATATAATGTTAAGATCCCTTACTATATTCTAGCATGGAAACAGGTGTACATAACAGTTCACTGGAGGGATTAATAATAGTTTAACAGGTTTATAATCTTATATATATATATATATAAAGAATAGTAATGGGTATATGTTGGAATATATTCCAACATAAAAATTTAAAATTAATTATCATAACCTAAAATAAGATCTTGAATAAAATGGAGAGTGGAAGATCCTTTATATGAGTATGTGACACCAAATGCATGGTTGGAACCTCTATAGTGATTGGGGCACAATGGGAGTACAATAGAAAAGGTAGGGAAGAGTATGTACATGAAAAACAATTTAGTAAAGATAAATAGGATTTTGGGTGGGTTAATAAAGGAAATGAGTGAGGATTTCATTATTATTTCTCAAATATAGGTCTCGAATTCTGTATAATAATGTAATCAAAACCAAAAACCAACCCTTTATTTTTCCCATAATTTTGTCCAAATGGAATTTATTTTATATATTTTATAACGCAAAAGTCCTAATAGAATAAAATTATACCTTTTCTTATGTGAGGTTGAGTCATACGCATAATGAAATTATTTTTAAACCATAAAATATAATAATTGTTTTGAAGGATTTATAATGGTTCTGAAAAAAATAAAATAAAATAAAAATAACATTATATTATAATTAACACATAAATATGGTTGTCTATACCATTTATAGTGTTTATTACACCACTTTCGGGTCATTAAGATGTCAAAATTATCAAAGTATTTTTCTAGACATATTTAATTTTTACCGTAAAATTACACTATGAAAATTTTGAAAAATTCACTATAGGATAATTATGTTTTTATGATTCCAAAAATAATCTTCATTATATTCATATTTTTCAAAAATATGGATTTTTGCAGATTTAAAAATAATTATCTAAATTTATTTATAAATACATGTTTTTTTAAAAAATAACAGTTATCGAAACCTTATAAAAATTATATTTTACTTTATTAAAATTATATGATCATTTATATTTAATAGTAAATATTCATTAATAAAATTTCATTAAGATAATATATATTTAAAAAATACATTACTTCAAAAAAATAATTTATTAATTGAAATATAATATTTTTGAAGATTAGAATTTGTGTAATAATATATCAAAATATAAATGTCATTAAACTGATTTCCTAATCATTTATAATATAAAAATAATGAGGAATACATATAATCATATTTTAAATGAAAATAATATTTAAATATTCATACTATTCGGTTTACATTCATTCTATTATTTTTGGGTTATATTAATAATTAGTTAACTTATTTTCACTCTTCTGAGGAAATAAATATTTACTATACTTAATATTCATATTGTTTAAAAATTAACATTACCATACACCGTAATATTAAATATGAGGATTAAATATAAATAATACACCTTATGAAAATAAATTAAAATAGTTAGAATAAGTTAATTTAAAATAAATCATGCATGCATTATGGAAATCAATTTTCTATAAATTGCATTTTTGGATGAAAATATGATTTATTTACTTAAATCTATAGTTGTAAATCATCATTAAAATAAATATAATTTATAAATAAATATATATAATCTAAAAATTAGATTTTAATAATTTATCATTATATTTTTTTATAATTAGTTAAAATATATAAAACTTATGTATTGTGAAAGAGTTTCTAGAAAAAATATGTTTTTAATCATAAAATTAAACTGGTATTAAAATATGTTATAAAGATGTTTTAAATTAGATTAATTGAATTTAATAAAATAAATAAAACATATACCACATTTATGTAATATTAGATGATAATATGGACTTTTATATTACCATATTTATCAAAATAGATGACAATTTCACATAAAAGCAATATTTTTCACTATTCACTGAAAAAATATGAATTTTTGAAATATCCCAAAATTTTACCATATGTTAATCTTTATATACTAATATTAAAAGTAGATATAATATTATTAAATATACATTCTAAATTATCAATAATATAGTCATAATATATAATCTTCATAAAACGAAATTGATAATCATATTTTGTTTCGGTTTGGTGTCTCATATCATAACCATTATCTAACATAGTTTTCTCTTGTAAAAACATTGGGTGAATCATTAAAATATTAGATACATTATAATTATTTCACCTTGAAAGGGTAAACATTAAAAGAATCTATAATCATAATTAATAAATAGATATTAATTTTTATTACCTTAACTGTGTAGTATATACAACACATATAAATAAAAATGTTCATAATACTAGACTTGTCTTAATCGATTGTAAATTGATACAAAAACAATTAAAAGATAATATCATGGATGTGATAATTAAATAATGAATCTATCATGTGTAAAATATCTAAATCCACCTAATATAAGTGGAAAAAATCATAATAATTAAATGTTTATTTCAAAACTAATCATGACATTAAAGATTAGATGAAGAAGTGATATAACCTAGTGAAAATAAAATTGTTTCAAGAACCCATCACCTCACGCTCCCATTATTTGGATTTGATCAAACCTACTGTATAATATATTTAAAATTTTTATTAATTATTAATAGAACCATATTATTATTATTAATATAACATATGATCCTCCTATATAATATTATAACCTATTGGATAAAAAATTTGTATTTAATACTTTCATCGGTGTAAACTCATTTATTTTCACATGTATGTTTTTTCATTAGTGTATTTTCCTCATATATTGATTTGGGATCCATAAGATTAATAATTTGGAAAATCATATAAGTAAAATATATTCATTAAATAAATTCTTATCAACATCCATGTAAATAATAAAAGATTAATTGATTAAATGGAATTTATAGGGTTGTAATCGACTATGAAGATGAACGGTGAATATTTTTTATTATAGATTATGTTGTAAGAAGGTATAAAAGATATTTTAATTAAAAAAGAATTTTTGTGACTTTAATATTTCATATATTAATTATTTATATATCTATTACCATCCATATAAGTTAGTGATGAATATTAATTACACCGCTACGTGGATGCAGTAAAGTGTGTGTACACACTATCGATGTTTCTTATTTTTATTGAAACAAAATAATATGGTAAAAGTTTAACAGTATGAATATTAACAATATATTATATTTATGATACTATATTTATAATTTTAGTATGGTTACAACATAATTAGAGGAAGTTAATGTATAAAAAAATTGATTGAGTTACTAAAGATGGATTCCTGTTCTTCGAAAGAGCCCATTTATATCGTCAATTAGGGGTACTAGGGTTGGTATATTAGGAGGTTAAAAACATCCATAAATTCTGTGAGGATTTTTAGATTCTTTTTTCTCATTTTTTGGTCCAACTAATTGTTTCTATTTTTTATGTAAAAGAGTGGAGAGGTGGGGCCTTTTATAGTGAATAGTCTGTCATAATTGGGATTTATTAAAATTTTTAAATAAATCAAATTAATTATAATTTTAAAGGAGCACAATGTTTTCATAACATATATTATATTATAGGTTATTTTTTTAATAACTTTTTCCCATATTTTCAGGATAATTTTTGTGGGTATATAAAAATTTATAGTTTGGTTTAACCTATTCATCAAAAAATATTACAATTTAGAAAAGTAATGATATTATCAAAATTAAATGGTTATAAAATTATAAATAAGTTAATATTATTTATAATAAATATAAAAATGATGTTATTTTGATACATTTTTTATAGTAATTGTTTTTCATAAATATATTTTTGATTTATATTAATTAAAAAATATTACTTTCATAAAATATCAATAATTTAATTTGAAAATATTAAATTAATTTTACTTTACACACATCATAAGAAATATGTATTCAAAATATAAAAATTTAACTCATTAATAATATTTTATTTATTTTAATGCATAAATCTTGGGTCACTTAACTACCCCAAAAAATATTACTCATTATGTTTTTTTAAAAATTTATTTTATTTTTCTATTACATGAATTAATACATTATAAGTGTTGCATAAGCATTTCAGCTAATTATTCTAACTATAAATAATATAAATGAAGAGTATTTATAAAATTATATTAATTGTGTAAAAAATTATCTTATTTGTAACCATAAATTACATATTTTCAACAATATGTGAACATTTAAAAAACAACAAATCAAGAGAGGGAAATTTTATAATTTTATTTAATTAAAATAATATACATGTCGCTTGATAGAATAAATTAAAAAAATAAAATATTTTAATATTTGGTATTTATATGGATGAATTAATCCCATCCAATACATAATGTATAGTTCTTGGTTTATTTTTAATGCCCCATCACATTATTTTTTACCTTGATTACCAAATTTAGAATCTACATATGCTTTAAAAGTTTCCCCTATTATTATAAATAATGTCTACTAATAAAATATAAATATTCACCATAATTTATCCTCCAAATTCTAAATGAAATATAATTATTCATGGATAATTTTATAATAATTAATAGAAATTGTTTTTAATAAATGTTTTAAATACAATAAAAACTAATTTTTTTGGAAAAATTCATTTTCAGACAAAAAAATAACAAATATCAAAATATTTATAATTGTTTATTCTAATTATACTATAATAAATCCAACATATAATATTTTCATATTATATTAATCCATAGTTTAATCATACATGTAAATTTTCTGATTTAAGAAAAATTAATTATAGTATTTAAAAAATCAGCATGTTTCACTATTTATTGATAAATCATTCCTTTCCAAAAAATTCCAAAATTTTATTTTAAGTAAATTTTTTAGGGTGATTTTAATTTTTTTTAATTTATAGAACAGTTTTTTGAAATGGCTTAAAAGTTATTTATAATATTCAACGATAAAAATCCATAATTAACAATTATTTTGATGAAAACTTATTTTAATGAATAAAATGTCTTTCAAAAATTGAGTTCTTATTTCCAAAGAATTGATATGTAAATTTTCATAGAGTGGGTCCCTTATATATATATATATTTCATAATATGGTTAGTCATATTCATACACTCTAATTAGCTGATTTTTGATAGGAGTCATATTAAAATAATAATATTATATGGTTTGTTTAAGCTCTATTTTCCATGTTCTATACATTATCAAACATAGTGTTATTTTAAATTTTTTTTATTGAACATGAACTATTTAAAATAGGTTTTATTTAACCTTCATTGATTTTCCAAATAATCTTATCCATAAAAAATCCATAATGAGTTTATCTTGTCTCCTATATCATTCAACATTGTTCTTTACTCCATCAACTATGTGTTTAATGTGTTAACTGATTTGTTAATATATTCAATTTATGGTTAAATGGTCTATAAAATATATTTATTGTGATTTTTCAAAACATTTTGAGTCATTCAATCTTATTTCACATAAAATTAATACCACAAAATACTATAAAGTGTTTCAATTTCCCTCAAATTTTATTTTTGATCGGAATGAATCATGTAGGATGAATGTTTGTATGTGTATATATTATTTCATGTTTATTACCTAGTAATTAAAATTAACTATTAATTTAAAAAATAAGTGTTTTTATGTACTTATATATATATGAATATAACCATCCACTTTTTGTGCCTTAATTGTTTATATTATTTTATCATATATTTCCTCTTTAATATATTTTTCCATAATCATTCAACCTATTTCCATATAATATTTACATAACAATATAGAAGTTATTTATAATCTTATTTACATTGATCAATTTCCTCTTGGTTCCCATTATGATATTATATCATTTAATCATCAGTTTCATTTTATAAAATCAGTTTTACAAATCTATATATCTTTCACAATTCATCACATTATATATCAATCTTATCTATTAAAAAACATTTTACCACCCTATGTGAATTAATCATAGATTGAAACACATTCATAATTCCCCTATCTTCCCCATTACAAAATGCATACACCCATTATGGAACACAGATCAATAATAAATATGGAATTTAGGAATGGTCATTCATGGATAGAGAGAATTTCATTTTCTATATCATTGTCTTACATTAAGGTATATAAATATCAATTCAATTTTGTATCTATAATTAATATTTATTAAAAAATACATCAGTGCTAAATAATGGATCATAATATTGGTTTCAATATAATTTTTTATGTTATTAAATATATCAATAGAAAATACCATCAAACTACAGAATGATTTAAATTAATAATTTCACCTTTATATAATAAACAATTGAAGGTTATGTTTCCTTTAAACACAAAGTGAATTTACAAACATCCTTGGTCTATTAATTACTAATATATATTCTATTGAATTGAAACTCTTCTATATTTTATCAGTTTAATATTAGTAAATATCGTAACTGAAATCTTGATTGAAATAAAATAATTTTTCAAAATAGTATAATATGGAATGGTAAAAATTTATTTTATAAAATAAATTTAAAAATGGATAAACATAGACCGTTTAATTTATCTCTTTCTATATTTTTATATTTTATTATATTTCACAATGTCCCTCTTTATTAATGGTCTATGTACAATATATTATATGGAATCACTATCAACTAGCATCAATATAATTGTCTACTACATTGACTATACTTCATTATCCTTGAATTATACATATCAATTATATATTTTTTATCATCATACAAACATGAATCACTCATAAGATAGTTGTGATTATATTCTCTAAAATTAGTTTTTTATTCAATGTTCTCTAACTTTTCATCATCATTTAAATTAATAATTTTCCACTGATGGTGAGAAATTTTATAGAACCTTGTCTAATGACTATATCAATTGTACTTCATAATTACAACTAAAAATTCATTATATATTTAATTTTATTGTATGTAATTTTCATTTAAAATGTCAATATATTTTCATAAGTAAATATGATCTGTAGAGAAATTCAAGATTTATTTGAATTTCTAAATTTTTAAATATTTTTTCATCAATATTTAATGAAATTTATCAAATGAAACTATTAAAAAATACTTATAATTCAAATTTCAACTTGTATTTTAGATTATGTCTGTTTCCTTCAAGATAATTTTTTCACCCCTGATAAATTGAATATTCTTTCCATGAGAATCAATCCATCCTCATTGATTGAAATTAATTGTATCATTCCATGATAGGATAGGATGATTATTCCACCTCAAAATAAATTTATTTTAGAATGGATCATTTTTAACATGATGTCACCCATATATAACCACATATTTCATTTCAACATTATTAATAGATGATGAATTTTGTGATGAGATATAAAAAAATATGCAATGTGTGGAACCATAAAAACAAAAAAAAAAATAGTAAATTCCCCTTAGTTCACCTATGTATTTTATTAAATATATTCCAATTATTACTAAAAATATAAAATGTCTTTGATCAAATGATTTTGACTATAATTTCACTGAATTCTACAAATTTTATATGATATTTTTTAATTTGATGTTCATTATAATCATGTCATTCATGTGTCCAATTTCTTCTATAGATTCATCGATATAATATCCTCCTACCTATGAATGAATAAATGTTTTCATTATGGTGTTAAGGTCCTTCTAGAAGATTTATATTAACAGTGATTGCATAAATTGATGGTGTGCTCATTTTTGTTTGTTATCTCTAAATCAAATACATTCCACACAAAATTCCACTTTGTATTTTTGTATAAAATTGGTTATTCATGTTTTCAAAATTATTAATTCTTATTTGTGGTATAATACATTATTAAATTCATTTAAAATGGTCTACCATTTTTGGAATTCATTTTCTACCATTTATAGAGATCCCAACTTATCCCATCACGTGATATGAGGTGTGTCTAAGTCTCAGGTCAACTTAAAATAATCTATTCATTGAATCATTCTAAATTTTATTGATTATGTACTTAATAAAAGATATATAACCCAATTATTCCTTACCATTTATGTTAGGCATATAATTTAAGTCATTTGACTTAAATATATAGTTAATTGAATATGGATTTAGCCTTATAAATTTGAGATATCAAAATACCCTAATCATCTATATGTAAATAATTTAGGGTGAAAAGAAAACATTTGATATAATTTGATGGAGAAACTATTAAATTCACTATATATATGGAGTTATTGGTAGTTTAAGATCTTCTAAATGATAATTTTTCTTATTACAACATCTATTGAAAAACGTTTCTATCATTGGAAAATTTTAATAACGTTCAACACTCTATGATATCTCAATGCACTTGGACCTTTTCTCAATGTAAATATATTAATGTTTTTTTGGAAATGTGTGAATTTATTTATGTAATTTAATGAATAGAATAAAATTTTTATTTGTAATATAAAATAAAACCACTAGATAAGATAATATTTCCAAATTTTCATGGTGTTATTGGGTAGTGGTATCTATATTTCAAACTTTTAGTGGACAATAAAAATATAGAGCATTTATTTGTAATCCCCACAATTAATATACATAAGAAAAATGAAACGATATAAATCCAATGTTATTTTCTATACATTTCATAGGGATGGAGAAATCAATAGAATATTCTGTGATTTTGATGATTTGTCTAAACTAAATGTATGCTTTAATGAATATAAAGATGAATAAAAGGGATATTTTTGATAGATTTTTTATACACAATTATAGTATGTAAGTTTACATTGAATGATATGTTATATGATAAATTCCATAGTTTATTGTTAGTCAACTGTGATCAATGGATGATAAAACATGAATGATAGTGTTTTTTTGTACGATTTGACAGACTGTGAAACTATATAATGATATCTTGGGACCATAATAATTACATACAACTAATTAAAATAAGAGGTTTTTCAAATATCAATAATTACAATTTTTTATTAAAATTATTATATCATTTGAGTAATGAAATGTTTTTCCTAGTTTTCAAATTGATATAGTACCAAATGTATGAACAATATGAAAAATTGTTTCCTTATTTTATATTTTTTCCATTAAAAAATTTATTACGTGAATTATTTATTTATATGGTAAATTTGTTAGTTTTTTAATTAGTGTACTAATACTTTTCCTATCTTCTAATAAACTAATATCTACAGAGAGAATAAATTTTCTGATAGACTATCTTCTGATACATATCTTCCCTATTAGGGAATAAATTTTATTGTGGGACATTGGAAATGTTTATATAAAAAATTTCAATCTTCTAATACGATATATTTGGGATTGTTTTTGTTTTACACACTATGAACACACAACAATATACTTATGCATCATCAAAATATTTTTGTTATGTTATTTTATTTTCCAATTGGTGTTTACTATTAGTTTAAGGATTGTAATATAGAATGGTACGGATTATATAATAGCTTAGACCCTCGTGGTCTAGGAAATTGCCAAAATCTCAATCCTGTCAAACTGTTCCACCAAAACAGTGGCACCGTGAGGGTGGAATAGGTAACGACGACACTATGGTGGCCGTACCATCACGGTCGCTCATCAAAATAGTGGCACAGTGATGTGGGCACTATAACGGTGGAACCATTATAGGGGCACCATGAGGGTGGCACCGTGACGGGTCACTGTGAGTGCGACTCTGTGATGGAGGCATGGTGAAGGTGGCATAATGACAGCGACACCATGAGGGTGGAACATTGACAGTGGCACCGTGAGGGTGGCACTATGACCATGGCAGCGTTACGGTGACTCACCAAACGGTTTACCACCCATGTTTTTTTATCAGTTTCTGATGTTCTCCACACCCCACAATGATTCTGTTGATGTAGAAGTGTTTTTGTACACCTTGAAAGCCATTCAAATTCCATAAATGGTATCTACAATCCCCCAAGAGTCATGAGACCCTTGACTTAATAAAACATGTGGATTTTTACTATGTGTCACACCCTTCTTTTGTACTTCAATTTCTTCCCCTATTACACATTTTCCTCTATTTAAATGTAACCCCTTTTAACTCATAGTCATTATGGCCAACTCTCCAATTAGAATTATTAAATAAAAATTAATTCCATCATGTTTTACCATCCAACCATGTGGTGAAACCATGATAAGACTTTAATGCCATTCTAAATTCATATCTTATAACTCTAGGATATTTCCTTTTTTATAGTACAAAAATTCATCTTATACTTGGCTTCTCTCTTTTCTTTCTTAGGGGAATATGGAGTCCCCCTTCCCAAGGCGAGTGGGGTGCCTTGGATGGACCCTTTCCTACTCTCTCTTGGATATCCCGAATACCCTTCCTTGCAAGTCGTGCATCCAAGTTTATGGAGCGAGGAAAAAAAATAGATCATTGAAAATCTATGTTGGGTTCTTCCATGGTCTATAATTACTATGTATCATGAGGGGTGGGTATGATAATGTTCCTATGGGGATGGATGAAACCAAACCTTAAGAAGATAATAAATGGACATTTAATGAATGAATGGTTGTGTTTGATCCGACTGTTGTACTCTTTTACCCTTAATTAAATGTTTTTGAATGTATGGGCTTCTATACTCTAAAAATCATGTCCTTTTTTGATCATTCCTTGCATACTAGTGGACCCCTATCTTCTGTGATGATTTAATGGGTGTAACATTAAAAATAGTTAATCATATAAACATGGTTGATTACGTGGATGTCCAGTGAACAAAAATCCTTGTGTTATCACCCCAGTTATCAAAACATAAATAAGGAAGAAAATGAATGGTGTGATAGAATCTGGAAACTCACATGCCCTGTCTTGGTTATATGTGTGGTTTTTCATGTTGATTATTGTGGGGTGACACGAATGGGGATGGGATCCCCTATTGTGGTGAAGTTGTTGGCTTGTGGATCTGAGGATGAGTGGGGACTTATGGTGGGGCCTGGTTTGGTTCCAATACTTCGAGGGATCTCATAGATCCCTTTTGTTGTTTTCACATAACAAGAGAACTGGGTGTGAATGCTTACATTTTTGTTCATACGTTTCTCCTTTTTTTTCTTTTGGCTATTCCTATTAGTTTTCCAGTAGTGAAAAATTATTTAAATGGAATCACTTGAATATGAAAAAAATAATGGGTTCAATGGGGAATATTTTTTTGGGAATGATTTGTGACTATGTTGTGGATTAAATGATTTTTATTAATGAATAGTAATGACGATGTTTGTGAATGGGATAGTTCTAGAACACCTAGGTAGGTATGAGTTCTTGTTTACCTATATGAATAATTTTGTTCATATGTTTCTTATTGGTTCCCCATGCATGTTTAGAACTTCATTCCAAACACTCCCAATTCACGAGGAGGGTGTTTTTACCAATGATCCTATGGGAGGATGGTTATTAACTCCTTTTCTGACCCCATTCCTAAAATATCCCAAGACATTTACAGCGGGATGTAGTAGGCTAAGGTCTATTATAGCCCATGATTCTTCAGGCAGGGTAATTGTGGAGCTTTTCCTATGTGTGTATGGGCATGTTGTTTCCCAAGTGTCTTCAGGATGAGGCCCAGTTGTCTTTGAGCGTGGTGGTAGTTGTTCTGGATGAGGTGTCTGCAGGCATGGTTACATATGGTTGTTGTTTCCCAGGTGTTTGTGGTAGGGATGTGTGGTTGCGTTATCCCGAGTGTGTGTAGGAGGGGTATATAAGTGGGATAGTGGTGAGAACGGTAGGGGAGGTCTAACGTGTAGGATGGCTTCAATAACCAATGGTAAAGTGGTGCGGGGTACCCAAAAATTGATGTGTTGTTACTATTTCTATACATGACATGCATTATTTGGGGAGTGTGACTTGGTGAGGTTGGGTGGATAGGTTCTTTTCTAGGTGTTATGGTTATCTCCTATTCTCATGGGACATTAGAATGCCTCCCCACTTGTGCACGAGAGACTTTGGTTTTCCCAACTGATTATACATGTATGTTCACCCTACGTATAAGAAACATCATTTCGGATTCTAGGAAGATTTCATGTACCGTTCCAGAACCTATTAGCTTGGATGTCAAGACTTGTGACATTGTTTTTTTCTTTTCTTTTGGTACGTACCTTTGGAGTTCTCTTTTACTTGTAGCACTTTATTATTCGAACAGTTATATGAGAATGGATTGTTTTGTATATACTTTTACTTCAAATTTTGGTGTTCTTGGGATTTACTATCATATCTCTTGATCGTACTAAAAAAATGGTAATTCCTTCCATTTTACGTGTGATTCTATTCCCTTGGTGTTAGTCACCACTCTGGAGACTATCGTGGGGGGGTCTTAGGGGTCATTATGTGTCCTTCAACATGAGGTAGGAAGGTTGGGAAATGTTCTGTACCTTCTCTCATTTAGTTACTGCAGTTCGTGATAGAATTGTATTATAGAGTGGATGAGATATAGGATGGAGTTTGGATTAAGGCATAGTAAATATTACAAGGTATTGTAGGGAAAGAATGTTAGGAAATGTTAGCACGTGAAATAGGCTAGAGAAGATATTCAAGGACACATGATTGTAGGGCCCCTGTGACCTAATGTAAGGACTCGAGACCTACAAAATGACCAATTGAGGATACAATGATTACAGGGTAGAGACCCTATGAATGGTTCATGCATCACAATGACTTTTGTACTTGTGTTTCTTGGGTATTTTGGGGATTTAAAATAAATAAAAAGTCTAAGAAAAATTGAGAAGAATTATTTTACAGTACTCGGGATTATGCATTCCTTATTTACCATGGAGATATGGCACCAAGACGGCGAACACAGGTAGTGCGGGAGATTGAGTCTCAGATGATTGATTTGACTGATCAGCGGTGGTATCATCGAGAAGAGGCGGATTATCAATGGTAGAAGACACATCATGACATTCAGTGGTAGACCCTAAGGAAGTATGAGGGCAGCATCTCAGACATAGAGACTGGAAGCTAGAATGAAGAGCTATTGATAGATTTCAGCTTGATCCAGGATATGACGATGTACTAGGTTCCTCTTCCCATAATCCAGAAGTGGGGACCAGCATGTTAGTAGTGGATACTCTATCTTGGGAAGAATAGAGAAGTTGAGGTTTCATGGAATTACTTCGATATAGAGTTCTAGACAGAAATCCTCTCATCCAAAATTAAGGTAGAGAAGAGACAGGAACTACTCTCACATCTGCAAGGGAGTATGTTAGTGAGGGATGTGGGGATCAAGTTCAAGGATCTCCTTTGCGTTTCTCTGGAAAAAATTCAGAGCGAGGAGTCTCAGGTGAGACATTAGAGGATGTAGTCAAACGTTATCTTCAGTTTTTTGTTACTCACTTTACTCTACTAACATACATGGAGGTCCAGAATAAGGATGAGGTTATGGAGAGGATGCATATGTAGGGAGGTGTGCCTTGACATGGGATCTAATTGGGCTCCTCAAAGGGGAAATCTATTAGAAGTAGGCCTCTAGTGTCAGGTCCACCCATGTTTCTTCCAGAGTGGAGCAAGCCCCAACGGTTAAAATTTCTATCTCGTAGATCTCCCCCAATATTTTTTGTCCCAAGACCAAGATAATTTTTCTCTGGATGTCATGGGAATCTTCAGAATCATGGCCCGGACCGAGTGAAATATGATGGGGTGGGAAGGTTCATCACCCTCCTCAGTAGCATAAGAATCTAGCCAGACACATTCAACAGCAACAAATGGGACATCAAGCTCTTTCTCCACAGAGAGTTGATGCTTCAGGGGGAGGCTGACCTTGGTATTCTCCTCTAAGACCTCTACTCGGAGCAAGTTTGGGGAGGTGGCCAATATCAAAGGGGCAGAGAAGCTGGGTTTGGGCAGTTTCACGCTATAGAGGCAGCAATTCTAGCTTGGCCAGAAGTTTTTTGAGGTATGATCAACTTGTTTATCACTCTTTCCAATAACTTCTTTGGTTTAGGAGCATAAAATTTCATTTTTTCACCCAGTCTAGTCCATGCACTTGGCATAGAAATAGTGAGACTCCCATAACCCTATATTTGAGTATGCCAGATGGAGGTCAGACCATTTTGTCTCATGTTTTTCAGGGATGTAGACTATTTTGGGGACCACATCAGTCTATTGTGGACCTTATTTTTCTTTATACACAGTCGTATGATGTAATTCTAGGATTCAATTGGATATTATCCATTGGTTCCGTTATCAACTACTTCTGAAGAAGGATCATTTTTTGGATATGTGTGACCATTTTGTAGCATTCATCGGTGAGTGGGGTTTCCAGGAAGGTAGCCAGCATGTAGAGCAACTTCTTTCCTTATTAGCTGATATGTTAGTGTAGTTACCAGATATATAGATGGTGGAATTTTTGGAATTTGTTAGTGATTTCGTTGGTGTCTTCCCTGAAGGGGTGGTGATTCTACCCCCTCAGCATGTTGTTGAGTTCAGGATCGACATGCAACCCGGTGCCTGTCCAATTTCGATGGCTCCCTATCGGATGGCGCCATCCGAGTTCCGAGATTTACAGATTCATATTTATAATCTGATGAAGAAGGGTTTTGTTTGACCAAGTTTGTCACCATGGGGTGCCCCAGTCTTGTTCACAAGGAAGGAAGATGGTGGTCTCAGGTTGTTTATATACTACCAATGTCTGAATCTAGTAATGGTCAAGAACTAGTATCCTCTCCGAGGATAGATAACCTTTTTGATTAGTTGAAGGGTGTATGATGGTTCTTCAAGATTGACCTATGGTCAGTGTATCATCAGTTGAGGGTGAAGGAGGGTGACATCTCGAACACTGCCTTCAGGTGCAGATATGGGAACTTTGAGATCGTGGTCATATCGATCGGTGTTACGAATGCACCTTCCATGTAAATGGGGATCATGAACTCCGTCTTTTGTAAATATATAGACTGGTTCGTAGTCATCTTTATTGATAACATCCTTATCTACTCAATATAAGAGGAGGATCATGCTAGGAATCTGATATTGTATTTAGAGGTCCACTGAAAACACCATCTGTACATAAAGTTTTCCAAGTGAATGTTTTGGACACGAGAGGTGAAATTCATTGGACATGTGGTATCCGATTAGGGAATAACACTAGACCCATTGATGGTTAAAGAGGTTGTTTCTTGGGAACCACCCAATAATGTAGAATATTGGGAAGTTCCATGAAGCATTCCGTTATATGTAGGGGAATCTTATTATTGCCACAATACTATGGTATCTAGAAGAAGGGTTGAGTTTTGAGGTGTTCTGTGATTCTTCAGTCCATGGCTTGGGTGTGTGCTGATGCAACAACATGGGTGGTCTCTTATGGGTCTAGGAAGTTATGTTCTCCTGAATGTAACAATGCAACCCACATCTTGGAGATCACATTGGTTGTGTTTTCATTAATTATTTGGTGGCACAACCTTATCGAGGAACACTTTTTGTTCTTCATCGATCACATGATCTTGAGGTATATCTTCACTCAGCAAGACATGAACATGCAACAACAGAGGTGGATAGTGTTTCTTTTGGTCTAGTACTTCTAAATATCCTATACCTCAGAAAAGGGGAACCTGGTATCCCATTCCCTGAGTAAGAATTCATAGAAGGATGTGGTTTGAGAATTGAAAAGTACTTGGAATGTTACTAAGGAGTTGGCATCCCTACACTTGGATGAAAGGGTAAAAGATTTTAGAGGCTATCTATTCCAAATGACATTATAATACTCTCTTTTGTGGATGGTGAAGGATTTTATGTGGGGATACATAGAGGCTGAAGTGACACGCAATCATGTTATCCAGGGTGATGCTCTAGAAGGATGGTCGGAAGATAGGCAGAATCAGATAATGTTTCATGGAATGTATTTTTTCCTCGTAGAGATACGTGAGATAGTTCTTGGTATGTTTTACAACTCACCCATTGTGGTGCATTATGTAGTTTCTGAGTTGTATCAGGGCTTGAGGGGTCCATTTTTGTGGCCTGAGGTGAAGTGTGTCGTGGAAGAGTTTTATGGAAAGGTGCCTGCTGTGTCAGCAGGTAATGATAGAACACCACATCCTTGGAGGTTTGTTTTATCCTATAGAAGTTCCTAGAGGATGTGGGACGACATCTCTATGGATTTAGCCACAAGACTACACATTGATCATGGAGGCTATGATGTTATGCGGGTAGTGATGGATCAGCTGACAAAATCACCTCACTTCCTAGAAATCAATTAGTTGAGTGTGGTGGATGACTTAACACATAGGTACATAGATGAGGTGGTGTAGTTGAATAGAGTAACGAGGTCCATAGTCTCGGATCTGGATACATGATTCACCTGGCGGGTTGGTTAAGGATTGAAACATACTTTTATCACCAACCTATTCTTCATCATAGATTTCCACCCCAGACAGATGGGCATATAGAGTGCACCATCCAGATGATGGAGGATATGCTACGAGCCTGTTTTTTGGACATTGGGTGATTTTGGGTACTAGACATTCATTGGTAGAGTTTTCCAAAAGCAATAGCTATCACTCTACCACTAGCATGGAACCGTTCAAATTTTTGTATGAGAGGCTATTTCGCTCAACCATGTGTTAGGAAAGGGTTGGGGAAGTAGTTTTCGTGGACTAGGGGTAGTGTGGAGAACGACGAAGAAGGTTCATCTTATATAGGAGAGGATGAAGGCATCTTAGGATCGACAGAAGTCATTTTCCGATCATATAAGGATACACATGAAGTTCGAGGTAGGGGACCACGTTTTCTTGAATGTATCCCCTCGGCGTGGACAATGGAGGTTCGGTAGGGGAGTAAGATTTCTGCAAGGTTAATTGGACCCTTTGATGTGTTGCGGAAGGTCGGTGAAGTGGATTATCAGCTGGCGCAACCACAACCGCTACTAAGGGTGCACGACGTCTTCCATATGTCTCAACTCCGTCCGTATCTACACAATGATTCACACATCCTCGATGGGGGTGAGATGGATATCGAGGATGATGAGACATTTGATGAGATAACAATGAGGAATGTGGATCATGAGGAGAAGGTTCTTCATGGACAAACTATTCCATTGGTTTTTGTGTTATGGAGTCATGGTGGCCTTGAAAAGAGTAACAGGGAATAGGGGGCACAGATGCTCACCCAGTACTCGGAGAAATTTTGAGTTTTCTACTATTTTGTTTTGTACTTATTTGTGATGAAGTTAATGTACTTGTTAACTATGATATGGTATGTTTTACTTATTCTATGGATGTTGTTGAAGAGTCCTAACTATGAGGACTGAAGAACCAAATCCCTAATCGAGACACATTAAGGTGGTGTGACATAAAACCCGTACGGATGAGTAAGTTACACAGAAAGTAGATAGTATCTCGACATAAGGGAAAAGGGATACCTAATCCATATATCTAGACAATGAACCCATTATATGATTTTTTGGTTTTCTCAGGGAGACGTGTTCCTAGATGTCGGAGAGTTTTACTCCTTAGAGGTATATTCTAAGTGGTTGTTAAAAACCCTCTATTTCATCGGGTTTATTATTGATTTCATGAGGATGAGAACACTTTGAGATGAATCTGATGTAATGGACCAGACCCTCCTTGTCCAGTACATTGCCAAAATTCTGGTCCTATCAAATGTTTACAGCAAAATAATGGCACTGTAACGGTGTCACTGGTCACAGCAGCCCCATGATGGTGGCACAGGGATGATCACACCATGGTGGTCGCTCACTGAAATGGTGGCACCGTGATGGTGGCAACTTAAGGGTGGATTTGTGAAGGTGGGACAATGTGGGTGGAACCGTGATAGTGGCACAGTGAGGGTGGAACTGTGACGGTGGCACCCTGAGGGTGGCACCATGACCATGGAACTGTAATGTTGTCTCACCAAACAAGGTCCCACCCTTGTTGCTTTCCTTCATGTTTTATACTTTTTCCACTCCCAAAACATATCTTTTAAAGTATAATTATTTTAATATCACTTCCAAATCCATTAAAAGATCATACATGCTATCTAAAATCCCCCGAGAGCCAGGAAACCCTTGACGTACCAAAAAGTGTGGCTTTTTCCTCGGTGACACTCCCTTTTTCTGTACTTCCAGTTCCTCCCCCCCCCCTACATGTTTTCCTTTGTATAAAAGAAACACCTTAACTCATAGTCATTATGGACACCTCATCGATGAAAATTATTAAATAAAAATTAATTCCATCAGATGTAACCATCCAACTGCATGGTGAAACCATGATCCTCTATTAAATCCATTCAAAATTCATATCTCATACCTCCAGGATCTCTCCTTTTTATCGCATAAGAATTCTTCTTCTTCTTGGCAGGTCTATTTTCATTCGTTGGTGCGTTTTGTGTCACCCTTCATCAGGATAGTGGTGTGCCTCTGGAGGAGCCTTTTCTACTCAATCATGGAGTCCCTGAAGATCCTCCCATGAATGTTGTGAATCCCTAGTTATTGGCATTAAGAGAAATACATCGACTGTTTTTCATACAAGTAGGGTTATTACTTCGTCTATCATTACTATGTATCATGTGGTGTGGGTATGATAATGTTTCTATAGGGATGGACGAATCCAAACTATAAGGAAGATAAAAAATGAACTTTTAAAGAATGAAGGTGTGTGAGTGTTGATGATTCTGTACCTTTTTACCCTTGATTATATGTTTTGGATTGTATGGAATTATGTCAACACAAAAAAATTCGTTGGTGGTCTTTCCTTGAGCACTAATGGACACCTATACTTTATGACGATTGAATACCTGTAACATAGAAATAGGTTAATCACGTAAACTCAGTTGATTAAATGGATTTCTATTTATCATAAATTCTTTTTTATCACCGCAGTTAACAAAACCAAATGAATAAACTCAATGAATGGTGTGATAGAATCTAGAAAACTCCATGCCATGTCTTACTAATATGTGTGGTTGCTCTGCTGGATTCATGTGGGGTGAAATGAATGGGGATGGGATCCCCTATTTGTTGTTGTTTTTGGATTGTGGATATCAGGTTGTGTGGGGATGTATTGTGGGGATTGGTTTGGATACAATATGTAGAGGGATATCACATATCCCTTTTGTTGTTGTGACTTTAAAAGAGAAGTGGGTGTGAATGCTGAATTTTTTTCATCGTTGTTTTTACTTCATTTTATTTTAGTTGTGCCATTGAGTTTCCTGGTTATGAAGATTTATTTAAATAGAATCACGTGAGTATGAAAAAATGGCTTCAATGGGGGATTGTTTTCCAGAAATGAGTTGTGACTTGGTTTTGGTTGTTGTATGTCTTATGAAGGAATTGTAACGAGGGTGTTTGTGTATGAGCTGGTTTTTGGAACCCCTATGTTTGGATTTGGGAATTTTTACAAATATGTATAATTTATTTATTTTGTTTCTTATTTGTACACCACCAAAATTTAGTAGTTCATGCCGAACACCCCCAATTCATGGATAATGGTGTTTTTTCCAACACTCTAATGAGTGGTTGGTTATTAGCTTCTTTTATTTTCCCTTTCTTGAATAACCCAATATTCATTAGGTAGGCTGTGAAGTCCTATGGTCTATTATTTCCCTAGATTATTCAAGCAGGGTTGTTATAGTGGTTTTCTAGGTGTGTATGGGTAGGTTGTTTCCAAAGTGTCTCTGGGATGAGGCCCATGTGTATTTGGGCGTGGTGGTAGTTGATCTAGCCCAGGTGTCTGCGGGCATGGTTATGTATGGTTCTTGTGGCCCATGTGTTTGTGAGTTGGATGTGTGGTTTTGGGGATTAGTTTTCTGTGGTTGAGGTATAGAAATGGGACTATAGTGAGAATGGTAGGGGACATCTGACACATAGAATGTCTTCAACAATGAATGTGAATGTATTGAAGGGTACCCAAACATCGATGTGTTATAAATATTACAATACATGACTTACGTTATTTACAGAGTGTTTCTTGGTGATGTTGGGTGGATATGTTCATTTCCAGGTTATAGTTATATCCTTTTCTCATGGGGGATTAGAATTCTACCCCGCTTTTCCATGAGAGAATTTTGTTTTTCCAACTAAGTATACACGTATGCTAAACCTATGTATATAAAATTGATATCATGTTTCTAGGAGGATTTCATGGACCATGATGGACCCTATTAGCTCGGACGCTGGGACCATTGGCGTTGTTGTTTTTCTATTCTTTTAGTACTTACCTTTGGATTTTTCTTGTACTTGTAGCACTTTATGATTGGAACATTCATATGGAATGGGTTGTTTTGGATTTACTTTTATATCCACATTTTATGTTGTTGGGATTTAGTATCTTTTCTCCTAATCCGACTAAATAAAAATGGTAATCCCTTCCATTTTAGATGTTATTTTATACCCTTGGTGGTAGTGGTAACTCTAGGTCATATCTAATGCAGGTCTCAGGGGGGTCAATATCTCTCCTTTAACATTGAGAAAGGAAGTGTTTTGAAATTTGATGTCCCTTACCTAAAATTAGTGAATTTTGGTTCTGAAAAATTTGGTTGATAATATTGATAAAATACACTATGGATAATAGATGATACATATAGATGATTATCTCATCAAAATGACATGGATCATTCATTTGGTAGATCCAGAACAAAAGTTATATTCCTAAATAAATGATAAATGATGGATATAAAATTAATTGGTTTCACGATGATGTCCATGGACAAGAATATTTCCATTTACATTTGGTGAATGAGTAATAAAGAATATTTTATGGATTAAATGGAATAAATTTATAAGATACAAAATACACTCAATAATGTGTTCTTAGAATACTGTTTTTATCTTGTGGTGTTTTGAAGGGAGGTAGGTATCATATCATTGAATGACTTCATCATGGTCTAAAGTTATCTTTAATTATTGGAAGTGCCTTTCCTGGAAAATGTATAAGAAATTAATTTATTTTTTTCAACTCAATATTCAGTGTATATAATGTTAATTATAATTAGAAATTACTTAATCAAGAACATTGTAATATTTGAGTATTTCAAGAAATTCATCCTCATTAAAGAGATACCGAAGTGGAACGTCTGAGAACCATTTGTTAATTCTTTGAATGATTAAGTAATATTTTCTTAAAGTAACCAGAGAGGTGAAAAGTATAAATTAATAATGTCATGAGAGTAATGTTAGGTAAAATTGATTTCACGTGGTCCTACATGATATAAATTTTGTAAATTTGGGCATTTCTAGAAGGATTGTAAATTCATAAGGGAGCATAAGAATATATTTCAAAGTAACAAATCTTGTGATCATTATGAAGGGATGAAGTGATCTTCTATTAATTTTATTGGTTTTGAGATATTAATGGGTTTTTAAATCTTGTTCATCATTCCAAAACAATAATTTATTTGAGATTCTTGATTAATTATTTGTCTGGATGACTCATATAGATATAAAATTTTAAAGATAAATCATTATAAATAATAAGAAAAGGACATGTTAACATCTTCATGAATGATAAAGGATTATTTAGTCTCCAATATGCCAGATACATCCATATAAAATGTATGAAATTATTTTCTATTTTTTATATTGATGATGTAGGAATATTAACATGATTATCATATGAAATATGTTGTGTTACATGAATTTTAACAGATATGTGATGTCGAATAAAGGATGTGGGAGTATTTTTAAGTCAAATTTTTTAAGAATTTAGAATCATTTTCAACCATCAATTAGAGTGATAATGTGGGTAATATAGATAATGAATATAACCC
The DNA here is from genome assembly GCA_963277665.1 of Viscum album. Classification (NCBI taxonomy): domain Eukaryota; kingdom Viridiplantae; phylum Streptophyta; class Magnoliopsida; order Santalales; family Viscaceae; genus Viscum; species Viscum album. The sequence goes on from OY728137.1 coordinate 2,116,480,479, forward strand.
AATGTAATTGAATTTTATAGAAATATCCATTTTGTTATATCTCAGAAATATTATATTTATGTAATTAATGACTTTAATAATATAATGATATTTATTAATTTTATAACTTTAATAGGTTTATATAATTTTTTATATAATTTTTTTCTCCTCATTAATAACCACATCAATGGGATAGGATGTTTATTTAATTTATTATGAGGTGTTCATTTCATATTTCCATTTTGGTTCATATTTTTATAATTATGTAAGTTCTTTAAAATGGGAATGAAACATTAGAATATTATTTAATTTATATTGTATTATATTTAGAAATTATAATACTCAAAAATATCATTTTTCATCTATTATTAGCATCAACCACATAGTAAAATCAATAATGTTATATGGTTAGATTATATTGGTGGTTTTACAGACTACTATGAATTAATAATGTTGTATTGAATATTAATGACATGTATTCATTGTATAAAATGAAGTAAATTTTTAAACTATTATCATCATCTTGTTTATCAATATTAATAATTTTATGACTATCCTTGAAGGAGTGGGATTAGAAAAAAATACATTGACCATGGTGGCGGTGAACCAACCATGTTGTTAATAATTTTCTCATTCTGGAATCAATTAAGTGAAAGGGAAGAGTATGGATTAATTTTTCATTATCACAACAAAATTATTGTAAATATATTATATTGGAGTTATTATGACTTTATTAGGGAATTTGTTATGTAGGTTGATAATGAAAAAAAATAATTGGAATTTTTGAAGGAATCGCCTTCTCCTTTGGATGTCTCCAAATGGGATTCAACTTATGGCATTATGGATTCTTGTTTAGATGAAACCAGAATCACTATGACTTGGGTTATATTAATAAGAAGGGATTTTTGGTTATAATTTTCTTCTTCCAAGTTACACAAGGTGTTAGGAGAAGTGATAGTTTATATAAGTAGAGGATGTTTGTGTTTTTAAATAGTATATTCATCAGTATTTTATATTGGCAGAAGTCTACAAAATATATTAATAGTTGTGACTATAAAATATACATGGTTTATGAATTTTTAAACTAGTTGTTTATTACATAATCTAATACTCAAAAATTCATTTATTTTTATTAAAATGTTAAATATTCTAATTTTTCATGATTTACTATACACTAAAAAATCACTATTTTCTTAAAATAACAATAATTTACCCCTGAAAAATTTTAATTTTCATGTTACAATTTTTTATCTTGTTTTTTCGGAATAATTTTCTAAATACGAAAAATTTAGTTTTTATATAAAAGAACCATTGATTCTAAATATATAAATATCAATATTATGATCAATTTTTGAATCCTAAGAAAAAGTACCTCAGGTATATTAATGTTATATTATTATCCAAATAGAACATAATTAATATTTTCATGAACAAATTATGAAAATAAACATTATTTCAATACATTTTTTTTATAAAAAAATTATTAAAAATTTATATTTTAAAAAATGGAAACAACTATTTTATTATTTCTAATTCATTTTTTTATTTTATCATGGTTTATGTATTACCTATTTAATTTTTATAATATGCCAATATTTTTTTTAATTCCATATATTATAATACTAATATAATCATTATTTAACCATTTCTGATAATTATATTACTATTCTGACAACAATGTTCCTATTCAAATGACTAAATTATAATTACAATGGTGAGATTTATAATAGTCATATGGGTTTAATAAGTAAAAGAAATAACTAAAATACCATTAATTCATTATAAAATTATATTTTCTCTAATTGATTTATATATTTTCATAATTAATATTATTTATTAATATTCATTATCATTTCTACAAAGTCTTTTGTATGTGTGGTTATTCTTATGGTTTGAGAATATAAAAGTTCTCACATATAAGTTATCTTATTTCCTATTTTAATCCCACTAAAATATATTCAATTAACATGACCATTAATAATTGGTAACTAAACTGTTCAAATTAATATAATTAAATTTTATTGATTTTTTCTGTTGGAAGATGTTAATTATACTATATAAAAAATACCAGACCATTATATATTTATAATTCAACTTAAATTTTAAAATTATGGTCCATATATTCTTCCCCAAAAAAACATGCCAATTTTTTTAAAAAAATATGTTGAAAAAATGTTATAATACTCCATCTTTTTTACTTCCTCTAATTCCCATGACGTTTACTTCTAATTACAGTTTTGAAAAACTACTTTGACTAGATGAGATTTATTATATCATATAACATTATCTCTATCATCTTGGATGATTACTAGCCAATCCCTACAATTGATATCATTTTATTACTTTACCAACCCTGAATTTTATAAATGTGAGGGATATGGTATATACATTCTCAAGAGGGATACATGGAATACATCATATCCTGGATACATGGTTTCAAGGGGTGATATTGGATAACCTATATATCTAATTCCATCAAGAATATCGAATAGGATGATGTGTCAGGGACATTACATAACCTTTATTGAAATTAACATTACACTATTGAATGAATATATGTAGAGGAATAATGTTTCTCTGACCTCACCCTATAAGACTCAGTAATTATTGTTATCATGAATCTTTTATTGAGTCTAATCAATTTGGATGTACTATTGAATGGTCTTGATCTATTCAATTATTTCCTTATACATTTTCGGACCCAATGGATTTCATTCACGAAATTCATCCTAGAGTACATGTTTTCAACATCACATCCCAAAATGAAATGTCTATGAGTCTATTTGCATGCTAGAGTGAAATATAGTATTGTATGAAAATCAAATAAGAGGAAGATTCTAATTTATAATACTATTTATAAGTCCATGGATTATTTTGTCAACATGTATTCCTATATATGGATAGTCTCATATGATTGTACATCAATTTTTTTTCTAAAAATACTTACTAATGTTAATTTAATGTTTTGACAATGTTAATGATTTTTTCATAACATATTGGAATATTTCATATAACAATTTTATAAAATAAATATTGGGGTTTCATATAGGATCACCACTTCCCGGATGGGTATCACTAGATGTTAATCGAGTGAGAAGTAACATTAAATTTCAATTAAAATATATTTCACTGAAAATACCTTATATGTATCACATTTAATATTATCTCATCTATATTTCATGATACCACTTTTCAAATTCACATTTTTATGTTTTCTTATTTTTTTGTAGGTATAGGTAATTTTTCTATTATCCCTTTAGACTTTTTTAATTCATCATTTACCTAATTACTTACTTCGTATTTAGATTTATATTTTTTCATCACCTATTTTATTTAATCTCACCAATATTGCAATGAATTATCCCTATACATATTCATTATCCCTAGGTTGATTGAGGATGTTTATGAATGTGAATAATTAAAATAAATACTCGTTATCTATGTATTTTATTATACACATAGGCATGGCCGAAATTATAATACTCGTTATTCATTAATTTTTAACTCATAGGAATTATATTTTCTTACACCTACGACCATTTTTAATATACCCACAGTGTATATTTCAACATCATTAATTTTCTCAAGAATATATGGTTGGGAAAAGAATTTCAAAATTAATTTTGATTTAGATTCCATTACAATCAACGTGCCCATCATATAATAGTCTGAAAATAATGTTACTTTCTCAATTTACCTCATCGATGATGATATAATTGTTACGACCTGTCCCCCAGGGCCCGTGTCGTGACTACCCCAAGCCCGCCTTCCATAGGATAGGGGGTGGCGACCTGCACTAAATGCATATTCCCATTAACTGGGAAGGAATTTACATTATAACCTGTAAACACACGCAACCAAACAAACATCGAGGTATAAATGCAAGTCAACTGTATAGTAAACAAGTGAGTAAAATATGTAAAAATGGGCCATAATACATGAAAAACTATAAAATACAAGTTCAAATGAAATGAAATACAACTGAAGAAAGATAAAGACACCTACTGGGTCATCCTCTAGCATCTTACCAAAAGGGTAGGTACATGCCTCCTCCTCAGCACTCCACATCTGTCCTTCTCCTCTGCGTATCGACACGCTGTATGGTCCACCTCCTGGAACCGTTGAGTCCGGGTACTCTCAGCCTCAGTTAGAAGTATCCGTCATCGGCATCCAAAAAAAAGGTGCAGGGATATCCCATTTAGGGGTGAATATAATGATACTCTATATAGAACCCGAGACCCTCAAGATCTCACCATACCCACCAATGATAAGCCAAAAAGTATGAAATCAATCATCAACCCAACATTGGGATATTCCCACACATATACCTATGTTATCAAGTAATGCATATCAATCACGAGGAAACATTGAGATACTGACTCAGCTCACACCGAGATTTATTCTAGGGGTAGTATCAAGTGGCATTTCTAGTCACAATGTGGAACACCTCGGCTATTGGAGATCTCCTCATATATCTAGTATAGTTGGCATGCATCTTCCAACAGTGGTGCTTTCCACTAACCATGGAATACTGAGGGATTCCTCCTGTTGAGTACCATGGGTCTACCAAGTCACGAAGGCACTCACCACCTTGGGTCTACCGCATCACCATGGGACTCCCCACCTGACCTTCTGAGGTACTCCTCCTGTCGAGTACCGTGGGTCTACTGCGTCACCAAGGCGCTCCCCACTGTGGGTCTGCCGTGTCACCAAGGTGCTCCCCACTGAGCATGTCAAGTCACTCTGAGTCGAAACGATCAGCAGTCACCAAGTCTCTACCAGCTACTGGGTTCCAGTACTATGCTCACAGGTCTCTAGGAGGATCCTCACAACAAGCTACTGGTTGATACTGAGAGTACAAAAAAGTACCCTGATTAACTATTTCAATGGTCCTCCATGACACAAGGTATCAACATAACAGAAAGCACGTCAATCGTACGCCTGATCTGTGAGTTATTAGCCTTTGGAGTCCCGAGGTCTTGATTAGAATTGTGCTCGATCCAACCTATTTGTTCTACATATAAATCCAAAAAAAATTGTGGATTCACTCAAAGGGACCATCTCGCTACAAGATTTATTGTTCCACTGACGGTTGATCAAACGGACAGCTGGTGCCCATGTTATGGCCAAAAGAAATTAACTAGGTCGTAGTGGGCTCGGGTCTGGTATCACCAGGTCAGATCGACCCGACCCAAAGCTGCCTGATATTACCCGGTTCGGGTCATCCTGGCCCTACCTGATAGGTCTGGCCCGACCCGCAGTGTGTCCCGACCCATTGGGATTAGTTCGTCCCTGCTGTGTATGGCCCGAACTACCGCGAGGGGCCGCGGGTGGTCGCGGGTGGCCGTGTGGGCGTGAGCCTATGCAGTGACTCGAAATAGAGTTTTTGCGAGGGCATGAGGCCGAGGGGAAGATCTGAGGGCCTATGGGTGGCGCGACCAGGGGTGGCTCAGAGGGATGCAGGCGGTGCAAGCCGGGGCAGCACATAGGGATACGGGCAGGGCAGGCTTGACCAGGAGCACGGGGCCAGAGCACTGTGGGGCCGCTTGGACAGATTGCATGGCTGGTGCTGCTGGGAGGCCGATGTTCCATGGGGGAATGGGGTTGGTTTGGACGAGACGCAGGAACATGACATGGGCATGGTAACGGTGTGACCGGAAGGCCGGAGCACCACGGGGCATGGGGCCATTGCGGTCTGTTCATCCGGAGCATCATTGGGGTGTAGGGCTACGGTGGCCAGGAGGCCATAGTAGCGCATGGGGAATCGGGATGGGTCGGCCGAGAGGTTGGAGCAATGTGGGGTGTGGGGCGGCATGGGACACGATGGCCGTGAGTGTTGACCCCTGGCCTTCATCTCCTTTGTCACATTCCTCCTTTTTGTAGAACACCTTAATTCGACACTAGGATAATGGAGAGGAAAATCAATGATTGTTTGGCCTGCACTCTCCACAATTGGGTAGTAGAAAGTGGTTCCAAAAGTTCAATAATGGGTAAATGGAGATTATCAAACAACGTCCCTACAATCCTTGTCAATCACTATTCCAAATCCCGCAAATGAATTAGAAGGGGAGAACCTGGGAAGGGATAATAGTTTAGAAAAGTAAACCCCTACCTCAGGTTGTCCATTGACAGAGGCTTCGAAAAGTAGAATATGTTGTTGGGGATTGATAGACGTTGGTTACGTCAGCGTTACCTCGATCGTCGGTGGAGAAGTTCCTCATTATCGATCCTTCGACAGAGTTTGGAGAAGAATTCGTCGAAAGTGAAGAGTTCATCATTGGAGATGTCCTGCACCTGGTGTAACTAAGGTGGTAGAGCTAAGTGTTAAGCCACCTCTCCAACCCTACTAAGGTCATAGAAGGGTCCAATGAATCTCGGAGATAACTTTCTGCCGCGATCAAATCTCCATAGACCCCGTCGGGGAGAGACCCTTAGAAAGACGTTGTCTCCATCCTCGAACTCCAAAGGTCTCTTTATTCTATCAGCATACGTCATCTGCCTACTCTGTGTAGTATTCATCTGCTCCTGGATGATCTTCACCTTCTCTGTGGTAGACCATACCATCTTTGTTCTCACTAGTGCTGACTCCCCTGGTTTGATCCCGCATAAGGGTGATCTGATAGGTCGCCCTAATAATCCCTCCAAAGGTTCCATCCCAATGGTGGATTAATAACTGTTGTTTTATTCAAACTCTTCCAAGGGTAAGTGATCCTACCAGCTCCTATCGAAGTCGAGGAATCAAGAAAGCATCATGTCCTCGAGGATCTGTATGGTCAGCTCAGTCTGACCATCCGTCTAAGGATGGAAGGCGGTGTTCAAATGAAGTTGCGTCCCGAAAGCCTCCTGCAACCCCTTTTATAGCCTGGATGTAAAATGTGAATCTAGATGAGAGACCATCATCGAAGGTACTCCATGTAGATTCACAATCTTCTGCACATAGAGAATTCCCATTCTCTCTACTAAACCCTACTCTATAATCGGTAGGATGTCGGCCAACTTGGTGAGTCGGTTGACGATCACACAAATTGAGTCATGACATATGGATGTACATCGATGTCCTGTCACTATGTCCATTGATATCCAATCCCACATCCACTCTGGGATCTCTAAGGTATGAACCAATCATACTGGTACCCGATGCTCCACCTTCACTTGATGACAAGTGAGGCATCGAGAAACAGACACTTCTTTTACATTCATCATTCTCAGTCACCAGTGCTGTTGTCGGAGATCCTGGTACAACTTCGCTACTCCTGTATGTATCACTATAGGGGAAGTGTGGAACTCCCTCAACACTTCTTCCTAAAATGACATGGTTACCATGGTATTTCCTCTTAATAGGATGACGTTCTCCCCACCTTCAGAAAATCCACGAGGTGCATGTTTTGTGAATATCTGAGCATATTGTGTCTCGCAGTCAACATCCCAATGATGCACCTCCCTGACTCGCTAAACAAGTGGTGGAGTGACTGAAGGAGACTGAATAAATTTTTCTCCGTCTCTATCCATAAAGGATATTTGTAAAGTATCCAGCTGCTCTGTTTCCTCACTTAGCATCTGTATACCATATCTCCTACTGAGTGCATCTGCAACAATGTTCCCATTCATAGCAGTATAGACTATCTCAAAGTCATAGTCTTAAGGAACTCAAGCCAATGTCACAGTCTCAGCATTAGGTCCTTCTGTGAGAAGATATACCTGAGACCGTTGTGATCAGAGTACACTATAAAATGTCTTCCCATCATGTAGTACTGCCACATATTCATGGAGAAGACGAATGCTGTTAAATCCGGAAATGGGTAGCATAGTTCTGCTCTTTTTGTCTTAGCTGTAGAGAACCATATGTGATCACTTATCTCTCCTGCATCAAGAAATATCCGTGTCCATTCCCTGATGTGTCACAGTAGATAACATACCATACTCCCTCCTCTAGAAGCCTCATGATGGGGGAGGTATTCAGTCTCTACCTCATCCCCTAAAAACTCATCTTAATCTCTCCGATCAAACAAAGGGTTACCCCAAATTCGTCAATGCTGATAATGGTGCTGCAAATCTGTAGATGTCTGGCACAATCCTCCGTTAATATCTAGCCAATCCCAAGAAACTATGTACCTTTTTCACACTCCGGGTGTCTCCTAAGCATGTTCCACCTCAATCATTGCTGGATCCACTACAACTCCAGCCTCGGATAAGACATGTCCCAGAAAGTGAACCTCTCTGATCTAGACCTATCACTTCGAGAGCTTACCATAAAGATGGTGCTCTCAGAGTGTGTACAATACTACCTGAAAATAATAGGCATTATCATCCTCAGTAGCCAAGTAGAACAGAATGTTGTCGATGAAGACTACTACAAAACAATCAAGGTATGGCTGAATGATCTTGTTCATGAGTCCCATTAACACTACTAGAGCATTTTTTACGTCGAATTGCATAACCAGGTACTCTTAGTGGCCATTCCGACATCTGAAATCCCTCTTCTGCACATCCTCTTCTCAAATGCTGATCAGGTGATAGCCTGATCTAAGGTCTATCTTTGAGAACCGTTGTGCTCACTTAAGCTGATCAAAGAGTTCGTCAATCCTTAGGAGTGTGTACTTGTTTTTCACAGTCACCTAGTTCAGGAGCCGATAGTCAACACAAAGTCTCAATCTCACATCTGCCTTCTTGGCGAACAAAATCAGAGCCAACCAATTAGAAACAAGGGGCTAGATGAATCCCTTCCCCTACAAGTCCTCTAGCGATACCTGCAATTCACGAAGCTCTGTGGGAGCCATCTAATATGTTGGTGTAGAAATCAGTGACATCCCAGGGTACAAGTCAATGTAAATTTCCACCACTCTATGAGGAGGTAGACCTGTAACATCATCAGGTAAGACATCCGCATACTGGTCTACCACTATAGGATATCTCCGACTCTCCCCATTAACAACTCTGAGGGTGAGGCTAGACAACAGATAAGTGATCGGCCAGAGTCTCCTCTAGGTAAGTCCATCATGCGATACAAAGTCTGTCTTTTCATCGGTGAAGGTAAACCTGGTCCCATCCATGTGGACCCCTCACACTTTGTTCCTAATATAGTCTATCTGAGAGTGGACCGTAGATAACCATTTCATACCCAAGATGGAATCGTATGGCCTTGGTGCTTCTACTAAGAGATCCCAATTGAATCTCTAACCTCCTAGAGTATGATCAAACTATTGGAACAGGTGAGTAATCATCGAATCTGCTCTCATAGGAGTCGGTAGCCGTAATGATATAGCCAATTTCTTCTTCAGAATCTCCAAGATCCGAACGAGGGCAGTGGAAATAAAATAATGACTGGCACCTATGTCTATAAGTACTGCAAATATGAAGGAGTAGACACAGATCATATCTCAAATAATATCTAGATCACCACAATCGTAAGCCTCGGCTTCCTGGTGCTAAGATCTCCCATGTCAAACTGTTGCATGCAGTCGGGGTGGACCTCCTGGTGGTGGTGGCTGTAATATCTCGAATCGACGCCAACCTCTAGCTGCACAACCAACTCCTCTACCACGTCTGCATTATCTCTTAGGACCTCCTCGGTTGAACCTTTATCTCTAGATGGGTGGTCCCTCAGATGTTTGATGACCATCGGTATGATGGCTCAGACAATCAAGAGCAATGCCAACCACTTGTGAAAAACTACTCACTCCTTACATAATTGTCTCTGCCTCGGGTTCCCCACAAAACCGATCCTGAGGCATGCAGTCGTTCACCTCTAGGTCAGGTTATCATGATCCTCTATGACGACTTTCTTCTACCAGCTGTAGAAAACATGGCTACATGACAATGTGTGCTGGGTCTCAATGCTGGTGACTACTCATCAAGGATACTCTAAAGAAAGAGGGATATCTCTAACACCCCCACCTGCATCGGGATGATGAGTGATATCATCAAAGACATGATCTCTCGAATAATCCCATGCTTGATGGTCCGGGACTTGAATAATGGGCCCCACACTATATATATGGAGTATCATGAGAGGTCAGTGAACCCAAAGGAGTACTGAGCTACAGTAATGATGCCCTACTGCAGATGAGGAAGCTCCTGTATGCATACTCCGTGAAGAGTCACTAGAACAAACTCTTCTTGAAATAGGCTCTCAAAGTCTACCCAAAGAAGCGTTACCTCGTCGTGAACATGGAGCATCAAGCTTCACCATCTACCCACTTCTTCCTGTAGAAGGATGGCATCAAGGATCACCATGAGATCAGTTGGTGTCCCTACGTGTCGAAAGACTCTCACCACAGACTCCTGCCAATCCTCAGCCGCCTGAAGGCCTGTCTCGACCCTGAATCTTGGTTTCCTTTGGCACTGGAACTCGTGCAATGCGCTCAAGCGGCATGCACCATCCGCTACTAGGACTTGTGTTATCGGTGGCCCAATGGGGAGTGGTACCGCTACTACCTTTACTCTTTCATCTATCTGAAAATGGCCCTGCACCGAGGCCTCGTCACTCGGTGGGCTATCAGTGCATACAACACATGAAACACTAGATGGCTATCTTTGTGGAGGCATCCGGAAAAAAATAGGTGCTCCACAGTTAACAAGTTATACCTGGTGAGATGAATCAAGATATAACAAAGAAAAATCATGGAAACCCACACGCAATCACTTTTTTCATGAACTGATTGAGAAATCAAAATTTAGGGCCCTGGTTTATGGATAAATCGGTCATCGTACCAATAGTGGACTCCCTAAACAGAAAACCGCACTCACTACCCTTACCATTATTTTATCAAAGAAAATATTAGAGTCCTAGTTTTGCTGTAGAACTGAATTCTTTGATACCAATTTGTCACGACCCTTCCCCTGGGGCCCGTGCCGAGAATAGCCCAATACAGACTTCCATAGGGTAGGGGATGACGACTAGCACCAAAGAAGTATTCCCTAAAATTGGGAAGGAATTTCCATTAAAACCTGTAAACACACGCAACCAAAAACACATCAAAAAATGAATGCAAGTCAACTCGATATTAAAAAAGTGAGTAAAGTAAGTAAAAATGGGCAAGAATACAGGCCCAACTAGAGAGTACAAGTACAAATAAAATGAAATACAACTGAAGAAAGAGAAAGATATCTACTAGGTCATCCTTTGGGTTCCTACCCGAAGTGTAGGTACAAATCGCCTCCTCATCACTCCACGGCTATATGTATCCTCCGACTATCAATATTTCGTATGGTCCACCTCCGGGAACCGTCCAGTCCTGGTACTCTCACCTTCAGTCAGTGCTGCCCATCTCCTGCATCCAACACAACAAGGGGTGGGCATAGCCCGTGCAGGGGTGAGTATAATGATACGTAGTAGGGACCCCAAGACAATAAATGTATGAAAAAATCCACCACGTATAAACCAAAAAAACTATGAAATCAAAAGACAACCCTACTTATATATATTCCCATTCACATACCTAAGTTATAAAGTAATCCATCTCAATAATGATGAATCAAAGAGATACTCTCTCGGCTTACACCATGATTTATTCTAGTTGTAGTATCAAGTAACATTCAAAGTCACAAAGTCAAACACCTCATCTACTAGATAACTTCTCCTCTATCGAGTACAGTTAGACTGCTGAATCACATAGAGGCACTTCCCACTAACCTTGGAATGATGAGGTACTCCTCCTATCGAGTACCATGGGTCTACCATGTCATGAAGGTGGTCCCCATTGTGGGTCTGCCATGTCATGAAGGCGCTCCCCATTGGGCCTATTGAGGTACTCCTCTGGTTGAGTTTTGTGGGTATTCCACATCACTAAGGAACTCCCCACTATGGTTCTGATACATCACCAAGGCTCTCCCCACTGGTCCTATCGAGTCAGTCCGAGTCGAAATGGTCAGTTGTCTTTAAGTCTCATCCAGCTTTCGGGTTCCCACACTATGCTCACTCATCTTCGAGAGGATCCTCTCTACAAGCTACTAGTAGATACTCCAACATCCACGATGTCCCATGAAGAAGTATCTCAAATATCCACCATGGAAAAGTGGTTTCAACGTAACAGATGGGACGTCAATCGAATGTTGGGTATGTGAGTTATTAGCCTTTTTAGTCCCGGGGGCCGATTTGGATTGGCGCTTGATACAACCTAACTATTCTCCATCACAATCAAAAAAATTGTGGTGTATCACTCAATAAGACTGCCTCACTCTATGTTTTCTAGCCCCACTAACGGTTCGTCAAATGGTCGTTTGGGGCCAATATTATGGCCAAAAGAAAATAATTGGGTCGTAGTGGGCTCGGGACCGGTCCAACTCGGTCGGACGTTCCCAACCCGACCCAGCCTAGGAAGACCCGGTTCAGGTCGACCTAGCCCAACCTGCTTGGTCTGGCCTGGCCCGCAATGTGACCCGGCCCGTTGGGTTCGGTCCGGCCCACTGCGTCTGGCCCGACCCACCGTGAGGGGCCGCGGATGGCCAATGGTGGCCGTGAGGGTGCGAGACCACATAGTGGATTGACCGAGGGTTACCACAAGGCAATGAGGGAGTGGGGATTCTTGGAGGGGAAACATGAGGCGTGAGTCGAGGTAACACATTGTGTCGGTGGGTGGCTCCAGTCGGTGCTTCTCAGAAAGCAGCGAGCGGGGTAGGCTCAACCCGCGGCGCCGGGCCAAAGCACTGCATGTGTCTTTGATGAAAAGTGGGGCTTGTTTAGCTAGGAGGATGTAGCACCATGGGGATGTGAGTCTGGTTATCATGAGAGGATGGACTGTTGTGGGGGACGCGGGGCCGATTCAATTAGAATGCCGGAGCGGCGCGGGGCCGGTTTGGCTGGGAAGCTAGAGCACTGCAGCACGTGGGGCGGTGCTGGTCGTGGATTCCATGAGTGGATACAATGTTTCCTTCATCGCCTTTGTCACCTTCCTCTAATTTGTAGAACACCTCAATTCAACACAAGAATTATAGAGAGGTTGGGACATGTTAGTTTTTCCCGCTCTCTCCATACTAGGGCAGTAGAAAGTTGTTCCACATGTGGAAGAATGGTTAAAGATAAATAATCAAACACCCTCCCTACAATCCTCATAAATTACTATTCCGAATCCCGGAAAAAAATTAAAAGGGGAGAACATGGGATGTGATAATAGTTTAGAAAAATAAATCCTTACCTCAGATTATCCATTGATGGATGTTGTGAAGGAGGAGACGACATCGTTGGGGATTGAAAAAAGTTGGTGATGATGGCATTTCCTTGACCATAATTTTATATGTTCCTTGTTATAGATCCTTTAACAGAGTTGGGAGAAAAATTCATCGAAGGAGAAGCAATATTCGTTGGAGTTCTTTTCTCCCAATTCCTTTCTCCCAATCCACCAAAATGAATGGTTTCTAAAAATAATAGATTAAACTATCTATTAAGTTGTTTGTATAAATTAAAATCTAGCTAATTAATTACATAGGTTGGCATAAATTAATTAAAGGGGGTGTTGGAAACATTAAGTGGGGAGCTCAAGAGGTTTCTCCCAACATATTAGGGAGTTAAAGTGGTTTTAACTTGAGGTTGTCCGCACCACTATAACCACTCGTGGGTGGTTAATTCGGGTGGTCCCCACTATCATAAAATCTCATGGGAGGATTAGGTTTGGTAGTCCCCACCTGAAATATCCACATGGGAGCTCAAAATAAAACAAAAATATGTTTATTTTATTTTATTATTTCCACATAAAAAACAAAATGAACATTCACCCTCGGCCACCTACAGTCGAGGGGAAAGTCTCCTTAAGCAAATACTGGTGTTGCAAGTTCAATGGTGCCATCAGATTTCAATTCTGAGCACCGGTTCAATAGTTAGAAAAACCCACTCATACATTTACTGTATGTACCTGATGAAATGTTCAAAAATTGAGTCTGTGCACACCGGGGCCTCAGAATCACGTTCCACCAATTTTTGAGGACTCAAAAAATTCGCATATTTTTTTTAAAAAATTACATGGAAATTTCGGGTCTTTACAAGAATACTCTATAAAAAGAGTTTATTAACAACTATATTCAAATTCTATGTATATTAGTAGATTTTGTAGTCAAAGACCATTATATATTTAAACATATTTTCAAGGTCATGTTAATATCTTTTCTTTTTATATATATTTGAGGTTCTTTGGAACCATGTATATATCACACATCTCCCTATTGACATAATTCATCCAAAATATCATCACAATAATTACTATTGTCTGCTACATAATATTAATTGTATACTTTATCTAATAATAATTATACTACTTTGTGGTGTTAGAAATCAATGTGTCAAAATGGATCAATAAAATAACTAAATACTTATTAAAATAATTAATTTATACCATGAAGTTGTCCCCACATGATGAATTCATGGGGAATGGTATAGTGATGAGACACTTTTTCAATTCCCCAAACCATTCTTCACAGTCACGTATCCAAAAAAAGGTCACAACACACTGATTCATCTTGGGTAGTGGTTCTGAAAATTGTGATAAATTATTCAAAAACAATCATTATTACCCAACGAGAATATGTAAACTATTGATCACAATTATAAATGTCGTTATACTCTACTCTTCAATTTTAATTGCCTTGTCAGTGTCCATAGATATCCCTTTTATGGTGATATCATTCCAAAAGAATCAGACATCCTCTATCTTGAACTCAAATTTACAATAAATTTCATATTAATTATACGTTTACAATGTTTATATAATAATATTTATATTCCCTAGGAGGCATGCCTTTCATCAGGTGTATATTAATATATAATATAAAATGACTACAAGAAGACACTAGAGATAATCTCTAAAGAGTCAATTCATTATATCTATAAATATTGTTAGATAATTTTTGAGTCCAAAGGGAAAAAAAATGAACTAATGCAAGCCATCCCCTGATCAAAATGAAGTCTTTGTAATATCTTCCTTCTTTATATTTAATTGGTGATATCATCCAAGATATTTAATGTTAGAGAAATATTGTTACACAAATAGTCGATATGATAATTCATTAGTCCATTGAATATGATTCATTTTATTTATCATGAATTCTATTGAGTTCATCATAATGATTTTTTTGGTGAATTGATTCATCCATCGTAATAATGAGGATCAGTTCACCCTATGTGAATTAATCAGGTTTATAAAGAAAATTATCTTATTATATTGATTCAACTTTATATTATTTTCTAATTATAAGGTGGTTATTTTCATTGGAGACTTGGATATGGATTGAGATCCAACTATAATTTTATTTTGGATTTCAACCTCACATTCTCGAGGAAGATCAGGTAACTATTTAACAAATATATTTGTATAGTCCCTCCAAATGGCCAAATCATTAACTATTCTTATATATACTATATCAATGTTTTTAGATAGTTATTCAATATCATATTGAAAAAAATATACACATTAGTGGAAAATTCAAAAGTATATTCATCCTTCCCCTTACTGTTTTTTAAAATGTGACGGTGGATATGGATGTTATGGGTGATCTTCCTACCCTAATAGTTGATGTAGGGATTATATAAGGATTTCATTACTTTCCCAATATTGAATCAAAATCAATATTTTTTTGGCTTCAAATGATTTACTCAGATGTTAATTCCATAATCAGTTAATGGGGAGGTGTTATATATATGTGATATAATAATAACATAGGTTTATATTCTCATATATCACTCAATCCATATCTTTTTTGGTGGTTTTTATATATTTATACAAAAAATGAATAATATGAATGAATTTTTTAAACTAGATTCAACAGTATGTTTATTATTTCTTATGAATATCGATTATACTTATCACCACATCATTATTGAGGTTGACCTCATCAGTAGTTGTTGTATATTCCAATCCTTAACTTCAAGAATCTCACGGTTAAATTAATTCATTATCATTACCAACCCTTTGGTTAAAAAATGGGTTCACAATTTGTTTACATTTTTGAATTTGTAACTCTATAAAATAGGTTGAATTTTGATCTGAATGGTCATTTCATGTACTAAATTATTGAGGTTTTCATATCTATTTGACACTAATTATCTTTTTCCCCCCATTCACACACTTGAAGCATCCCCAAAATACATTGAGGGAGTTTCAAGGGTACTTATTCCCATATTTTTTACTTTTTATAGTGTTTTTTCATTACATAATGATATTTATATTTTAACCACCATAAAAAATAACATTTAAATATTTTTATCTATAGTCCCATGATTCATCTATGAGTATCCAATCAATGTTTCGACCATGATTTATGAATGGAATATATATTTATAGATTTGATTTTCTCAAATATATAAATACTTTCATATATATATATGTACACCATTAACACACTAATGAGATAATCCTCCTGAAATTTTCTTTTAAAGATTAATATGGTGTTTTATAGGGAAATCCATGTATTGTATGACTCATATACACCAATAGACACATCTTTCATTTCCTCCATTCTGAGTAAGTACCTCTCCAATATCTGATTGATTCTTTATGAAAAATATTTATTGAAAATTAATTTCGTGAATATATCATATTCAATGTAATCAATATTCTATTAGAAATTCTTAGATATAATCAGTTTACACCAATAATTAGAATCCCCCTCCATTTGATAAATGAGCATCAAAAATATATCATGTAGTGATCATTTGAGGATATAGAATGTTAGTTGAGTATATCCAATATGATGATCATCATAAATTTTATAATGAAAATCCAATAATTATAGGAGTCAATTTTCCTATAAAGGACTACAAAAAAATTCACATTCAAAGGTGAATGTGGTAATTTATCACTATTCCTATCAGTGATCATAAAACATTCGAGTTAATTCAGTACTAACATATGATCTCATCCCATGAACCCATATGAACGGGAAAATTATTAGGTAAATCATTACATTCCTACACTGTTTTTTAATGGGAACACTTCATTATACGGAAATTTATTAAAGAGAAAAGAAAACAGTACAAGAAAAATACAAACTAAAAACACCAAAACCATAAAAAATGGTTAAGGTGAAAAGGAAAGAGACCAAAGCAGACAACAGCCCTGGCCTTTATAAGCCAAAAAATAACAACATGAAAGCATAACCTTCACCAAAAGAATCCATCAATCCCAAGATGACTTACCTCTGAAACCAGTCTTCTATCCTTTCCTGCCTCAATCCATCAACAACGTGAATATTCATCTCCTGCAAAATGAAGAACCAGACCCCCAAAAAATAGATCCCAATCCCCTAGAATGAACAAATAATTGGAAGTCTCCTGCTGTGTCAAAAGACAATGCTGGAATCTGAAAGCCACCATGATTCCTCTGACCTGAATATTCTCAACTGAAGGAATCTCCTGATTCCACAAGTGCCAAACCAAAAATTTCAACTTCCAAGGTATACCCTTGCACTAATGATAGGATTCCCCCATCAATATTTCCTCTAGAATGAATGAGATCCATGAATACCCAACTCTGAAACCTTCATTAGAATGATCTGAAAAGAGAACACCTATTCAGCTCATCGACCAATCATAATAATATCAAACACCTCCCACTGCACCATGGATAAAATTGCCTCCAAAAAATCCAGATAGTTTTCCACAGATTGATGTCACCACGACCCACTGCCCATCGAACTGCATTATCAGTACCTTTCAAGAAACCGAGGATCACCCAAAACCATGATGTCTGACCCATTCACAGCCAATTTCAACTCCATGTGAATTCCGAAAAAAATAGCTTTGAATCCTTTGATGTCCAAACCATTGCTTTAAAGCAGTATCCGAGATTTTCCTGAAAAATGACTGCATGTTCTTCATAGTATTGATGCAGAAATCCAGCTTTGTAACTAAATTATGATCACAATACTGCCCAGCTTCAACCTCTGTGGAAGTATCCAGGTATGAAACAATAATTACAACTTCTTTATCATAATGTAAAGAGATAAAAAATCATGGATTTCAATCTGAAAATTCAGAAAAAACTGATACTCATCCTCCTCATTCTGTAAGTCATAAACCAGAAACATTGCTAATCTCAGAGAATAGGTGAAAATCCTCCTTTGAAACCCATTCAAAAACCGACTAAGAAAATATGGCATTGAAACCAATGCCATAAAGAGACAAGAACTAGCCGAGAGAAAACTCATGGTAAATTATTTCCAGATTCAGTCAGCTCATCAAGACATGCTTTAGTCATGGTAATATGCTTTGAACTCCTAACCTTTAAAGCAGTATCCATGATTTTCCTGGCTTTAGGGGGTCTCCCTACTTTCCTTTTCAAACGTTGAGGACCTTTGTAGCCTTGAAGAAGGTCCTCAATGTTAACAAATTCAGGTAATCCACTATCCTTTGAAAATATTTGTGAGCATCCATGGGAACCAGAATGATGGGCAGCATTTTGAGAATTTTTTTCAGAAGCAACATTACTGTTAACAATAGATAACATAGCCGAAGTATCAGACATGCTCTCCATGGAAGCTGGTAGATGAATCTGCAGGTTCTTCTGAGTATTGATGCTGAAATCCAGTTCTGTAACTGAATTATGATCACAGTTCTGCCCAGCTTCAACCTCTGTGGAAATATGCAGGTTTGAATCAACAAAAACATCTTCTTTATCATCCTGTAAAGAGATTAAAAAATCATGGATCTCAGTCTGAAAATTCAGAAAAAACTGATACTCATCCTCCTCATTCTGTAGGTCATAAACCAGAATACAAAAATCATTGCTAATCTTAGAGAATAGGTGAAGATCCTCCTTTGAAACCCATTCAAAAACTGGTTGAATAGGCACAAGATTTAAGATCTGCTCTTCCTCCTCAGCCACATCAGCCCATGAAACTCTTTGCGATGAAGAAGAAACATGATACTTTGATAAAGAAGCATTTTCCAAAGGAATATGAGTTTTAACAGGGGGGGCATCTGACTTTAGAATTCCTTTTTTTCAATAAAAACAGCATTGTTCTGTTTATATCTTTTGACATCATTCCATTCAGAAACCTTAGATGACACCTTGGAATTTCTCTGAATCAACCTACAGTTAGAGATATTATGTCCCAAGATATTACAGACATCACAAAAGTAGGGCACATTATCATATTCCAATCGAATATCAGATTTAATGCAAATAGCATTAAACATAATCTAAGCAGGTCTTTTGACTTCCAGGTTAATATCCACAAGTATTCTAGCAAAATAACCATTTTCACCATCCAAGGTGTGCTGATCTATCCTCATAGGAGTACCAATACATGAAGCAATGTCGTTGAGGATTCTAGGATGCCAATACACCCAATTTAATCCATGCAATTTTACCCAAATTTGTGCATTAGATTGCTTGAGGTTAAAAGGATTAAAATTAAAATTCCCTGCAGATAACCTTAGAATTCCAGGTTTGAGTTGAAGGCTACCTATCTTCCAAACCGAATTCAAGGAAGCAGAGGAGGAAAAGATAATGTGAAAATACACTTTTCCGATTGAAATAAATTTCCAATCTCTTAAACTCCAGCAATGAGAAATTCTGTTTTTGAGATCAAAAAAAGACCAGGCTTTGTCTCCCTTCGAGTAAATAACACGACCCAGTAATGAATACTTACAATGGTCCAGCCGTTGCTACAATGCATTTGAATCCGCAACCACTGAGAATCCACCATTTTCTAACCTGGTGATATTTTATTTAGATGAATCCACCTTTGTAGGATTTTCTGCTCCAGAAAGAACCTCTGCGAAGGAAAGATTCTTCTTTCGAAGAATCGATGAATCTTTGAAGCCCGAAGGTTCTTAAATTTCCTTCGCTTCTTGACGATTGTCCCTGAAGGACATTTCCCAATCTGGATTGAAAGAATCCATTGAGAGATTCAGGTAAACATGGAGTGTGGAATGTCCTATTTTTCATGAACAATGTGATGATCAAGTTAGTACACAATGATCCCTTTTTAGAGATATTAACCATATGAACAACTATTCTAGTTCCACATCAACTAGAAATATCCAATAAGGGATGTAATTATGTAGAATCCATCTTATATATACTTTACTAAAATATCAACATACACCCCTAAACTTATGATTATTACTCATGTTCTCCAGAAATTATTGTAGTCAAAATATAAAATTTTAATAAAATCGATTATCCAATTATAATTATATCTACACTATACATTTAAAGATATTATCAATGTATTTTTCATATAAATATTCAATTAAATAAAACCATCAGGTCGAGAGACCTAGTGTCATGGAAGATAACACGCATAAAATAAAAATGTTTAAGTATAACATGAAATCATTATTTTATTATCCATATTGATCCTCTAATAACTTTTGTCCACCTAAAATTGTATGACATACGATGGGGAATACATAAAATAAATGGGTGATCTATAAATCATAGCAAGGGAAAAAAATTATATTGAGTAATAACAAGTGAGTTAGTTTACATATCATTATTTCAAAAAAGGGTAGGATCATGAATATTTAAATAGTATCTAACCATAATAAATATGGGATCATGATATTGTGGAAACAAATGAAAGTGGAATAAAGACATAATATGTAATAAGAAAAAATTTAAGGTATACATCCTAGAAAACATTACATGATGTAAAAAGTCCCATTACAGATTTGGTTTACCCCTTAAACCCATACAAAACATCTCACTATAAAAAATATTTACTTCAAGAATTTGATATCTATCATGGAATTATCATCATAAAATTTATATTCTTACAATTCCCACAACAACAAAAATAATCATAAGGCGTAAAAAATTAATTACACATCGAATGAAATTGGTGAAAATATTGCCTCGTATCATAATGAAAGGATAATTACAATGGTTTGAAAAAAAAGGAATTAAATTTTTGCACATTAATATCATAGTATATAAGAAGAGGTCTCTAAATATGGGTTAATTTGAAAAAAAAAAGCATGGGGATGTGTAGATAAATTTGTATCGAAGTGAACATCAATTTTTTTTAAATAATTGGTTATAGGCATTCTAAGAAAGAATATGAGTGATGTTTTACTTGAGTAGAAAAGATGAATCTAAATTCTTATTACTAAAATATTTCTTTATTAAACTAAATCATGAATTTGAAAAATGATATTAAAATTACACTATGTAAAATAATAGTTGTATATGTAATTTTCCTTTAATTTAGATTGATTTTAAGTAAGTCTTTGGAAAAATGGTCACAAGTCATATATTATCCCATAAATGGATAGGGTAATAAAATAATTATATATTAATATATATATATATATATATATTAATATTTTCATATCATTAAATACATTGATAAATTGTGTTATATAGGAGAATATCATAAACCAAAGAAGAAGAATGGTTCTGAGGGATCCCTTACATTATTTCCACAATCGCTCCTCGTATGAAATTAATTTACAAAATCATAAAATATATTTAATAAATTTCTTAGTGAAGATGATTTTAAAAATATTTTTTATTGGTAAAATTTTTATTATGTTAATTTATGACAATTTCAATTATATTAAATGTATAATTTTTTAGGGTTTTCATTTCATAGTTGCATGGATAGATCACTTTAGTGTTATTTTATATGTTATTATAAAATGGGAATATATCACTAAAAGTAAAATGATATGATATTGAAATATTACAAAAAAATTAATTTTCCAAAATATACATTTTTTACATACATAGGTATGATTAACTTAGAAAAACGTTTAACCTTGAATGGTAAGTTTGTTTTGTTAGATTTATTGATCATATTAATCTAGATTGGTAATTTTTTAATATTATGTATATATAATTATTATAGATCATGAAATAAGTTATAAATGACTTATTATAATCTTATTAAACCATAATTATATTTATATGAATTTTCTTGAAGGAGATGTCGATGAGAAATGTATTTTGTTCATGGAGGCGGTGAACAAACCACATTGTAAATGATGTTTTGGTTTTAGATTTAATCAATTGAAAAATAAGTGGATACATTGTAGATAGTCCATTATCATAATATAATTCCTATATATATTTATATTATACTAAAAATATCATTACATGTTGAAGGGAATGTTTTTTGGAGGATTTGTGGTAATGAAAATAAAATATTTGGTTGATGGAATTACCTTCTCCATTACATGCCCCCTTATTATTCCACATAAGGAATCCGAAATTTATATTTTGATGAGAAAAATGGAACGATTAAGTTGGGGGTGGGTGGATAGGATTTGAAATGGATTTTTCAATAAATTATTAAATTTCCCATTTTTTGAATGTCTAAGCGGAAGGTGTGTAATTTATAAGGGGAGGATATGTGTGATTTTGAATATTATATTCTTTAGTTAATTTTTATGGCTAATGACTACAAATAGTATTGATTCAAATAACTCTATACTGTAAATGGAACATGTGAATTCCCACTAGTTTGTTATTACATCATCTAGGAATCAATAGTTCATTTATATACATTATAATGTTAAATAATATATTTACCAAATTAGACATTTTACAATTAATAAAAAAATATAAAATATGGACCTAACCATTTAAGTTAATTCATATTATAATAATGGAGTATATTTTTTGAAAATATTTTAATAAATAATAGAACTTTGTTTATCAGTTTATGATTTTAATAGTTATAGTACTATATCAAAGGTAAAATAACAATTCCAAGGGTCAGAATAATATTCTAAGGATATGTTTTTTAATGGTCATATGGTATTCCTAATTTATATAAATACATAATATTTCGTTCATTTTTTGTTCACATCTAATATGTATCAATTTTAGATATAAATAAATTCAAAATGAATACATAATTAATAATATTCATATTTTTTTAATGTTTATCAGGATTCCGCAAATTCTAGAGGATCAAATAGATCCAAATTGTAAATTATAGTTAAATCATATTATATTTTTCCAATATTAGTAGCTTCAATTCTTATGTAAATTTATTTTAAATAAATGTAATATTTAAATTAGTGTAATAAATTTTTTATTTGGTTTATGTGATTCATTATCACTATTCATAATTACAAAATATGATATAAATATATGTTTAGAATGGAAATATTGTTGATAAAAATATGTGTATTTATAGAAAGTGGGTTATTGGGATAGTTTCTTGTATCATATTTTTCAAATCTCAACTCCCAAATTATATAAATTCAAAACCACTGAACTATTAAAGAATTATCTCAATAAACAATCTTTCCCATTGATACAATTTTTTTTCACAATGATAATAATTTTTAATGTTATACTAAAGGAGTTCTCATTCAAAAATATATGATAATAAAATTATTTTTTTAAATTGGAGACTACAGTTCTCCAGGAATTTGGATCATAAATCAACTAAATATGATGTATCAAAACATTAATTACATCACCCAATCCCAATAGATAATATTTTTAGAGATAAAATGAATTATTCATTCTGAATGAATTTGAAAATAGAAGGATAACAATTCCTTTATGATATTTCTATAAAAAACTCTAAAATACATGAACCCCATAATGATATTGTCAAATCGTTCACATCATAAAATAATAAAAATTTAAAATAAAATTATAATCTATTTTATATGATGTATTAGTCTCCTCCCCAGATATTCTTTACCTATTTACATTAAAATTTCAAATATCTCGAACTTTTTCTTGTGACTCACATTTTAATTTTTCATTAATACATGTTATTAGTCCACATAAATAGTATATATTAAGTATAAGTCCCCATCCTTAAACATTACTTAATCTTGAGATATTTCAAGAATACACATTGAGGATATTTTCATGTTTAGAGTATTAGATAATTAGATCATAAATCATGCGTTACATTCCACATTTAAACAAGGTGGTTACATCCAAGACAATAAACATTTTTCCATCAAAGGAGACATATTTAAAATAAATCATGGATTCATTCTAGACACTTCCTAGACACTATCATCACATCATGTACTTTTCTATTGACCTGTGAAAAAACATTTCAAAAACATGGGATGAGCATAAAAAGGTCAGTAAGGGATATAAAAATACGGAATGAAAAAATTAGTCCATGTATACATAAGAATCAATTAAATCATACTTTAGTCATAAAACATAAGCACTTTAAAATACCGCATGAAATCATAAGATTCATGAATAACTCATATAAATCATATGACATAAAGGTAACTTGAGGAATTCAGAACATTCTTACGTAGGGAGTAACCCCCATGGTTACATTTGGAATACCCATCATAGTATATTCCCTAAATATCTTCTTAGAAACCTTTGAATTTAACTCCTTCACGTTACCAAATGCATTGGAGAGATATATCAGGCTCACCCACCCTTATTTTATCACAGAACCACCTGTCCTCATACATAATTCCCAAGAACCATAACATAATCGTATCACATAAAAAATGTATAAAAGAAAAAATAAAATTTCCACATTTCAATCATAAGATATAAATACAACACATTGATATAATAAAAAAAATTATAAAAAACATTTTCAATACCAAAATAAATGAAATGTAAAACATCATATTTATTTTTCATTTAAAAAGAGTTATGGAATGTAGAGGTAGTCAAAACACAAATAATGGTCACAACGGCGGTGAAGTTGTTGTCACCGCATACGTAAGACAAAACATTAAATTTGATGTTTAGTAAAAAGCTTCATACAAAAAGATTCCTTTTGAATAAAATTAAAAGTAAAAGTGTTTTATACACCGTATAAAATAATGTTTTGTATAAAACAAAGTATGCCTCAATGAAAGGAGATTGAGAAGAAGTCCCTTACCTCGTGTCCGACTTGACTCGATCAATCTTTAATCTCCTGACTAATAAACTAGAGTTAAATTATTCTTTCCTAAGAACTATTTTCATGTTCATTATTCCTTTTATATCAATTATTACCATGTTATGAACATTATGTAATTATTTAAGATAATAACGGTCGTTTAGTCGATCATTAGTACTTGTGTCAAAATTAATCTTCTTATAATTAAAAGATGTTCATGTGGTAAAATATCCATTATATCATGAATTATATTCATGAGGTAGATATAATATATATCATATATATCCAGTATATGCATTCATTTATAATATTACATAACATTTAGAGGTAATTAATGAAATACACCGTTCATGGAGACGGTAAGCCGTATGTACGCATGAACGCTATTTCAATTTCATATTTAATTGAGTAAAATCATAATGATAAAAAGTTATATTATAATTACAGTATAATATCATATATAATATCATTAACTCCATCCGTTATATGTCCCACATATGTTATTAACGATTCAATTCATGTTGAGGGGGCGGTAGTCTGCACTTCCTAAAATGAAATTATAACGTTTATCATTAATGGAAACCATAAAGGTATGTAATAAATGAAAATTAAAGAATCATAAGAAAATATAAACATAATATATATAATATATAAATACAGTGACATATTAATGGCCACCATGAAAGGTCTTAGTAGTTGATTGAACAATCATCGTTTCGTGAGGCAGTAAATCGCCTTCCACAGAAACAGTATGTTCATTAACCATTAGATGGAGGTGTGTGTTAGTGTAGCTCGAATCCTTCTCAAAAAAAAATCCTAGTATATTTATGATACTATTTTTGTTACAAAATAATGGAATAAAAAGAGTTTAGGGGGTTGGAGAAGCAAAATATACATAAGAAAATTATACAAGACATTGACATTAAATCGGGTAACTCCACTTTGTTTGAACCAAAAGGGTTTCATGAAGTGCTTTCGGCCTAAGGTAAGGATTATCTGATGAATAGAGGGATTTAGAAAGATAAAATGAGCAGAGTATTGCAGATCCAATAGATTGAGAGGTGTGGGTAAGGTGGTAGAGGTGGGGGCCTTTTATAAGAGGGAGGAGGGGCACTCTTGGATAGTCATGAAATGCTACTTTATTTTAAAATGCGTTTCATATTTTAAAGGTCTGACAATGATATATTTCAAGGATAAGGTGATAAGGGTTTTAAATCCACCAAAACAATTTTTTTTTGACAAGTTTGAGTCTTAGATGATACATTATCATTTCATTTTATTTAAATCATTCAATGATGAGTTAATCGCTACATCATTATGGTGTCATAAATAAAATAACCAATTTAATGACTAAAAATTATAAAAAAAATACCATGATATAGGAAATCATTTTAGATTTCCAATGAATATTTATAGTCTAAGAGATAATTTATGTAGACAAAACTAAAATTGGTTTACATAGGTGTTACATACTTTTGTGATATTCTCCATTGTTTAAAAATAAAATTATAAAGTGTCACTATCACCCAAAAGTGATTCCATGGGTTCCCTAAATTTGGAACAAGGCATACAATGGTCAGCCATGATACAACCAGTATAATTATAACACATTATAAATTCATTTGTTATTATTATGAAATTATTTTATTATCCTTAACTACCCGATTACTAATTAATCACTATAATTAAAGATAATTACTATAATTACTATTCATAACATCCAAAAACAAAAGATTTTTAATTACATAATTTGCAACATATGATTATAAATATGGAACCCATTTTACTAAATTACAAACACATAAATTGCAGCAATTAATTTAAAAATAATTCTTGTTTTCAAAACAAATAGCGAGTTTTTTTAAACAATATCTATGAAATGTTTGGCACTTGTTTATGCCCAATTCCAATGTGAAATTAATTATAATGACCACCATTGGATTAAATGGTAAAAATATATTTTAATTTTAATTTAAAACCATTTAAAATTTTAATCTATCTATTTAATTAAATTAAATGAAAAAGATGTTTTGAATTAAAATGCAGTATTCTTCACTATTCATTAAAAACTGAACATTTTCTGAAAGATACCAAATATTTATCCAAAGTAAATTTCAATGACCCAATTTTAAATAATAAGATTATTTTAAAAAATAGAGCATATAAAATTGTGAATAGTAATATTTAAAAATGGTTTTCCATCAAAAGGCAGTAAAAAAATCATTTTAAAAATATTAGGCTATTCTATGCTTAAGATTGAATTTATTCTCATTTTAAGCCTCTAAATAAATATCTAATTCATATATATACATAGATAAGAAAATATATTATTAATTTCTTACTTGGTTTATTACATCCTTCCCCACTTTAGAAAATTTTGTCCTCGCAATTTTTTACTTATCGAATAAATGGGGGTATTTATCCCTCATTTCATTTTTCAGATTCCCATGTTGCCTCTTCAATCATGTAGTTTTTCCAAAAAATCCTTTACTTGATGAATCACCTAATTCTGCAACACATGATCCATGTGGTTAAGAATCTGGACCGGTTGTTCCTCATAAGATAGATTTTATTCTATCCGAACTACCTCTGGACTGAAAACATGAGATGGATCTGGCATGTACTTCATTAACATTGAAACACGAAAAACATTGTGTACCTAAGATAAACATGGATGTAAATCCAATTGGTATGCAACTGATCCAACTCTCTCCATAATATAATATGGTTTATTAAAACTTTAACACTACTTTCCTTTCTTACCAAATCGCACCACACACTTCCATGGTGAAACGTTGAGGAATACATGATCACCTACCTCAAAAGAGAGATCCTTCCTCCTATTGTCTGCAAAACTTTTCTGCCTGCTCTGAGCTGTTGTCATGTGTTTCCGCATCATCTGAACTTTTTCTGCCAACTCTTCTACCAATTCTGGTACCATCATCTTCCTTTCATCCACTTAATCCCAAGAAACTGGATATCGACACCGCTTCCCATATAATTCCTCAAATGGTGGCATCTGTATACTGGAATGAAAATTGTTATTATAAGAAAACTCAACCAAAGAAAGATGTTGGTCCCAACTTCCATGATAATCCATTGAACAAGAATGTAGCATATCCTCCAAAGTCTGAATTGATTATTCCTACTGCTAATATGATTGAGGATGAAAAGCTACACTAAAATTTAATTCAGTACCCAACGACTTATGAAGGCCTTTCATAAAGTTAGAAGTAAACCTATTATCACGATCAGATACAATGGAGAGGGGAACTCCTGGTAACCTAAATATTTCTTTAATATACAAATGATAAATTTTATCTAGTGAAAATTTATCTCGTATAGCATGGAAATGGGAAGATTTAGTAAATAGATCAACAATAACCCAGATTGCATTATTACCGCGAGGTGTCTTCGGCAATCCCACAAAGAAGTCCATGGATATATTCTCCCATTTCTACTCTGGCACTGGTAAAGGATAAAGCATCAATTTTGGTAACTACCATTCTTCTTTAACCTGTTGACATGTCAAACACCTCATAGTAAAATCATCAATATCTCTTTTTATTCCTTCCCACCAGTAATACTCTCGAATATCTCAATAGAACTTAGTACTTCCTGGATTAATTGAAAATGAAGAACTATGAGATTCAGAAAACAACTCTCTCTTCATCTGTGAATCAAAAGGCACTGAAAATCTATACTCAAATCTCAAAACACAATCATTATCAATGTTGAAATTAGGCAACATACCCTTCTGAACCAGCTCTACCTTTTTCTGCAACTCACTGTCTTACATCTGTGCTTGGTTAATTATGTCTAATATAGAATATTTCACTGATACCTGAAACAAAATAGAAAAACATCCTGCACCAACAACTTATATGCCAAATTTCACCAAATCTTTAACAAAAGGATCATGTTCAAAATGTAACATTATTAATGCAGCATTACTTTTTAGAATCAAAGCATCAGCCACTTTATTTGATTTTTTTTTCGGATGATAATGAATTGTACATTCATAATCCTTGATTAATTATAGTCATCTTCTCGGTCTCATGTTCAATTATTTATTAGTGAATATATACATTAAACTTTTATGATTGTTATATATTACACACTTTACACTATACAAATGATGCCTCCAAATTTTTTAAGCGAATCAACAACATCTAATTCCAAATCATGTGTAGGGTAATTCACCTCATGAGTTTTCAACTGACGTGAAACATAAGAAATTACCTGATCATTGTGCATTAGGATGCAACCAAGTCCTTTTAATGATGCATCACATTATATAACAAACTCCCCTTTCCTAGAAGGTAATTCCAAAACTAGAGCATTTACCAATCTTCTTTTCAATTCCTGAAAATAATCATCACATTATTTTTCCCAAATAAACTAAAAACCCTTCCGAGTTAGCTTAGTCATTGGACTATATAAACATGAAATGTTTTTAACAATCCTTTGGTAATAGCCTACCAAACCAAGAAATCTACGAATCTCAGTTACATTTGTGGGTGTTGGCCATTATTTATCAACCTTTGTTTTTGCATGATCAAAAGTTATCCCATCTTTAGAAAAAATGTGACCATGGAAAGAAATTATGTTGCAACCGAAACTAAAACATGCTGAATTTACCATAAAATTTAATTACTTTTCAGGACTGTAAAATAACCCTTAAATGAATCTCATTCTCCAATTTACGTTTATAAAACACCAAAATATCATCAATAAATACAACCACAAACTTATCCCGGAACATATGAAAAATTCTATTCATAAGATTCATGAATACAACATGTTAATTGGTTAGCCCAAAAGGCATTTCTACAAATTCATAATGGCCATATCTTGTTCAAAATGTAGTCTTCGGAATATCTGCTTTCATTACCTTCAATTGATGGTACACCGATCTCAGGTCAATCTTTGAAAAATACTGAGCTCCCTGGAGATGATCAAAAAAATCATCGATATGAGGCAAATGATATTTTTTCATAACAGTGATGTTATTCAAGGATCAATAATCAATGCAATATCTCATTGAACCATCTTTATTTCTAATAAATAATACAGGAGCACCCCATGGTGATGTGCTAGGTCGAATGAAACCTTTCTCTAATAATTCTTGCAATTGCTCCTTCAACTCTAAAAGTTCATTTTGAGCCATTCGATAAGGGGTTTTTGAAATTGTCTTAGCATCAAGAACTAAGTCAATAGTAAATTCAACATCCCGATATGGTATTATTCCCGGAAACTCATCAGGAAAATCATTATGATACTAAAATACCACTGGAACATCATTAATCTGAACGGTTCCTTTGTTTTCAACAATATATGCAAGGTAACATTCATTTCAATCTTTTACAAGTTTCTCAGCCTCTTGATATGTTATCAATAATAAGGGTTCATTATTGTACACAAACTGAATTCCTTTCTAAAAAGAATCTTCTATATCTATATAGTCAATCTTAGTATGGTTAAAAGAGATCCAATCCCTACCAAGGATAAAATGAAACACTAATTGAAGTAAAAAAAAATAAGGATTTCAAGTAGGTTCTTTCAACATATAAGGATAGAAGGATTCTTATAAATTCTTTTTTCCTCAACATTTCCCCTATGTGTTTTTACCACAAGTTCAGGAATCATTTCATGAGATGGAATTCCAAATTTACTAGAAAAATTTTCAGAGAAGAAAGAATGTGTAGACCCCAAATCAAACAACACACTAGAATAATCTAAAAAAACAAACAAAGTACCTGACACCACTTCATTTGATCGCCCATCATCTATTTAAGTAGTTGCAATGGATTCCACCACACCCTTATACTTGTTGTCTGACTGCTTCAACACATTTGAGCTCTTTGTCGAAGACTCGTTTTCATAATGACCCATCTCATTGCACTTGAAACATTTCACTAACTAAAAAATTGGTATTACCATCACCCTGATCTTTTTCAGTGCAATCACGAGCCTTTTGTCCCATCATACCACATCGGTAGCACATTACCTAAATCAAAAGACATTGCCCAACATGATTTTTACCACATTTATCACAAACTGAAAACATAGTTTTCTTACCATTATACTTTTTTGAAGGATTCTTCCCTTTCTCCTGCCACCATGGTCTGTTTTTCTATAGGTTGTTATAGAACACTTGATCATTGGAAAACTCCATTTCCACTGTCTCAGCACATCAAAAAATCTTTTCATAACTTTTGAACTCATGAGAATATAATGACATTCGATATTTTTGATTTAATCCGGAGTAAAAATGATTGATTTTACTATCAAGGTCTCAGATAAAATTTGGAGCATACCTTTCCAATTTAGTGAACCTTTCTTCAGAAGCAGCCACTGAGTCATCATATTGCCCCAATTAGAAGAATTATATTTCCATCCAATGTCAAACAGCCTTAGGAAAATATTTCTCAAGAATCATACTTTTGAACTCATCCTAATCAAGTGAATCAATCTCATATGTGCCCCTGATATTTTTAACCATCGACCACCAATGATCTTCTTCACACTAGAAATGGTAAATAACAAGACTAACCATTTGATTGAATGAATACCCCATGACATCGAAAATATTCTCCAGTGCATTAATCCATCCTTCATTTAGCAAAGGGTCAGATGATCCTCTGAATTATGGTGGATGTTTCCTCATGAAATGTTCCACCACTGACATGTTCGACCACGTTTGATCTGGCTGATCTCATGCATAAATACCACCACCATTTATCGCTTCAGTCAACTGCTCCATTACTACAACATACTCTTCAGTTCCAATTCTGACCATCTCAGTATGCTGATTCAGAAGTTCGTTTCCTTCAGTATGCCTTCCTAGCACTGCTTCCTTGTTTCCTCTATGGAAAACCATTCTGAAGAAACATGTCTTAGATGATGCAACATGGTAATCTTCAAATTCTATAACATTTCAATTTGACCATAAAAAAATATTTTTGAATAATCATTTAATACAATTCATACTCCTAATGTTATCTGAACCGACCTTTGATACCAACTATAAGTCCCCATCCTTAAACATTACTTAATCTTCAGATATTTCAAGAATAAAAATTGAGGATCTTTTGAAGTTTAGTGTTTTAGAGAATTATAACTTCAATCATGCATTACATTCAACATTTAAACAAGGTGGTTACATCAAATACAATATTAATTTTTCCCATCAAAGGAGACATATTTAAAATAAAACATGTATTATTTCTCGACACTTCTTCGACACTATCGTCACATCATCTAGTTTTCCCTTGACCTGTGAAAAAATTTCTAAAACATGGGATGAGCATAAAAATCTCAGTAAGGGATATACAAACACTGAATGATAACAGAGTCCATGTATACATAAGAATCAATGAAATCATAATTTACTCATAAAACATAAGCACATTAATATACCTCATGAAATCCAAATATTCATGAATATCTCATAGAAACCATAATACATAAAGTTAACTTGAGGATTTCATAACATTCTTACATAGGTAGTAGCCCTCATGGTTGTGTTTGGAATACACATCACACTATATTCCTTAAATCTCTTCGGAGAAACCTTAGAGTCTAACTCCTTTTCATTACCCAAAACATTCCTTTTGTTTTTTTCAAAAACGCGTAGTACAAAAAGATTCCTTTTGAATAAAAGTAAATGTCAAAGGGGCTTATACACCATATAAAAGAACGTTCTATATAAAACAAAATATCTCTCAATGAAAGGAGATTGAGAGGAAGTCCCTTACCTCCTGTCCGATTTGACTCGATCATTCGTTAATATCCTGAATAATCAAATAGATTTCATTTCTACCTGATTAAGAACCCTTTTCAAGTTCATTATTCCTTTTATATCAATTATTACCATGTTATGAACATTATGTAATTATTTAAGTTAATAACGATCGTTTTTTCGATCATTGGTACATGAGTCAAAAATAAACTACTTATAATTAAAAGTTGTTCATGTGGTAAAATATCCATCATATCTAGAATTATATTCAAGAGGTAGATATCATGTATATCATATATATCTAGTATATACATTCATTTATATTATTACATAACATTTAGAGATGAAAAATGAAATGGACCGTTCCTGGAGACGGTAAGCCGTACGTACGCATGAACGCTATTTCTATTTCATATTTAATGGAATAAAATCATAATGATATAAAGTTATATTATAATTCATGTATAATATGATATAATATTTCATTAACTCCATCCTTTATACATCCCACATATGTAATTAACGATTCAAATCACTTTGAGGGGGCGATAGTCCGCACTTCCTAAAATGAAATTATCGCGTTTATCCATAATGGAAACCATAAAGGTATGCCATAAATGAAAATTAAAGAATCATAAGAAAATCATAAACATAATATATATCATATATAAATATAATTACATGTTAATGGCCACCATTAAAGGTGTTAAATGAAGATTGAACAATCATCATTTCATGAGGCAGTAATTCTCCATCCAAAGAAACTATAAGTTCTTTAACCATTAGACGGAGGTGTGTCTAAGTGTATCTCTAATAATTATCATAACAACATCCATTTATATTTAAGATACTCGTGTTGTTACAAATTAATGTAATAAAAAGAGTTTAGATGTTTGGAGTAGCATAATAAAACAAAAGAACATTAGAAAAGACATTACCTTTAAATCAGGTAACTGCCCTTTATTTGATCAAAAATGGATTCTTGAAGAGCATTCTGTCTAAGGTAAGGATTCTATGATGAAGAGAGGGATGTGAAGAGATAAAATGTGTAGGTTTTGGTAGAGTCAATGGCTTTAGAGGTGTGGGTAAGGTGGTAGAGGTCGGGGCCATTTATAAGTGGGAGGAGGGGCGCTCTTGGAAATTCATGAAATGTTACTTTATTTTAAAATGAGTTTCCGATTTTAAAGGTCCCAAAATAATATATTTCGAGGATAAGGTGATAAGGGAAATAAATAATACCATATAATAGGTTTCTGACAAGTGTATGTCTTAGATTTTACATTATCATTTCATTTTATTTAAATCGCTCATTAATGAGGTAATCGTTGCATCATATTGGTGTCATAAATAAATTAATTTATATAATGTCTACAAATTATAAAAAAAATACAATGGTATAGGAAATATTTTTAGCTATCCAATGACTATTTATTTTCTAAGAGATCATTTATGTATACAAATGTAAAATTGTTTTACTTAGGTGTTACATACTTTTGTGATATTCTCTTTTCATTAAAAATAAAATGATAATGTTTCATGGTCACACAAAAGTGATTCCATGGGGTTACTACGTTTGGTAAAAGGAATTCCATGGTCGTCCATGACACAACCATTAGCATTAAGACACATGTTGGGGTTATTTTTTATTATTATGATATTTTTTTTATCCATAAGTACCTTTTTTGGAAGGGCAAGACACCATTTTATTAAAAAAAAAGAGGAAAAGAATGATAGATAGACGGGGTCATACAAGCAGTTATTCCCTCATGCAAAGTACCAAAAAATGAATCAAAATTCATACTCAAACTGACATGAAGAGTCATAAACATCATACCATTCTGAATCAGAATCAACAAGTACGTGAGACCTAGTGACCATAATTGGCTTAAGGTGTGAATAGTTTTCCTTCGTCTTGATTTCCATGGAGGGATGGGTTGAATTCCTTCATCATCCACAAGAAAATTTTTTCCTTTAGGGAATTCGTGAATATAAGTATGTTTTTTAGGGAATAATCTTCAATATAATCCCATTTTCCATGGATACCCTGTTTTTCTATTATTTTATTGATTTCTTCTTGGATATTTGAGAGATTTACATTATTACCTGGGTTGGAATGCTCCTCGGTTGCATGTTTGATAATAGGAATTATATGACCCATGTACTCTCTAGGTTTAGAGTTACCCAACTCATTATTATTCAGCTCTACTTTTTTTAAAATTAGGAGCTCAATCGTTTGTGGAGGACCAACATCAATATGCATCTTGTTCCTATCAATTGAGTAGTGCTTTCTACCAGTAATCTGCGCTTGCTTCTCTCTCATTCCAACATTGACCTCAGAACCATGACATGTTATTGAAATGTTACCACCATGCTCTACCTTAGCCTTTATTTATAGTTTCCTCTTGTATGATGCCACATGATGCCCTTTTATAGGGAAAAAGGAGAAAACCACATTTTTACGACATGTATCTTTGACATGCCCAATTTCGTGACAGTCCAAAAAAATGAGGAAGACTTTCAAGTTAAACCTGAAGAGGTATGTCATCATCCAACGCTAAAAAAACTATATGTTTAGTTAAGCACATCCTTAGATAAACCTCTACCAGAATCCTAGCAAAATGACCGTACCTGGTAAACTCCGTGGCTTGATCCATTTTAATTGGAATACCGACAGCAAATGCGATATAAAAAAGAATTTTGGGATGCCATAAAATCCAGTTAAGACCAATAATTTTAATCAGACCTGAAGATGAGTATTTTTTACAAAAAATTGGTTAAACTGGAAATCCCATTAATGAAAGAAAATCATACCTGGCTTTAAAGCAATTTTCCCAATCCCCCAAGCTATGTGCTTCAGTTCCTCCGATGGAAAACAAATGTGGATGAAACCTCTACCCATGGGTATGCATTTAAAATCTGAATAATTCCATACCAAGGCCATTTTTTGAACAATGTCATCAACTTTCAAGAGTTTTCCACAAGCAAGGAGTATCATCTGAGCAATGATGGATAACTTGCATGTATTGAATCTGTCAAAAATAGCTTCTTTGTTGGAAATAACATGAGTAGTATCACCCTTCATCACAATTCGATCTGGGATAGCATGCTTAAAATTTGTGTAGTGCCTTCTATTACTGTCTTTGTCTTTAGATGAGAATTTATTCTCAACCGTCTCCTTCTTAGCACGTTGAAATACATACTCACCATTATTCATGACCAATCCCATTGCAACGCGACGACCATCACCATGCTCTACCTGAGATCTAGGCCTCTCATCCATCACCTCCTTAAATCAACGCTAAATATTGGCCACCAAAAAAATAGATTCGTACACAACCAGACTGGTTTCCCTAGATCGAGTCCAACAAGTTCCATCATCGGCAAGTCGAGGATCATCAGAGGTCTTGCCTCCATTCAAAGAACCCGAAACTGCCGTAGATGAGGTAGGCAACGAAAATCTACCAGATATGACTCCTTTGGAATATCCCACTACATCAAGCCCCCTCAACCCCATGATTGAACTCGCATAACGAGAATTTCCATGTACCTCACTTCCACCGAGATGACGCAACTCCCGATTTACAGCCGTAGAATCCAGACGACTTCCATGTACCTTGGCTTCATCAAGGAGACGCCAATCTTGTTTGAAGGGCTTGGAACCCCCACGAATAGGACCGTGCTCTTATCCTCTATCCATACGAGAAAATCCAAATAAATGTGGTAAAACCATGACGGGAAACCCTAAATTGAAAGGGGAACATTGTCGCCAGAAAAGTGGAGGTCCCCCGCCATCCTCCATGAAATTATAATGTCCACAAACAGAAGTGTCTTAATTACATAATTTAGACATTCTGATTCCAAATACGGAATAAATTTTACTAAATTCCAAACAAATAAATTGTAGTAATTACATTGAAAATAATTCTCATTGTCAAAACAAATAGTGGGTTTTTTTGAAACAATATCTATGAAGTGTTTGGAACTTGTTCATGCCCAATTCCAAAGTGAAATTAATTCTAATGACCACCTTTGGATTAAATGGTAAAAATATATTCTAATTATGATTTCACACCAATTAAATAGATAATCTAACTATATAATTAAATTTGATGAAAAAGAAGTTTTGAATTAAAATGAAGTATTTTCACAATTAATTAAAAAAAACATAACATTGTAAGAGAAATACCTAAAATTTATTCGAAGAAAATTTAAATGTCCCAATTCTAATGAATATGTTTATTTTGACAAATTGAGCTTATAAAATTTTCAATAGTATGATTTAAAAATGGTTTTCTATCAAATGGCTGTGAAACAATATTTTTAAAAATATTAGTGTATTATATGCTTAATATTGGATTTATTCTCATTTTAAGCCTCTAAGACACTATCTAATTCATAAATAGACATAGATAAGAAAATATATTATTCATTACTTACATGGGATGTTACATTAAGATCATTCTAAACATATTAGATACGTACAACAACATTATTTTAATCAATTATACACAACTAGCACCAACCATATAGATTTTACTCTCTATATATATATCTATCTTTATCTCTCTATGATTATGATTGGTTTATATCATTTCGGTGTGTCACTAAATTACAAAATTTAATTATATTGGAGTATATATGTGTTCCATAATTCATCAAATTGATTTGTTTCATGATCATGTACTTAAAAATCACACCCAAGTAAAATGAATTAGAATGATAAATTGACACTCCTTTATTCAGAAAGAAATCATATGAAATCATATTGGGTTATTATAATCTCATCTTAACCATTTAAGAAACATTAATGCAATGAATGTTTTTAAAAGTACAAAAATAATTATATTTTTGGATCATATTCAATATTCATTGAGTGTAAAATAGGGAATTTTTATGTTATGATGTCTAAGTATATAAATGTATATAATGGTTTATATAAACATTGAGTTTTTAATATGGTGGTAATTAGTTTACATTTGTTTTCAACATCTTTGATGATATCATATGTTTTATTTATTCTCGTTGTGATTTTACTGTGCTTGTCTAGGATATTTTTTATATGGTTGAATATGAAAGGCGTGATCATAAAAATTTATTATAAAAGATAATTTTTATTTCAATTTCAGGATTTTATTGTATGAATCTAAATATAATTGTTTACTTTGAGTCACAACCTAATCCATTATTTTATGAAATAACTACTTAACATTGGTGTCTATATATTTCGATTCTAGTTTAAGGCTTTGGATGATTGTATGTTTAGGGAATATATAATAACATTTTTTATAATACCATATATGATTTCTTAGCTAATCACTTTTGAAGTGTTGAGTGTATAACTTAATATGATGATGTAAATTGATAATATCCCTTCTGTAATCCTTGAGTGTATGTATTTTATCTTACATACTACATATGATACTAAGCATAAGGTTGAACCATGTGTTTTATAATAATAAATGTCAATTGAATTTACATAATCAATTATTCTAGTGAAAAAATGATATGAAATTTCATATGATGATTTTACATGTTTAAAAATCCTAATTAAATTTTTAATCAAGCTAATTTATGAGATATTTCAATGTGGCTGATCATTGATTATATATTTTTTTTGTTAAGATATGTTTTGTTAGAAAATTTTATATTAACCTTGATATAGAGTCAACATAGTAATAATTTTCAATATTATATTTTTAATGATAATGTTATTATGTTAAGATATTCTAGAGTTGAAATAATCACATGCATTCGTTTATATAGTTATTAAAGATGAATTTTTTTAGTATTCTAATAAGTTCGTGGATTTTTTATAATGGAGAAATTAAAAAATGTAATAGTATTTATGAATGTGAGTTTGAGATTAAATAAGAAGATAAATAAGAACGGTAATACTAGAATTTGAATATATATTATTTTTGAATTATTTTGGTTGATAAAATATTGCGGAGGATCAGGAATAAATAATTTTGTGTCATATTGACTATGAAAATGAATATATGTTTATTTCTATGGGATAAATTATATTAAAGAATTGTTGGATGATTTATGAGATTACAATGAATAAAAAGAAACAAACCAAAAATGAAAATAGATTCCATCATATGTTATGATTCTGTTAATTGAATAATCGAGAATATTGATAAGTTGAATGAATTAATTGAATTAAATTAACTATTATTTTTTGGGATTCTAGATTATAAGGTTCTATTAATGTGGTAAAATATAAGTAACAATTGTAGAATTATTGAGAATTAAAAGATTGGGGGAAGACGAGAAATATTGTTGATGGATCATGATGTTATCAACTATTAACATTGTATGATTGAGCTAGAGCATTCTTTGTAAATAATCATTGTCTATATTTTTAAAATAAGATCATCTTATATTTCTATACAGAGTGGGAATATTATTCATTTGACTTTTATGGGTAAATTAGAACATCGTGAATATATTTTTAGATACCTTATAATAACTGAATATTTTATAATTTATTTTACTTAATTGTTGTATATTTTATTAGGTTGTAGATGAAATACTAATATTAAATCAAACTATGATATATTATTATTATTTAAACATGACCTTTATAACATAGATTTTGGAATAGATGGTATAAATAAGAACAACATTATTAAAAAACATATATGAACTAATTTTCCTATGTAAAATTAATAATCAATCATTTATTGATTATTAATTTTTTGAAGATGATGGAAAATTATATTGAATGTAGAAAAATGTTATCCATAATACATTTTTTATGTGAAAAATGTCAGTTTATCAAAAATGATTATATATGTATATAAGGGAAAATGAATCAAATTATATAACTACATTATATATCCAATTTGATTAATTAAAATTCAATTAATTATAGTCAGGATCATAGAATAAGAATAAATTTATTTAATTAGGGAAAAATATTTTTTCATAGATATTTGTATTACAGTATTTTAGGCATGGATATTATAGATAATATAATCTATAATTATAAATTTCATATGGAATAATGGATATATATTTTTATATAATCATATAAAAACCAAACATCATTGTAAATTTTATATTTTTTGAGAATATTAACTTTTCTATTAATCGGGAAAAATAATGATTATATATAAAATTATAATTTCCATTTAGGCATATAAAAAGCCAAATTATTTTTTAATTGATTTTATAATATCATTAATTACATTTTATTAAATATAATCCAATAAATTTAATTTTAGTCAATATTATACTTGAATATCACACAAAAACGTTTTTACACAAAGAAATACATTTTTCTAAAAAAATAATTATTCATTGTATTTTGAATATTTTTATAAATTAATTAATGCTAGTCCTTAAAATATAATTTGACTATATGGGGTTATTAATTGGAGTCAAAATTTAAAAATTGGTTAATTAGGAACAATTAGTTTTTGGTTTTCAAGAAATAGTTCGTTGGTAAAATTAATTTTTTACCTATGTACGATATAAAAAAGGTTAAACTATTTAAAAATGATATTGTCAAAAATGACATGAAAACATGTATAAATTCAATTACGAAGACATATTATTGTAATATATTTAATCTTTTTCTCATATAAATCTTTTTAAGACCATTTTTCAGGAGTAAGAAATTAGTATCTTAAAATTTTGAAAAATTTTATTTGTTTCCTCTCCACATCCCTATAAAAATCTTAAATTTAGTAACATTAATTTGAAAAATTATTTTCTAAAAAAAACTAATCATTAAATTCAGTCATGCTTCCTAAAAAACATAGGAAAAATTACCTACAATTCCAACACAGATATCTAAATTATCATTTTATCCTGAAATTGTTACCAAATTAATTAAATTTATAGAAAATCCTCGCAAAAATTGTGACATTTTTCAAGAAATATCACTAAATTAACACTGTTTTTCATTAAATGTTGCTAAATTTATTTAAATATATATACATTCATATAGCTCATTTCCTCACATTTACGTAAATCTATATATATATATATATCAAAACACACTAAAAACATATATATAATTATATAAACCCGTATATATACATATATTTATCTATATAAACACATATGAATTTTAAATTTAGTCATGTTTTTAAGAAAAAGTGGCTATTTTAGTGAATTTTTTACCTTTTTTATAACATAGAAATCGATATATATATAATAATTTATTTATCTGTAATAATAATTATACATATGTATAAATATACCTAA
The DNA here is from genome assembly GCA_963277665.1 of Viscum album. Lineage (NCBI taxonomy): Eukaryota > Viridiplantae > Streptophyta > Magnoliopsida > Santalales > Viscaceae > Viscum > Viscum album. Next base: position 2,116,521,193 of record OY728137.1, read on the forward strand.
ATATTTATACAAACCAAAACATATATAGATATATATAAATATATATATATATATATATACCTGCAGACAAATACATATTATTATAAACATATATTATATATAATATATACTATTATATATGAATTTATTTATTTGTATATATAAAATATAAACACACACAGACATATATTCAATATAAGGACGCACACAATATATATATATATATAATATAAATATATAAATAAAGAGGAAATATACACATATATATATAATACGAAAACATAAACTATAAGGTTATATATATATATTATAAAACCTAAACACACACACACACATATATATATATATAATCCTATAATATAGTCATATATATTTAACATAAATATATATGTATGATATACAATATAATCATAAATATAAATGTAATATAATATTAATATATATATAAACATAATATATAAAATATAAAATATAAACATCTATATATGATTATATTCGTATATTAATGTAATATATATAAAATTTTCTTATTTAAATAATAAAATGTTAAATATATATATATATGACAAAATAAAATTAAGTATATTAATTTTTTCATGTATTTAATAAAAAAAATTAGTTACATTTATACAAGACTTTTTAAAATGAAGCTAACAATACACACACAGACATATATATATATTTACACACACACACATAATATATATATAATATATACAAATATTTATAAATAAAAAAATATAATATAATCATAGAAATAAACATAATGTATATGTATAATATTAACCATAAACTGAAACACAAATATATGTTATATAAACTTTATAATATAAATATATACATTATTAATATATATTAATAATTCCACTAGGTGTGTTGGAAGCTTTTTTATATGTAATTAATCAGGTGAGGGGTTTGAATTCTGTCACCTCTAATTTTACATTGTCTGTTCAGGGTGGCATGTGGAACTTACTATATACAGGGGGCATAAGTAAGATGGTAGGTGGGATGAGGAAACTGAGCAGTAGTTGGGACTCTAGGAAGCGTAAGGATAAATTGAGAATTTTTTTATAAGACCCATGAAATAGAAGGTGGAATGAGAGAGGTAAGGCTATTAGAACATTGATGTTTATAATTGTTATTATTTTAATGAAATTTATTTACATTATTTTTTTAGAAATTTCTGTAAACTAGGCTATGCAAAATAAAGATTATTGTAAACATATCTAATGTAGCGACACCTCATTTAGAGACTTTTTTGATAAACATCAGTAAATGAATTGATGATGTTTAAAAACATCACTAATTAGAATATTTTATAGTTTCTCTTATATGGTGACTCTTTATCTCCCCACTTATAAATAATTAATTAGACCCATAGATTATCCATGAACTATGAGAAACATTTTCTAACATAGCTTTATACACCCTAGGTATATTATTTTTACCAGAATACAAACATTCGGGGGAAGTTTTTTTAAAACTAATGATGTCTTTTAAGGAATAGGTAAAACAATTATCATGTTATTCTTATATTTTTTCTTATTTAAAGGGAAAAAACACTCATAAAAATTATTATATTAAAAAAATTATCTACCACATACTATGAAATTATTATTTTTATTAAATACCATTATATATCTCATTTCCACCAAATGGTAAATAAACCCAACATTTTTTTGTACGGAGTACAACCACCTCATGAACTAATGAAATTTTATTTCCATCATCCCCTTTTATGGATAGTTATATTTATGAATAAAAATAAAATAATATGACTTATATGATATAATTATCCTTGTGTAATACTAGATAAATGTTGTACTTATTTCTATACCTTCTAGTGAGAAAGAAAAACATAGTTCATGCGTACGTATAGACAACAACCTTGTGAAATGATGTTTTCATTTTTCTACCAATATCTCACATTAATGGTATATAAGCGTGGAATTGAAGAAATAAAATGTTTTTTGTTATGTATTTATATATTTATTATTATAATATATTAGTTACATACTTTCCCAAATGTTTGTTGAAAAATGGAAAAAATTACTTAGGCATACATACGACCAACTATATCCATGATTGTAGGGAAATTCAGATTTAGTAAAAAAAATATTTGAAAAAAAAGGTAAGATTAAAATTTAATTATAATAATAATAAAATTAATAAGATTCAAAATATGATATAATCATTATCAATTTGACCAAAATGTACATACCGATATTATTTTTTACATATGAACAAAACATCTTAAAAAATCAATGTTAACATAACCTATTATTTCATTAACTATAAAAGGTATATAATTTGTTGGATATGAATAATTAACATGAAAAACATTCTTAATAAAGTAATTAACTAACATAGTTTAATTATTCATGAAGATATAGAATATATGGGGCATGCCAGAATTGGGTGAAGGGACACATTACCATAATATATGATTTTAAATATTATAATGAATACTTTTTAAATATTATTATTTCACATCAATATTATAATATAATAATATATATGGATTTATATTGAAATTAAAAATTATAAAAGAACTTTTATATCCCTCTTTACTTTTGTAGTGGTATTCAAAATGAATCTTTTTATGGATTTTATACGGACTATTTTGAAATTCAATGAAAAGAAGGAAAAGGAATATTATATTTTAACATATATGACATCAATAAATTTTACTATCACTACAAATTTAAGTTTATATTCAGATTTATTTTTATGAGTCCAGGTATTCCTCAAATAAAAACTCCCTTACAGTTATACATGGTTATATTATTTTAGAGAATAAGTTTTTAATGGAAAGGAATAAATATAAACACGAAAAAATATAATGTGTTCAAAATTATATCTTTATGCATTTGCTAATGGAAATAAAAAAATTGATATGTTTCATTGATTGAATATAAAATGTAAATATTTTATGATTCTTGGAGATCCCGGTATATATTTCCAATTCAATGGGTAATTATTATGTTATATAAATAATTATCATGGAATTGACAATGATTGTTATCCTATTCTCAAGGGTACATATAATATTCATTATAAGCATTATATGAAGATGATGTTTCAAGTATCCTGCAGGAAATTTAAAATCATAAAAAAATTTAATCATTGAAATATTATTTTTCATCAAGAAAGGAAATGATCATTTGATTAAATGAATAATTAATCAATTTAAGGTAAAATGGTTTGTTTTTTAGAATTTTTTAATAGATTGTCTTGTTTTCAATGAAACCCTATCGCTTATGATTTTCCATTTATGTTTTCTTATTAATTGTTTTAGAAAAATTATTAATAGTAAATGGATTTTGTTTCTATTAAAATTTTTCCTGGAAATCAATGTTTGTTATGATAATGTAATATACCAATAAATAATATATTGGCATAGAAATTGTCTGAATTGTTTTTTCATTCATTTTATAATTCCCTTATTGAGAATTATTATCTCATCTTACATGACAAAATATTTTATTATAGAATTTAATGATGTTTCTAGAAAATGATAAATTATTGTTGAAAGATGTTATGATTTTTCGTTATTGGAAAAAAAATTAATTTTATAAGTTTTTTATTATAAATTAAAATATAAACTATATTGAAATGTAAAATTATTTATGTTTGGATTTTTTATGTAAAATTATTGAAAAAACAATTTAAAAATATAATCCTTAAAAATTATTTTAGAATGAAAGGATATGAATTCATGTTTAAAAATTAAACTATGGGATGAAAATGGAGTATGATATTATAGTTGGTATCGTAGAAATGTAGTTTGTGTCCTAAAATTTTGGAATGAGATTGATGAGAATAATTTGGTATTTTTTATGCCATTATGGTTTAATTTGTCAATTTATAGGATAAGATAATATTTTTTTATAGAAAAAAATTTATGGTTTCAGAGAAATCCCATCAAATTCTGGATGCAGGAACACAAATTTTCTAGTGGAACAACTGAATTTATGGGTTATAACTAAAAAATTTATATAATTTGAATTATGTTGATATGCATTTTGTGCCAAATAATTGGGTCTAAGACTTCTGTAACATCCCTATTTTTTCAATACATTGAGAAGATAGAAGGATATTACTTACCCTTAAGCGACATCCCCTAGATGGAAAAGAGAACCAATTACTACCAATGGATGCATTTAAAATTGGGTGATGATTATCCATACTAAAAATAAAACGATCAAAAAAACAATCCATAAACAAATAAACCCCAACATAATGCATGGAAAAAATGAATAGCACCTCAATATTTCATTTTTCAAAATGAAACTAATGTTGAGTACTATAGAGGAAGACTACAAAACTAAATGAATCTGACGAAAAATTCAATATCCAACAATTTTCTAGGATCCAACTCCACAAAATATCCCATCTATCATGAATTAATGCTAAAACAATGTGACACTTTACCTTTTCTAATGTCTCGATAAACAACATCTGTAAAATCTCTAATGTTCCAATGGATGGGTGAGTAATAAAACACTATAGATTTTACCCAGTGACTTCCGTACTCATACAACTAGGATAAAACATGTTAGAAAATTTATATAAAAAATATTATATAATGAAATTTCTACAATATTTTATCCAAATATTAACAACTTGTATAGTAATTTTTTTTTCAAAACGAAAAACAGATACATGTAATGAATCCAATAAATTTTCTAAAACCACTTAATAAATTCCACTTTCTCATAATCAATTACATTCAACATATCCACAAAACCAACTATGAATGAAACATGTAACTCCCTATACTCGTGAGGGGTGAGTCATCAATCTAGTAAGATGTCACTAAATGAACCATTTTAAGGGGGAGAACCGTAAACCATATCAATCCCACACTCATGGGGGAAACTCCTTACCCTTATCATCCCAAATGCACATGATCACAAGAAAAAATAATTTCAAAACCAATGCTACAACAACAATTTAAACCATTTCAACAAAATAAAACCTTTATTAAAAAATTTCAAATGAAATATTTTATTGAGAATAATTTTTCATAAAATGAAACAAAACAATCATTTTAAAATTAATTTACCAATTTTAATTTATAAATAATGTTCAATCCCCAAAATGCACTAAAACTTTAATAGATGGTGTTTCGAATAATAAATTTAAAAAATTTCAAAACCAAATTTAAGAAAATATTCAATTTTAGAATAATCTTTCATGCTCAAAATGTTGGAGTCGATAGTGAAGCCACATACATTCAAAAAATCATTAAAATTATTAACGGAATGAAAAAAATCCATGAAACAAGGTTGAATCTCCAAAACCCTCATTAGATAACTTCCACCATCATAAAAAATTACAATCTAATCATATTTTTCATAAAAAATCATTGATATATCAATAACAGAAGGAGAGATAATATACCGAGATATAGAGAGAATTAGATCTATAAATACAACTAAAACCACCAATATTGATGACTTACTATGATAATAAAGATTCAATGTACCGTGAAACACCTATAAATAACATCCAAAATGATGGGGAGACATTTTATAACCATTGAGAGCAAACAATACTATGTTATGGCTATGTTGGGAAAAAACGATGCATTATAACATAGAAATAACTACATCCACTTGTTTGTGATATTGTTTTTAAAACGTTAATGGTAAGTCGCATTGTTAGGCCCACCATGTACTAACCATGAGCAAGATAATCTACCAAGGGTTGAATATAACACAATTGGATTTCACGGTTCTGGAAAAGTGTGCCAACTGTGCAAAAACCCATTATCTTGAGTACTACAGTTTCTCCTAGGCGTCGACCTAGTCTGAAAAAACCATGGTCCTATCCATGAACCTTCCCTTGTTCCTTACCCTTATCCTCTATCTCACTATGAACAGTTTCATGTAAGAGATTCATGGTTTTACTAAACCGTTCTCTAGTAATTAATATATAGAGAAGACCATAAAAACAGTCCAAATGTTCTCCAAACACTACAAAACTTCACCCATTTACATTACATGCTTAAAAATAAAAAAGTATTGTTTACATGATTGAAACTAGGGGTGAAAAATTCTCCACCACCCATTGGACTATAAAACCTTGAAAAGATTAAAACTATCACTATCATGATAGATTTATAACCACTACTCAATCATTTTATTTCTCGCATTCGCATGTCTCTTCCTTTATTTATCCATGTTCCAAAAAAACCCTCACTAGTGTGATTCATTTCAAATGAAGAAATTTATCTTCGCAGTGTAAAACCAATACTAGGATATGTACCAATAATTAAAATTCCTATAGTTCAACATTGTCTCATCGAATGACATGGTCCTAATTAGGCTTATAATTTTTCCACATAGATACAGAAAACACATTATGCAGAAAACTGAACAATAGTAGAAATTTGAAATGATATGACTATTCAATAACCATTTTTAGTATCTCAAAATGTAATATTTAACAAGGTGATAAATTTACCTTCATTCTAAAATTATAATGCAATACCCTTGGATAAATCTTCTAGATCACATGATCAGTCATGGTGAATGACAGTGGACATTGATGTTGATGCACTTATGATTTCAGAAAACTCAGTTCTATCTCCATCCATTTTCTAATCAAATGAATCTTCTATCATGTCTTTTGGAAAAGGCTAATTATAATTTCTGAATTCTCACCTATTTCCACCAAAAAAAGATAAGACTCACAATGAATCCAATACATTGCTTCAAAGTGATACATTTTTATCAAGGAAAGATAAATGTAGTTATATGAGATCTACCCTAATGAAAAATTCTCTTCCCATTATCCGCAAAAATCCTTTTCACAAGCTCACAACATTCCTTCCAATGTCTATATCATCCTTTTCGAACTTTTTCCATATGATGGTGATACTCTATACTCATAGTCAACTAATACCTAAAGGATTTTTTTATTCCTATAAATGAGATGTAAACCTCGGATTTCATTCTGACCTGATTGAAACTAGAATTACATGCCTCTTTAAAATATATTAGATCTATATTTTTGAAAATTCCTCCATGTTATTATTTTTAAAAATTATGAATTATATGTGAAGATTGTTAGAGTTGGTCCATTATCACCTATATGGAATTAGGTTTCTAACCCATTATTGGGAGACCTATTATAGAATAGATAGCTATTTTATCCCACTTCCAAAAGAAGAATAGGTAATTGCTATAAAATACATTCTTGTCATTGATTTTACACACTGACAAGATGAGAAGGTAATCATATAAAAATAAACTCAACCACCCTGCTTTTTATAATCACCCACTAAAACAATAATTCTGTTTTTAATATCCTGTATTGAATGGTTTGATGAATGAATAATGTTTCACTAAAAATCCGTAGGTATGATAATATTATTTCAAAACGATTACAGTGAACTCACATCCAATATCCAGCACTCAATAATCTCCCCAATATTAGTTTTTACCCCCTCACCACACATTTTTATTGGATGTTTATGCCTCTTTAGATATAGTCAACAAATAAATAAACAAAAAAAAAACTAAAAAAAATAACCTCAAAATAAACATACTGTTCATATTCCTTGTTAATGTCATTTATCACTAATATCAATAACCACTAATCTGAATCCTTTTTACTAACTCAGCATAATATACTCATCTCAATGCATCATCCACTGAATTTAACTTACTCGGTGTATACATCATATCAATGTGTATCCATTGGAGACAATCCATACATTTTCTTTGTATCATATTCCAATATCATTATGAGAAAACTGGCATCACGATCATATGATCCATAAACATAGTAAATTTATCACCAAATAGATAATGAACACATTCTTTTAAACCATAGAATATAGTATCTTAAAAAATTGTGTTTTGGGTTGTTCTTCTCATTAAATAGTAACTTCCTTGGTCCATATGAAACAACATGTTATGATTTCATGAGAAAACACCACAAAAATGATCCTGATGTATCAAAATACACCACATACCCATGTCCTAATTCGGTTAAAATCAAGATTGATACTGATGTAAGGTGGACATTAAGTTATTAAAAAGTCTTCTAAATTTCATTTTTTCATTGGAGTGGAACATTATTGAATGCCAAATATATCATACGAAATTATACTCATTAGACCTTTCAAAAAATTCATCATTAAAAACCATAAAATCCAAGTAAAATATTAATATAAAAGATGTTCTTTGACAGTTTTCACGGGATCACAACCTCAATCTTCTCTGTATCAACATAAGCAAATTTTAAGAAATATCATGGACATGGAAGCATACATGTTTCTTCTAAAAATTCCACACAGATAGTTTTTTATACAGGTAATGATCCCTCAAGATTACCAATAGTGTCACCAATTATCGGAAATGGTCATCCGTTGTCCTTGAATACCTCAATATGTCCTCCAAAAATATCACCTCAAAAGAATCCATATACCTCTAAAATAAATGATTCATTAAATATATAAGGAATTTTGGTTTATTAATAAGACTAAAATGACTTACCACATATTCATAATGGACATATATTCCTCTGAAAGCTTTATTCGAAATATCCTCCATCTGAACATGATATTTTTTATATCCTGATTGCAATTCAATAATACAGAAACAGAGATCCCCCCTCATTTTTCTGAATAATTCAGCAATACATGTAATTGGATATTGGTTGATTATCATATCATGTTTATGATTATGGTAATATAAACACAACTGAAAATTTGTTTCCTCCTATTTGAAAAAATTGGTGATATCCCACAGAGATGTTATAGGTCAAAAGAACCATTTTCTTTCCAACTATTCAAACTACACTTTTGACTCTCTTAATTTCATTTATTCTATCTGATAGGATGGAAGGGGAATAATGCAAGTACCTAAAAGGAGATCAATTATATACTCCACTTCCCCAATAGGTAGAAACCATGAGAATTTTTAGGGAAAAAACTAGAAACTGAACCACCACTACTAGAAATCTGTTCTTCTAATTATTTTCCATAAATGTGATAGACCACACTACCATCTAGTACAAGATCATTTGAACTTATTATTCCAATAAGCTAGTTGCACTATCCATTACATTATTACCACCATGAAAGAGATTCTCAACACCATATTCAGTTAAAGAAGTGAAATTTATTATATAACAACTGATGTGAGACTTGAACATTTTCAACCAATCCATACTTAGGAATATATCATCGACATCCCTATCAACCATAGAGAATTCAAAATACCACTTGTCTCCAATTATGGTAATAGATCATTTTCCAAAAATAATGATTGAAACTATATTTGACGTAGATTAGTTTGAATATTTTTCTAACCAAAGTCATCTTCTCATGTTTTAAATATAGAAAATCAACCAGATGATAAGAAATAATGGTATGGGATACACACATAACATAAAACCATTGAATAAGATTATAACTTAAATGAATCACATCTTAAACTAACTTTGTACAAGATTGATCATCCACAACATTGTTCTAAGCTACCTATATTTTCTTCATTGATGCACTCTGATCCACTATACCATTTTTTTATTGAACTACTTGAGGATTCATGATATTCTTGGAATCATAAAGTCTAACACTATTTTTCTGATGAGATTGATTCTTCGTCACATTTCACATCAATTTATATGATTCCTATGACCCCTAAGAATTATCCCGAACACCTGGTCTCAGATCACTGTGAAAATATCACTCAATATGGAAAATATTATTGAAATTGTTGCATGATATATGTGGTGTCATACAGTTTTTCTTCATGTGATCAAATGAAACTCATTAAAAACATCTAGTCTATCTCTTTTGTTTTAGACGAAGATTCACCAATCTAGAAATCTGATTTTAATTCAGGATCTCATATTTGAAATCAGTGCCCCTCTTCTTCTTTCTCCTTATATTTTATTTTCATTAATTTCTTATGGGTATGAAAATAACTCCACCTTTAATAGATCCTAATATTTTCAATTTAGTTAGAATTACTCTTTTGACTATCTCTGTATAATTCTTAAAATAGATAACAACAATTATCCAGAGAATCTCATACCTTATCCCCGATTGAAAAATGTGTTCCTACAATGATGCACATTCAACAACATTGGGTTTATATAACATTTAATACATGAATTTATCTTGATACTCCATGAGAATAATATTTTCTTATATAAGGGTTACGAAATCAATCATTCATTGAATTCATAATACATGAGGATAGAATTGTTTGTATAAAAATTCCTCAAAATAAGGACATGAAATGTTTGGGACTAATTTAGGATCAGTATCTATGTAACCCCACTAACATGAGAGATCTTATATCGATAAAGATTAATTTTTCTACATTATTCATTTTCAGTGTTCCTATGAAATCAACAATATGATTCATTCGATTTTGCCACACATCTTCCTTATCTGGCTCAAAATCACCCAGAAACATGGGTGGATTATGTTTATGTAATTGGATAGAATAATACACATTCCTCAGATCATAAATCCTATTTCTACATTCCAAATATTTAAAAAATTGGACTATACAATGAACTAGTTTTTAGTTCATATATAGATGAGGAGTAACCAAATTCGCAATAGCTTTTTCTTGTTGGTTTCTACAATGCCTACATATTGTAATTTTCTAAAAAAATAAAAAACACAATAATTCACACCCTTTATTAACATAATGATTGAAAATTTAAATTCTACCATATCATACTATCGCAAAAAATATATTCCAAAATTCAAAATGTTACATGATCAATCATTTTTTAAAAACAATTACTTACATTGAAAATCAAATAATTTTCACAATACCCATTTCAATATTTTAAAAATATTTCATTTAAAAATAACCAAAAAAATTCAAAAATAAATAATTTTTCATTATATCATATGTAATTACTCCAAATAAAATATGCACTACAAGTGGGATGTCATTTCAGTATTGAATTTCATGCTCGTCTCAATGGATAAACCAATGAAAATGGGATTAAAATTGTTATAAGTGTCTTAAAAACAAAAATGTACCCCATCTCCATAGTAACATGATTGTTAGTAAAAGAAGTTTTTCAATGTCTTTTTATGATCTACAATTCATCTTCAAATAATACTAATTCTATCTATGTACCAAACATAAGGAATATACAATAATGAAATCAACTCCAAGACTCATAACCAATACCAAGTCAAGGACAAAAAACAAAGAAAAATACGACTTTCTCCAAAATAAATTTAGGGGGACATAGATGATACCACTTCTAAAATCCCTCGGTTTCTCATTTTCATGAGAAGGTGGGAAAAAATTTTATGTCTTAATGTGATATCCCTAATATTCCAAAAGATGATAACAAATACAAAGGGAATAATTTAAGGTTAGGGGATGATTTTACCTATTAAAAATTAAATAAACCCCACAAAAACCATAAAAAAATAAACCAATACATGAAACACGATAAAAATGAAAGCGATATCAGTATTTCATTTATAAAAATAAAAAATTTACCATGTAACATAGAATAATACTACAAACCTCAAATACTCTGACTACTACTCCAAACACCAACTATGCTCTTTGATTCAACTCCAAAAAACAACCCAAGTACCTTGATAAACAGCTAAATCTGTGTGAAATACTACCTTTTTATATGTCTCAATAAATAATATCTGAAATAGAAAAAAAGTTCTATATAAGGGGTGAGTAATGAATCTCTGTATATTTTCCCCAATTAATTTCAATGTTCTGCTAGTAGGATAATATATGAAATCACATTTATATCAAAGAATTTATATAAAAGAACATATAAAATATTTTTTATCAATATATAAACAACTTCACTAGTAATATTTTATTTCTAAAATTAATAAAATGTTCCTTTTCAAGAAAACCAAAAATTAAAACCATTTCATAAATTCAACTTTGGTATAATCCATCACATTCCACATATCTACACAAACATCCATGCCTGAACCCTGGACCCGATTGTACTCGCACATCATGAAACATACATTCACTAAATCTTTTCATAACTAACCGTTTTGGATTGGTGAGAATCGTCACCCATATTCATCCCACAATTATACAAGATACTCCTTACACGTAACCACCTAGAATTAATATGAACAAACACAAAAATTTTCCTACTACCAATGCTACGTCTTCCATTTCAACCATTTCAATAAACACTAAATTTTATTAAAAATATATCAAGAAAACAATTAAATAAAACCAAACATTTTACTGAAAATAAACCTCTATTAAACAAAACCATACAGTCCTCATAAAATCATTATTTTAAAATCATGTTATGAGTTTTATGTTCCAGAAAAAATATTTACTTTACATAATTTAGTAAACTTATCCTAAATAAGGATTCTTGCAATTAGTTTAAATAAATTTTACATCAAAAATATATGAAAAAATAAATTTGATAATATGGATGAAATTTCTAAATAGAGTCGTCGATATTGAAGCCACGTACTTTAAAAATTGTTGAAAATTATAAATGGAATGATAAATGTCTATGAAACTCGGTTGAATTTCTTAAAACCCACATTAAATCTACTCTCCTATCAACAAACATCCAAATATAATCATATTTGGAATCTAGAACCTTAGATATATCAACAGTGGAATTATATAAAAGAAACAAAGAGAGATTAATATGTTGATAAATGTATAACCTCCAAGAATAATGACATAATGTGATAATTGATCTTCAGCACACCATGTAATGCCTTCACATCACATGAAAAATGTATAGGGGAGAGGTTATCAAACCATTTAGAGGAAAAATTAATAATTTAGGGTTTTTTTGGTTATATATGGGTAATTAAAACACACAAATTACCTAAATCACTTTTTTTGTAGATCTAATTTTTTAACCATTCTTGTCAAGTCTCACGGTCATGAAAAAAATGAACTAACCATGTTCCCGCTACTATCTCAAGTTTTGAACCTTCCATAGTTCGATATCATGGTTTTCAAATCATGAGAAAACATTTACAATGTCGACTGTCTTGTGTAGAATGGTTTCTCTTAGGGGGATGCATGGTTTGGCAAAAAATGCACCTGTTCATGTTCCTTCCCCTTAGCCTCTATCTCACTGTGGACATTTTCTTATAGGAGTGGCAATGTTATACAAAACCATGATAAAATTGTGAAACAATTATTAACCCAAAAAACACAAAATTTCTATTACAAATACTCCCAAAAATTAATTAATATATTACATGCATAAAAAACAATGAACTGGTTACAAACATTAAATTTGAGGTGTTACAACATCAAAATTGGATAGACACTCTGGGGGGATACTCTTGTGTTAATTTATATAGTTCATTAACTATTAAAAAGTATTTAAAAATTATATAATATAATTTACTCATAATCATAAATAACCTTTGGTGTTATAAATTAAATTTAAGAGTTTTATAAAGTAATAAATTAATAAAATTAGTAAATTACACTAAATTCCCTTCTGAAATAATTGGATTCTGACTCTAAAATATAATTTATTAAGGTAAAATATTATCATCAATATGTATTTACAGAATTAAAATAAAAATAGTCATTATCATTTAAATTTATAACAAGGAATAATAATTTATGAATATCTTTATCTAGACACCATTACAAGTATTCAAATTATATGAAAAGTACATTTCATTGTATTAATGTCATATTCTATAAATTGATATCATAGAGTACATAAAGATGAATTTGATAATTGTTTAGAAAGAATACCATATCATCCTATCCATTTAGGACAAAACATAAGGGGAATTATCATTTGTATATAATTTATGCATCATAAAATGGATTTCCTACCATTTACATATCTATAATGGCTTGTGATATTTGTTCAAATTTGGATTTTATTTTATTATATTATTTTTTATTCATATAATAAACACTATACCATTATGGAAAAATTAATTTCAAACCATATAATAATGTAGTATTGGGAAAAAATAGATAATGTATGAAACAAAAATATTCAAAACACAATATTATATACAAATTTAAATCTCTTCTAACATCCATATAAATCTAGATGTAACAACTATACATTAAAAATAAACATAGGAACATCAAAATGTTTTGAGGTATTATAACTACATATAGAAATTATCTTGTAGATCATGGGGAATCCAAATTTGAAATTGGTTTTAAAATGAATGAGGATATATATATTTCAACAGTATGAGATATTTATTTTTAAATTAGAAATCCTGAATGTATTGAGCATAATGAATCATAGGAAAGGAATTATACTCTTGATTGTATGAAGGATTCATAATGGAATAAAATTTAAAATCATTGTTAAATTATTACAAAGAATAATGAAGGATAAAATTGTCCACGTATAGTGATTCCATAGTTATGATTTAGTGATAAACTTAGTGAGGATCACAGATTTTATGGAATTAATTCATTTAGTTTATTTATAATGTGAGACTAATTTAAGAGTTATTTTTGGAGTTTAATAAATGATTTAGGTATATACAACCCAATGGGTTGACTTGTGATATAATGAAATGGTTTTTAGGAAGAAGATGTTAATATTATTGTGTAATATGTTGAAATGTTTTGATAACCTTTTGGGTTAATATGATTATTGAATTTTTTTAACTATTCTTTATTAGGATAAAATGGTTATTATATTTTGGGAAAAATTATTTTACTATATATATATATATATATGATTAAAATTTCATTTATTGAATTAATTATTAATGTTATTTATCAACATGTTTGATATTTTTGGGAATATTAAATTATTATGGAAAACAGGAATACCTTGTAAAATTGGTGTTTTTATTTTAAGAATCAATATTTAAATATTTTTGGGAATTATATATATATTTTAGTTCTTTATGTAAATTATTGATATTTGTGAAAAATACTATAATATTTTTAGATTATTTGAATATGAAATTATGTTTCACCACTATATAGATTTATGAGTGCCTTCAAAAAAATTGTTCTATTTATCATAGAATAATATAAGATCAAATAATTATAATCATGAGACATCGATATTTGGTAGCAATATTTTGAACTATTTTAGTGTCTGTCTTTTATGGATTGATTTATGATAAAATCATGTGCATTAATTGATTAATAAATATTATTATTTATTCATCTGATGGACTATTTATATTAGATATTTTCAAAGCATGTTCTAACCATTTCGGTTTGGATTAACTTATTATTATGGGAGGAATAAATTATTACTATTTTTTGGATCTGGTGATTTCATTTACCTTTATTTATTGATTTAATCTCAAAAAAATCGTCTTTAATATCTATTTCTAATAATTAGGGATAATATATAAGTTTTAACCTATCAAATAAAGTAATATATTATTTATATATAATAATAATAAACCATGTCAGAATTGTTTATCACATTCTTTATAATGATACTAAAATAATCCCTAAATTCTTGTAATATGATCTTGAAATAAAAATGATATCCAATTACCATTAGTATTGAAGTTTATTCATTGTATTATTCATTTTTTATTTATAGGTTTTTCATCAATATTTTTATGACTAGTTTATCAATCACCATTTTAAATTTAGAAACATAGTTTTCATAATTTCAGTATTTTCACATCCAATTGATATTCCCCATATCCTGGAACAAATTCATGTATGATTCTAGGAGATTATAATTTAATCCTTTTTAGATTCTCTAAGGGATTTTAATTATTCCTATTTTATGATGGGGGAATTCAATAATGGTATTTTTAATATTTAAACAGGATTTTCATTAAGAATTATATGTTTTATCATAAAATTCATTAAATTATATTTAAATCATTAGTTTCCTATAGTTAGAGAAAATTAATAGGAAATAACGATTTTTATGAGTTTAGAATTAAAATAGTGATGAATTTTATAATTTATTTTCAATCAGGAATGTATATGATAATTTTTTATATAAACATTTGAGCATGTTACTAAATGTTGTATACTATTGTTATTAAAATATGACTCCTATGATATATCCATTGGTTTTGTTTCTGTAAATAGAAATAAAAAATTTATGAAAAATATTAAAAATGTTTTTTTATAATTAATTTAATAATAAATCATTTAATTGTTATTAATAGGTCTAAAATTAATTTAAAATTACTTGAAGGTGAATTAGATGTTTTCTATAAATATGTTTGTATGTGCACAATGTATTTTTAATATAAAAGAAAATTTTATATTTAATGACAAATAATTATAATTAAATAACAATATTATATATAAAATTTATTGAAATAAAATTTATTAAAATATTTTTATTGGGAAATCATTGAGAATTTTATTTATTTTAATATATATATTTTATTCAGAAATGGTGTTTTGATGCCTTTTCTATGTGGATAATATAACTAATTTCTTCAAATTTTTATAATTTAAAATTAAAAAATGGAAATTATTTTGTCAATTCAGTATATTAATATTAATTTAGGTTAGAAATATGAGTTTTTTTCTCAAAATATTATATTAATACTGTGATGTGAAAATATAATTATTTAAATGAAAACCGACATTTACATTCAATAATTAACAATGTAAAGGTATTATTTAATTTATTTGAAAATTTATTCAATTTTTATTTATATTATGTACCCTAATAAATATCATTCGAATCAGTGTTACTATTCATTTTTTATAAATTCAACCTTTTACTTCAACGAGTATTTTCCCAGAAGACCCATTTTCATCATGTTTTCAGTGTTTTTTAATTAATTCCTCTAATTTATGGAAATGTAAATTTATAAAATAGATATCAAATTTAGAATCATAAATTATTAATTATTTAAAAGATCTATTTAAATTTTTTCCATTATGAATTGCTTCATTGGTAAAAAAATTCCACCATAACAGTTAGAATGGGTTAAAAAGGATATCAAAAATTGATAATGTATAAAATAAAATAATAATTATATTAATAATATTATCTAAAAATATTAAAAAAAATAAATTATCTCTTCTTCCAATATGAGATGTTTCAAATCAATTTTTTAATAATATATTACATCATTTTAATCAAATCAATATTTTCAACTATGTAATTTTAGCCACTTTTAAAATAACAACCCTTTTCTCCTCTTCTTCAAAATCCAAAAGAATCTTATAATAGTCATTGAAAAAAAACACCTTCCTAAAATACATCACAATTTCCTAGATTCCTCTATAATATTTCAATTTCATCCTTACAAGGACAATTTTTCATTCATTGGGTGGTTCTCCGAAGAAGTGGAAAAACACTTATCTAATTAATTTATTTTAATTATTCATTTTCCTCTTAATAGAATATTATAACCATTAAATTATTATAATATCATTATGGAAATTATAATTATATTTTAATTTTTAAATGGAACATCATTAATCTGTCTCTATTAACATCAAATTAGAAATTAAATCATTATTCGTCTATTTGACAGACTACTACCATACGAACTGATTTAATTAATTATCTATACTGAAAATTTATGGAAGGTTTTGATAATAGATAAAAAACAAAGAATCTAGAATTTATTAAAATAATTTTATTATGATATTTTATATAAATATTTTACTTCTTTTGATACTCTCCAAATAAAAATTAAAACATCGCTTGAGATTATGTAAAGACTACCACCCCATGAAAATGGTTTTTCTATTTTATCATTACAATCATACATGAATGGTATTTTGGAAATAATTATCTCAATATAATGATATTTATTTTATAAGTATTATTTTTCAAGTATAAATTTCAATTTATCATCCATTATGTTCACTGAAAAATGGAAATGTTACTCAGTTATATTTCTGACATACCATCTCTATGACAGTAACATAAATATTTTTTTACCATCTTAAATAGTTAGTTATAAAGGTGTATTTATTTAATAAATATGATAATTAATGAATTATAATTATTTTCTAAATGATATAAGCAGGTTCCATTTTACAAAATTTATCCTAACTAATTCATTTCATACTTATCAAGCATAAATAACTCAGATGAATCAATCTAAAAAAATCAATTAAGATATTATATATTAATTGGATTTAATGGAAATAAATAACAACCATTAAAAAGTTCATGAATAATATAAAAAATTATTAGGATTTTATTATTCTTTAATATTAATAAAATAATTGACATGATTTCCTCGATGTAAGGGACACGATACCTTAAATCATTATATTCAGGGTTTTAATGATTTATTTTTTATTCCTTTTTCATCGATGTCCGTATTCCTAATATTATTTTATATATGTATTTAATTTTTCATAAATAAATTATAAATTTTATTTTATGTGTCTCCGGAAAATCATTTTATTTTTTACAATATATGTCATTTTTTATTTTAGACATTACTTTTTGACTTTGTTAACATAAGTGAAAATTTAATGATATATTTAAACGTAAATGATGTTGATGGAATTTAGATCTTCCAAAATAATTTTTTTGGTGTTTTTATTCTATTATTTTGATACTTTTTTTATACATATAATATCATTTTATAATTTATTTGGGTAATATATTTTTCAAAATGGTTTGTCAAAGGAATTTAATTTATCAATATCAAAAAAGTATGTATTATTAGTGTAAACATATGTATTTTTTATATTTATTGAAGACCATTAAATATTTTATTGTGTTTATTAAATTTTATGTTTATTGTAATTTTTTTATGTTGATGAGTTATCTATATATAGAGACCCAATGAATTGGATAATGCATATATTCAAGTGATTATTTTGTTGGAATTGACTGAGTAGGTTATTAAAATTATAATGGATCTTGGGAGATTTATTTGACGATGATTTATCATAGAAAAGTAATTAATTTTATATGTATATTAACGTATATTCATTGAAAAAATTTGAATTCACATGGTTATATAGTGATATTTAATTGAATTTAAATATCTTATCATTTATGGTAAAAGGTTTGATTTTATGAATTTTATTTTCATGTGTTCCCATGTGTTCTTCGGAACCACTATTAGTTGGATTTTGATATAATTTTTTAATAATTTTTTTAAAAAAATTATAGATAAAAATTTATTTCATGTGTATGTAATTTATTATTTGTGCCATGTTTTTATTATTTTTCTAAAAAATTATCTTATAAAATATATTTGTTTTGTAATGCATCAGCAGGTTTTTATCAAACTTTTAAAATTCCCTTGATAAAAGTTTTATTATAATCACAATATGTAAATTTTTTTTCATAGGATTTTTGTATTTTTATAAAAAATATGTTATAATGTTGAAATTTGGAAAAATTTTAATGATAAGTAAGCATGTTTTATGTTTAATTTTTTTGGATTCCAAAAAATTAAAAACTACATGGAAATTTTAACCATATAATGTGTGTTTTCATTCTATAAGAGTAATGAGATAATCATATAAATAATAAATCATTAAAATATAATTTGGAATGTGTGGAATTTAATTGTTTTTTAAATAATAAATTTCCGTTTGGATAATGAATGAGCTATTATGAATCAAATTCTTATGAGGACCGTCCAACTTTGTTCCGATCATTTTATTACAATTGAATTTTTTTTAAATGTCAGTAGATGATATTGAACAATAAAATAGTATAGTTCATTGTTTATCCGCTTGTATGTGATCATAAAAAATTTATTGGATAATATTTTTATTAGTGGGAGTCAAACACCAAAAGGAGTATAATCCCACATTCGTTATAAACACTATAAATTTTCGTGTCCCATGTCATTATTTACTATTAATTTTATATAATAAATGTAACATCCTAGTTAAACAAAGAATAAAACATTTTCATATTTATTAATATTTACGAATTAAATATTAATTTTACTTTAAAGGGGTTTCTATATTCGATAGCGTACCCGATACACAATGAAGAGTTTCTTTGATATCTTACGTTGCACACTAGTAATAAAATAAAATTATTTTAAATGGTAGTTAACACGTAGCGGTTGTATTGGAGGGAATGAATAGAAATAACTAAAATATGATTATATATATTTTTTAAATGTTTTTACATTTTTCCAATAAAGGGTAAAGGATTAAAAAACGAAAAGAATTCAATTTTTGGCATATATACTCTAATTTTCACTAAAGGATCACTTATCGCCTTTTGACGGTGAACCATCATTGAATATAGTTTTGGTCACTCTTATACATTCTCTTGGACCAAATAAATCTCTTTTTTATAATCAGGACATCAAAATTTACTTTATGTAAATTTTTGGTATTTTTCCGATAAAGTTCATTTTTTTAATGAATAGGGAAAATTTGTATTTTAATTCAAAACCACTTTTTAATATAATTTATTTATATGATTATATTATATTTTGAATTGGTTTTAAAGTTAAATTATAATATATTTTTACCATTTAATCTAATAGTGGTCGTTTGAATTAATTCCATTTTGAAATTGGACTTAAACTAGTGTCAATCTTTTGATATATATTATTTCATAAAAACACGCTATTTGTCCTGATAGCGGGAATTAATTATTAAATTAATTAATGTAACATATATGTATTGAATTTTTCTAAATAGACATCAATTTTTATTTTGTAATATCAAATATATCTTAGGGTGATGTTTTGGTATTTTTCTGAAAAACATCAATTTTTTATGAATAGTGAAACCACTAAGTGGTACTTAAAAAACTGATTTTTCGTTTAAATGAAAGTTTACCACCTATATATTTTGAATTTCAAAAATCCGACATACATGGTTTGCCTTACGATGTAAAATGTGGTTCAATGGGATTAAAATAATTTTTTGGTGAATAGTAACTTTTATGTTTATTTATCGCGATTAAAGGTAATTAGGGTAAATTTATGTAAAAATAATGTTTTAAGAATATGAAATGACCTTGAAACGTGTCCTACCTATTTTGGATGTGGCATGGCCGACCAAGAAAATACAGGGGTCAACATGGAGACCCCATGGAGCCACTTTGGTTGGAAATGACATTAAAAACTTTTTATTTAATGTTAAAGATAAAATGACACAAACATGAGATGTTTTACTAAAAAAAATTTAATGGGGTTATACAAGTCATTATTTTGACTATAAATATTCATTGGAAGGATAAAAATATTTCCCACATCATGATATTTGTTTTATAAATTTTAGACGTCAAATAAATTAAATTATTTATGACACCATGATGATGCAGCGATTACCTCATTATTTAACGATTTAAAAAAAATGAAATTATAATGTAAAATCTAATACCTAAACTTGTCAAAAACCTATTGTATGGGTGGATTTATAACTCTTATCACCTTATCTTAGAAATATATAATTTTGGGACCATTAAAATCTGAAAATCATTTTATAATAAAGTATTCGTTTAAAACATTCCAAGAGTGCCCCTCCTCTCCTCTTATAAAAGGCCCCCACCTCTACCACCATACCCACACCTCCCAAGCCTCTGGCTCGACCAAACCCTGCCAATTTTGTCTCTCCACATCCCTCTCTTACTCCTAGAAGCCTCACGTTGGGAAAAAGGATTCACAAGGATGCTTTTGAGCTCAAATCAAAAAGAGTTACCTGTTTTAAAGGTAGTATTTTCTCTTATGTTCTTATGTTTCATTTTTCTTATCCAAACCCCTAAACTCTTTTTATTAAATTATTTTGGGGAAAAACCAGTATACTAAATATATTTTTATGTTTTTTAAGAAGTATTTGAGCTACACTTACACACACCTACATCTATTTGTTAAAGAACATACTGTTTCTGTGGATAGAGAATTTCTGCCTCACGAAACGATGATTGCTCAACACTCATATAACACCTTCAAAGGTGGACATTAAGATGCCACTATATTTATATATGATATATAATATGTTTATTTTATCCTTAAGCTTCTTTATTTTTCTTTTATGTCATACCTTTATGGTTTCCATTATGGGTAACCCTGGTATCTTCATTTTAGGAAGTGCGGACTACCGCCCCCTCAAAGTGATTTGATTCGTTAATTCCATATTTGGGACATATAAAGGATGGAGTTTAAGTTATTATATATGATGTTATACTGGATTTATAATATACCCTTATATCATTATGATTTAAGTCCATTAAATATGAAATAGAAATGAAAGTAGCGTTCATGTGTACATACGGCTTACCATCTCCATGAACGGTGCATTTCATTTCTTACCATTAAATGTTATATACTATTGTAAATACATGTATATGTTGGATATATATGATATATATGATATCTACATACTGAATATAATTCTTTATATAATGGATATTTTACCACATGAACAACTTGTAATTATAAAGAGTTTATTTTTGACTCTAGTACCAAGGATCGACAAAACGGCCATTATTAACTTAAATAATTAAGTTGTGTTCATAACATGGTAATAAGTGATATAAAAGTAATAATGAACATAAAAATTCTTCTTAAGCAAGTAGAAATTAACTCAAGTTTATTATTCAGGATGTTACAGTACGATCGAGTCATGTCGGACCCGGGTTAAGGGACTTCTTTACAATCACCTTTCATTGAGTAATGTTTTGTTTTATACACAATATTCTTTTATATGGTGTATAAAACCCTTTGAATTTTAATTTTATTCAAAATTTATGTTTTTATATGAAGCATTTTACGAATCGACAAAAAGGAATGTTTCTTTTAACGTATGTGGGGACAATGACCTTTTCCACCGCCGCAAGTATTATTTGGTCTTTGGCTTCTTCAACAAGAAATAATGTTTTTTAAAATGAAATAAATAACATATACTCTTTTATGTATTTTGGTATTAAAAATGGTTTTTATAATGGATTTGTTATGTCAATATATTTAAGTTATATATTTTGATCATAGTTTGGAAATGTTTTCTATCCATTATATTTGTTTTATGTATTATGATTTTATAATGGTACATGGGCATTTGATGGGTGGGTACATGATAAACCAAATGACGGGTGGTGCCGTGAATACCAGGATGGGTGGTTACGTTATAAACTCAAATGCATTTGGTATGGAAGTCGGTTGTATGGCTATTCTATTAAGTGATATGTGTGGAAGTCGACAGTATGGTTATTCCATTAAAGTATGTTTATGTCCCCAGTTAACTTCATATGAAAGGTGTTCTTTATATGGGTTTTATGGTAATATTTTGGTTACAAAAGGGTAAGTATTTTTCTTTTATTCAGTGAAGAGTTTTTACTAATTCATAAAGGTGAAAAATATTACATTAATAAAGTATACATGGTTTACTTGTTGTGTTGAAAAATGATCAATTTTCATTCTTTGTATTTCCCTTACTGAGATTTTTATGTTCACCCCATGTTTTTATGAAATTTTTTTCACTGGACATAATGTGGAATAGTGTCAAGGATGGGACCATAGGAAATTCATTCTTTATAAAACATGGAACTAGATATGTATCTTTTTACGTGTTTTTTTATGGAAACTTAGTAGAAGTGTCTTCTTTATAATATTTTGAGATGTAATAGTTAAGATATAATTCTCTAAAACTGCAAACCTGAAAAGATCGTCAATAAGAATTATTCATTTAATTCAATGTTAAGTAATATTTATGGATGGGGCCTTACATTTGTTATCAGAGGTCAGTTTAGACATCTTTAGGAGTTAGAAAATTGTTAAATTATAAATTAATTTATGGTTGGATTGAAATGATATAGAATTTAAAGATTAACATGTTGCTTCGCCTATGATATTTCTGTGTTTAGAATGGTTTTCTACAGAGGAAACAAAGCAGCTATGATGGGATGACATCATAAGGAAGACAACCTTCCAAATCAGCAACCCCAGATGGTCATAATCAAAACTAAATAGTTTGTAGTAATGGCACAGTTAACTCAGGATATAAATGGTGGTGGTATCCTTGCACGAGATCAGCCAGATCAACCGCAGAGGAACATGTCAGTGGTGGAACATTTCATTAGGCAACATCCTCCATCATTCAGAGGATCATCTGACCGCGTGCTAGCTGAAGGGTGGATTAAAGAATTGGAGAATATTTTAGATGACAAGGGGTGTTTAGAACATCAAAAGGTTAGTCTTCATGTTTACCATTTTGAAGATGAAGCAGATCAGTGGTGGTCGATGATGAAAAATATTAGGGATAGTGATGAGATTGATGATCTTCACAAGGAAGAATTTAAAAGTATGTTTCTTGGGAAATATTTTCATAAGGTGGATTGACGTAGGATGTAAAGAAAATTCCTAGAATTGAGGCAGGTGGATGATTCAGTGGCGGCTTATGAAGCAAAGTTCAGTTGACTGGAAAGGTATGCTCCAAACATTATACAAGATCTGGATAGTAAAATCAACCTTTTTTACTCAGGGTTAAATCCATGTTATCGAAGGGATTTAGCTTCTCGTGAGTTCAAAAGTTATGAAAAAATTGTTCGATGTACGGAGTAGGTGGAAGTGGAGTTTTCCGATGATCATGTGATCTTTGACAAACAACATAACAAGAAGTCCAGTTGGCAGGCAAAGGGGGATAATTCATCAAAAAAACAAGGAGGAAAGAAAACCAAATATCCATCCTATGATAAGTGTGGTAAAATGCATCCTGGATAATGTTTATCCAAGTCTGCAAAGTTCTTTCGGTGTGGTAAGTCTGGTCATATTGCTCGTAACTGTAAGGAAGATTAACAAGTATGCAATGAAAAGCCAGCGGTAAGATGTTTGAAGTGTAATGAAATGGTTCATTATGAAAATGAGTGTCTAACTAAGAACTCAATAGAGGTAAAGCATCCAGACTACAAGTAGAAAGGGGTGGTGAAATCCCTGGTAACTACTTCAGCAGATGTTGGGCCATCGAATGAAGTAGTATCAGGTACACTGTTTGTTTGTTCTGATTATGCCAATGTATTGTTTGATTCAGGGTCTACACATTCATTCATTTATGAGAAGTTTTCTAGTAAATTTTTAATTCCATCTCAAGATATGAATCCTAAACTTATGGTAAAAACACCCAGAGTGAATGTTGAGACAACAAGAAATTATAAGAACCTTCCTATCCTTTTGTGCAGTAAGAATCTACCAGAAAACCTTATTGTTTTTTCTCTAGTAGAGTTTGATGTTATTTTGGGCATGGATTGTCTTTCTGTTTATCATACTAAGATTGCCGACAGAGCTAAAATGTTTTCTTTTCAGAAAGATTTTCAGTTTGTGTACAAGAGTTAACCCTTTCATTTTATAACATATCAGGAAGTTGAGAAACTAGTAAAAGATGGAAATGAATGTTACCATGCACATGTTGAAAATAAAGGAACTCTTCAGATTAATGATCTTCCAGTGGTAAATGAGTATCTTGATGTATTTTCTGATGAGTTGCCTAGTATTATTCATGATCGAGATGTTGAATTTACTATTGACTTAGTTCCTTATTCTAAGGAAATTTCAAAACCCCCTTATCAAATGGCTCAAGTTGAACTTTTAGAGTTAAATATGAAATTGCAAGAGTTATTAGATAAAGGTTTCATTTGACGAAGCACATCACCATGGAGTTATCCTGTCTTGTTTGTTAAAAAGAATGATGGTTCATTGAGGCATTATATTGATTATAGAGCCTTGAAGAACATTACTGTTAAGAACAAGTATCCTTTGGCTCATATCGATGATTTGTTTGATCAGCTCCAAGGAGCTCAGTATTTTTCGAAGACTGAATTGAGGTCGGGGTACCAGCAGTTGAAATTTAAAGAAGTAGACGTTCCGAAGACTGCGTTCTGTACAAGATATGGCCATTATAAATTTTTAGTTATTCCTTTTGGGTTAACCAATGAACCTGTTGTATTCATGGACCTTATGAATAGAATTTTCCATGAGTTCATGGTTAAGTTTTTGGTTGTTTTCATTGATGATATTTTAGTTTTTTCTAAACGTAAATAAGAGCATGGAAGTCATTTAAGGGTTATCTTGAAAACCCTAAAATAAAAGAAACTGTATGGAAAATTCAGCAACTGTGAGTTTGGGTTACAAGAAATTTCTTTCCTTGGTCACATTGTTTCAAAAAATGGCATAACTGTTGATCATGCTAAAACATAAGTTGTTGAAGAATGACCTAGACCCACAAATGTAACCGAGATCCGTAGTTTTCTTGGTTTGGCGGGTTACTACCGAAGGTTTGTTGAAAATTTTTCATGGTTATCTAGTCCAATGACTAAGCTAACTCAGAAGGGTGTAAAGTTTATCTGGACAAAATAATGTGATGATTGTTTTCAGGAGATGAAAAGAAGATTGGTGAATGCTCTAGTTTTGGAGCTTCCTTACAAGAATGGTGAGTGTGTTATATACAGTGATGCTTCGATGAAGGGACTTTCATGTGTCCTTATGTAGAATGATCATGTAATTTCATATTCTTCATGTCAGTTGAAAACTCATGAGATAAATTACCGTACACATGACTGGGAATTAGCTGTTGTTGTTTTTGCTCTAAAAATTTGAAGGCATCATTTGAATGGAGTAAAGTGTGAAATATATCCTGATAAAAAAAGTTTAAATTATATATTCACTCAGAATGAATTGAACATGAGAAAGAGGATATGGCTGTAATTAATCAAGGATTATTATTGTATAATTTATTACCATCTGGGAAAAGCAAATAAAGTGGCTGATGTTTTGAGTCGAAAACGTAATGCTTCATTAACCATGCTACATTTGGAAATGGGTCCTTTGGTTTTTGATTTGACGAACATTGGAATATAAGATGTTGGTGTAGGACGTTCTTCTGTTTTGTTTAAGATATCAGTGAGATCATCCCTATTAGACAGAATTAAGCAAGCACAGAAGAAAGACAGTGGGTTGCAGAAGAAGGTAGAGATTGTTCGGAAGGGTAAGTTGCCTGAATTCAACATTGATAATGATTGTGTTTTGAGTTTTGGGAAGAGATTATTTGTGCCTAGTCAATCACAGTTGAAGAATGAGTTGTTATGTGAGGCTCATAGTTCCCTGTTTTCAGTTCATCCTGGTAGTACTATGATGTACATAGATCTGCAAGAGTATTACTGGTGGGATGGAATGAAAAGAGATATTGCTGATTTTATTGTGAAGTGTTTGACTTTTCAGCATGTTAAAGTAGAGAGGAAGTTACCAAAAGGGATGCTTCAGCCTTTAGCAGTGCCCGAGTGGAAATGGGAAAATATATCCATGGAATTTGTTTTGGGATTACCGAAGACATATTGAGGTAATAATGCAATCTGGTTTATTGTTGATCGCATGACTAAATATTCTCATTTCCTTCCTATTCGAGATACTTTCTCTCTAGATCAAATTTCTCAATTGTATCTTAAAGAGGTAGTCAGGATGCATGGAGTTCCCCTATCCATTGTATCTGATCATGATCCCAGGTTTACTTCTAACTTTTGGAAGGGCCTTCAGAAGTCGTTGGGTACTAAATTAAAATTTAGTACATCTTTTCATCCCCAATCATATGGGCAGTCAGAAAGAACAATACAAACATTGGAGGATATGCTACGTTCTTGTTTGATGGATTATCAGGGAAGTAGGGACCAACATCATTCATTTGTTGTGTTTTCCTATAATAACAGTTTTCATTCCAGTATACAGATGGAACCATTTGAGGAATTATATGGGAAGCGGTGTCGAACTCTAGATTTCTGGGATGAAGTGGTGGAAGGAAGTTAATGGGACCAGAATTGGTAGAAGAGATGGCAGAAAAAGTTTAGTTGATTTAGAAACACATGGGAAAAGATCAGAATAGACAGAAATGTTATGCAGACAATAAGAGGAATGACCTCTATTTCGAGGTATGTGATCATGTTTTTCTCAAAGTCTCACCATGGAAAAGTGTGATGATATTTGGTAAGAAAGGAAAGGTGAGTCAATAGTTCATTAGACCATATGAAATTCTGGAGAAAGTTTGATCAGTTGCTTATTGAGTGGCTTTACCTGCATGATTATCCCAGGTACACAATGTTTTTCATGTTTCGATGTTAAGAAAGTATATTCCAGATCCGTCTCATGTTTTGAGCCTAGAGGTAGTTCAGTTGGAAGAGAATCTCTCTTATGAAGAACAACCTGTCCAGATATTTGACCGAAGAGAGCATGTGTTGCGAAATATGGTAATTCACCAGGAAAAGGTTTTGTGGAAAAACTATATGGTTGAAGAGGAAACGTGGAATCTGAAAATTCTTTGAGATATAAATACCCCCACTTATTTTGATAAGTGAATAAAATTGTGAGGACGCAATTCCCAAAAGGGGGGAAGGATGTAACATCCCAGGTAAATATAGAATAAAAAATTTCATATTTATGAATATTTACTAATTAAATATTTATTTTACTTTAAATTGGTTTCTATGTTCGATAGCGTACCCAATACGCAATGAAGAGTTTTTTGAAATCTTACGGTGCACAGTAGTAATAAAATAATATTATTTTAAATGGTAGTTAAAACGTATCCATTGTATTGTCGAGAATGAATAGAAATAACTAAAATATGATTATGTATGTTTGTTAATTGTTTTTACATTTATCCAATAATGGATAAAGGATTAAAAAATTAAAAAAAATTCAATTTTAGGCATATATACTCTAATTTTCACAAAAGGTTCACTTATCGCCTTTTGATGGTGAACCATCATTGAATATAGTTTAGGTCAATCTAATACATTGTATTGGACCAAATAAAACTCTTCTTTATAATTGGGACATCAAAATTTACTTTGTGTAAATATGTGATATTATTCCGATAAAGTTCATTTTTTTAATGATTAGTGAAAAATGTTGTATTTTAATTCAAAACCACTTTTTATTTAATTTATTTATATGATTAGATTATATTTTTAATTAGTTTTAAAGGGAAATTATAATATGTTTTTACCAATTAATCCAATAGTGGTCATTTGAATTAATTTCAATTTGAAATTAGACTTATACTAGTGTCAATCTTTTAATATATATTATTTCATAAAAACACGCTATTTGTCCTGACAGCGGAAATTAATTATTAAATTAATTAATGTAACGTATATGTTTTGAATTATTTAAAATTGACATCATTTTGGAATTCATAATATCAAATATATCTTAGGGTGATGTTTTGGTATTTTTCTGAAAAACATTAATTTTTGATGAATAGTGAAACCACTAAGTGGTACTTAAAAAATTTTATTTTTCGTTTAAATGAAATTTTAACACCTATGTGTTCTGAATTTCAAAAATCTGACATACATGGTTGTTATTAGGAATTAAAATGTTGTTTAATGGGATTAAAATAATTTTTTGGTGAATAGTAACTTTTATGTTTATTAATCGCGATTTGTGGTAATTAGTTTAGTGTAAGGTAAAAATAATGTTTTAATAATATGAAATGAACATAACACATGTACTACCCTTATTGGATGTGTCATGTCCGACCAAGACAATCCATGTGTCAACTTGGGGACCCCATGGAGCTACTTTGGTTGGAAAATGAAATTGAAAACTTTTTAATTAATGTTAAAGTAAAAATGTCACAAACATGAGATGTTTTACTAAAATGATTTTTTAATGGGGTTATACAAGTCATAATTTTGAGTATAAATATTAATTGGAAAGATAAAAGGCATTCCGACATCCTGATAGTTTTTCATAAATATTAGACATTAAATAAATTAAATTATTTATGACACCATGATGATGCAGCGATTACCTCATTATTTAACGACTTAAATAAAATGAAACGATAATGTAAAATCAAAGACCAAAACATGTAAAAAACCTATTGCATTGGTGTATTTCGAACTAATACCACCTTATCCTTGAAATATATAATTTTTCGACCTTTAAAATCCAAAATTAATTTTATAATTAAGTATCCTTTTATAACTTTCAAAGAGTGCCCCTCCACTCCTCTTATAAAAGGCCCCCACCTCTACCAACTTACACACACCTCTCAAGCCATTGGCTCGGCCAAAACCTGCCAATTTTGTCTCTCCACATCCTTCTCTTACTCCTAGAAGACTCACTTTGGGCAGAAGTCATCCCAAGGTAGCATTTTAGGTCAAATCAAAAAGAGTTACCCATTTTAAAGGTAGTGTTTTCTCTTGTGTTTTTATGTTTTATTTTGCTTCTCCAACCCCATAAACTCTTTTTATTCATTTCGTTTTTAACAACACAATTATCCTAAATATACTAGTATGTTTTTATAAGAATTAATTGAGCTACACTTACACACACCTACATCTAATGGTTAAAGAACGTACGGTTTCTGTGGATGGTGAATTTCTGCCTCCCGAAATGATGATTGTTCAACACCTATATAACACCTTGAAAGGTGGCCATTAAGATGACACTATATTTATATATGATATATAATATATTTATGTTATCATTAAGCTTATTTTTTTTCTTTTATGTCATACCTTTATTGATTCCATTATGGGTTAACGCGATATCTTCATTTTAGGAAGTGAGGACTACCGCCCCCTCAAAGTGATTTGAATCATTAATGCCATATGTGGGTTGTATAGAGGATGGAGGTAAAGTTATTATATATTTTTCTATACTATAATTATAATATACCCTTATATCATTATTATATCACTCCATTAAATATGAAATAGAAATGAAAGGAGCGTTCATGCGTATGTACGGCCTACCGTCTCCATGAACGGTGCATTTCATTTCTTACCACTAAATGATATATACTATTTGTAAATACATGTCTATACTGGATATATATGATATAGATGATATCTACATCATTAATATAATTCTTTATATAATGGATATTTTACCACATGAACAACTTGTAATTATAAAGAGTTTATTTTTGACTCAAGTACCAAGGATCGACAAAACGACCATTATTAACTTAACTAATTACGTAGTCTTCATAACATAGTAATAAGTGATATAAAATGAATAATGAACTTGAAAAAGGTTCTTAAGTAGGTAGAAATTAACTCAAGTTTATTATTCAGGAAGTTAAAGAACAATCATGTCAAGTCAGACCCGAGGTAAGGGACTTCGTCTCAATCTCCATTCATTGAGGCATATTTTGTTTTATACACAATTTTCGTTTATACGGTGTATAAACCCCTTAGAATTTTAATTATATTCAAAAGGTATCTTTTTATACGAAGTGTTTTACTAAACAACAAAAAGGAATGTTTCTTTTAACGTATGCTGTTATAATGACCATTTCTGACACCGCAAGTATTATTTGGTCTTTGGATTCCTCAACAAGTCGTAATGTTTTTGAAAATGAAATAAATACCGTATACTCTTTTATGTATTTTGGTATTGAAAAAGGTTTTTATAATGGATTTGTTAGGACAATATATTTATGTGATATATTGTGATCAAAGTGTGGAAATGTTTTCTTTTAAATATATTTGTTTTATGTCGTATGATTTTATAATGGTACTTGGTCATTTGAAGGGTAGTTACGTGATAAACCATATGACGAGTGGTGCCGTGAATACCAGGATGGGTGGTTACGTTATAACCTTCAATGCATTGGGTATGGAAGTTGGTCGTGTGGCTATTCCATTTAGTTATATGTGTGGAAGTCGACCGTATGGTTATTCCATTTAAGTATGTTTATGTACCAAGTTACCTTTATATGATATGTGTTCTTTATCACAGGGCGTAATGTGGAATAGTGTCAAGGTTGGGATCAAGGGAAAGTCATGCTATATAAAACATGGAACTATACATGTTTCTTTTTAAGAGTTTTTATTTTATGGAATCTTAGTAGAAGTGTATGCTTTGTAATCTTTTGATATGTAATAGTTAAGATCTAATTATCTAAAACTCTAAACCTGAAAATATCCTAAATGGGAATTATTCATTTACTTAAATGTTATGTAATATTTAAGGCGGGGGCTTTATAATAAGTATGAATGATTATCACAAGTTTATAGTGCCTTAACTTAAAAAAATCATAATTATGATCATAAAAATGATTAGAATACACACATTAGTAACAAACCAACGAATTTCACTAGTACAATAGTTCAAGAGAGAATTTGAAGTTGTATCTCTGTTAATATGTCCCCATAGTCTGATCCCATACTTTTTTTGATAAATAATAGAAATTCAATTAATATAAAAATTAGGAAGATCTTTAGTTGAACTTAGTATCATGCATGATATAATAATATTCATTCTATTATTATATCAATATGCGTGAAGGAATTGACCACTGTAAAATTGGATTCCCACCATTAAAAATAAATTATCAAATGAATTTTAATAATATTGAATGTTTTGAAACTTATTGGAATAATAAATTGAATATTTAATTTCCTTTTTATACATTTTATAGACTAATTTGATGGTCATGAAAACATTAGAGGATATAAGGTATAATCTTATGAGTATATTTGAGTGAAATTTAAAAGTCATATCAGATAAGATATTAATTAATTTATGAATATATTAAGACAAAAAGATAGATGAGAATGAAATAAATAATTAATTATATACATTGGTGGGTGAAATTGTTAATTAAAAATGATTTTATGGTGACATCATGACGATTAAAATATTTTAACAACATTTATTTGTAACATTAGAGACATGTTTACTCCTATGATTTAATCTCTAAAATATGTGGATTATATTTATCTAATTTATATGCAAAAAATTATAATTTATTATGAAATTAAAATTATGGTAAACATAAAAATAAATTTGAAGAATAAATGTATTTTGATGCAATTAAGAAGATATATATGACTAATGACGATGCTCAAGTACCATGTGGCTCAGATTGAGAATATTTGAAACAAAATGACCATAAAAGAGTCATGTCTCTTATTGAAAGGAAAATAATGAAAGAAAATGAAGAATATAAAGTTAATATACAAAGTAATTTATTCAACAATTAAGATATTGGGATATTTTCCAATAAATGTGAGAAGAAAAATGTGTGGAGTATAAATATTTGGATGATAAAAATTTAAATAATAGATTGGAAAAGTATAATAAATATGTCATAAATTATTTTTATAATGGGAATATTATTTGTTCAGTTGGAATTTATACTTCATACATTTCCATTCCATTTTATTTATAAATCTCCAAAACCTTCTTAATATTTCGTTACTAACATTGTATGAACCATGTATTTATTAATTATTTTGTAGAAAACATGTTATTATACCATATATATATATATTAGTTTCTACTGAATTATGAAAATGAAAGTTAGTTTCTTTGTTTTTATTATTGTAATGAATATGTGTTTTATTAATTAGAATTATCCTTATGAACATATAATTTAGACTATTATCATGATAATTGTATGTAAAAAGTCTTAAGAATTAGACCAATACCAGTACTGATAAAATCAAACTAAAACATGAAAGAGTTGTTTTATTGACACTATTAAGTAAGTATATCTAACTAACTTATGTTTATAATCATATATAGAAACTTATCTCTAAAATAAGAGACATCTTTTACAATGTAATGTTATAAACCAATATGATGTTTGAAATATTGTTATCACATATCCTTATGATATATCTAGTTATAGGTTCCCATGTATTAATGATATTATCATAGAAATATGACTATTTCAAGACCATGATTACTGTTGTAAGGGTACCTACAAATACAAAATCATTCGAATTTTTTGGAGGATATGATTTCAGATTGATTTCATTTTAAATTTTCACAATTAACGAGAGCTCTTTAGATTGAATCATTTGATCATATTGTAATTAACCATTGGTTTTTTGTAGTTTTATAGTTATAAGGAATTATTTAATGGGGGTTTTTTCCTTAATTAACACATTCAATATTATATGTGTCCTCTAGTTATAATGATAAATAGAATATATGGATATTAAGATAAATATATGATCTATAAGATAAATTGATACTGGGGATAAGTAAAAAAGAAAATCTGACCATTGTATCATGTGATTCTTATGACAAGAAGGAAAATCCATTCATATTTTTATATCTTGGAATTCCCTAGTTAAGGGAAGACAATAATTCTTATAAGTATAAAATTAGGGATACATTTTTTCTAGTTTATTTACTATATTACTCTTAACATTAAAAGTGGTTATTCTTTTAATATAACTATAAGTAATACTTCTATTTCTTAATAATTTTATTATTTTCTTAAATAAATATTGTTTTTTAACATCACATTTAATAGAAGTAGATTCATATTCTTCAACATTCAATTCAAATTGGATTTATCGTATTAACACTGAAGATGATACATAATATGATTTATCAACTCCCTATTGAATCTGTTCTTTTGACTATTATAAATCTGAAAAAATATTATTATGACTTTCACTCTAAATTAATTGTATTTTTTTATATCATGATCATTGAAGTCGGAAGGAGAGTTGATTATGATTATTCAATATAAATATGTTCTTTTTGTGTTTTCAAATTTATAATAAAAAAATTATTTATTAAAAGAACAATTCACCCATCTTATTTTTTTTCATATAGAGTAGATATTTATATCCAACAATTATTATTAGTGAATGATTCCACAGCTCAATAACATGATATATTTTTATAATAATTATGATATCATTTTTTTAAAAAGTTTGAAATTAAATATTTTTATCAAATTTTGTTACAGTAACGTTTCTTTTTTGAAAAATATATTTTTATTTGTTTTTTAAAATATATAATTTAATAAAACTGGTTCAATATAAAATTTTATTCCCAATAGACCCCTTATTTTTTATGGTGTTTAATATGAGTACTAGTGGGATTGCACAAAGGATTTTTTTATCAAAAATAGGTTTGATAACTTTGTCATGTTGACTAGATATTATAAAATTATTATATTATGATGTAACATATTTTACCCATAAAAAATAAGAATAATAGCTGAAATAAATTTTGATGAACACTTTTTTATAAAATATTAAAAGAATAGATTGTAGTCAAATATCATCATGTGAATATTCTAACAATATCTATAAAAAACTTGAAGTGACACATTTTGTTACTACAAAGGTTCTAAAGTACAAGAGAACTATATTAAGATCTTATTATTAATAAATCAATTTTCTTCTAGGTGAAATAGCCTCATAGATACATAATTTTTTTATTACTATTATGAATATTTTATAAGATATTTGAGATAAAGGTAATTATGAAGAGATCCCTATTAAAATGATGATTGATATCATGACTTGTGAATGGGAGTCTAAGAGAACTCTAGTTGATGAGACAAGGAATATGAGTATTATTTTTTTTCATAATCTTATTGGAACCCTGATGCAATATGGTGGAATATTAAAATGTGATTTTTAGAAAAGGAGAAAATAAAAAATGGTCATATTTCCTTTTCTACAACATATTCCATAACTCATAAATCTCAATTTAAATATTGGGGTTTTAATGTTGAAAATAATGAATAAAAATGTTTTGTAATAAAATTCATTAATATATGAACTTTTTATGAATTAATTGGATAATATTTCCAAAAGGATGGACAAAATATTATTAAGGATAGATTTCAAACGAAAATATGAAAATTTGATAATGATATTAGTGATAGGAAGGACGAGCCACATGTTTTGAAATGAAGAATATTGGATCTATTATACCATATTTTTTAAAAAAATGGGGAAGATAGAATGGATGAGAATTCAGAATGGAAAACTATGAAATATCACAAATCATAAGGTAAGAAGTTTTTGAAAATAACTGAGACATAGTGTGCTAGTGGTGGGGATTGCTGTGACAAATACTCAAATAACAATAATTACATATAGAGTAACACATACTTTTTTTCTAAAACACCTATTGAAAATAATTATATTGTGTAAAATGTATGAATATCTGAGAACATTACTAATATGAATTTAAATGAAAACTTTCCTAATGTGTAAAATTAAATATATTCAAATGAAGAATATTCTCCATTCGAATATAGTACATTACATTAATATGAAGATGTTTCCCTCATTCCAAAACATTTAGAAAAATGTAACATGGAAAACTTTCAAGAAGCATGATAATGATAAAGCTAAAATAGTTTATTATTAATAAATTATTGATGTTATAACCAATATAATATATGATATTTCAATAGATACTAATAAAACAAATACCAAAAAGTAAAATGTTTCTATTTTTTTTATAAAATCTAATTCTGGATATTATTTTTGAAATAATGTAATAAGAAACTTACTTCAAAAACTATTAGTGTTGGGGGTAAGAATTTAGTTTTAAAAATAAAATATGACATTATTTTATAAGAAAAATTTATCAAACATCACTTTTATTAGAGAAAATATTTATATAATGTACAAAAAATTTCCTCATCATGGGAATAGTTTTGGAAGGGGATTTTAAAATTAGAATCATGATTTTATTAATAATTTCTTTATTCCAAAAAATTCGACCGTTTTCAACAAATGTTAATTTGGTGTTCACTGGAACATTAATTTTTCTATATCTAAATTTCAATCAATTGGATTACGGAAAGCATATCAAATGTTGTTTCCAAAAGTCTTGTTTTCTGATATTACTATTCCTAAGAATTTTGGTTATTGAACATCTATTGTTTCTTTTCTAGAAATAAAACAAGGTTCCTAATACATGAATACGCCATACATGGATATTGTATTTTTTGGGAACATGAATAGTTTTAAATACCTATTCATAAATATTATGAAGATGAATGGTGTAAAACAAACATTAAGAGATAATACTCCTGGAGTGATA
The DNA here is from genome assembly GCA_963277665.1 of Viscum album. Classification (NCBI taxonomy): domain Eukaryota; kingdom Viridiplantae; phylum Streptophyta; class Magnoliopsida; order Santalales; family Viscaceae; genus Viscum; species Viscum album. Next base: position 2,116,557,851 of record OY728137.1, read on the forward strand.
ATCAGAATAAGTAATATTATTCTTCTTGTTATACAACTTATTTTAAAAAATTTATTCTATATATTAATTAATCACAACCTTATAAGAATAATATAATTATATGATGAAGGTTACCTTCTTCTGTTTTGGAATAATAAATTTTTACTACATAGTTCATAGGATGAATTTGTTCTTTATGCCCATTAGTATGAGAATGTCAACACACTAAACCTAGAAGACCTTAAGATCCAAGATATACATTCCCTTATGGGAATAGAAGATCAATCATGGTCATGTAATTGAAATTTTTTACATTGTAATCTTAGAAATATATCTTTTTGAATATGAAGCGAAATTTTATGGATCTACCAAAATATAGGATTCATTCTTTAAAATTATGGAAATCATTTCAATATGGTAACAAACATATTTCATGTTTTAAATATATCAATGAAGTCTCAAAATAAGATGATTTATTGTCAGTGCACATGGATTATTTTTTCTTATACAAAATGGGATAATTGGAGACAAATATTATATATATATATATCTCTGAGTAGATGGATACAGTAGATATACATGGTTTTATTTTTTCACAATGAATTATCATTTTTGTAGTTCATTTTTTTACAAAGTGAAAAATGAGAAAAATATTCCCTTGATAACTATTTCCATTGATCATGTGGGAGAATTTGTCCATTCAGATTTTGAATAATATATAGAACATATCTTTTAAGTACCTAACTCCCCCTCCGCCTATAAGGCCCTGACCTTAAACCTTACTTAATATTGAATTAAATTAATAATTCACATTGAGGATCTTTTTAGGTTTAGAGTTTTAGAGAATTAAGACATAACTATTACATCTCAAAAAATTACAAAGTAGACACTTCAACTAAGTTTCCATAAAACAAACTTTTAAAAGAATCATGTATAGTTCCATGTTTTAGATAACATGTATTTCCTTGATCCCATACTTGACCCTATTCATCTTTAAGTCCTATGTAAAACATTTCAAAAACATGGGATGAGCATAAAAAGCTCAGTAAGGGATATAAAAATATCGAAATGAAACATGAGTACAGGTATACATAAGAATCAATGAAATCATACTTTACTCATAATACATAAGCACTTTAACATACCTCATCACATAATGAATAAAAAATATAAATCATAAGGCATAAAGGTAACTTGAGGCATTCATAACATTCTTATGTAGGGAGTAACCCTCTTGGTTACGTTTGGATTACCCATAACAGTATATTACCTAAATCTCTTTGGAGAATCCTTAACGTTTAACCACTTCACATTACCCAATGCATTGGAGAGCTATATCGGTCTCACCCACCCTTAGTTTATCACGGAACCACCCGGTTTCATAACAATTCCCATGAACCATAACATAAACGTATCACATAAAACATGCATAAAGGAAACATAACATTTCCACATTTCGATAACAATATAACATTTTAGGATATTGAAATAATTAATCCATTAAAAAACCATTTTCAAAACCATTTAAAACATTTAATAAAGTGATTTTTGAATCAAAGTGTCCTGTACCACCTTGAAGATTTTAACATTTTAAACAATTAATATCCATATAGATAAATCATTAAATCCATTTTTAAAACATGGATATTAATAAGAACGAATCATTAAAACATTTAAAGTAATATTTTGGTTAAAGGGTTTTTACCAAAATTAGAGAAACTTGAATACAATAATTGAGGAATAGCATTTAATACGAACTTTATAATATCATGACAATAAATGGATTCATGATATAATATTCCAAAGGACATTATATACACTATAAAAGCTTGAATTGGTGCATAATAACAATGAAGTCTCAATAGAAATGTAAAATGTGATGAAATCCCTTATAATGAAGGTATCCTTAAATTAAGGATAAATCAATCTCAAAATTATGTGTGACAAATATTAATACACCCAATATAAGTGGATATTAACTATAAAACAATAAAAGTTTATTCACACATATTCAAATGATGACATATTCAATAACTAAATGTTGAACCCAACGAAATCGAAATTGGGTTAAAAAGTTCCCTCGGTAAAATTCGACAGCCTAATGGCGTCACTTCAAAATTCAGAAAATGAGGTGATGAGAGATAACAAGGGTATCTCATAACATGGACTTAAAATTTACATCAATAAGGATATAGATTAACATATCCCAACATAATAGTATGTGAATTAAAATACATAACAAAAGAAGTCTTTCAAAAAGAGGAGGGTGAAAGGTTCCCTTACCGACTAGGGAAACTTTCGAAACGTACAACCCATTGAAGAAGTGTCATAAAATGAATATGTAAATACCAATAAATGGAATTATATTACAAAAGGAGTATAATAATGGGCAATAAATACACCACTCAATGGAAATGGTGGCAAATGTAGCATAAATCTCACGGGAATAAAGGTGAGATGAAAAATCCCTTACGAAAACTCGGCAGCCTAACGGTGACACTTAAAACATCCAAAAATGGATTGATGAGATCAAATAGGGTCTCTAATAATATTACAATAAAATTTACAGCAATATTAATAAAAAGAACATCCACCATAATAACAATGGGGAGCTTAAAAGAAGTGACATAAAGGAGAGTACTTAAAAATAAAGAGAGAGGTAGGATCCCTTACCTCGTGTCCGACATGACTCGATCGTTCTTTAATCTCATGAATAATAAAATTTGGTCAATTTATAATTTCATAAGGACCTAATTTAAAGATTATTATTCATTTAATATCACATATTATAATGTTATAATAATTGGTTAATAAATTAAGTTCATATCAGACATTTTTATCGATGTTCAATATATGAGTAAAAATCGAACATGTTGGAAAAGAATTTTCCATGTAGTTATAGTACATAATATCCAGAATAGTATTGATGTTTTATGTATCATATATATCCATTATATATTCATTTTATTCTATTCCATAGCATTTGGAGATAAAATATTAAATGCACAGTTCATGGAGACGGTAGGCCATACGTACGCATGAACACTACTTTCATTCTTTGCCATATTAATTGAATTAAAAAAAATGATAGATATATATATTATAATTCCAGAAATATATCAATATTTTAGATGAAATTTATTACATATATATCCATTATATATATGTACTTATAATAGTATATAACATTTGGAGATAAGAAATGAAATGCAACGTTCATGGAGACGGTAAGCCGTACGTACGCATGAACGCTACTTTCATTTATTTTTTTGTATTCAATTGAATTAAATAATAATGATATAAAGGTATATTATAATACCAGTAGTATATCATATTAAATACCATTAATTCCATCCTTCATATGTCCCACATATGGCATTAACGAATTAAATCACTTTAAGGGGGCGGTAGTCCGCACATCCTAAAATGAAGATATCGCGTTTACCCATTAATGGAAACCATAAAGGCATGCCATAAATGAGAAATAAAGAAGATTAAGGAAAAAATAAACATATTATATATAATATAAAAATATAGTTACATCTTAATGGCCACCTTTGAAGGTGTTAAAATAATATTGAACAATCATCGTTTCGTGAGGCATTAATTCACCATCCCCAGAAACAATATGTTCTTTAACCATTAGACGGAGGTATGTGAATGTGTAGAAATAATACATATTATAAAAACATCCTTGTATATTTAATATACTGGTGTTGTTACAAAAAAATAATAATAAGAGTTTATGGGTTTGGAGATGAAAAATAAAACAAAATAACACAAAGGAAGACATTACCTTTAAATCGGGTAACTATATTTGATTTTAGATCAATGGATTACTTGGAAAGGATTCCACCCAAAGTGAGGCATAAATAATGAAGAGAGGGATTTGGAGAGATGAAATGGGAAGGGGTTGGCCGAGACAAAGTCTTGAGAGGTGTGTGTAAGGTGGTAGAGGTGGGGGCCTTTTATAAGAGGAGAGGAGGGGCACTCTTGGAATGTTATAAAATATTACTTTATTATATAATGATTTTTAGATTTTAAATGTCCCAAAAGAATTTATTTTGAGGGTAAGGTGATATGGTTTCTAAATCCACCCATACAACAGGTTTTTGACAAGTGGAGGTCTTAGATTTTACATTATCTTTCCATTTTATTTAAATCGTTAAATAATGAGGTAATCGCTGCATCATCATGGTGTCATAAATAATTTAAATTATTAGTGTCAAAAAATTATAAAAAAATATCATGATTTATGAAATATTTTTAGGTTTCTAATTAATATTTATAGTCAAATATATGACTTTTATATCCTTATTTAAAAAAAATTATTAAAAAAACTCATGCTTGTGTCATTCTTATTTTAACTTAAAATAAAAAGTTATTTACGTCATTTTCCTACCAAAGTGGCTCCATGGGTCCCCAAGTTGACTCATGGATTTTCTTGGCAGGCCATGACACATCCAATGAGGGTAGGACATGTGTCTAGGTCATTTCAACTTATTAAAACATTATTTTTACCTTACATTACACTAATTACCTCTAATCGCGATTAAAAACTTAAAAGTTACTATTCACCAAAAAAATTATTTTAATCTCATTGAACCACATTTTAATTATTAATGACAACCATGTATGTTATATTTTTGAAAATAAAATCACAGAAGTGTCAATGTTTCATTTAAACGAAAAATCAGTTTCTTTAACTACCACTTAATGGTTTCACTATTCATCAAAAGATGAAGTTTTTCCGAAAAATACCAAAAATTCACCCTAAGATATATTTGATATTCAGAATTAAAAAATGATGTCTATTTTACAAAATTAAAAATATATAAGTCCCATTAATTAATTTAATAATTAATTCCCACTGTCAAAACAAATAGCTTGTTTTTAAGAAACAATATCTATTAAAAGATTGACAGTAGTTTAAGTCCAATATCAAAGTGAAATTAATTTCAATGACCACTATTAGTTTAAATGGTAAAAATATATTATAATTGGACTTTAAACCAAATTCAAAAGATAATATAATCATATAAATAAATTAGATTAAAAAGCGGTTTTGAATTAAAATACAACATTTTTCACTATTCATTAAAAAATGAACTTTATCAGAAAAATACAAAAAATTACACAATGTAAATTTTGATGTCCCGATTCTAAAAAAGAATTTTATTTGGTCCAATATAACATATGAAAATGTCAAAATGTGGATTTAAAAATCGTTCTCAATCAAAAGGTGGTTAATCGACCTTTTAAAGAATATTAGAATATTTACGCTTAAAATTGGATTCAATCACATTTTATGCCTTTAACATTTATTTGATAAACGTAAAAATATTTGACAAACATATATAATCATTTTTTTGTTATTTACATTCATTACCTCCATTACAACGGGTAGGTGTTAACTACCATTTATAATAATATTATATTATTATTAGAGTGCAACGCAAGATTCCAAGGAAACTCGTTGTTGCATATTGGGTACGCCATCGAGCATAGATTTCCCTTTAAAGTAATAATAATATTTTATTTACAAATATTGATAAATATGAAAATGTCATATTCTTTATTTACCTAGGGTGTTACATCCTTCCCCACTTTTGGGAATTGCGTCCTCACAATTTTTATATTTGGGCTTGGAAACTTCATTTAAAATCACACATCAGAACAAGTGTCAGTAAAACTATCACATAAAAATAAAGATAATTACAAAGGTCACACGAGTTAAACCATACTTGGATTCCATATAGGAAAACATGGACATGGAAGAAAAAAAGGGTCATGTTATGAGGGAGAGTGATAGTAAACATGTATAAGAGAAAGTTAACCATAAGAAAATCACAAACATGTGATGCGTTAAACGGTATTTGATTCCCTAGTAGGAAAAGTTAATAGACAAAATTTTTTAATGTTACTCTTCATTGAGGAATTTATTTTTGAGCTTAACTAAATCATAATGAAACATACTTGCTTGTCATGTATACTTTCATCTTTTACGGGATTCCTTATTCAAACTCATATTTTCTCCAAAAGATGTGTATTTAGGAAGACTTGTTCGCATTAAGGGTACTATAATCAACTTCTTCAGAATCACCTAATCCAAAAAAGAGAACTATATATTTCCCATGTCTTTAGACAAAAAACAAAACTAAAATTGTTAGTATGAGATCAGGTAATCCAAAAATGTATAATCTATTATAAAAAGAAAATATATCCTTAATCTCCAAAATTTGTCCAAAAAAAACCCAAAGCTCAATGAAGACCATTCGATAAAAAATTATCCATAAAATCCTTCAAAGTAAACCAAACTAAGATTGAAACCCAAATATTTTATGGATTTAATCACATAGACTTCCAAGGTACAAATTAACTTTTATCTCTAAATAACATTAGTTGCTCTTAAATTCTCACATTGATAAGTAATTAACCTAATCACATATCATCAATGATAGGTTAATCATTTCCATAGATAACCCAAAATAAACTTACTCTTGATTCCTAATATCATCTAAATAAAAATAATTAGTCAAACTAACCAGTTAATTCAGGTAGTCCAGTGGTAGGCGATAAATACCGGTCAAACTTTGGTCGTGGGTTCGATTCTCGCATCATTGTCTGACGTGACGGGTTGTCACATGGTCTGCGTGTTGTCCTGTTTCCAAAACTATATAATTCTTAAAACATTCCCCAAAACGAGATAAAATCTTCAAAAATAATCATTACATATTTTAACCTCAATTTTATCTCATTCCTTTAATTTTCCATCATATTATATAATAACATATAATTACCTCAAAAGTAAGGATCATATAAACCCTAATGGTTACCTTTATAATTATTACCTGAACTTCCACATCAATTGGTCATCTCATACATGATGAATTATGGAACACACCAAGGTACAAGTGGTTGATCATGACTCCTTGATAGTTGGTTTTGAACAACCATGAGTTTCCACATTGAATCCCACATTTCATCCTGTCTCTTAATCAGAGAACCATCACAATTTCCTTCAAACCTATTGTCTCTTCGGTGCATGCTAGATCCATCCATTTACTAAAAAAAATGTCAGTGTGAGTATATCAACAAAACCATCATGTACTAATGAGGATGATAAATACTAAGATATACATACTTATTCAATTTATCTAAAACTATGACTCTTTCTGATATCCTAACCATTATGGTAATGTCACTTATGCCTAGAGAATACCCTATCCTCTAAAGTTATCTAAACCGACCTCTGATACCAACTATAAAGTCCTGGACTTAATCCTTACTTAATATTGAATTAAATGAATAATTCACATTGAGGATATTTTCTGGTTTAGAGTTTTAGAGAATTAGGACATAACTATTACATCTCAAAAGATTACAAAGTGGACACTTCTACTAAGTTTCCATAAAAAACTCTTAAAATAAACATGTCTAGTTCCATGTTTTAGATAACATGTATTTCCTTGATCCCATCCTTGACCCTATTCATCTTTATGTCCTGTGTAAAAAATTTCAAAAACATGGGATGAGCGTAAAAAGATCAGTAAGGGATATAAAAATATGGAAAGGAAACATGAGTGCATGTATACATAAGAATCAATGAAATCATACTTTACTCATAAAACATAAGCACATTAACATACCTTATCACATCATGAATAAAACATAGAAATCATAAGGCATAAAGGTAACTTGAGGCATTCATAACATTCTTACGTAGGGATTAACCCACTTGGTTATGTTTGGAATACCCATCATAGTATATTCCCTAAATATCTTCGGAGAAACCTTAACGTTTAACCCCTTCGTGATACCCAATGCATTGGAGAGCTATATCGGGCTCACCCGCCCTTAGTTTATCACAGAACAACTCATTTTCATAACAATGCCCAAGAACCATAACATAAACGTATCACATAAAACATGCATAAATGAAACATAACATTTCCACATTTCAATAACAATATAACATTTTAGGATATTGAAATAATGAATCCATTAAAAAACCATTTTCAAAACCATTTAAAACATTTAATAAATAGATTTTTGAATAAAAGTGTCCCATACCACCTTGAAGCTTTTAACATTTTAAACCATTAGTATCCATATCGATATATCCATAAACCCATTTTGAAAACATGGATATTAATAAGAACAAATCATTAAAACATTTAAAGATATATTTTGAATAAAGGGTTTTTACCAAAATTATAGACACTTAAATACAATTATTGAGGAATAAAATTTAATTAAAACATTATAATATCATGAGAATAAATGAATTCATGATATAATATTCCAAAGGACAGTATATGCACCATATAAGAGTGAATTTGTGCATAACAACAATGAAGTCTCAATAGAAATGTAAAATGCAATGAAATCCCTTATAAAGAAGGTATCCTTAAATTAAGGATAAATCAATCTCAAAATTATGTGTGACAAATATAAATACACCCCATATAAGTGGATATTTAGTGTAAAACAATAAAATTTCAGTCAGACATATTCAAAGGATGAAATATTCAATAACTACATGTTGAACCCAAAGAAATCGAAGTTGGGATAAAAAGTTCCCTCGGTAAAATTCAACAGCCTAATGGTATCAGTTCAAAATTCAGAAAATGAGTTGATGAGAGATAAAAAGGGTATCTCATCACTTGGACATAAAATTTACATCAATAAGGATATAGAAGAACATATTCCAACATAATATTATGTGAATTAAAAGACATAACAAAAGAAGTCTTTCAAAAAGAGGAGGGTGAAATGTTCTTTACCGACTTGGGTAACTTTCGAAACGTAAACCCCTTTGAAGAAGTGTCATAAAATGAATATGTAAATACCCATAAATGGAATTATATTACAAAATGAGTAAAATAATGGGCAGTAAATACACCCCTAAAAGGAAATGGTGGCAAATGTAGTATAAATCTCAAGGGAATAAAAGTGAGATGAAAAATCCCTTATGAAAACTCGGCAGCCTAACGCCGCCACATAAAACATCCAAAAATGGATTGAGGAGATAAAATAGGGTCTCTCATCATATTATAATAAAATTTACATCAAGAGTAATATAAAAGAACATCTCCCATCATAACAAAGTGGAGCTTAAAATAATTGACATAAAGGAGAGTACTTAAAAATAAAGAGAGAGGTAGGATCCTTTACCTCGTGTCCGACAAAACTCGATCGTTCTTTAATCTCCTGAATAATAAAATTTGGTCAATTTATAATTTCTTAAGCACATAATTTAAATATTATTATTCAGTTAATATCACATATTATAATGTTATAATAATTGGTTAATAAAGTGAGTTCATATCAGACGTTTTTGTCGATGTTCGGTACATGAGTACAAATCAATCTTTTTGGAAATAAAATTTCCATGTAGTTTTAGGTACATAATATCCAGAATAGTATTGATGTTTTAAATATCATATATATCCAGTATATATTAATTTTATTCTATTCCATAGAATTTGGATATTAATGATTTAAATCATCGTTTATGGAGACTGTAGGCCGTACGTACGCATTAACGCTACTTTCATTTTTTATCATATTAATGGAATTAAAAAAATTGAGAGATATATATATTATAATTCTAGAATTATATCCATAATTTAGATGTAATATATTACATATATATCCATTATATATCTGTACTTAAAATAGTACATAACATTTGGAGATAAGAAATGAAATGTACCGTTCCTGGAGACGGTAGTCCGTACGTATGCATGAACGCTTCGTTCATTTCTTTTTTTTTTGTATTTAATGGAATTAAATAACAATTATATAAAGGTATATTACAATTAAAGTATGATATCATATGAAATAACATTAATTACATCCTTTATACGTCCCAAATATAAAATTAACGAATCAAATCACATTGAGGGGGCGGTGGTCCACATTTCCTAAAATGAAGATATCGCGTTTACCCATAATGGAAACCATAATGGTATGCCATAAATGAAAAATACATAAGCTTAATCAAAACATAAAAATATTATATATCATATATAAATATAAATATATCTTAATGGCCACCTTTAAAGGTGTTATATTAATATTGAACAATCATCGTTTCGTGAGACAGTAATCTGCCATCCACAGAAACAATATGTTCTTTAACCATTAGACGGAGGTATGTGAATGTGTAGCTCGAATCCTTATTATAACAAAATACTATTATATTTAATATACTGGTGTTGTTACAAAAAAATTAATAAAAAGATTTTAGGATTTTGGAGAAGAAAAATAAAACAAAAGAACACAAGGGAAGATATTACATTTAAATCGGGTAACACTCTTTGACTTGAGCTCAAAGGCTTCCTTGGAAAGGATTCAGCCCAAAGTGAGGCTTCAATGATGAATAGAGGGATTTGGAGAGATACAATAGCAGGTATTGGCTGAGACAATGTCTTGAGAAGTGTGTGTAAAGTGGTAGAGGTGGTGCCTTTTATAAGAGGAGAGGAGGGGCACTCTTGGAATGTTATAAAATATTACTTTATTATATAATGATTTTCAGATTTTAAAGGTCCCAAAAGTATATATTTCGAAGATAAGGTGATAAGGAATTGAAATCCACCCATCCAATAGGTTTGTGAGAAGCGGAGGTCTTTGATTTTACATTATATTTTCATTTTATTTAAATCGTTAAATAATGAGGTAATCGCTGCATCATCATGGTGTCATAAATAATTTAATTTATTTGGTGTCTAAAAATTATAAAAAAAATATCATGATGTAGGAAATTTTTTTAGCTTTTTTAATGAATATTTATAGTCAAAAACATGACTTTTATAACCCCATTAAAAAAAATTCTAGTAAAATAACTCTTTCTTGTGACATTCTTAATGTAACTTAAAAAAAAGTTATTTATGTCATTTTCCAACAAAAGTGGATCCATGGGGTCTCCAAGTTGACCCATGGATTTACTTGGCCGGCCATGACACATCTAAGGAGGGTAGGACATGTGTCTAGGTCATTTAAACATATTAAAACATTAATTTTTTCTTTAATTAGACTAATTACCTCTAATTGTGATTAAAAACTTAAAAGTTACTATTCACCAAAAAATTATTTTAATCTCATTAAACTACATTTTAATTTTTCATGACAACCATGTATGTCGGATTTTTGAAAATCAAATCACATAAGTGGCAATGTTTCATTTAAACGAAAAATTAGTTTCTTTAACTACCACTCAGCGGTTTCACTATTCATCAAAAATTGAAGTTTTTTAGAAAAATACGAAAAAATCACCGTAAGCTATATTTGATATTCCGAATTCAAAAATGATGTCTATTTTACAAATTTCAAAACATATAAGTCGAATTAATTAATTTAATAACTAATTTCCACTGTCAAAACAAATAGCGTGTTTTTAAGAAACAGTATCTATTAAATGATTGACACTAGTTTAAGTCCAATTTCAAAGTGAAATTAATTTCAACGACCACTATTGGATTAAACGGTAAAAATATATTATAAGTGGTATTCAAAACCTATTAAAAAGATAATATAATTATATAAATAAATTAGATTAAAAAGTGGGATTGAATTAAAATACAACATGTTTTACTATTCATTAAAAATGAACTTTATCAGAAAAATACCAAAAATTTAAACAATGTAAATTTTGATGTCCCGATTATAAATAAGAATTTTATTTGGTCCAATATAACATATGCAAATTTCAAAAAGTGGATTTAAAAATCGTTCTCCATCAAAAGGTGGTTAATCGACCATTTAAAGAATATTAGAATATTTACGCTTAATATTGGATTCATTCACATTTTATGCCTCTATCATTTATTGGATAAAAGAAAAAATATTTGACAAACATATATAATCATTTTGTAGTTAGTTCCGTTCATTCCCTCCATTACAACGGTTAGGTGTTAACTGTCATTTAAAATAATATTATATTATTATTAGAGTGCAACGCAAGATTCCCAAGAAACTCATTGTTGCGTATTGGGTACGCCATCGAGCATAGCATCCCCTTTAAAATAATTTTAATATTTTATTCACAAATATGGATAAATATAAAAATGTCATATTATTTATTTACCTAGGGTGTTACACCCCCACCCAACAAAATGGTGTCATTGAAATAAGAAATATAATCTTTTACAAAATTACTAGAACCATGTTGAGTAGATAATCAAATTATTAACATTTTTTTTGGCTAAATCTATTATTATTTCCTTCTACAATATGAATCATTTTCACATTTTACCCTTTCATTCATTATTGATTGAAAGGTAAAAAACTAAAAGTTTATTACCTCAATGTTTTGGGGTGTATTGTATTAATACTTAATACTAATGAAAATCTACATAAATTTTTACCAAATATGATGATGAAATTGTGTTGGGTAATTCCGCTACTTCTACAAAATATTGTGTTTCCAATAAAAACTCATTTGAGAGTTGAGAAAAAAGTTCTTCATATGATTTTAGAAATAGACCCTATTGTTTTCAATCGACCCCAACCTATATCCTCCTCATATAATATTTTTAAAACTGATTGTCAACTATTTATTGAAACTACTTCTCATAATAATATAACTGATGGATTTTTTTATAAATTTATTACATTGGAAGATTATATATCTTATGTTGAAAAAAAAAACTTTTCAAAACTATTGATGTAAATTGTTTTGTAAAAATCATCAAAGTGAGAGTATAAATTTCCTGTTTATCAACCTGGTATAACTAGAAATTCTTATTGAGGGAAATTGAAAATCTGGTTTTCCATTCCAAATTTAAGCCTAATAATCCTGATGAGGCTTTAGGTGATGACGATTGGATTAAGGCATTGGAAGACGAGATTAGTGAATTTTAAAGGAATGTAGTATGTACATTAATTGGTAGACCTAAATAATCTTTTATAATGGAGTAAAATGGATTTTATGAAAATATATGAGATTAAAATGGAATAAATATTAGAAATAAAGAAATAGTTGTTTCTAATAGTGATAATCAAAAATAAGTACTATAATATGAATAATATTATGCCTTAGTAGGTTGAATAGATGCAATTCATATTCTATTATCCTTTTTATAATTTATTAATTTAAAACCTTTTAAAATTGGTGTAACATGTTCTTTCCAAATAGATATGTTCATGATGAAGTTAATGTTGAAAACATACTAGTTTTGAATATAAAAGATATCCTAGATATGTATATAAAAATAATAATGATTTATATATACCTAATAATCCCATAGAGTGTGGTATGATAGGTTTACATGACTTCTATCACAAAAAAATTTAGCTAATGGGTTTACTAATCCTACCATATTTTAAAAAAAATTAACAAAAATATTATGATAGTAAAAATTTATTTTAGTCAAATTATATTCAAATCAACTAAAAAATAATTAACAACTTCTTTTTTGATCTTATCTAATATGATCATGAGTTGAGTATGAAGGGTGAGTTAACTTATTTTATAGGTTTTTAAACATCAAAAAAATAATAAGGAACTTTTATACATTAATATAAGTATAGAAAATATCTTTAGAATAATTTTGGATACTAAAATACTAAAAGTTTTTGTACCCCTATTTGTACCTCAATAACCAAATTCTTAGTGTGGATACGAATCTATAATCCCATATTATTTTTAGAGGTATGATAGGAGGTCAAATGTATATAACCCTAATTTTTCTAGATTTAATGCATAATGAATTCTTATGTGAAATATATTAAGAAAATTAGAATAAATCCTATTTAAAATCTATAAAATTAATTTTATGTTATCTTAATGGAACTATGGATTAAAAATATTTCTATTATTATTTAAATTTTTTTGACTCAAAAATATTTTGGATAATTTCATTTATGATTGTATAATTTATAAGAGAAGATCATATAAAACTTTGGTTCCATGGAAACTCCTCAGTTTCATTGTCCTGTAGAAACGAACACCAATTAGTACTTTCTAATGCTTTATTCAAATATGGTCTCGCTATAGGTTTTTGCACATGTGTTGGGGATGAAACACACACTCATAGACCAAGGCTTTAATATTAAAAATATCAATTACTATGTGATATTACTAGTTCTATAACCATAATTAAAAAACATCACAACACTCACATACTATAAATATAGATATAAGAAACTATTTTTATTATGATAACACACTCAAAAAGATATAATTTTACTATTAATTTGATTGAAAGAACATATTGGTGACATTTTTTCAAAACCCCAACCTTCAAATATATTTGAATACATTAAAAAATCTAGGAATGATCATTGTAAATTAATTATTCATATTTCATTATTGTTTATCCATCACTTTAAACTATGTTATTCGTATTCATTAGTGGATTACATATGTTTGTTGCTTTTCAAAACATTTTAGTTCTATAATTTTCTATCTTTTCTTAAAATTTTAATTATTAAGTGTTTTCCAAAATCATATTTTTTTATAAAATATTTGGAGTTAGAGAAGTCAAATGTTATTTTGGATTATTGAAAGGATATAAAATATTCCAAACTCATTTTTTATGATAAAACATTCAAAACAAAAAATTACTAATTTTTTTCCCAATGAAACTATTTTAATTATTTCTGCACTGTTACTATCATTTTTATTAATTATTTTCAAAACAATCATATTTATTTTTCTGATTAAAATTTTCTTAATTAAATTTTTATTTAAATTTTCATTTTCAATCCTTAATGTTACCGTAATATCTTAACCATTAGAAACCATGAAGAAGAAGTTATTCATACTAATGAATCTTTCCAATCTGAAAGTTACTTCCCTACTTTATGAATTTTTTCACTATTTAATTTTGATAACATTATGAATGATTTTGTAATACATTTATTTATATAAAAATAATTTGTTGTATTTTATAAAATATTCATTAAAATTTATCATACCACATTCTTTATCAATATAATAAAAATTTACAAACCTCATGATTTTATAAAAAAATAAAATTTTGTCTGGTTAATGATGACCTTTAGATCTTGGGATATTTCACTTAATACATTGGTTTTGATGTAGTTGTTCTAATAGAACCCCAATGGAATTTATAATGAGTGACACCCCTTATTACACACATTGGTTATTCTATTATTTTCCATAACATGATGCACCTCCAAAAGTCTATAATAAAACAAGTTTACTATTCAACCGTAACATCGTACTATGTTCCAAATACAATGGTATCTTATAAATATTAAATGAAATGGTCCATATTTAGAAAATATTTAGTCTAATATGATTATAATGAAGATTATTATTCTAAATTGAGAAATATCACAGAATTACATGGATGGGAATTAGTGTATATAAAAAAGTATGATAATGATATTAACATTTTAAATCCTAATCTTATTCATGATTTTAATACTTCAGTTATTTTTTCAAGAGTATGGGCATGAAAAATATCATTTAAATATATATGGTAGGTTATATAATTTGTCATATAAAAGTATAGAATGCTTAATAAGAATATCATTAAATGGATAATATTATTGTTCTGAGAAGAAATTACTTAACGATATTTGATATTTTCAGAGGACAAAGTCATAAGATTCACTGTATGTTCATTAATAAAATTTTAGTAAGGTTTCCCACATGAAATTGGATTCTTCGGTTGTATACCATAGGATGAAATGATTTTTCATACTAAGAAAAGAAGAACAAGACACAATCAACATTTCTGATGACTCTATTTTTGAATTTTCGTTAAACAAAATGAAGATAAATAATTTTAATTTAATCTTTTGTAAAATTTATAACATAAACACCAGTTCTATGAAATGTAAAAATAGCATTTCTCCTACATTGATTAAAAAATTGATAGTTGAGTGCGAGAAAATTTTCATGATTATGAGTAATACTATTCTGATGTGGGAGAATATTTTCATCATTGTTGAGGTTACAATGAACTATATGATTCTTGTCGTCAAGGAAATGAATAAGATGTTTTTTTGGAAATATCTATTATGCCACTATAAAAGTAGAACCATATAGTAAAATAAATAAAGACAAAAATAATAATAAAAGATAAGAAGAGATTTTCCCCACATAAAGAAAAAATAAAATAATGTTATTGATGAAGTGTATGATGGTTGGATGAATCAGAAAGATAAAAAGAAACAGAGTGATCCAAAAATTTTACATGACCTTTTTGAGGCCATATATTTGAGTGTTCATGATTATCATATATTTTTTTTAAAAAAATAGAATAAGGAAAATAAGAAGAAAATACTGATTTATGAAAATATTTTTTGAAAGTATGTTAAAGGGTGTAGAGATAACTTAGGAAAGTATTGTTTTCTAGACATTCCATAACGATCATGAAACAAAAAATAATGGTTCTTATTTTCATGAGACATCATTTGTTCTTGAATTTGTTCCATAAGTAGTTGATAAAGGAAAATTAATGGTATTTGAACAAGAATCAGTTCCTATAGTTCAATAAAATAAATCAAAATTGGTTGGATTAGGTAAATCATACCAATACATAGCAATAAAGCTCTAGGAAGATCTTGATAAGGAAGTTGAAAACGTGGTTGAAGGGGGTAATAAAAAATAAAAATAACAAGACAAAGAAGAATATTAAATCCCTTACAAATATGATTACAAATCTATTGAATGATTGGAATCATATTTTGATTCATATGAAATAGGTGATAATGATGTAATATATGAGATGAAACGAAATCAATCTATTAATTTGTTATGAGATTTCTACTCATCAAACATTACTTCAATTTCTGACAAGGGTTGTCAAAAAATGATTTAAAGGAGAAAGAATCATTATCAAATGAAGATATGTTCCCAACAATGTATGATGATGATAAAAATTCTAAAACTAAAGCTGATGAAAAAGTTGATACTGATAAGGATGCGTACATCCTCAAATTATCTAATGAAAATGATGATGGTAATAGAAATTTATTTAATGGAGTTAGAAATACTAATAAAGGAAAAGGAGAAGGTGATGCCTTATCATGGAATATTGAACCTCATGAGGTTAAACAACATCATTAATTTTCATCTAGAACAATTTATTATAACGGATTTTATTATATTATTAGTTGATTGAAAATGTTATAAGGAACCATCCCTTATTTCAGGAACCTTGAGACTCATAGTCAACATCTTCAATAATATATTATTGATAACTAGGAATCAATAATAGTTTTAATAGATAAAATTATTTGGATGAAATCTCAGCTTATGTTTTTAAAGAAATATCTGAAACATAGAAGAAGTTATGTAATCAAATGGTGAAGTGGTCTCATAATGTTGTAATAGATTATAATTTATATGATAAGAATTTTAGGATTTGAAGAATACCATGAAAGAATAAGATGATTAATTCCGAAATTTAACAAAATAATTTCAAAAATGTGTAAATTTGGTGGAATTATATATGGATATAGCTGATAATATTTCTAAGTAAGTATTTTCTCAGAATAATAAAAATGGATAGATGAATTTGTAGTTGACCAGAGTCATAATATTGAAGAATGATAACAACTAATTTTCTAAAAAAATGGACCTATGAAGAAATTATAGATATGTTATACTAAGTAAACAAAGACATTAAAAAGATGAAGAATTTTTTAAAAACCAACATGAATTAATATTTAAATTTACTATTTTTAATTCTCATTTTATTTTAATTTGAAAAAAAAATTAATCTTTTGTAATATATGGATGAATTAATTTTCAATCAATTATAATTTTTTTGATTTTTTCTAATTAAGACATCTTGAATGTTAATTCTAAATTTTATGGATATTAAATTATTTCATTTTATTTGTTCGTATATTTTTCCATTATATAACACTTTAGGAAACTCAATACTCTCCCCAGCCTTTCCGTAAATTACAAATGGGGACAAATATCCATATGTGGAAAAAAATCATAAATGATGTTATTTTATTTTCTAAGGTGGAGAATACAATACAATTAATAGAAAATATTATCAAACAATGATTTTATTAAAAAAGATATAGACGTTTTCATTAAGAGGGATAATATGATATTAAAGTATAGATTTTATCTGAAGGGGTAATTAATCATATTCAACATCGTTATCTACATCATATTCAGATGATTTATAAACTCAAAGGAATTTATGGATAAAATATAAATTCTAAATACAATATACATTAAAAAATATTGGTTGTATGTCATAAATGTTAATTTTCCTTTATGTTTTGGGTTTGCTAATTCCTAAAAGGGGATATTTTTTATTCATACATTATACATATTACTATTACATTCTATTATTTTTTAAAATCACAATCACTTTGTTTTGATATGATTACTATATTTTATGTCCCATGTTATTTAGAATTTCCTTATATAAAATATATTATTTTACAAGACATATAATAATTTCAATGGATTTATGATTATAAACATTTTATTAATTATTACGATTATCATAATGATTATGAGTGTGATAAATAAGAATCATACTTATCATACTAGAAGTTAGACTAATGTCTTGTCTATAATATTGAAAAAGTCTTAACAATTAGATTGTTAAAGGTGTCATTAAAATCAGGCTCAAACTCATAAGGAATATCATATTGACATTGTTATGTAATTTTACTAGACTAACATAATCTTATAATCGTATTGAGAAGATGTATGTCTAATGTTTGCAACAAAGTATTTGCAATATTGGTGTAATATAATTTGATGTCATTAAATTTGTTATGTAATATCATTATTAGAGGTATAGTGGATGGTATCCATGTCATTGAGAGAAAAAAAAATTAATATGACTGTTGGGATATTCAATATAACTATTGGATATATGCATATATGTACCGTGTCATTCAATGAGTTTCAAGCTACTGATTTCTATTTGATTTCATTTTTCATTTTCACATTTCTCAAATACATTGGATATTTCATAGCATGGTCATCATGTTTTTAATCATTATATTTTTGTAGAATTTTTTGTATATTAAATCCTAATAAGGGTTGGTTCCTTAAGAAATATTTATCTAATAATCCACATATTATCATCAAAATGTTCTAGGGATTCTAGTGACAGGAAAAAATATAATTTAATCCATCGGATCATGGGCTACTGAGGCTAGGTAAAAGGATAATATGACCATAGTATCAATGGATTTCATAGATATTAACATAGAGGCCTTATGATCATTTTATCAAGTGATTCCATGGTAAGGGATGTCACGAATTCCTGAAATTATAAAACAAGGGATACCTTTTTTCAAATGTATTGAATTCCTTATTATTATGGTTAAAAATGGTTATTCCTTTAATATCATTGTCATTCAATATTAAATTTTTTATTTTTTTATTACTAGATTCATACATGTTTATATTTATGATGTATATTTAATATATATTGAGTCATCATATTCGTATTTCTATTATGTTTTTTTTATCGTATTAAATTTTAATAAGATGTGTACTATTATTAATATGATCCATCATAAATATGATCATTTAACTCTAATAAATAAGAACAATTTGGATTAAAATTTTCACTATAGAATAATCAATGTTTTTTCTAATTAGGATCATTGTAATTAGACTAGGGTTTGAGTAACATAATTCAAAATAAAAAGGATTTTTTATTTATTTTGTTTAATATTATTAATTTGCATTTTTAAAAGTATAACTCTCAACCCCTTGTATGTTAGTGAAATATATAAGATATTTCAATCAAAAAAAGATCATCAGAAAAAAATAATGAAACATATATTACGATGATGAAGGAAAAATATCTTTATATCTAAATCTACTGACGATGCTGAAAAAAAGTATAAATTTAATGTCATATGCCTAAATACATGAGAAATAATCGTTTATTGAATGTGAATAAGTGGAATTTTTCTACATAGAACATATGGTAATATCTAAATAGGATGAATATTTAGAGAATTATATTATAATCTAGAATGGTATTTATCCCCCAATGAAGATGAATGAAAACAACTATAATTCATATGATGGATTTTACAAAAAAATAATCTTCCAATGTTGAGGGTATTAAAATCGTCCAACAAAAATCTGTATAAAATGAAATTATTGAAAATGATAATTTCATGGAAATTAATTTAAATGAAGTGGGTATTTGTATGAATCGATATAAATACCCTGAATCCCAAAAAATTGAATAATAAAATAGATGATTATTAAAATTTTCAATATCTCAATTATAATATATTATATATTGATGAAAATAATTAATTAAAAATAAAATTTCAAATATTTTTCAATGATGACTCATTATATAACATCGTTTTCTAAGAGTAAAGTGTAAAATTCAACAACAATTAATTTTTGATCCAACAATGGTAAAAATTAACTATCTCATATATTTAAAAGAAATTTTAAAATCATTACCAAAACAATTTAATCTATGGAATAATAAAACAACTTCACTTTCGAAAAAATGGCTCAAAATTAGTAATTAAAGTCTTATTACTATACATGGTGAATACTTAGTGGATTCTTATAGTTTTTTCATGTTTTTAACTATTTTTATTCATAATAAAAAATATACATATACAAGTATAAGGTATAAATACATGGTGAAAACATCAAATATTAGGATGTGAAATTTATAAAAGAAGAAAATAAATTATAGGTAAATTGTGTATCTACCTCCACAAAATTAAATAGAATTAATTTATGATGTCTATAGAGTATTAAATCAATAGGTTTATTTTATTGAACATTGAATTACTATTTTACATAGACGATGTATGTAAAATGATTGGGGAATATAAATTTAAATGTATAAAACGGATAAATATCAATTATTTTTTATGCTTCATTGTTGGAAAGTTTGAAAGAAATTTCTTGGATCCCATAGAGTAGATCCTCTTCACACATTTTAAGGGAGCAAAAACATAGGATGATAATTATAAAACATGTTGGAACATTTGTTAATATTTTCAATAATAGTTATTTTGAAATTTTATTCTTCAGATCATCTAATTGATGAAAATGAGAATGTCTACAATGAAATGATTCATATGGATGGTCTTAAGAGGCTTTTTTTAGCGTAAACCCATTTTTAGGAATATAATAAAATTCTATTCTTAAAAAACATATTGTCATAAAAAATTATACAAAATTATAGAATTATTTAAATTAATGATATAAAAAGGTGAAGATTTTACATAATATATGATTTAACTAGATCATTCCACATGAATGTGAAAGAAAAAAATTATATGTAGAATTGAAGAAAGATACATATAAACCAATGTATTCAATGTAATATATTTTGGGATGGAAGTTCACGAGGCCATTGAAATAATATTAATAAGGGAGTACTAAGCAAGTTAAAATATTATTATTTTACAAACTAATAAAAAATGAATGTATATGTTATCATAATGCCTACTTAAACTAATTTATTCAACTAAATCTGGTAATATGAATAATTATTCTACAATATTTTAATTTTGTATCATTAGATACATTTGAGATATAAATTATATTACTATATTAATATTCATGAAACACTATTATGATATAATTATCTTGTTCAAATTATGTAGAAGATAACATTTGAATTATGTGGGAATATACCTTTGAAATATGATAATATATAATAAAAGAAATCTACTTGGAATCCATGTTCAAATTAACTATAAAATTAAATAACGAAACATTAGTTTTTTGACCATGAATTGCAGAATAAAATAGAATAGCTAAAATGGAATTCTAAGAATATTTGATGTTGGGAAAAAATGTTTTCCATAGAGTAAAAATAATATTTTATATAATGATAAAATATATAAAATTTTGTAAATATCAAAATTTATTCTTATCAATGTTTTAGAAAAAACGCCAAACATGATGTTCTTCGATAAAAATAATTCATTTAAATAATTAATTATTTATAATACTATGTTTCATTAAAATAAATTTTATAAATCCTAGAAAACATATGGAATATAATTATAAATGAATTATCTTGGTTAACCATTATATTATAGGTGGATATTATATTTGAAAAAAAGTCAATTCATAATAACATTGGTTGTTAATATGTTAATATCAAAGAAAACTACTCCATGTTCGACGGTCTAGTCACTATAATTTTGTACATTGTTTAATAGAGGGAAAATTAAGAAAACTATATTGTAGAACTTGATTACATTTTTACACCCCTAATATCATATAATGCAATATATGTAGGATTACATACAAGATAAAAAACACCAAACATAAATGAACAACAAAATATTATTTTTAAAAAACGACTGTTATAACCAAGCTGTTAAAATGCTGGGTAGAAATTGTGTTAACCATATTCTAAAATATATATTTCAATTTATTATTGAATATAAGTTTTTTTATATATTCATGATAAATAATCAACAATATTTTATTAATATAAAATTATTTATTAAAAATATGTTTACTTATTGAAAAATTATTTTGATTACTTTCTATGATATAATATTATAGATAATTTTTTAACTTTTAGAAATTTTATATAATAAATTAAACATAAATGTTTGAATTATCATATCATAATTAAATTTGAATATATTATTCCTAATTACCAAAAACATTTAATTTTTTTATCAATATTAAATACAAATGAATTTAATTGAATATTTCCTTACTATTTAAACTATTAAAATAATAAATTTTGGTTCAGAATTTTTATAAATGTTATATTAGTTTAATTATATTAAAATAAATAATATTTTTGTAATGTAAAAAAATTTCATATGGAATTTATATATTAACACTCTCTAAAATTATGAAACATTTTTCTTTGGAAAGCCACTTCTTCATCCCGTATGTGGGAATAATATTAAATTAAATTATAGAACTTATAAGAATCAAATTTGACCTAATTTATTAAATATATGGAATAATAATAATATATTTATATAATAAGATAAACTTAATTTTTTATAATGTTTAATACTAAATATAGTAAATATAGTTTTCCACGGTTAATATGAAAACAGGTTTACCTGGGGGTTAAACAATAGTATATAGGTTAGTAAAACATAATATTTTTTCTATAAACTATTTCCGAAACATATAAATACATAAAATTATTTAATTATAAATAATTTTTATATTATGGATCATTCATTGCTGGGATAAACATGGTAGTCACCTTTTAATTTTGAAATTTTAAATTGTGTCTTCTCTCCCACTTATAAAAGACCACCCACTATCATATTCATTTAAAACTATAAAATAGTTTAGTTTCAGCCAAGGACATATGAAATTTATTCCATATATCCCTTTACATATCACATAGTCCATTTTTTTAGCATAATTTTAATCTACTATGGATTTATATGTTATCATAGATAATAAGACCAAAGAAGAGTTCTGGTTCCAATACATTCGATTTTGTTTTACTTCTTCTTCAAAAATAATAATATTTCTCTAATGAGGATAAATCCAAAACCAAATTATATAATATATATTTATATGTAATTATTTTAACTTGTTAACTGTTATCCATATCCTCTTTTACCAAATGGGAAATTAAACCATTGATCATTTTTACAATGATCTACCACTTCACGAATTGACGTAAATACTTTTACATTAACACATTATTAGGATGGATATAATGATAGGATTAATAAATAAAAAATATATATATGAAATTAATATATGTATGGACTTAAAATATCACATATTAAATCTTACCTTCTGTGTATATGGAATGTAATAACATCGCTCTTACGTATACGCGTACAACCACCTCCATATAGCTATATGAAATGTTTTTCATATTTTTTGACATTGATGGTGATATAGATATATTTCATGAATATGTATGATATATTATGATATAATAACAATTTACTATTTTTAAATATCATTTATCTTTATTTTTTCATATTATGAAAAAATAGATACAACATCCATGCATATATATGACCTTCTATCTCCATGAAAGGTGTACCTCATTTTTGCATTTGTAAATTATATGTAATTTTATAAATACATATATAATGATTAAATTTGATATATATAAACATTATATATATGATTTAACATTGACTAATGTAAATGAACATAAATTAACGAACCTAATTTTTTTTGATAAATTAAGAAATTATAACCCAAAAATGTAATTTTAACAAGGAATTATAAATAAAATGGTCATAAAATTATATATGAAAATAATATATGGTATGATATATTTGAAATTTGTTTTTATTATATTTTTAATGAATATATAATTATAATGCAGAAGTTTTGGACATGTACGTATTTAATTGGACCTATAATATTTGATTTTGTCTCAATTTCATTTCTTTGTGGCATATTATAATGTTATGAAATTAATTTATTTTATATAGTGTTAATACTAGGAAATTAATATTTAATATCAGTAATTCATCATAATTGATGATATATTAATATATTAATTTGAATTATTTCATCAAAGGGTATTTGAATTGAATATTACCAAATCATAAAGTATTTCATAATATAATTATATTTTTTTGGGTTATATTACTTCTTAATTATCTATATATTTTAAGACATAGTGTGTAATGACTTTTGATTTAATTATGTTTTATATGCACATAATTTATTTAAATTTATATATGATAAAAATGACATATTAAATGATTAATTCCCATAACCACGTTATTATCATTGTAAGGGTTTCTCATCGCACTATTATATCCGAGTGAAATATTCTATATTAACCGCGTAAATGGTTTAGGTGTATATTTTGAAAAATTTGATATTATAAATAAAGAATAATATTATCTTAAATCTATTTTTTGTGTTATTTTATTTTCTAAGTGGTTATTATGAATCGAAAGATACAAAATTAGTGAGGGGTGTGTGGTAATATTCTTGTTTATCAGGATTATATATGATTATGTTTCTTGATGGTGAAATATTACGATCTACCTCTCTTAAAAATCATTAATATTCACTTAATATGGTTAGTTGGGGAACTACTTAATTAATTTCACAATTTATTCCCCTTTTTACATAAAATTATTATGAAATATTTTTTATGAAAATATTACCTTATTGATCTCTAAGGTCCAGATTACTTTTTCTTCAAAATCCATGTTTTATAAAAATGTTTTAATAATTTTTTTTTAAAATTAGAAATATTTTTTTGATGATATTATTTATACATTTTTTAATTTTAATAACATTTATTTAATATAATATAATATTCATTTTTCGAACAATGTTCCTATTTAGATTTTATTAAAGAGTTAAATGAATATTTATTTTAATATATATGGCATAAAACAAGCATTCCTCAGTCATGAATAATCAATTTTTTGAAACACCCATTCAAATATTCAGAATATATTTTCAGATAAAATATTATTTTAATTTTTTTAAAAAAAATTTTGTTTTGAAAAGCTTATTTTCAATGTGAAAATGTTATTTCCCAAAAGATTATTGTAATGATCATTTAATGTAAATTCTACTCATCAATTAAAATTTATATAACATATGATCCAGTGGGATTATTTTTTTAATTCCATATTCATTTTCTATTTGGATGTTTAATGATTGTTTAAAATGTATTTTTGTGGAAGTAGTTCCTTTTTTATGGGTTAATCAATTTATGAATGGGATAATTGATGTTTCCATGATTTTAATGACGAGATAAAAGATCAATTTACTTTATTTATATCATAGTTATTTCTTACTATTTATTATAATGGTTGATTAATATACAAAAAGGATTATATGTCCGATTATATACAAATAACTAGTGGTTGTGTTATTTAATAATTACATGTGGTTCAATGATAATCATGAGATTGATGAATCCATAATTTCTAACCAATTAATTGTGTATGAAATTATAAACTATGGTTAATTAATTGTTAAGAGGAATTATATAAATTATATTCAAAATATTTCCAAAGTTAACTATAAGTTTTATCAATTTATTATGGGGTTTTTACCATTATTAGGATTTAAATCACATGGATCATAATTATTGATTGAAATGACTCATTGCATATATAAATATATATTCTATGTTTCATGGTTCTTGATTCAGGAATATATTGGTATTAATTCAGTTATGTGATGGTCATATATTATGATATGGTTATCTTTCCATTTTCCTTATATTATTCTCACTATTGAAATTAAATTTTTAATGATTATGTTTACCCTTACTGTGTATTTTAACAGAACCTTATTATTATTAGATTAATAATGGATATAATGAATGATAAAAATTCACTAGAGGCCTGAATTGTTTCCTACAAGAAGAATTTTATGGGATATGTGTAGTACATGTTTAATAATATTGAATTATGGGTATAATGGGGGATGATGTTGATATATTTGAAGTAATTGTTAAGAGTTTTCATTAATTTTCAAAAACATTAATCCAAAAACATCCATGTTTATGTATGTTATCTTTTATTTTATTCATAATTTTCGAGGATTAGATGAAACAAATTGGTCCACATTTATCAGTATCATATAAGTTAATGTAAAATATATGTTTTTTCATTGAATTCAGGAAGGATGGATTATGATTATAACGTTTTGTATCATAGAAATGGTTTAGATAACATTGGAGGGGTTTATTTTTTTCCTTATTTTTTATTGGTGATTTATGGATTCCATCATTGGATTACATGTTTTTGGTTAATAAAATTGTCAAATTATTTATCCCCATATTTGAGGTATTATGTAATTAAATTTAGGGGATATTAATGAATATATGAGATTATATTATTTCACTGGGAATATATAACCCTTAGGTTTAATATGATGTTTTATTTTAGGAGGAATTTTAATTTCATCAAATTAATGGTTTTGATATCCTTTAGATTTTAAATGAAATATGAAGATTAATTTAATTTTTTAAAATATTCATCATATATATAGAAATTAAAAGTGTATATTTTTAGAAAAAATGAAATCATAATGGGATGGTGACAACTAATCATTTCTAAAAAGGCCACATGGCTTAAACTCATAATAATATAGTGACAAAGGTGATGTGCATATAACTAGAATATGTGATTTCAGATTAAGAATAAAATAATTTATTTACATAAATGTTTTTAAAGATAATTATTACATTTTATGATAAAATATTTCATCAAATGGTTAATAATGGGATTTAAATGTGATTAATTGATTAGGTTATTAACGTTATTTCAAAATAGGATCACAATAATTTCTCGAAAACTATATGATAAATAAAAAAATAGTATTTGACTTTATTTGAGGATTAATGGTTGAATTATATTTTTAAGTGTTTATGATATTAATGTATCTTTATATTGATTCAGGATATTTCATATAATTATGAAAATATTTTATTTTTTAATGTATATTTATCTCTTACTTATATTTGTGTAGGTCATTTTAGTCATTGGTTTTTCATGATTAGTCAGGAATATTTGTCTGCATTTTATGTAAAGTTATTTATGGAAGGATTTAAATTGGGAAATAAATATTTCAATTTTATTTTGGTTATTAATGGTGGTTTTCATTATAAGAACGATTTCTAATTTTGAGATGTATCATAAAATTTGAAAACCATTTGGGATTTTTGTTTTTCTCTAATGACAACATGAATGTATTTATTTCCCTTTTATAGAAATGTGATCTTTTAAAAGATTATTTTAGTTAATTAAAAATGAATCATTTATCATAAATAATCATCATTTTGTGAAAATGGAGATATTATTATGGAAATTGCTTAATATATGAAATTGAAAATATCAATTGTTTATATTTTTTTTGTATTCTTAGTCTATATGGTAAAATGAATCCTTAACTTTAGGCAAAATATCATTAAGTAAAAAATGATTTTCACTTTCATCAAATACATTGTATCATATACTATTAAAGGGTATAATATAAAATCATAAATTTAAATTCCTCCAAAAAATATTTAAAATTTCCACAAATATTGTCATACGTAGATAATAAGTATCTTTATCAAATCCAAATGAAATTATTTCTTCCCTTCCTCACATATCAAATAGATTATTAGTAACATTTTTTATTATGTGGGTTTCCAAACAAGGTATTTAAAAATTATTGAACATTTATTTCTAATAAAATTTCATATTGTAAGGACTCGATTTATAAAAGTTGGAGGATTTAAAACTATATGATTATAATGATTTTTCAAAATTTTTTAATTTTACTTTAAATAGTGAAAAATTATAGTTTTTATCGAAATATGTCTTTTATTAAATAATATAAAAGTTCCATTCGGATTCACAATTTTATTAAAAATAATATTCATTCACTTATATTTTAAAAAACCTATTTTTGTATATATGAGTTATTTTTATATTTAATTTTGATAATAAATTATTAATTATTTTTAATAACGAGCTCTTTGGAACGCTGATCCTTCATAAGATCTCTTGGATTAATTTTATATTAATTTCATCAAATTATGTTATTATAATTTTATAAAATGGATTCCATAAATTTAATATTTATAATTACTATTATACCCAATTTTTAATTTAATTTTATTCATAATGAATGATTATAATTGTAAAAATGTATTAGAATAATATTAGTGAAAACGAGTTTAACGAGGCATTAATCAAAAATTACAAGTGTAAAAATTTCATAATAACATATATAAAATAAAATATATTTAATAATATCCTCCTTATATAATAAAAAATTTCTCAATTGTAAATTGTTGTTAATTTTACATTTTAAAATAATTTGTGTCAATTTTACTTTTAAGTGATTCCAAGTGTGTCATCAACTCCACTTATAAAGGTTATCATTCTCTCATTTCCACTTTAAACATCTGTAACCTTTAATTTATTTTGTTTAATAATATAATATCTTACTTACATACCTCATAATTATTTGGAGCACTTTGTGTATGAAGAATTTTTTTTTTGCCAAGAGTTGTCAATATCGGTAAAAATTTAGAAGGAATCCAACATTAATGGAGATCGACTAAAGTGAGGATGTATGGAAAATTATTATG